>CM038142.1:197474573-198083105 GCA_021437245.1 Aegilops speltoides | reverse complement strand
CGGTAATATTTCTTCTTTTTTTGTTATTCAGCATGTAAATAGGTCAGCAAACCTTGCGGCGCATCTTCGTGCGAACCGTGCTTGCTGCACTTTGAATGTGGCCGAGAGCTGGCTTGATCAAACACCTCGCTTCCTACTTCTTTTTTTGCGAGGTACCTTGCTTCCTAATGACCAGTGTCTTGGTTGATCGTCCTAGGAATGCTTATATATGAATAAATCTCTCACATTTACCAGCAAAAAGGATTGAGCCATATTAACCGGAAAGGAGGGAGTATGGACTAGCACTACTTTTTGGTGTGTCCCGTCAACTCGCAGAATGAGGAGAAGCTTGCAAGACAAGGTGAAGCTCGCTTACGCCTTTTGACTAATGCAACCTACCCTCGGTGGACATGCATCAGTCCATTCGGTGTCAGTTATCGAGGCATACATCGTAGTACCCAACATGTGGAGTACCATCATTGTTCGACTTCATGAAGAGGCGAAGAGCCAAGCGCTTGATAGTCTGAGTAGTACTACTACTAGAACCGCATGGTGGAGCGTTTGTACTCTTATTTCTTTTTATCTCTAATAAAGTACACGTTTATTCCGGAGAAGGGCGGAAAACGGCAGCCCAACATGTAATGAATGATATCGATCAACCAACCATGCTCGAATATATCTTAGCCTCCATGCAAACCCGTCTGTGTGTTCTCGCTCCTCGTCTCTCTCAAGGAACGGCGGGTTGGCTCTTTGCCGTCAATTGAGATCGGTTTGCTCACACTCCTGTCCCACATGTCAATGATATGCCAAGAGGAGGTGCGTTGACCGACCGCCATCTGGCGTACTTGGTTTTGAACCTTCATACTACTCCTCCCTCCGTCACAGCTTTCTGGTAGCGCTTCATTATGATGCATTTCTCTCAATGCATTTCCACCACCAGAGAGACTTTAGACGCGTTTGGTTTAATGCTCAATTAATTAGGGCGTGGTAACCGCAATCAAGTCCACAATTTTCTCTCCATGTAACTACGGAATGGAGTAAGTGCATGCATGTGTGTACCCGGGGTGGAAGCACTACATGCATGTGTGTATGCATTATTCCCTCTACTAGTAATAGACTCCGTGCTATAACTACCAATGCTATTTTTCAGGCCGATCGCTAGTCGCCTTGGTCCCACAGATCTTTTTTCTTTTTTCTAAAGCGCGCTGTATAAACGGTGACGAATGGAGTAGTATGAGAGGATTAAAAGAAGAGCGTATTGATGGTTGCTTCTTCAGAGCAACTTACAGTGGGAAAGGTGGGGCTTACGATTTGATTGCTCATTACTCACTATTAATGCGGTATAACGACCGGGCTGAGTCTCCCATGCGGATGTGCACTACCCCTCGGTTCTTAAATATACTCGGAGTATATTTGTCTTTCTAGATATTTCAACGAGTGACTACTCAAATATTTTTCTTTTTAGAGATTTCAAATGGACTGGCACATACGGATGTATATACATATTTTAGAGTGTAGATTCTCTCATTTTGCTTCGTATGTAGTCACTTGTTGAAATCTCTAGAAAGACGAATAGAATATTTAGGAATGGAGGGTGTACACATATGAAGCAAAATGAGTGAATCTACACTCTAAAATATGCCCGTTTGAAATTTGTAAAAAGACAAATATTTAGGAATGAAGGAGTATAATTTTGTGCATGGCACATGGACCCGGATGATGAAGAGGCTTCTAGAAATGCTATCAAGCTTCCATCATTTGTTTACATAATTGACGTACTATACAAATAATTTTCCAGCGAGACATGAAATTGTACAATGGTGTGAGCTTTCACATTTGGCGTGTCTTGCCATCGATGCTCTTTGAAACAATAAAAACTAACTTCCTTGCTAATGCATGTCAATTATTAGCGGATCGAGCTAATAATTACGTCTGGCGAAGAACGAGTTGTGAGAAGGTGTTAAATTAAAATTGATCCATCCTTTCATTGGCAGCAACGTCCCCCCAGCTCTGTCTAAATCAACAAGGCATGTTGGGAAAAAAGTAGCTATCTGGAGCATGCAACATTCCGATCATTTTGTGCAGTTCCACTAAAATAGAGCTGAGTGTCCCTGTTCCAAAGATATTAAGTGTGATTACGATAATAGAGGACTGCTGATGAAACAATAAACACCTAAATAGAAGCTGGTCACCTTTGCGGTCTCTTTTAAGACTAACTAGTTGGAGAAGATTAGGCTCGTAGTTGGATGAGGAGGATAGAGCAAAACCAATCTCCCTTTGTGCAGTCGCACTGAAATGTAGAGACGTTGCCCATGTGACATTTTAGTACAACTGCACAAAACACTCTTAAGAAAAAAGTGATTTGTGCAGTTCACCAAAAGGTCGCAATAGCAACGAGGTGAAATGGATAGCCCCGTTTGCAAAAAAGAGGTAGAAAGCAGAAACAATTCTTGGCCAATAACGATTGATGACACATGCGACAACAAAAAAGAAGCATATTCCTTGCCCTAAGGGAAGATAACAACACGGTTGTGTTTGTCTAAAACGGTGTGAGGACGAGAATGCAATATGGAAAGTACGCAGGACGGGCTACGTTTTGGGAAAAGAACTAAGGAAGATCCACATGCAGCGACGTGGGAAGACGGGCAGTGGAGCAAGGCCGGAGGGGATACCTGGAGGTCGTCGGGGTGTAACTAGGAGAGCGGCGGCGGGCGGAATCTGCGAGCAGGTGGCGTAGGCTCTGCCGCGCCGGAGCTTGGTCAGAGAGAACAGCGTGTACCGCAGATCGGGACATGCTGCCTCGGCGCCGTCGAACGGAGAAACGATCCACTTCCTCCCTTCGCCCGGCGGACGGGATGCGGCCGGATCAGTGACCAACGATGAGAGAGAGAGAGGCCACCGCACTCCCTTTCCCCCGGCGGAAGGGATGTGGACGGATCAGTGACCAACGGTGAGAGAGAGAGAGGCCACCGCAGCCTTGTGTGAGATACTCTGAAGAGCGACAAACCAGGCACGCAAGGCTCCATTGTATATAGTGAGCGTACTACCTTTTTCTCCATAAAAATCGTTTTATATTACGTATGCGTGCCATTGGCGCTATAACTTTATTTAAAAATAATGCGCAACGTGTCAAGTCGAACTTTGTTTCGATGCGGGCGTGGTACACGACCTCCCTAGGTAAACAACCGCTTCTGAGCGTTCAAATTAGCGTGGGCTGCCATTTCAGTAAAGAAATGAGCTCCACTTTGTGTACCCGTCTTGGTGTGGCTGGGAACGAAGCGTGAGTACGTGCACGGTGCACGTATTCTCTTCTTGTATACGTACACCATCTACGTGGGGTTGTGTGAGAGAGATACAAACCTAGAGAGATATAGTGTGTGGGTTCTTGAGTGTTTTTTCGGGGGTGGGGGGGGTGGGGGGTTCAATAAAAAAATGTAACATATGCAATGTGTGTGAAATAGAGTCCTGGATATAACATATATATAGAGGGGGCGATCCACGAGAAGAGAGTGGAGGTATCACCGGAGTTGAGGTGTCTATAGAATCGAAAAGAGGGATGATGTGTGTGTGTGTGCGCGCGCGATCGATATAGAGTGCCATCGAATTTGTGTATGCCCACGTCAAAGATATAGAGTGGCTGGCATACTAGAACGTGAGAGGGGACATGTACAGTTTGTCTCTGTGCCATGGATATCTACCTGTAGCGCTCAACTATCGGTGTGTGGTGGGGGAAGAGGGAGGCCCAATTAACTATAGAGGTACAATGGCTGGTATATGTGTGGAGGAGGAGAGAGGCCTACCTCATGTATTAAGGAGATCGATCTGCCTCATGTATTAAGGGAGATCGATCGGCATCCATGCATATGTGCATGAGAGGAATAAGGTTGGGAGAGACAGAGCTAGAGTGTTGGAGGGGTGGTAGTGGAGTTGCTTCTAACAAATGGTGGGATAGGCTTGGTAGACAAGCGGAGGGCACGCCTGCAATATCAATAAGAGAGGAGATGGCTGCTTGTTATGCGTGTGCGTGCGTGTGAGAGGCGGGTCGGGAGGCATGCACGAATGATGAGGGGGGACGATGTGGCTGTGGTAAGCAGACATAACTACATAGGAAGATCAATCGCCCTTTGTTAGAGAAAGGAGAGACATAACTTGTGAGGTACGTCGATCCAGGTATATTTTGGGAGATCGATCGGTATACATGCATGTGTGTGTTAGAAGCAAACGAGGCACGAGGAGAAGGATAGAGATAGAGGGATGCATGTAGGAGGTGGTACGAGAGGCATACTATATCGAGCGGGGAGGAGTGTGCGAGTACGAGAACGATGAAAAGAGTGGTGGGAGTGAGGCATGGACAGTGACAAGAGAAGAGGCGAAGCTTGTGTTTGTGCTAGGCACACCAGGCTAGAGAGGCATATCGATCGATGTGTGCCGTAAAGAAGGAGCTGGGGGGCCTACACACACCATAGGTGAACGACCTAAAGTGAAAAGACGAATTTGCACGATGGAGCTAGAGAATGCTGAGGGAGGGTGAGAGGGATGCGGGCGTGTGCATGCACAAGAGAAAGTTAGCGCTAGCTACAAAGATAAGAGGGTTGTGTGTGTGTAAAAGACGAATAGAGATCATATATACTTCATTATAAAAAGCAAATTCGGATATTTGAAGAATTTATCATAGTGTTTTAAACCGACGAATGTGTGAATATATATAACGGTGATACACATGGTGTGTTTATGAACATGTTATACTACATTTAATATATTTTAACTCTACTCTTATAAAAAACGGAGTTGTTGATGATGGTGTGCCTGCCACCCTGCATTATAGGCCGTCCGATTTATATCTGGCGGATAGCAAGGAAACTATGATGGTGGAAGTTGGCAATAATCATGATTGTAGATTCTTATTGAAATAGAGAAACGAATTCAAATTTAGTTTGAATTGCAGCGGTAGTATAGACATTTGGAATGCACTAAAATGTTGGTATGAGTAGGTTACATGCCTTATACAGCAAAGCAAAAAAAATTAATCGGACATAACATGGATTCATACTCCCTCCTTCCATCTATATAGGGCGTAATGAGATTTTTAAGACCGCCTTTGACTATTGACAAGATTAATAGTACATGACATGCACAATGTGTAAATTATATCATTGAAAGAACCTTTCACAGACGAAGTTAACGGTGTGCTTTGTGTAAGTTGCATGTCATATATCATTGCTTAATATTTGTTGAAAGTTAGCATCGAAAAACGCATTAGGCCCTATATAGATGGAAGGAGGGAGTAGCTTTGAATAGCATTTGTATAGTAAAACGGGGCAAGACTGTCTCTTTGTGTGGTGTGAATAGTTTTATTTTTTCGTTTTCTTTTTGGTTGAGGAAGTGCGAATTGATTTGAGTACGTACAAGTACAATATTACTACGTTAGGTTTGTTATATCCGAAAATTCAGATATCGTCTTTGCCAAAACTAAGCGCCTTCACAACCCGCGCCTTGCTATCCCGAAATTACAATGCGCGAAAACTCCCTCCATTTGCCAAATCCCGACACGCGAAATCCCCGTCTAACCACGAGCCGAAGGGCCGCTAGTTCAAATCGGTGGAGGTACTTTTGTAACACACCCTACATTTTGGACAAGCGCGTCGTAAGTCATGCTTCACCCCTCCCATCGCCCCTTTTAGCCATTCAAATCCCGGGCTGCCATAACCTCTCGCTCCGACCACGAAACCCCACCCTCCTCCGTCCGCCACGTCACGCTGCCCCGTAGGGCGTCTTCCCGACGACGACCGCAAGCAGCTCGGCGTCCCTCGTCCACCTCCCCGGATGAGGATCCGTCGTCCATCTCGCCGTCCCGTCGGTTCAGCCGCCCCGTCCTCCACCTTCAAGGAGCTGCTCTGACGATCGCCTCGTCTATCGCGGCTGCTCCATCCCCACAGCACCGCCTTAACCTGCTCCACCGGAACCGCAGCATCCTCACCGACTCCTTGGACGAAGCCGAGGCCTACTCGGCACCACAAAAGAGGTTGTACACTCATCGCATCGCACCTTCTCCTTAACTTCGACCTCCGGTGCCGCGGTGCTCCATCCGCACCCCATGGGCGGCTACCTCGGCCGGTGTGCTGGCGACATCTCTCCCGGCTCTCGCCCCAAAGGCGAGGCCCCTTCGGCGGCGGCGTCTATACCAGCCGGATCTGCTGCTGCTTTGCTCGGCTCTCGCTTCCGCTTCTTCTTCTTCTTGCTTTCGGCTCTCGCTTCGATCGCTCGTTCGCCCATGCTGCTGCTTCTCTCCCCTCGCTTCGTGCGCTGCTCTGCTCGATTAAGCCACACTTCAATCGGTGAATCGACTTTTGGTCGATCGATTTTCGAGAGGTTGGGGGCCTCATTGGAGTTAATGAAGAACCACCGCAGAGGGACGGGGCTCGCATGAGAGGTACCCCACTATCTATCTTAGGGTTCGGGGAGGGAGGTGGGCGGGGCCTAGAGAGCTGGCAGGCGGCGGTGGCGAGTTGTTTCGAGGCGGCAAGCGGTATGGGGCAGCCGGTTCGGCGGTGGTGGCAAAGCGGCTCAAGGGTGTGCGAGTTGAAGATGAGCTGCAGCCCTCCTAAACTACATGTCAAGTGTCTCTCTGCTACCATTGCGTTCGATTTCGACTTTAGCATTCAGATTTCACGATTAATTTCAGTTTCGACAGTTAAGTTGAGTCAGCAGTTTTCGTCATCTGTTGTAGTCGGTGGTTTTTGGTGATGTTAATTTTACATCCATTTTTATCATCTATTGGAGATGCTATTAGAATCCCACTTGAGATTGGCGATGTACATCTTGTCTTGCTTGACCTTGGCGTCTTCTGACTCACCGGAGCTGCTCCAATGATAGAACGATCCATCTGTGAGCGGTGCCACAGGCGCGTCTCTGATTCTTCAGATCTTCCTCCACACCTCCGACAGCCACCTCTGCCTCAACTGCTTTAGCGACCAACCCAATGATGCTGAGGTCGACACGGCTATGGCAAATAGGTTGTACACTTGTTGCGTCACTTATTACTATACATTCACATCGATCCATTAGGGCTATTTTGGTTCAACGGAAAAACATCGATCCACTGGTTGTTACCATCACTCTAAATTTCTGCATGCTCTCCTTACATAATCTCACCATATTTTTTTCGTATGCATGTCAGATATTGTACACAGTCATGCTGAACATGTAGAGAAAAAGAGAAGAGTCTTGTGTGGCATTACAATGTCATGAAGACATCGCTCCATGGTGGGTTCAATGGCAAACCCTCTCCAGCCCTCTCCAGATTGTAATTCGGAGGAAGATATCTGTTCTGAGGCGTATTTAGACGCCGTTGACCACTCCTATTTACCCCCCAAGGTGTTTGCTCTACCTTGACATGATGATGTTAGTCATATCATGCATATGTTGCCTTGCAGTGCCTACTTTTGACATCATATATGTCATCTTCTTAGTTTAGACATGTTCTGTAATGCCACCTGTTTAGTTTCTATACCATATATGGGAATTATGCAGTCTCGTGTCTTTTAGCCAACCATAATATATGTGAAATGTGCAATGCCATCCTGTTTAACCAGGCATCATATATTAATGATATCTTGCCCATCCTTTTCTTCATTACATTTCCATTTGTTGACAATGTTTGTACATTAAACTGCTCTTCCTGTGAATCAGCCATTTGGGTGGGAGATGGAAAAATCTGGAGTGAAAACAAGGCCTTCAGAGCAGACAGTGCTACTTGTCGAAGCAGATCTCTTGTTGGGTCTCGATAGCTCCTCGAGAGATGGATTGAGAGGCAGATGACCAGTCCTATTCCCCAGCGAGGTGTATGCTCTAACTTGGCACGGTTATCTTGCTCATATCATTCATACGGTGTCTTGCATTGCATAGTTTAGACATCATATACACAATATTCAACACCATGTTCTTAGTTCAGACATCATATCGAATGCCCTCTGTTTAGCATATAAATCACATATGTGAATTAAATGATGCGATCCTGATTACTTAGATAACATGTAGGTGGATTATGTCATGCGATCCTGTTTAGTTATTCATCATATCTTTGAATTATGTTATGCTATGCTATCCATTTTAGATAGACATCATATATGTAAAATTATGTCATGCTATCCATTTTAGTTAAACAATATACATGTCAACTATTTCATGCCCTCTTTTTCCATACTATCTATTGCATCATCTCTCATACAATGTACGTACATTCAACTATGTTTCTGTTTATCGACCATTTGAATTGGAGCGGGTGATGCGATATCTAGCGGAATAAAATACGGTCTTCAATAAAAGCAGTGCTACCTCTTGGTGGAGATAGCACCCCGGTTGTACATGCACAAGAACCAGCCCTACCACACATAATCCAAGCTCTCGCAGATTGTACCCCTACTGCGATGGACAGAGAACCAGCTTCACCCAATCTAACTCCAACCCCAGCCGATAATAACCCAGTTCCTGTTGACACAACACCATCTCCACCACAGAGCTCCCAAACAACACCAGTTAGTAAGGCAGCTCTAGTGCCCAAAGGGCTAGTACTATCACGGCGAACCCCAACTCCACCAGTTAGTACGCCTATTCCTGCGGAGGAAGCACAACCAGCCAGTCGTAGTTTAGCATCTATCGCATTTGATGTTGTTAAATCGTATGTGCGTATCTTCCCATGTTGGAAATATTATACTGAAGATGAAGGAAAATGCAAGTTGCAGGTGTTTGTCTAGGAGTAATGTGTAAGTAATGTTATTGATGGCAATTACTTTTCTTCGTCCCATACATCCTACCTCCATGATGGTTATAATACAGCAATTTTTCCCGTTTTTCTCTATAGAGAAGGACCGATTTGGAAACTCAGGATGAGGTAACCTGTGCTAATACCTCTGCTATCTTCAAGAATGGTTGGTGGCAGTATCGGAATTACCTGAAGAAAACGTACTTCACTGGCAAAGAAACTCATCAAATTCCCTTACATTCTCCTGAGACACATTTACTGGACGATGACTGGGAACGCCTTGTTTTGTACTGGTCCCGAAGCAAGAATGTGGTAAGGTCTATGAGCTCATTTTTTATTTTTAAGTATTTTATTCTTGCGTCTTACTGTACTCTGTTCATGAAGAACAAGTGCCTAAACCTGAAGAACAACTGTTCTAATTTCAGATTCCATTGCAATCATAGTTCAAAAAATCACTAGGCGTTAATTGTGCGTTTTGCCACCGCCTTGCGCTTTACTGACCAAAGCGCATGCTTATGCGCAATTATGCACAGATTATGCGTAGTTATGCGCAATGCGTTTTGCCAATGCCTAGAGCCTAGGCGCGCTTAAGCGCTCGCTTAGGCGCGCCTTTTTTAACTATGATTGCTTTGCTCTTGTATCACTCTATTTACTGATACGAACTTATTTTTAAATTGAAGGATCCAATCAAAACTCCAATGGCACAACAGGTATGTTCACGCATGTTTCTTTAACAGGTTTGCTCTTATCAATAGCTCTGTAGATTTCAATTTCAATTGTGTATCTGATTGACTTTCATATCATGCACATTACTAGCATCACAATGAGACCTAATAGTGTTGTTGTACATGTGGACCCGTGGTACCCATCTGAAATCTTGTTGCGCCGTGTAGTTTCCCACGCTTTGTATTCTTTCTCTGCTGCTTTGTCTTGAACTGATATGATTTGAACCATGTCTCTATTTTGATTTGGCAAGACAATGGAGTGACCATAGGACATAGATATATGTTTGTTTGATGCTTTTATTATGTACTAGTACTTGGCAATATAAGACTTGGTAGTTTAATCACATCCACCTTACTAATGAACTGGTTCACGAAATGAGTTTCATATACTAGTACATGCTAAACTTGTTATGTGTCCGCTTGTTTCTTCTTTTAGAATCTTGTGAGAATATTGGGGAAGAGTGCCTTATTAAGCAATGGTAAAGGAAGTAATGCGAGATAAGGTTCGGGATAGTGACACATCCTTGTTGGTCACAACAAAGTGATAAAACAGCTAAGGAAGAATATCTTGAAGACAGACAAGACAACCCCAAAGTCTGTCTTGGTTTAGTGTTCGAGTTACTAGCCACTCTGCATGCACAAGCTATTCAAACTCCTTTATGCGAATCAGTTCGGTTTCTTGAGTCTCAACTACAAGTGAAAGACATCGATCGGTTGTCTTACAACAAGATCGGAAGGACCGCGGAAGTCCTGGAGCATTGGATGCATACTTTCTTGTCTGGCAAACAAGCGTTGGAGGATTTTAGCGCCAAGCAGGACAAAGCTAATCGACTTGCTAAGCTTATTGCCGACATGGTGGATACCGGAGAATATTTCTTGAGCTCTTACGAAGTTGTTTCAATTATGCTCTTGTTTTGCTGCTTCGTTTATTTGCCTTTGGTGGCAAATTTTGACGCCAAGTGTATGTAATATCTTTGCTTTGTTCCCTATATTTGCTTTGGTGGCGGACTTTGATGCCCGTGGATGTAATATGTGTAATAGCGGTAATAGGCTAGCCTTAATTGCTTGCTTATTTATTTCCTTATTGTCTTGTTTAGTTGTTTGCTTGTAGTCACTGCAGTTCTTTTTCTGTGTTTTTCTAGTGGCCACAATAGCCTATTTTTGGTAACTAGGACAAAATAATCATGGCAACACACGGACTGTTGTAACCATGGGCCTCCTGCAGGCCGTATGATCCATGGGCCTTCGTTCAGCCGTAGGACCATTGGCCTTCTATACGGGCCGTAGGATCCATCGGCCTTCTATAAGGGCCTTAGGGATCAATGGGCCTTCTTCGGGCCATACTATCCATGGGCCTCATATGGGCCGTAGGATCCATGGGCCTTCTATGGGGCGTATCATCATTTCGCCAATCATGGGCCGTACTATTCGTGGACCATAACGAGCCGTTAATAGGCCGTATTTGATAACTCTATGAAAACAACCCAACAGGTTTTTTTGACATGAAAACGCATTAGCGTATTAACGGTCATAAGCGGGCGGATATAACGACGAGCTGAATTTTGCCCAAGCGAAAATGATAATGTAACGGGCCTGAGAAGGTGAAAGATAACTTGGGCTGAAGCGGACCAATGGAATAACGGGCCGTTAATGGGTATAAAGTGATACCTTTGTTCATTCTGAGCCGTTTCACCACGGGCCGTTAATGGGCCAAGAGTTACAAAGGTCCTCATATGGTAGGAAGAAGTCATGGGCCACACATGGGCGAAGTAAGCAATTTGAATCATATTGGGCGGCCCGGATGACGCTACTGGGCCTAATTCGGATAGGGCGTAATGGGCCCTGGGTTAGCGGGCTGTAAATGGGCTATATGCGAATAGGCCGTTAACAGGCTTTCCGTGGGCCGGAACGCCGCCTTTTGACCAAGTCAAACGGGCCGACCTTTTCACAGGAAAGGGCCTCTGTTGGGCCATGCCACGTGTCTCCGTATCATAGGCGCCTTTGGTCTAATGAGCGGATGACATCTGTCCCAACGGTGAGCCGACACGTGTTTGCTCCAGCCAATGAAGATTTTACACGTGGAAAATCCCCATTGGTCGGGGCTGTTAACAGGTTATCGGATCCAATACCCAACCCAATATCTTAACGGCGTTCCGTTACGGTGGATGCCACATGTCGGTCACCCTTGACGAAGCAGTTCTGTGACGCGCGATTTATCGTCATGGAAGTGGACATTTCCGTGATGATAATTTTGGTAATGTCATGGAACACTTCTACGACAGCACATGTATGACTATCTTGATTCTGTCATAAATTTGTCATGGATGTACATGCATGACAAAAAACGCGACCTACTGTGACAAACACGTATCATCACGGAAGTGTATTTTTTTGTAGTGCTGACTGTTGGGACCCACCGGACGGGCCAGTGTATTTCGCAAAAAAAATGTTACCCCCGCTGTCAGCTCGGACCCACCGGAAGTGCCTCCTTATTACGCACAAATAAAATGAATACTCCCCCTGCTAGCTTGGACCCACCATGGTGGGAGGCTGAATTGTGGGCCTACTAAGTTGATTGGGACGAGTGCCTTTGTCAACTTTAGTCAATATGAACGATTCTAGCTCCAGTGACCGTACGATGTCCATCCTACGGCCATAGTGCTTCTTCAACCTCTGGTCTTCTTGCTCCAGCCGCCCAAAGCAGCGCCGGGATGCTCCTGCCTCCCGTGGCGGTTGTCTTCTGCGCGGAGGCCTCCACCCTGCTATTCCCACCGTGGCGGGCCTTGCAGCGACAGCGACCCTCACACCGCAGCCGAACCAGTGAACCCTCGTACTCCTCTCCGCGCAGGCTTCCACTACCGCATCTTCCCCGGCTCCCCGTCGTCCCCTTCCTAGGCCTCGCCGCCATCCACCGCCGTTGTGCTCTCGGCGCGGCATGGTCAACGTGGTCAAGGAACGACTTCCATCGGTCGTGGACTGTACGTGGAGAGGCTGACAGCTGGGTCCACGGCTGCAGCAAGGAAGTGCCTCCTTGTTACGCGCAAAATAATGATGCCTCCACCTGACAACGGGGACCCACCGGACGGGCCACCATATTTCGCGAAAAAAACGTTTCCCCCTGACTGCTGGGACCTACCAGCTACATCTTCGCACGCAAGAAAGTGCGTCCGGGCAAAAAAAAACCCAAAACGATTCGCCCCCCTGACTGCTGGGACCCACCAGCTACATCTTCGCATGCAAGGAAGTTCCTGACATTCGGGACGCACCTGGTCGAAGCGTACGTAGCGTTGTCATTCTTGTCGTGAACGTGTATGTACATATATATTGGTCGATGTAGAGGCGCGCACATGTCGTAGTAGAGGCGCGTACGTAGCATGTACACGTACGTACATCGGCCAGGGTGCAAGAAAGAAAATACGGCCACGTATGCGTACATACGGGCGGGGTCTCGAACGCCTACTCGCGTGCACGTATGGCGAGGGCTCATGTACATGGCTAGGTCGGAACGGAGAAACAGCGTCGTCGACGTGTTCATGGGGAGGCAACGGAATGCGTCGTGTTCATGGGGAGGCAATGCAATGCGTCGTGTACATGGGGAGGCAACAGAATGCGTCGTGTTCATCAGGAGGCAACAGAACGCGTGGGAACCAACTGGCTGGGTCGGAACAGAATGCGTCGTCGTGTTCATCGGGAGGTCTTGGATAGAACAGGTGATGGAAACGAGGCCTGGCGTACCGCACAACAGAGGAAACAGCCTTGTGTTCGACTGGCCACATTTGAAACAGGATCCTGTTGGTCGGGAGGGGTCTGGCATGCCGCAAAACAGAGGAAACGGACCTCCTACGGTCGAAACGGGGGTCCTGTTGATCGGGAGGGGTGTGGCGTCCGCCAAAGCAGATTTAAGCAGACTTGTGTTGGAGTGCTACGGCGGCGGAAGTCTGTTGATCGGGAGGGTGTGGCGTCTGCAAGATGGACAAAACAGACTTGTGTTGGGCGCTTCTGGTCGAAATGGGGAGGGTGTGGCGTGCCAAAGCAGGACTCCACAGGATACTGTTCATCTCCACCGTCGACCTCCTCTAGCCTCCACGGGCTACCGTCGACCTCCTCCAGCCTCCATGGGCTCCTGTTCATCCAGCCTCCACCGCACGCTACTCCACCGGCAACTATTCAACCACCCCTCCATGGGCACCCCTCCACCGTCTACTGTTCATCCAGCCCTCCACACCATGGGGTCCTATTCAACCACCCCTCCACGGGCACCCCTCCACCGTCTACTGTTCATCCAGCCCTCCACACCACGGGTTCCTATTCATCCAGAGGCAACGCCATCACTCACTGTTCATCCAGCCCTCCACACCACGGGGTCCTGTTCATCCAGAGGCAGCGCCATAGCTCACTATTCATCCAACCCCCCCCCCCCCCGCAACATTCACTGTTCATCCCAGAGGCAGCATCGATCGGCTTGATTAGCGGCGATAGCGAAGAATCGCTCGATCGGGTTCGATTAACGACCATCGATCGATCGCTCGGGTTCGATGAGCGTAACTGCGGTCTGTAATTTCGAGTTGATTAGAGCCCAATGCCTCACTCGGGTTCAGTTAGAGCCAATGCCTCGCACACACGCGCGTACGTGTACGAGAGAAACATGCATCGCTCGGCCCTCGACCTCTCACCGTAACCGGGAACTCCTTGAAATTTTCCTCCCCCTCACTTCTACCACGGGTTTTCCGTCATGGACGGCCCAAAGAATGTCATGCAGCTGCGTCTCCGGCCCGCCCAGGACAAAAAGCCCATTTTCTGTCATGTTTTTTGTCGTAGAAGTAGGAGCTACCACATCTATGATGATACCGGGTTTTGTCACAGTTATCGTGATAGAAGTGTCATATGTATGACAGAAAAAAAATTCGTTCGGCCCAAAATGTCATGGATGTGTCTTTTTTTTGTAGTGCAAGGGGCGCGTCCTGGACGACCTCGAGGACTTCAGGGGCCTTGATGGTGGAGTTGGAGATGTCGGGGACGGGCGCTGATGCGACGTGCGTCGTGGTTGAGGCCGCCAGATCGGCAAGTGGGGTAACCACAGGTGGGTCACCAGCGCTTGCAACACCCAATAGTGCGCTCATCTCCTCTACCTTAGCACATAATCTCTTGAGATACCACAACAACTCCTCCTTTGCAGACATGGCATCCCACTCTGGTGGTAAGTCGGCAGGCATGGCGTCGTCGTCGGTGGAGCGGATGAATCGGTGTGGAAGAAAAATTGTGGAAAATTGGGTGGTGGACTCGTTCTGAATACCAGATGTAAGGATCCCCTTGATATCTCACACACGAGCTAGTAGTAGTCTCATAGAGGAACTCAATCACAATACTTATTACAAGAATCTGGATACACGAATGAGATGAAGGGGGAGAACAGGAGGTCGGGGAAAGAGAGAGGAGCCGCCGCCGTTCCGTGCCGTGATCCGGTGGATGCCTTGTTCATTGTCTTTCCCCAATTTTTTTCTTTCCCCAGATACTTGTAGTGGGTAGAGCTCAGCGCACAGCCGGGCCTGGCCCACGTGTTGTCATAGGGGCATCCCATGTACACGTGCAGGACCATGGGCTCCTAACACTCCTTCCCTCGCTGCCGCCTAGGTAAGGCTCCACGCCCTTCCCGTCGCTGCGCCCGCCATGACCCAAGCGAGCAAGAGCTCGAGCTCGGGGTAGCCTCTTCGCCGCGCCTCTGACCCCCTCGGCCATCGTGGAGAAGACCGTCAGGTCCCTCTCCGTCCCTTGCCTCCACGCACACGACTACACGGCCTCGGGATCGAGCTCCTCGACCTCGTCTTCTTCCCCTGCAGCATATACTTCATGGACCCGAAGCCCTTCCAATTATAGAGCTCCCTCTCGTTGCCTCCAGCGCGTATCCGTCGACCTCGTCGTGTCCTAGGGTGAGCTGGGTAACACACCTCCCTCTCCATTTTTTCCATGGCGTGTAGACCCCGGTAGGAATAGCCCGATCCGTGTCTTTGTCGCGCTCGCAGTGCTCCGGCGAAGTCTGAAGATTTTTTTGTGCGTATTTTTGCTGAAGCGCACCCGCGCGTCCCCATGCTCCGGTTCTCGCCTAGCCGCGATCTCCTCGCTGCGCTAGCCTCGCCCCGCAGTGCAGCACTCCCGCGCGCTCCATGCCTGCCTTGTCTCGCCGTACCAAGCCCCGAGACGATGATCTCGTACTCGAGCTGCCGCATGCACACGCCCCAGCTCACATCAGCCACTCGCTCCCGGCTCCGCATCCATTTTCCGCATCCCCGTAGATGGCCTTCTGCTCCGATGGTCGCCATCATGCTCGCCGGTAGCATGGCCTTCTTCTCTGTCGCTGGCTGGAACAACTAGCCCTCGCTTCACTACTGGAAACAGGGAATTTGCCATCGATCGGCTCTTTGCGCGATGCGCGGCGGATGGCAAAAAACGTCTTTGCCATCTGCTTACAAAAATAGGCAAGAAGAAGCGGCGGATGGCAAAGAACTTGGTTGCCATCGGCCGGTTCTTTGCCATCCGCCGGCAGATGGCAAGAATCTTTGCCATCCATTGGCGGATGGCAAAGAGGTGGGTAGGGTCGATCTTTATGAACGACTATCACCCGCTCTTTGCCATCCGCCAACAGATGGCAAAGAATCTTCCGTCCATTGGCGGATGGCAAAGAAGTGGGTGGGGCCCAATGGATGACGGCACAGCTATGCTCAAGATGTGCTTGCCTCTTTCACATCCGCCAATGGCATTGGTGATGGCTAAGAATATGGGCCTTGCCATCCGCTGGCTGATGGCAAAGAAGTCGGACTATCTCCTCCCCTCTCTTCTTCTACAAAAATCTCCTCCCTCTCTCCCAGCCCGGCCCCACCCCTCTCTCTCTCCCCACCTCACCCACCCACCACTGTTGTCTCAAAAAAAAAACTCACCCACCACCGCACCCGCGCGCCCCAGCCCCACGTTCCAGACGACGCCCAGCACCGCCGCCGGCCCACCCCTCCCCGCCACCGCAGCCCTCCCCCGCCCCTCCCCGCCACTGCAGCCCACCCCTGCGCCCGTCCCTCCACCGTTCCAGGCCGCGGCGCCGCCCCCTCCCCCAACCCTCGAGGCTCTTTCCCCTTCCCCCAACCCAAGCCGCCGCACGCAGTAGCCATGGTGGACTGCACCTTCAGCGCCGGCAGCTGCCGCTCGTCCGTGCTGTGAAGCCATCCCCGCCCTGCTCGCCTTCGTCCGCCGCCGTCGCGGACTGTCTCCTCCATCCCCGACCACACATCCCCGCCCTCGTCTGCCGCCATCACCAACCGGCACCTCCATCCCCGACAAGTCATCCTCGTCCTGCTCGCCGTCTTCCGTCCTGCTCGCCGTCTTCCGTCGAAGAACCCGGTGGCTGTATCGATTCTCTGCCTCCCCGACCACCTCTTCCGATTTTGCGAAGGTGATGCCCTCTTTGCTGCCCAATCGTTGAATATGCCATAGGACGAGATCCTCTACTGCTGCTGTGTCTAGTGGTTGAAGAAGGGGTGTGCTGGGAAGAGGAGGCAGTGTTGAGAGTGCTCGATCTGGAACAGGACGAGCTTGGGCTGCATCGGTGTGTTTGCTGCTGCTGAATTTGCTAACTACTACTGCTCCCTATAGTGTTATTACATTTGGCTTCGTGCTTTACCAACGACCTCTCCTTCTAGACCTGGCTACGCAGGTCATCGGAGACGGAGAGGATAGTGGAGTATATAGTAAGTACTTTGTTTTCTGTGTGTGGCTAATGGGTTGATTCCATTTTATGCAGGCTCTGGTTCTCAACCTCCAACATGAGTCCCTTTCTTCCGTGCCTCGAACGCCACGAGTCATCATGGGCACTGCAGATGCGGAGGAGTTTTTCCGGGGCGATCTTCTTGTTCCCGGCCGCGCTGGTGTCAACTACCTCGAGCCACTATGACCATTCCAACCACGCTCACCCCCTGTAAGTCATGTGTTTTTCCTACCAGATCAAAACAATTGTCAATTTTTGGAGTACAGTTGTGTATCAGATCCGTTCATGATTGAAATCATGGTCCGCTAAACATGTGATTTGTGAAATGTTTAGGAATGAATTGTTTGTGGGTCTGCAAAGGGGGATTCAATTAATTTTCAGTTGTCGAAAAGGGAGAAGGGGGATTCAATTAATTTTCCTCCTCAAGATCAAAGAAACAAAATCTTTGTGGTGATGATAGAAGGGGTTCACGACTTCACGTTAATACACAGACTATTGGTAAGGGTATTAAAACATATATCTGGTGTGAAATGGTCGTACATGCTTGATTAGAATATTTTCAAGTGTTGTTGGTGTACGGCTGTGGGGAAACATTTTCATGGTCTAATTTTCTAATTAATGTATGCACGAGACATGAATCTTGGATTCTAAACTTTTTCCTTGATGTTTGGGCTTCCCCTAACTTTTCGTATATTGCACACAACACAACACATAGATTCATGTCTTCCATGCTTGCTGTCTTGTAACAAACAGATGTTGGGATGGATACTAATTTTCTAAATGATTTGAACTCATGTTGTTTTCTATTCTACTGTCATTGGTTCATCATTCTGAACCATTCAATTGTTGGAACTCTGGCATATATTGGTCCTCAAGTTATGCTGAAGAAAGAATATGACGCAAGCTACGATCCATCCTATTTTGTGCTTTAAACGGTCTGCTGCATACTCTGCCATCTGCTGCATAACTTAATTCTGTTTGCTCGGCCATAAAAGCCTTACTTGATTTCTGAATCTTCCATTCACCTTTCGTTGTCATGAGTGGTGAATGGTCTTGAGGAGTAACCATTTATATAATGTATGTTTTTTTGCTCAAACACGATCTCGACATTGATAATAGCAGAGAGATAATATACGCTTTATAATCTTATAACTGTACAAAAAAGTATAGATAACCCCCAGAAGTATCCCGTTTGGATCACATAACCCCCCCATGTTTAAAACCGAGTTCTTAATACCCTGAACTATTCTAAACCAGACATATCACCCCTTGGCACCCACTTAAGTAGTTTGGGACGGTGGTTTTGCATATGTGGCGCCTGGGCTGGGCTCATTGACCGGCCACGTCGGACTGGGCCTGCTGGGTGCGTTCTAAATGACGCCCTCGAGCAGGTTCGACCCAGACTCGGCCTCTTCGCCTCCCAATTTAGCGTGAGCTTTTAAATTTTTCAGCAGTGTACTACAGCAAATTGTTGATCATTATACTGTTCTGTATGCAATGCTATGTTAAAGAAGGAAACTTTTGACAACAAATATTTTATGACTGTACTATTCTGTATGGAATGGTGTGTTGCAAGATATTTTATCAGAAGTGTACATATTATTGGCATCAAATTCAGAAATAAACAGCAAATTTCCATAGCATTGAAGATCTTAAATTCACACAATAAGTTCCATGGAATATTCAGGTTCAACCTGATAAAAGCTACAGGTCTTTGACATGCAAAACTCCACAAACGACACTTAATTATCAAGGAATTTGATGTTTCACATCAAATAAAAGCACACACTTCTATCTGGTGTTACACATCAACTACGTGACATTGAAAAACAATCTGGGCATTCACTTTTTCCCAGTGAGAAGCCAGTCCAGCCTGTTATTTCTTTGCACTTGCATCTGCTGTGAGCTTGAAGAAGCCCTGTTGTGAATGCCCAGATTGTATGTGCATCTGCTGTGAGCTTGAAGAAGCACTTGCATCAACTACGTAACTGTATGTGCAGAAGTAGTTGTGGTGTTCATTCCACCTTATGAATTAGTCTATGAAGAGGTGAATAGTCAGGAGCCCCATGGAGCCAAACAAACATTATGTTCAGGCTACAGATTATATTCATACTACAGCTTGAGTCTGAATTTGTATTGATACACGAAAATATCATATGTGCCAAGAAAAGTATGTTAGCTGTACAATCAATTTTGGTGTGCATTTCTTATTTATTTTTGAGTCGGACGTGTGCATTTCTAATTAGAAGTAGAAGAAGAAATATGTGACATGGACTTCCTAAGATCACATACACATAGTTGAATAGTATAATTAGAATAATAATAATAAAATTCAAAAAGCTTATTTATTTTGGCTACAAAATTGCTGGAGTGTTATAGATGTGCATACCATTTCGTGAAGGAATAACATAAATGGTGGTCGGGACAAACGAAAATTGATCATTTTTAAAGCTTCTTGGAGCATCGATTTTGTTTAATATTGTGCAAAGCATCACAAATATTTTTCTCCATGAAATTTTGCACATAACCAAAAAATGTAATTTTGTTGGGGAGCAGGATTGCACATCTGATGTAAGATAAAGATATAAATCTTGTTAGACATGAGACCTACTCGCGCACATGTCAATCTCGACATGCATTTTGTTGTTCCGTGCAACGCCGCAGCATCTTACTAGTGTTATCCTAAAATTGGCTAACTGTGGCTCATATTGTTTTCCCCAGGTAGCTCATGGCGAGTGATGCGTGAGCCGTCTCGATCCTTTTGCTATGTTATTATATTTTAGCCATGAAGGATTTACTGCTTGCCAGTTCGTAGTGGTTCCGGCTGTTTGCTAAACTTCCGTTCTTGCTTGTGCTATTTTTTTTACTGTTTAGATGGCTCAGTTTACTTACAATTTTACTCTTGAGTTTTCCCATGCATGCATACTCTGTTAATTTATTCCGAGTGCCCATAGTTCCCTCTCTAGCAGCACCACCTGTGCTCTTGTCTCACCCGTCACAACAATTTACTAGTAGTATGTCTCTTGGCATGGGTGCTAGCTTAGGTCCCTTCTACTACTACTCCACTTAGTAACTTGTCTGTATTCTATTACTTTGTACCTATGTGTGTGAGCTATGTTATATTCATCTTCCTCAAGTACTACAACACTAGTAGTTGTACACATATGATGGTGATTCGCTCCGGCCATTCCAGTTTTGGCGGTGGTGGTGGTGCTACTCCTATGATGGTAGACTCATCGATTCCCTAGCGCATCCATGGTGATGAAGCTCGGCCTAGGCTAGAACCCCCTCCAGTGAGCTCCTCAAGTCCTCTTATACCACTCCTACTTGCTTGTTGGTTCTATCCTCTGCCTTTGTGAGGTGTAATTGTTCAATTTTGTTCATAGTTGAGCATTGGATGATATTGTATTTGTCATGATGTACATGGTTCATGAACTATGCCAACCTGCAGCTTTGTTGTACTAGTGATAATAGGATAATGCAAGTTTAGACAATCCATGCATATTTCCGCATCATAATAATCTTCTTCTTCTAGTCTTCTTCTTCTAACTTTCTTCTTTCCCATTTTGCAGATTTGCTTAAGATCACAGAAGCTTGGGTTGATGGAGTGCTTGTATTTAGTTTTTGTTTTGACGTTGTGAAACTTGCTACCTATGGATGAAACTATGTAATATTGATGAAACTATGTATATGTACGGATGAAACTTGCTACTATTGGTAACATGTGTTGGATATATATGTGTTCGTGACTATTGGTAATATGTGTTGAATATGCTATACTGGTCATATAAATATATTTGTGTTTGCTTTTTCTGTGAAAATGAATTGATATAAGAAAAAATAAAATTAAATGGGGCAATATAGTCACTTTGCCATTAGCTGGCAGATGGCAAAGAGCTTTGCCATCGGTGGCGAGATGGCAAAGAGGCCACGTGTCATCTACATGTAAAATTTGAAATTTGGCTTCTTTGGGCTCTTTGCCATCTGTTGGCGAACAACAAAAACTGCGACCTTTGCCATCTGTTGGCGAGATGGCAAAGTATCGTTAACCTTCTAACGGGCTAACCCGTTAAGAGGCTTTGCCATCTGCCAAATAGATGGCAAAGCCCTGACTCTTGCCATCACCAATGAGACGGCAAAAAAGCCTTCTGCGGCGAGGTTTGGACGACTGTTTGCCATCTGCTGGCGGATGGCAAAGCCTGCCATCCGCCGACCATGCCTTTGCCATCTGCCATGGCAGATGGCAAAGTGCCAGATTCCAGTAGTGCTTGGAGCTAGGCTAAGAAGAGCAGCACCCTCTTCTGGGCGTGGTCTTTTTTCTTTTCCTTGTTCGATTAATGAAGGGCCCCCATATCATACTCACGAGGGACGGGTCCCTGTCACCCCCCCAAAGCCCCTCTTTTCTTTCCCATTTATTTTAACCTTCTGGCATATGGAATCTTTCCATTTCGGGCAATTCCAATTCTGGACGTTCCAAATATGGAAATTGCCAAATCTGTTTATTTTCATTTAGGGCAGTAATTCATTCTAAGCATTTGTGATGAGTTTACTAAAGTGACCACAACATATTATATATGTTTTTGGGCTAGAAAAATCCAATTAATCCAGTGGTGACATTAGTTTTAGCTTTTGAGCAAGTTTGTGATCATATCATTTATGCAGCATTTTGTATTTTGTCCTTTTTGTGCATTTAATGCCATGTATGCTATGAGTTTGTTTTGCACATGAACATGTTCTTCATCATGTCTACTTCCAGCTAAATTTATTCACATGCCATGGTATGCTTTGTAGGGAGGGAAACAAGCTTACAAACATGCCTACCTTATTCTGTTTTTGCCGCCTTGCTAGTATTTTCACAAAGTCTGGGACAGTTCATATCACTTGCCATGTTTGCATTGAAGCTAAATCCACGTGTTTCTGAAAAATGTTTAGTAAGGGAGTTTTATTAAGTGCATATACTATCATTCCATGCTCTTGTTTACTATAATGTGTTCCTGTAGCATGTAGTTTTCTAGTCCTTAACATTGCTATCTGAATCTGTTTTGCCATGTTCAGTGAAATTCTGCCAAGTCTGTAAAACTTATATCATTTGCATTTTTCCATGCTGTTTTAATCATCTTCTAGTGAGTTTTAGCAGTAGCTAGGTAATCATGTTTGGTAGTGCTTGATATGTACTTCACTTCAATTCTTTCACGTCAGTTTTGCATTGTTATTGTCCTCACCGTTTGAGTTGTGTGCATCCGATCCTCGTGTTCTTTATATCGATTTCAACCGAAATATCCCAATCTATCTAGTGGCATGCTTGGATTACCAAGAAAGTGTCATGTTCATTGTTTCCCCTTCCGGAGCACCCATATGCATTGCACATCATATCTTGCATTCCATGTCATGTCTTGCATCATGTTGCTTGCGCATTGCATCGTGATTGATTGTTGTCCCATTGTTGTGTTCTTGGTTTGGGTAGAGCTGGGAGACGAGTTCGTGAACGAGGACCCTGTTGAGTACATTCACGGGGAGCATGTTACTGACCCCACTGGGGACATTTCATGCAAGATGATCATTACCCCCGATATCACTTCTATCTTTGCTTGCTAGTTGTCCGTTTTATTGCTATGGCGTGCTACCTACCGCTTGTTCATGTTGCCTCCCATGTTGCCATGAAAGCATCTAACCCACCTTCCTAGCAAACCGTTGTTTGGCTATGTTACCGCTTTTGCTCAACCCCTCTTATAAAGTTGCTAGTTGCAGGTGTAGTGCATGTTGTTCCATGTTGGAATATCACAATATCTCTTATTTAATTAATGCACCTATATACTTGGTAATGTGTGGAATGCTTGGCCTTTTGCTCTGTGTCTTGTTCCACTATTGTCGCCTTAGTTTCCGTCATACCGGTGTTATGTTCCTTGATTTTGCGTCCCTAACACAGTGGGGGTTTAAGGGCCCCCCTTGACAATTCGCTTTGAATAAAACTCTTCCAGCAAGGCCCAACATTGGTTTCACCATTTTCCTAATAACAACTAAAATTTGCATAGGGAATAATTAACCCGAGGATTCTTAATCAACAACCCGGGCCAGTGCTCCTCATGAGTGTTGGTCCAAACCGGGCAACCTATGGGGCCACCACGGGAAACCCAAGGATTGGTTTCACTCGTAGCTTGTCCCATCCGATCGTGCCTTGAGACGAGATACGCGTGACTACTATCAGGGTGTCGGCACATCGGGAGGTCTTGCTGGTTTTGTTTTACCATTGTCGAAATGTCTTGTGCACCGGGATCCCGAGTCTAACCGGGGTGTTCCGAAATGGTGGATTGTCTCTGCGGGTCGTGAGCTTGTCATGGGCTAAGTTGGGACACCCCTACATGGTTTAAGCTTTCGAGAGCTGTGCCCGCGGTTATGTGGCACATGGGAGTTTTTAATATCCGGTTGTAGTGAACTTGACACAAACTCTTTAAAATACACCAACGGACAAGGTTTGGGAAGAGAACATGATGTGGTTATGTTTGAACGTAAGTAGTTCAGGATCACTTCTTCATCACTACTAGTTTGCCACCGTTGTGTAGCTTCTCATCTTAGTCTGGTATTCGTAAGTTAGCCACCATACATATTTTTAGCGCTTGCTGCAACTTCACCACTTAACCATGCCTTACCCATTTAAGCTTTGTTAGTCTTGATGCCGTGGGTGATATGATTGTTGAGTCCCCGTGGCTCATAGTATACTACAACACAGTTGCATGTACCGTTGAGTCTGATGCAGGAGATGCCACTAAGATCTAGTGGGAGTTTGACGAAGACCATGGTCGTTTCTATGTTACCTATCCGGACGATCAGTAGAGGACCTAGTCGGAGTATCCGTGGGCTTAGTAGCAGGGCGGTTTTCCTTTTTTATCTAGTCCGTAGTAGGACACTACAATATGTATCGATGATTGTCATATTTATGCTATTTTGGGCCAAGTGATGCCTGGATTCTTGTATTCTTTCTTTTCATTCGGGTGTATGGCTTTTTGTATCACCTTGCTGGATGATCTTGACAAGTATCATGTCATGGAGAATAGTATAACCCCATGAAATCCCCTCAAAACCATTTCTGTCCATTTTGAAGTTTGAGAAACTTTACATTGCCAAACATGTCCAAATGCTCTCAAATCTTGTGAACATGCTCAAATAGTCTAATGTCACACCCTGCATTTTGTAACATTTCATTTTCATTAATAAAGCATGAAAATTTGGACCAACAAAAACTTTTTGCATTGTTTGGCTTTTATTTGGAGTTGGTTTTCTCTCTGTGCTTCTTTTCAAGTGCTCCTTAAAGTCAACTACTCTACCCTCTATATTTCATCTCCTTACCCCAAGCTCCGGACCAATGACCATGCCATGTGTATAGTGCTATATGGAATTTTCTTACAAAAATATTTTGGCCAGAAAGTATTTTCTAAATTTAGTTTTCCAAAACCCTGAATTGAGGTTTGCCTTTGCAAGTACTTGATTAAGGAAGTAAAATCTTTCAAAAATATATTTGACTCCTATTAGATATAGGATACCGAAACCACAAAAATATAATTTTAAAAGTTGTGTTACTATTTTATTTAAAAGCCTTTTCTTAAGGCCAGAAATGGTCTTTAATAGGGAAAAATTATTTTATTGTTTTAAAAATATTTGAAAAAAATCAGGGAGACTCAGTGGACATATATTTTCCATATATAAGAGTTTCAACACATGGTCATGTTCAAAATATTGGTCAAATCCCTCTAAAATCCTTTCTGGATATTTCAAGATTTTGAAATATTTACAAAGGAAATATTCTCCAAAAATTCCAGGAAAATTCTATCATGTCACAGATGACATATTGGATGATCTTGCCAAGTCTCATGACTTGGAGAACAAGATAACATCACCAAAACCCCACAAAACCATTTCTGTCCATTCTGAAGTTTGATCAATTTTACATTGCCAAATGTGTCCAAATGTTCTCAAACTTGGTGAACATGCTCCAATGGTCTAATTATGCATCTAGACCAAATGGCACAGGTTGGAGAAGAGGAAATCTTGGTCAAAGTGCCTCAAAACCCTCTCTGACCAAAATCAAGTTTGAACTACTTTGCATTACCAACTTTTTCTCCAAGACCCCAACTTTGGTGAGCCTGATCACATGACCAAATAAAGCCACCACACCAAGTGGTGCATCAAGGAGAAATGATCTACTCCACTGGATCTACACAAATCCATTCCTGCCCATTTCTAGGGTTTGCAAGAGTTACATTGGCAACATTGTCCAAATAAGCTCTAAATGGGTGGAAGGCCCTAAATATATGTGACATTTCACCCTATGGAGTACCAAGGCCATGGAAGTCATTAGCTTATCAAAACTCCATCAAACACCTTCGGCGAGATAACTAAAATGCCTATTTTGGCCACTTCCACTAATCTCCTTGAGTCCATCTTTTTACCACAACCCTCCTCGTTCCCTATGTCACTTAGATGCTTTTCTACTCGAGGAAGCAATGTGGAAGAAGGAAACCACATTGTCCTTCTGGACAACATCTTCCTCTCTCTCTCTGACCTCTCTCTCTCCCCTCGCCCTCCAGAGCATCCAAGGTTCTTCCCTAGTTTTGCCCCCACCCACTGTAGCTCCAGACACTAGTGGGCCAGCGCTCGATCTTGGGAAAGCCGCGGAGGCGGCCAAAGTCGCTCTGGAGCACGTCATCGCTCTCCCGACCGTTGGCGCGCGTCCCCGACCACCTCGTGCTACCCCAGCGCCGATCGATGCCCTCAGCGTCCGCGACCATCACCGTGCAGCCCCCTTGTCTCTCCCCCTCTCTCACCTCCTGCAACGCGTGCCCGGCGCCGCCCGGCTCGGCCAATGCCCGGCCTCACACGCGCGAGCACCAGAGCCTCCCCTCGCTCTCTCTCCTTCTCCCTGGTGCCCTACTCCACCCCCACGAACACCGTGGACAGCCCCAATCCCTCTCCAACGGCCTCCAGAGCCGAATCCGCGGGCACACGTAGGCCACGCCTACGGTGAACCGCGGCCAGCCTATATAAGGCAGCCCCGAGTCTCTCTCTTCCTCCCTGTCGCCCCTACACACTCCCAATCAGCCTCCCGCACCACCCACTTCTCTCCAGAGCCGCCCGAGCTCGAGATCGAGCTCGAGCTCCGCCGCCTCGGGTCGCCGTCGATCTGCGGGTACAGGCCTCATCCGCCCCTTTTCTCTCTCGATCTGGACTCCCCTCGCCTCACTGATCATTTCCCCCTCCTTTTCCCTCTCTGTAGCTGCCGGAAACGGCCGGAGTCGCCACCTCCCAAAGCACCTCCGCCGCGGACCTCGTCGCCGGCGAACCAGGCTGCACCGGCGACCGCCTCCACCTCCACCCGAACGGCGACTCGTCCCACGAGTACAGCGGTACCTCCCACGCCGCCTCCGTGCCTGTATCGCCCGGCTGGCGAGCCCGCGTCGCCTCTGTCGAGAGGTTGGCGACGACGACATGAGCAGAGCTTGTCGACCTCACGCCCGACAGGCGGGACCCGCCCGTCGAGTTTAAGCAGCAGCCAGCCTGGCTGGCTGGCTCGGTGGGCGGGGCATTGGCTGGGCTTCTTCTTCTTGTGGCCTCTCTGGCCCAGTGGCACAGTGCCACTTTTCTTTTTCCTTTTCTGTCTCTTTTCCAAAAATTCCACAGAGCCAAATATTTATCCAAATGAATTGATTCCAATTTCTAAATTCCTAGAATATTGCAACCTATTTAATGGTGCAACTTTCATTCAAATCCAACAACCTTTTCTTCTCTGTAAATATTTAAATGTGATTTTTAGCATTTAAATAAGCCTTTGAAAATCCATATCTCCTATTCTGCTACTCCAGAACCAAAACCAAGGGTTGTCCCCTTCCTAGCTTTCCTCCTAGTATTTTACAAAAATAAGTTGACATTTTTCTGAGCACTTTGACTTTTCTGTTTTTATTATTGTCTTATTTTCCCGTTGTTTTCTTGCGACGTTAGATCCCGTATTTGAAGAGGTAGCTGAGGAAGAAGGAGGAGCTGGGCCTGAAGACTTTGAAGATCAAGCCAACCAAGGCAAGCAGCCCTTTGACCATGACTATGAAACCCCTTTACATGCATGTCATATATAGCTCTTATTATTGTTGCATCAGAATTCATGGTGGGAGGGTGAACCACGTGGGTTGGTTGCCTCCGTTATTTTCTCGTTGATACTTGCATTGTGCATGGCCCTACCTTCTTATGAGGGTTATGCCGGTGGGAGTAGATAGGATGCTAAGTAGTGCTACGCAAAAAGGGACGGGGATATGCATGATGATGGAGACAAATGTTTTCAAAGTCTTTTCGAAAACCCCGTCGGGAGCCACTTATGCCCGAGGGAGATGATGAGATGGGTGACCACTTGATGACGAAGTGGTGTGCCAAGCAAAGGGGTGTGTTGTTTTCAAAACGGATTGGTCGGAGTTGCGACCGTTATTCGAACCTTACATGTGCGACCACTCTACCCTTATATGGGAAAGGGCATTATTGAGTACCTAGTCCGATACTAGCCTGGAGCCCGCATTACTAGTGACGGGGGAGAGTTGGTGCTCTCTCTCGGGACGGGGTCGTGCCACGTAGGGCGGCCATGTCATCTTTCTGACACACGGGCACACCGTTGGTACCCGTGCTTGTGGTATGTGATGAATACGGGAGCGACGCTCCACGATCTTATGATGTGAAATGTTGGGCACGGGGATTACTACCAATCGAGTGGACTCCATGTTAGTGTCGTCTAGGGAAAGATAGTGATCGGGTGCTTACCCCGGGTACTTGAGGTACCGCGGGTCGTGGATGACACGGAAGTTCCCCGGATCTAGTGGGTAAAGTGTGCAACCTCGCAAAGTGTAAAACTATTGAATAGCCGTGTCCACGGTCATGGGCAGATTAGGTAACCGCTCTTGGGCTACGTCCACTTGTTTTCAAACCGGTGTGTGTGTGATGATGGAGATGACTTGGGACAAGTCAAAGGACTTGACACGATTGAGATGGGTTGGTGCCCACTGTTTATGATAAATGGGTTGGTGCCCATTCTATTTATGTTGATATCTGTGACCAGTTCTCATGGTTACTTGAATTCTCTTGATGCATGCTTTATAGGATGTTGAACATGTCATTGCACTCAAAACTAGCTTTATGCAAAATTTACCTATGTCATGCATTGTTGTACCTTGAACCAAAACATGGGTTGCTTGTGAGTACATTCAAAGTACTCATTGGCTTGCCACTTGGTTATTT
This sequence comes from Aegilops speltoides, assembly GCA_021437245.1. Classification (NCBI taxonomy): domain Eukaryota; kingdom Viridiplantae; phylum Streptophyta; class Magnoliopsida; order Poales; family Poaceae; genus Aegilops; species Aegilops speltoides. Next base: position 198,054,625 of record CM038142.1, on the reverse strand, counting down.
AATTGACGGGCATGGAAGAACCGGAGTTGAAGAAGAGTTCATTGGAGGCGATCATGCGAACTAGGGCGTTTCCGGTCGAGAATGCTGTAGGGTTAAGGCAGATGGCATGGGTTCTACTTATCAACGAGCGATTTCCGCTGCTTGTGTTTCATTTGATGTTCAGCCCTTAAGGCTTTATCATGTAAGACTTGACCATAATGGTCACTATTTGTGTAAGGCGGTATGCATGGATGTAAGACTCTTGTTATTCAGCTTACGTGTGTTCGGTGAGCATTGATCTCGGGATCCTTTGTACGTGCATTCGGTGATCACGACTTATGAGTCGGGGTCCCCACAGAGCTGGTACCGAGCCATCTGTTGTAGGAAGCCTTAGTTAGCATGGGCGTTAGTTAGAGTGAGACTATCCACAAGATTACCCATATACCTATGTTTTATGTTAGTATCCCCAAACATAGGTCACATTCCTTTATTGACCCTTCCCTTCCACTTTTGTAGATGGCGCCGTGCAGGGACTTCTTGACCCTTTGGGTTTCCGTGCTCCTTGAGGATAGCCTCGGGAAGTGCCAGTTCACTCGAGTCCCCACCTTCTCCTACCACGAGCACCGGGTCGACGGCACCAAGAAGGAGTATCACGTGGAGGTAGTCGTGAGGCGACGACTCCCCGACGAGCTGGTTCTTTGAGGGACCCGGATGGCGAAATTGCTCCTCGCCGTGGAGCTGCTGCCCTCAAAGCGCTGACTCGCCTCCGGGATCTCCTGCGGAGATGGCGAGTGAGCCAGCCACTCGTTACTGCCTTTATCGTAAGGAAGGTGATGGCGAGAGCAGCGCACCAGCACCACCCTTGGACGAGGACTTTCTCTCCGCTTCGGACCTACTTCACTTGTGTGCCGGCGATGCCGCACAGCACACGGCCTCGAGTCGGCGGAGCTTGGAAAGAACTCCAGCGAGACCAAGGAACTCCTCGCATAGTTCGATGAAGGCGAACAGGATCAAGAAGGATGGAGCACCCTGGACAGCCCGCGATAGCTTATCGAGGCGACGACCCCCACAGTCGCACATGCCAAGGGATCACCTCAGCCACGCCGTATGACGGCAAAGGAGTACCGCAACCTCTTCACGACGCCACCGGCAAAGCAGCGCCGTGTTCAGCTCCTCCACTTCCCCACTTCCTCAAGCGACGAAGAGACCAAGACAGATGAAGATGAGGAGGAAGACCCAGAGGAGCCAGAATACCCGACCGAGCATTCCACCACTTAGACTCCGTTCAGGACTAGGATAGGCTAGCCGTAGCCTATGGTAGGATAGGTCGTGTACCCCTTTTGCGAAGTCGAGTCCTTGTAATGGTTCTTATGAAACCATGTTATGTTGCGTTTGCTTTCAACTAGCTTTGATGAAGTCGTACTTTCCCTTCAGGGAACTTGTAAATGACTACATTTCCCATTTGGTTTTAATGCATGAGTTTGGCCCTTCTGGCCTTGGTTAACTTAAATTTTGTGTCACACCACCCCCTTACTAGGCATCCCATCTATATTGCTTTCCCTCATTTTATCTTCCCAATCATGAGACCTTGACCGCTCCAACAGGATGCCTGTTGTAACACGTATACCTCTACCCGGCCGCAAGAAGCCGGAGGTTCTGCTGAGGCGAGAGCCAGCCGAGACCAAGCCCAGGGCAGACTCCACCACCACCACCTCCTCCAATCATGGACATGGCTCAGCTTCTCCAAGCCTTGGGAAGAGCACCAAGCCAACACTGCAGCCCTCGGATGATTGCTCAAGTTGTCAATCGCCCGGCCCGTGGACACGGCCATGGGCGTTCCACGCTGGTGGAGTTCAAGCATGCACCACCCACCTTCATCGAGGCTGCCGAACCCACGGATGCGAGGCAGTGGGTCCGCACCATTGAGGATCTGCTGGCTCTAGTCGGATGCTGCGAGGACCGTGATAAAGTGGCGTATCTTGCCTTGTCTCGGGGGACTGCCGAGCTTGGTGGGATGGGTTCAAGGCTATGCATCTTGAGCAAGACATCACTTGGGACATCTTCAAGACATAATTCCGCAAGGCCCACATTCCTACGGAATCATGGCCATCAAGAAGCGTGAGTTCGAGCCCTGAAGCAAGGTAGTAGCACTTGTCAAGGAGTACATGCGAAGTTCGGTGTTCTCTCAAGGTATGCCCCGAGGATGTCAACACCGATCTTTGCCAAAGGGCGCTTCATGGAAGGCCTTAACCGGACTCTGCGATGCTACGCTTGTTGTGTGTGACTGCCCAACCTTTCTGATCTGGTGAACAAGGCACTCATGCTTGAGGACAAGCGGCGTGCCTTGGATGACACTCGTAAGCGCAAGATGATCGGCAAGGGTAGCTCCGGCAACGAAGCCTCGTCCGTGGCAGCTAGCTCGGTCAAGCCAACCTATCGGCAGCCAAGAGCTCCTGCACCCGCACCAACTATCCACCTCAGCGGTATGCCAACCCGAGCTAGCTTACAACAACCCCAATAACAATCTTGGCAAGGCGTCATCCCCAACCAAGTCACTTGCCGGATGTGGACAGCCAGGACACTACTTCAAGAATTGCCCCAACAAGCCCGGCGCCTGCGCCCCAATCATGAGAACCCAGACAAGGCCGTGGAATGCCACCTAGGAACCAAGCTCCCATAACCTCCCCAACAATGGCGGGTCGTGTGAATCATGTCACTGCAGAAGAAGCCCGGGAAGACCGGACGTCGTCTTGGAGTGCGTTCCTTGTCAATTCAGCACCCGCAACTGTTTTGTTTGATTCTGGAGCCACGCATTCTTTTGTCACCCAAAGTTTTGCATTAAAAAGTGGCATGACCCCTACCCTCCTGTATAACCCTATGGTGGTACAAACCCCCGGAGCAGAGATGAGTGCCAAGACGGGATGTAAAGGAGTTGGGATTAATATTAACGGGGTAGACTTCCTAGCAGACCTTATCATCCTAAAATCACAAGGCTTGGATGTGATCTTAGGAATGAATTGGCTCAGCAAGCACCAAGGCTTGATTGATTGCGCCAACCGGACCGTCACTATGACCAATGACCGAGGAGTCGAAGTTAAGTTCGCCTCCAACTCCTCTTCTGCTCAAGCCAACCAAGTCAACTATCTGACTGAAGTTGGACTGGAACAAGTACCGGTAGTCTGCCAATATCCCGATGTTTTTCCGATGAGCTACCGGGAATGCCTCTGACCGAGACATTGAGTTCATCATCGAGCTCATACGGGCGGGACCCATCTATAAAGCCTTATAGGATGGGGTCGGAGGAATTAGAGAATTGAAGAAGCATTTGGAAGAGCAGTTGAGGAAGGATTTATCGCCCTAGTGCCTCCCTTGGGGATCACTGTTCATTTGTGGCAAGAAGGGCGGTACCATCCACTTATGCATTGACTACCGCTCCCTCAGCGAAGTTACAATCAAGAACAAGTACCCACTTCCCAAGATCGAGGATCTGTTTGATCAACTCAATAGGGCCAAGGTGTTCTCCAAGATCGACCGCAGATCTGGGTACTACCAATGAAGATCGACCGCAAGATATTCGAAGGCGGCATTCAGTAACGGATATGGCTGTATGAGTGCGGTCATGTCCTTTGGGTTGACCAATGCTGACTTACTTCATGTATCTCATGAATAAGGTCTTCATGGAATATTTGGACAAGTTCGTCGTTGTCTTCATTGTTGACATTCTTGTGTTCTCGAAGTCGGAAGAAGAGCACGAGCAACACTTGAGGATGGTCCTAGACAAGCTTCGAGAGCACCAAGCTGTATGCCAAGTTCAGCAAGTGTGAATTACGGCTGCGTGAAGTTGGATTCTGGGTCATGTTTTAAGCGAAGAGGATTGTCGATCGACCTGCTAAGATTGAAGCCGTGAGTGAATGGCAATCCCCGAGCAATGTAAAGGAAGTCAGAAGCTTCCTCGGACTCGCGGGTTATTACCGCTAGTTCGTTGAAGGATTCTCAAGCATTGCCCGACCCATGACTCAGCTCTTGAAGAAGGACAAGAAGTTCAAATCGACGCCGAAGTGCGAAGAGAGCTTCCAGGAGCTGAAGAAGAGGCTAACCACCGCCCGATTCGACCACACGGATATACACAAGGAGTTTGTGATATATTGTGATGCGTCAAGAACCGGACTGGGAGGTGTTCTGATGCAAGACGGCAGAGTCGTAATCTACCTTTCAAGGCAACTATGACCTCACGAAGAGAACTACGCTACTCATGACCTTGAGCTAGCAGCAGTGGTTCATGCCCTGAAGACTTGGCGACATTACCTCTTAGGGAAGCGATGTGAGATATACACGGATCATAAAAGTCTGAAGTATATTTTCACTCAAAGGGAATTGAACATGAGGCAAAGAAGATGGATGGAGTTGATAAAGGATTATGACCTTAGTGTTCAATACCACCCTGGAAAGGCTAACGTGGTAGCAGATGCATTGAACAGGAAGGCTTGCTCCTTGAATGCTATGCTTAAGCACAAGCTACCCGCCTTGTATGAAGAACTTGAAAGCTTGGGTTGGGCTGGTTGCACCGAGTTCTTGGCCAACCTCGAAGTTAAGCCTACCTTGATGGATGATATCAAGAAAGCTCCGAAGGGACACGAGAGTATTGAAGGCATCAAGAGGAAGATCAAGGCAGGCAAAGCCTGAGGATTCTCAGAAGATGAGGAAGGAATTGTGTGGTTTGGAAATCGCATCTGCGTGCCCAACTAGGTTGAGCTCAAGAGCCTGATCTTGCAAGAAGCTCATGACACCCCATATTCCATCCACCCTGGAGGAACCAAGATGTATCAGGACCTGAAGGAGAGATTTTGGTGGCACAGGATGAAAAGGGAGATTGCCACCTATGTTGCAAAATGTGACGTATGCCAGAGAGTCAAAGTTGAACATCAGCGACCGCTGGATTGTTGCAACCCCTCAAGGTACCTGAATGGAAGTGGGACAAAGTCGGGATGGACTTTATCACCGGTTTACCCAGGTCAAGCAAGGGACATGACTCGATATGGGTCATCGTTGACCATTTGACCAAGGTGGCCCACTTCATTCCTGTCAAGGCGACCTACAAGGGAACCAGTTAGCGATCTCTACATCAACCGAGTCGTGAGCCTTCATGGTGTTCCCAAGGAGATTGTGTCGGATCGAGGAACCGGTTCACCTCAAGGTTTTGGAAGAAATTCCAGGAGGCCATAGGGACCAAGTTGTCCTTGACCTTGCTTTCCACCCACAGACCGGAGGTCGAGACCGAACAAAATCGGATACTCGAAGACATGCTCCGAGCACGTGTCTTAGCTTATGGAGCTAAGTGGGAAGACTGCCTCCCTTTCGCCGAGTTCTCCTACAACAACAGTTATCAGGCAAGCCTTCAGATGGCACCGTTTGAGGTGTTATACGGGCGGAAGTGCCTGTGGGGACCCCGACTCATAAGTCGTGATCACCGAATGCTGCGTGTCTGATGATCCCGAGATCAATGCTCACTTGAACACACGAAGCTGAATAACATGAGTCTTACATCCATACATACCGTATTACACAAGTAGGACCGTTATGGTCAAGTCTTGAGTACAACATCGCGCGGAAATCTTCGTCGATAACTTGGACCCATGCCATACGCCTTAACCCTACGAGGCGATCATTTGGGAAGCGCCCTAGCTTCGCGTGTTAAATCACCGAAGAGTTCTTCATCACATCTGTTCTTTCATGCACGGTCAATAAAATAACCCGTGGCAAGCCAATGAGTACTTTGAATGTACTACTTAAGCAACCCATGTTTTGGTTCAAGATACAACCAAGACATGATATAGGTAATTTTTGTAGAAAGCTAGTTTTTCTCATGCAAGTATGATCAACATATATCAAGGGCATGGCGTATGCGCAACAAGTGTCGGAGGTTTCGGACATCATCATCGAGAAAGAGTTATAAACAACTCATGCTCAAGCTCATCGTGACTCCCTCACGAGTCGCATCATCAATATCACCAAAGCGTGTTGTTTTTCGAAATATATGGACATAGTCTAGAAGCACCGCCTAATCTGTCCTTGACCGTGGACACGGCTATTGAATAGTTTTACACTCTGCGGAGGTTGCACACTTTACCCACTAGATCCGGGAACTTCCGTGTCATCCGGGACCAGCGGTACCTCAAGTACCCGGGGTAAGCACCCGATCACTACCTTTCCCTAGACGACACTAACATGGAGTCCACTCGATTGGTAGTAACCCCCGTGCCAAACATTTCACATCACAAAATTGTGGAGCCTCGCTCCCATATTCATCACATACCACAAGCACGGGTACCAGCGGTGTGTCCGGTGCCACTGTGAAAGCAGTCATGGCCGCCCTACAGCACGACCCGTCCGAGAAGGCGCACCAACAACTCTCCCGTCACTAGTAATGCGAGCTCCAAGCTAGTATCACTCTAGGTACTCAACAATGCCCTTTCCCATATAAGGGTAGAGTGGTTGCGCATGTAAGGTTGGGACAGTCATCAAATCTTAAATCTAATCCGTCTCTGTAAACAACACTTTCATCAAGCCTCGGTACACTACCTCTCCACCAAGTAGTGACCTAGTTCATCATCATCTCCCAGGGGCATTAGTGGCACCTTTGGGCTATTCGCAAGTATGTCAAACCACACTTGGTTTCTTTCCATGCATAACCACGACCCACTTTGCATAGCAACTACTTTAGCATCCTATCTACTCCCACGGCATAACCCTCATAAGAAGGTAGGGTCATTCACAATGCAAGTTTCATTGAGGAAGTAACAAAGGCAACCAACCAACGTGGTCTACCATCTCATCATGATTCCGATGCAACAATAATAAAGAGGGATATGACATGCATAAAAGGGTTTCATAGACATGGTCAAAGGGCTGCTTACTGTTTTAACAAAGCCTTGAGGTCTTCAAATATCTACGGTCCATCTCCGAGCATTTAGTCTACTTCGTCAACTATCGCGAAAGCAACCATAATAAGCAACACAACAAGGCAGAAAATAAAAGTGCTCTAAAATATGAGTTGGACTTTTCTAGGATACCTCTGGTCATAGGGATGACCAAAGTGGTTTCATTGGGATTTGATGAATGGATATCTCTGAACATTTTGATATGGTGGAATCAAGGGGTTTATGGATTTGCAAGAAGTGTACAGCAATATATTTTTGAAAAATGAGCAAAGGCATCCATTTAACAAAGGGTGATTTTAGAAGCATCTAGGAATTGGTTTCACTGGATTTGGAGTTGAGATGATTCTCCTATGAATTTGCAAAGCTGTCAAATATGAAGAAATGGCTCATTATTTTGTGGGGTACAGAAAGTATTAATAAAAATTTTCATAAACTAAGTTATGAACTTAGATGCTTCTAGGAATTTGAATCATGGCATTTGGATCAAATATGAGCCCTCTTTGATTTGATAAATGTTTGTGAGGAAAAAGTATCTGGAAAAATGTGCATGTTGCACCAACAGGTAGAGCATGATTTATGGAGTCTCTAGAAATTTGAATCATCAAATTTGGAGTTGATTTGATTTATTTATGGATTTTAGAAACTGCATGTAAAAGAAAAAGGGAAAAGATATTTACCCAAGCGGGCTGGATCTGGCGGCGGCGCGCAAGACTGGCGAGGCATAGCGGCGAGCTGCTGGGCCTGGCCCAGCTCCTTGCGGACACCCGACGGGAGGCCACGCCCAAGGCGTATTCGCTAGTGGCGCTTCCGTCGAAGGAAGCGCAAAATAGCTGGCCCGTCTCTACTTGCCGGCGTGGCGGTGGTGAGCCAGCAGCAGCGGGGCCGCTGCAGTATCCTCCCCAACCTCCAAGCGCGGCGACGGAGAGCAGAGGAGGCGAGGCGGACGGCGCCCGGCGCTCTTCCGGCGACTCCGGCCGTCCCGGCGGCGCTCGGCATACCACGGACTCGGGAGGTCGAGGCGGCGACCACGACATCGGCGGACCAGGGTTCAGGAGAAGATGGTTGCGGTGGCACGGGGCACCACAGCAGGAGAAGGTGGCGGGAGAGCTCCGGCGGTCATCTGCAGTTCTCTTGGTGGCCAAAGGAGGCGGGGAGGCCCTGGTTTGCGGGCCGAGTGGAGGGCGGCGGCGACCATGGCGGCGATGGAGAGGCAAGGAGAGCACGAGGGAATAGAGAGCTTGTCCGGGAGGTTCTTTGGGAGTGAGAGAGGCGAAAGGAGGCTAGAGAGAGCTCGGGGCTGGATTAAATAGGCATGGCGCGAGCACCGTGGGCGGCGTCCGCAGACGCTCGGGTGGTCGTGGAGGGAGAGAGAGAGGTTTAGGAGGGGCGCAGCGTGCCGTGTCCCGGACGCCGAGTCCACCTCGGGAGACATCACCCGTCGCCCAAGGCTGTCGTATGCCCTTGGCATGGGTGAGCTCTGAGCGGGGCGCCTTGAGCAGCGCTCAGAGCGCCCATATGGCTGTCAAGCCATTTTCTATGCTTAATGGTAGCGCCCTTGCATGTCAGCAGTGCTTGGGGTAGTAAAGAAAGGTAAGGAAGCATTGGATGCCATGGAGGGCCCTTTGGAATGAGGAGGAGGTGAGGAAGAAAAGAAAGTGGCTGTCGAGAGAGAGGAGAGGGGTTTTATCCCCCAACAATTGAGTTTGGGCTAGGAAAGCTTACTGGAAGTAGAATATGACTAGAAGGGGCTGTGGTAAAAATTTGAGCTCACCAAGAATAGTGGAAGGGGTCAAAATAGTGGTTTTTGCAAAATGTCAGAAGGTGTTTGATAATGGTTTGGGCAGTAAGATGACTTCCATTTGTCATGAGACTCCACATGGTGAAGTGACACACACTATTAGGGCCTTCCACCAATTTGGAGCTCATTTGGAGCAAGTTGACAATGCAACTTTGGTAAACCCTAGAAATGAACAGAAATGGGTTTCCCAAGATTTAGTCATGCAAATCAATTCTCCTTGATGCACCACTTGGTGTAGTGGCCTAAATTGGTCATGTGATCATTTTCACAAAATTTGGAATCAAGGAGAGAAAGTTGGCAATGTAGAGCTGTTCAAATTTGGTTCTGGACAGGAATGGTTTTGGGGCACTTTGATCAGGTTAACTTGTTCTCCAACTTGTGCCATTTGGTCTAGATGAATTATTAGACCATTTTAGCATGTTCACAAGGTTTGAGAACATTTGGACATGTTTGGCAATGTAAAGTTGCTCAAACTTCAAAATGGACAAAAGTGGTTTTGAGGGGATTTGATGATGTTATCTTGTTCTCCAAGACATGAGACTTGGCAAGATCACCAAATATGTCATATAAGACATGATAGAATTTTCTTGGAATTTTTGGAGAATATTTCCTTTGTAAATATTTCAAAAGCTTGAAATATCCAGAAAGGGTTTTTGAGGGATTTGACCAATACTTTGAACATGACCATGTGTTGAAACTCTTATATATGGACAATATGTGTCCACTGAGTTTCCCTGATTTTTGTCAAATATTTTTAAAACAATAAAATGATTTTTCCCTATTAAAGACAATTTCTGGACTTAAGAAAAAGCTTTTAAATAAAATAGTAAAATAACTTTTAAAATTATATTTTTGTGGTTTATGGGTATCCTATATCTAATAGGAGTCAAATATTTTTTTAGAAAGATTTTTACTGCCCTTAATTAAGTACTTGCAGTGCAAACCTCAATTCATGGGGTTTTGAAAAACTAATTTTTGAAAATGCTATTTGGCCAAATTATTTTTGCAAGAAATTATTTTATGTCCTATACACATGGCATGATCATTGGTTCAAGAGTTTGGAGCAAGGAGATGAAGTATAGGAGTTGGAGGATTTATTTGATTTTTAGAGCACTTGCAAACAGCAGACAAACTTTTAATCAAAGCAAAGGTAAAACACTCAAAAGTTTTTGTCAAACCACACTTTAGCATGATTTATTGACTTAAGTGTTGGCATGAAAATCAGGGTGTGACAGTGCCGCACACCCCTCAATTGGTCAGAGACCGGAGAAGGACTTGTCTTTGGGCCGGATATCCTTCGTGAAGCCGAAGAGCAAGTCCAGCTTGTCAGAGAGCGTCTGAAGTCTGCCAAGTCAAGACAGAAGAGCTCTGGCTGACTCACGTCGTAGAGACATAAACTTCGAGTTGGAGACCATGTCTATCTCGGGTCACCCCTCTCAAAAGCCCAGCGCTTCCATGTCAAAGGAAAGCTCGCTCGAGATACATTGGCACCTTCAAGATCATGGAGCAGCGAGGAGAAGTGGCTTACCGGTTGGAACTTCCACGAACTTTCGATGTGCACTGGCGTGTTCCACGTGTCACAACTCGAAAGTGCCTCCAAGTTCGAGACAAGCTGATCTCTACAAGGGCGTCAATCACCAAGCCATTGATCTTCAACCTGATTTGACTTATCGTGAGAGGCCCATCTGCATTACGGATGAAATTTGGCGGCCTTTTCAGCTGCACCATCAAGTACTTCAAGGTCCAATGGAGCAATCACACTGAAGCAGAAGCAACTTGGGAGCGTGAAGACTACCTTAGATCCGAGTTCCCGTATCTCTTTAAAGCCTAGTTTAGGAATCTCGAGGACGAGATTCTTGTAAGGGGGGTAGGTCTGTCACACCCTGCATTTTGTAACATTTCATTTTCATTAATAAAGCATGAAAATTTGGACCAACAAAAACTTTTTTCATTGTTTGGCTTTATTTGGAGTTGCTTTTCTCTCTGTGCTTCTTTTCAAGTGCTCCTTAAAGTCAACTACTCTACCCTCTATATTTCATCTCCTTACCCCAAGCTCCTGACCAATGACCATGCCATGTGTATAGTGCTATATGGAATTTTCTTACAAAAATATTTTGGCCAGAAAGTATTTTCTAAATTTAGTTTTCCAAAAACCCCTGAATTGAGGTTTGCAATGCAAGTACTTGATTAAGGGCAGTAAAAATCTTTCCAAAAATATATTTGACTCCTATTAGATATAGGATACCCAGAAACCACAAAAATATAATTTTAAAAGTTGTGTTACTATTTTATTTAAAAGCTTTTTCATAAGGCCAGAAATGGTCTTTAATAGGGAAAAATTATTTTATTTTTTTAAAAATATTTGACAAAAATCAGGGAGACTCAGTGGACATATATTTTCCATATATAAGAGTTTCAACACATGGTCATGTTCAAAATATTGGTCAAATCCCTCTAAAACCCTTTCTGGATATTTCAAGATTTTGAAATATTTACAAAGGAAATATTCTCCAAAACTTCCAGGAAAATTCTATCATGTCACATATGACATATTGGATGATCTTGCCAAGTCTCATGACTTGGAGAACAAGATAACATCACCAAAACCCCACAAAACCATTTCATCCATTACAAGTTTATCAACTTTACATTGCCAAATGTGTCCAAATGTTCTCAAACTTGGTGAACATGCTCCAATGGTCTAATTATGCATCTAGACCAAATGGCACAGGTTGGAGAAGAGGAAATCTTGGTCAAAGTGCCTCAAAACCCTCTCTGACCAGAATCAAGTTTGAACTACTTTGCATTACCAACTTTTTCTCCAAGACCCCAACTTTGGTGAGCCTGATCACATGACCAAATAAGGCCACCACACCAAGTGGTGCATCAAGGAGAAATGATCTACTCCACTGGATCTACACAAATCCATTCCTGCCCATTTCTAGGGTTTGCAAGAGTTACATTGGCAACATTGTCCAAATAAGCTCTAAATGGGTGGAAGGCCCTAAATATATGTGACATTTCACCCTATGGAGTACCAAGGCCAGTGGAAGTCATTAGCTTATCCAAAACTCCATCAAACACCTTCTGGCAGATAACTAAAATGCCTATATTGGCCACTTCCACTAATCTCCTTGAGTCCATCTTTTTACCACAACCCTCCTCGTTCCCCTCGTCACTTAGATGCTTTTCTACCCGAGGAAGCAATGTGGAAGAAGGGGGAAACCACATTTGTCCTTTCTAGACAACATCTTCCTCTCTCTCTCACAGCCTCTCTCTCTCCCCTCTGCCCTCCAGAGCATCCAAGGTTCTTTCCTAGTTTTGACCACACCCACTGTAGCTCCCAGACACTAGTGGACGCGCGCTCGACGCAGGAAAGTCGCGCTCTGGAGCACGTCATCGCGCTCCCGACCGTTGACGCCGCGTCCTGGACCACCTCGTGCTACCCCCGCGTGCCAGTCGATGCCCCTCGACGTCCGCGACACGCCACCGTGCAGCCCCCCTTGTTTCTCCCCCTCTCTCACCTCCTGCAATGCGTGCCCGGCGCCGCCCGGCTCGGCCAATGCCCGGCCTCACACGCGCGAGCACCAGAGCCTCCCCTCGCTCTCTCTCCTTCTCCCTGGTGCCCTACTCCACCCCCACGAACACCGTGGACAGCCCCAATCCCTCTCCAACGGCCTCCAGAGCCGAATCCGCGGGCGCACGTAGGCCACGCCTACGGTGAACCGCGGCCAGCCTATATAAGGCAGCCCCGAGTCTCTCTCTTCCTCCCTGTCGCCCCTACACACTCCCAATCAGCCTCCCGCACCACCCACTTCTCTCCAGAGCCGCCCGAGCTCGAGATCGAGCTCGAGCTCCGCCGCCTCGGGTCGCCGTCGATCTACGGGTACAGGCCTCCTCCGCCCCTTTTCTCTCGTCTGGACTCCCTCGCCTCCTGATCATTTCCCCTCCTTTTCCCTCTCTGTAGCTGCGGAAGCGGCCGAGATCGCCACCTCCCAGCACCTCCGCCGCGGACCTCGTCGTCGGCGAACCAGGCTGCACCGCGACCGCCTCCACCTCCACCCGAGCAGCGACTCGTCCCACGAGTACAATGATACCTCCCACGCCGCCTCCGTGCCTCAGATCGCCGCCGGGCGAGCCCGCCGTCGCCTCTGTCGTCGAGGTTGGCGGCGGCGGCGGTCATGGGCGAGCTTGTCGACATCACGCCCGACAGGCGGGACCCGCCCGTCGAGTTTAAGCAGCGCCTTGTATGTAGCTGGCTTTCGGCTGTGTGCTGGTTGGCTTTCTTGCTGCTGCTGTGGCCTCTCGGCCCGATGGGCAGCGCCACTTTTTTTTTTCCTTTTCATCTCTTTTCCAAAAATTCCCTGAGCCAAATATTTATCCAAATGAATTGATTCCAATTTCTAAATTCCTAGAATATTGCAACCTATTTAATGGTGCAACTTTCATTCAAATCCAACAACCTTTTCTTCTCTATAAATATTTAAATGTGATTTTTAGCATTTAAATAAGCCTTTGAAAATCCATATCTCCTATTCTGCTACTCCAGAACCAAAACCAAGGGTTGTCCCCTTCCTAGGTTTCCTCCTAGTATTTTACAAAAATAAGTTGACATTTTTCTGAGCACTTTGACTTTTCTATTTTTATTATTGTCTTATTTTCCTGTTGTTTTCTTGCGACGTTAGATCCCGTATTTGATGAGGTAGCTGAGGAAGAAGGAGGAGCAGGGCCTGAAGACTTTGAAGATCAAGCCAACCAAGGCAAGCAGCCCTTTGACCATGACTATGGAGACAAATGTTTTCAAAGTCTTTTCGAAAACCCCGTCGGGAGCCACTTATGCCCGAGGGAGATGATGAGATGGGTGACCACTTGATGACGAAGTGGTGTGCCAAGCAAAGGGGTGTGTTGTTTTCAAAACAGATTGGTCGGAGTTGCGACCGTTATTCCAACCTTACATGCGCAACCACTCTACCCTTATATGGGAAAGGGCATTATTGAGTACCTAGTCGATACTAGCACGGAGCCGCATTACTAGTGATGGGGAGAGTTGGTGCTCTCTCTCGGGGCGGGTCGTGCGGTAGAGGCGGCCATATGCATCTTTCTGACACCGGGCACACCGTTGGTACCCGTGCTTGTGGTATGTGATGAATACGGGGCGAGGCTCCACGATCTTATGATGTGAAATGTTGGGCACGGGATTACTACCAATCGAGTGGACTCCATGTTAGTGTCGTCTAGGGAAAGATAGTGATCGGTGCTTACCGGGTACTTGAGGTACCGCATGGTCGTGGATGACACGGAAGTTCCCGGATCTAGTGGGTAAAGTGTGCAACCTCTGCGAGTGTAAAACTATTGAATAGCCGTGTCCACGGTCATGGACAGTTAGGTAACCGCTCATGGGCTCGTCCACTTGTTTTCAAACCCAGTGTGTGTGTGATGATGGAGATGACTTGGGACAAGTCAAAGGACTTGACACGATTGAGATGGGTTGGTGCCCACTCTGTTTATGATAAATGGGTTGGTGCCCATTCTATTTATGTTGATATCTGTGACCAGTTCTCATGGTTACTTGAATTCTCTTGATGCATGCTTTATAGGATGTTGAACATGTCATTGCACTCAAAACTAGCTTTATGCAAAATTTACCTATGTCATGCATTGTTGTACCTTGAACCAAAACATGGGTTGCTTGCGAGTACATTCAAAGTACTCATTGGCTTGCCCTTGGTTATTTAATTGACCGGGCATGGAAGAACCGGAGTTGAAGAAGAGTTCTTTGGAGGCGATCATGCGAACTAGGACATTTCCCAGTCAGAATGCCTGTAGGGTTAAGGCAGATGGCATGGGTTCTACTTATCAACGACGATTTCCGCTGCTTGTGTTTCATTTGATGTTCAGTCCTTAAGGATTTATCATGTAAGACTTGACCATAATGGTCACTATTTGTGTAAGACGGTATGCATGGATGTAAGACTCTTGTTATTCAGCTTCTGTGTGTTCAGTGAGCATTGATCTCTGGGATCACTGTACACGTGCATTCGGTGATCACGACTTTTGAGTCGGGGTCCCCACATCTAATCATTCATCTAGACCAAATGGCAGAAGTTGGAGAAAATGTTATATTGATCAAAGTGCCCCAAAACCCTTCCTGTCCAGAACCAAATTTGAACAACTCTACATTGGCATCTTTCTCCTTTTGATTTCAACTTTTGTGGACATGTTCAGAACCTAAAATGATGACACTACACCAAGTGGTGCATCAAGGATAATAGATTTGCATGACTAAATCTTGGAAAGTCCATTTCTGTTAATTTCTAGGGTTTACAAAAGTTGCATTGTCAACTTTGCTCAAATGAACTCAATCTTGGTGGAACCTATTATTTTCTCAGGCCATTTGACCCTGTCAAGCCTCATGACAAGGGAAGTCCATTTGCTTGCCCAAACCTACATCAAACACCTTCTGGCAGAATCTCAAAATTCATATTTTAACCCCTTCCACTAATCTCCAAGAGTTATCCTTTTTACCACAGCCCCTCCTAGTCCCCCTCTACCTCTGGTGTGCTTCCCTGCCCGAGAGGCAATGATGAAGGGGGGGCAGGGATCCATTTTTCTTCTCAGGACAACCACTTTTTCCTCCCTTTCTCATCTCTCTCTCACTCCTGGCAAGTTCCAGAGCATCCAAAGCCTCGACCCCTCTTGTTTATTACTCCTTCAGACGCCAGACGCAAGTGGGCGCGTGAGGACGTGAGAAAAAGCGGCGGGTGCCGGCCATTTGCACGCTCTGGAGCACGTCAGCGTGCTTCCGACCGTTGACGCCGCGTCCCCCGACCACGTCGAGCCTCCCCCTTGCGCCAGTCAAGGTGCCTCAACGTTCGCAACATGCCACCATGCTGGCCCCCTCCTTCCCCTCTCTGTCCTTGTCGTGCCGCGCGTGCCCTGTAATGCCCCGGATTCGTTGCGCCAGGTGTCTGCCAGTTATTCGCCGTCGTTGCCATGTCATTTGCTTGCATGTTGCACTTTGCCATGTCATCATCTACATTTCATATCATGTCATCATGTGCATTTCATTTTGCATACATGTTCGTCTCATGCATCCGAGCATTTTCCCCGTTGTCCGTTTTGCAATCCGGCACTCCTATGCCCTCCGGCGTCCCCTTCTTGACTCTTTTCATGTGCGGGTGTTAAACTTTCTCGGAATGGCCCGAGGTTTGCCAAGCAGCCTTGGTATAGCACCGGTAGACCGGCTGTCAAGTTTCATGCCATTTGGAGTTCGTTTGGTACTCCAACGGTTAACTAGGTAACCGCAAAAGCCCTCTTTGAGTTGCAGCCCAACACCCCTTCCAAAGTGGCCCAAAACCCAGCAAACTCCCCTCCATGCTCTTGGTCGTTCGATCATGATCGTGTGGCCGAAAACCGCACCTCATTTGGACACTCCTAGCTCCCTCTACCTCTATATATAGACCCCTCCCCCGAATTCATGGGCAAACCCTAAAAATTCCCCCTCCGCGCCGCCGGACACGTCCGGATCGGACAGGACGCGTCCGTCCACGCCGCCCAGCCAACGCGATGTGCCATGTGGCACGCCGCCACCCGCCGCCGCCGAAGCCGCCGAGGCCGACCGCATGACCCGCCTGGGCGATCTGGGGCGGCGCCCGCCGCGCCGCCGCGCGCGCCTGGCGCTTCGCCTCGCCGCCGCCTCGCCGGCGAAAGCATCGCCGCCGCCTCGCTCCCGCCGACCACGGCGCCGCCGCCATCTCTTCGCCGCCGCCGCGGTGCGTCGCCGCCGCCTCGCTCCCGCCGACCACCGCGCCGCCGCCATCTCTTCGCCCGCCGAGTGCGTCGCCGCCGCCGCCAGCGGCGCCGCCGCGTGCCCGACGCCGGCTGCCGCCTCCGTCCCCGCCGCCGCGGGGCCACGCCGTCGCCGCCGCGCCAGCCAGGCCCCTCATGGCGCCTCCTGCGCCCCGCTGCCATGTGCGAGCCCGCCCTCGCCTCACCAAAACTCCGTCGGCTTCCGCGCGCCCGGCCGCGCAGCCTCGCCCGGCGCGCCTGCGCCCTCCGCCTCGGCGCCCGCGCGCGCCATGGCGCGGCGGCCCCAGCCAGCCTCCTCCGGCCTCCTCCTTTGCAGCTCCGGCGAGCCGCTGCCCGCCTCGGCTTCCGCGCACCCGGATCCAGATCGGATCTGAGAAACCCTAAGGTTGACCTCCAAATTCTTCTAAGTCCCAGATTTCATACGTAATCATGCCATATTCATTGCATCACATCTCTGCATCCGTAGCTTCGTTTCGTGCATATAAGATGTCAAATTGTTCGTCCCGACGAGTACTTCATTTCCTTCCATGGCATCATTTTCATTTGAGCTCATCTTGATGCCCGAAATGCTGTTGGGAGAGTGCATGTTGATGTTAATCTGCTGAAACTGTTATAACTTGCTCATTTATCATTTTTGCCATGATTGGTGTGTGCATCCTATGAGGTTGATGTCTACATGAATGTTGATCCATGCCATGCCATCTTTCCAGGGGTGTCAACCATGTATTTTTGTGAGTTGTCTGCTGAGTGTATCAAGCTTGCTAAGTAGGGTAGTTGTTGTTGCTGTTTTTCCTGACAGATTCTGTTATATTTTGTTGCTATGTTAACATGCTTCTACTAATCATTCTATGCATAATCTGGAGATGCTCTATAAACATGTTTTGATCTACATGTCTTGGTCTACCCATTCATGCCCTTGGTTGCAATTATAGCCTGCTAGAACATGTTCATATCTTACTCCAAAGTTTCTTGATAATGTTGCTGTCAGCCTGTTAACATTAAGTTCACTTGTTCCCATGTGTTTTGCTAGTGATCCATGCACCCTATGAACTTGCTCTTGCCATGCTTAGCTTCATAAACATGCCTTCTTACTGTTGGTTGTCTTGCCATGCCATGTAATGCTCTGTGGTGAGTGGTTCAAGCTCACCAACATGCCTACTTATTATTGTTCCTGCCATGTATGAATCTGTAATATAACTTGCCATGTTTACATGGGTGCCATCATATTTTCTGTGCCTTTTTGGCTCATGGTCATTAAGGGCTGTTGTTCTATGCATTTAGTAGTATCATGCCATGCCTTTGTTTGCCATGATAAGTTCCTGTAACATGTTGTTTGCTCGCTCTAAACATTGCAACCTGATGTTATTTCTGCCAAGTCTGAAACTGTTATTATTTGCAATATCTCCATGTCTTTTTGAGCATGTTCTAGTGATTTCTGGAGATAGCTCAGTGTTCATGTTTTGTTATGCTTTACCTGTACTTCATGCCCATGCCTTTTGTTATTATGTTGGGGTGTTGTAGCATATTGTTTTGATGCTTGCAATATGCCTAGTTCTTTATTATGGATGATTGTTGCTATGACTTGTATAGAGTGTATGTGTTGCACCGTTGCTCCGTTTTGAGTGTGCTCTATATGAAACTTGCTTGTTTTTGCATCTAGTTTCATATTTATCATGTTGCATCCTTGTTTTGATGTGTTTGCTTGATGTTTGTATGCATTTTGCATCAATGCCATGTTTAACTTGTTTTGCTCATATCTTCTAGGCCGTAGCTCCGAATCTAATGAACTTTATATGTATCTTGACTAGAATTTCGTGTAGATCCTCTTGGTGCATCTTAACTTGCTGTTTAACAACTTGAATATAAGGTTTATCCAGTTCTGGACCAATTTCGAAATTTGCATATGAGGACTTACCGGAATTGTTATATGTTGTTCCCGGCCTCATTTAAACTTGCCTTGATGTGTTGTTCTTGTTTGCATCATCTCTTGCCATGAGTAGCTTCATGTATCTTGATCCTCTTGGTGTGTTTACCTATGTTGTGTGCTTCTTCTTGTTAGTTCCTGTTTCGTTGCGATCGTGAGGATTCGTTCGTCTACGGTTGGTTCGGCTTCATCCGTTCGTCTTCTTCATGGACTCGTTCTTCTTCCTAGCGGGATTCCAGGCAAGATGACCTCTACCCTGGATCTCACTACTATCATTGCTATGCTAGTTGCTTCGTTCTTTCGCTATGCTGCGTTACCTATCATTTGCTCTTCAAGCCATCCCAAATTGCCATGAACCTCGAACCTTTGACACCATTCCTAGCAAACCGTTGTTTGGCTATGTTACCGCTTTGCTCGGCCCCTCTTATAGCGTTGCTAGCTACAGGTGAAGTTGAAGACTTTCTCCATGGCGGACAGGGTTTATGTTCAGATATCACAATATCTCTTATATTATTAATGCATCTATATATTTGGTAAAGGGTGGAAGGCTCGGCCTTATGCCTGGTGTTTTGTTCCACTCTTGCCGCCCTAGTTTCCGTCATACCGGTGTTATGTTCCCGGATTTTGCGTTCCTAACGCGGTCGGGTGATTTATGGGACCCCCCTGACAGTTCGCTTTGAATAAAACTCCTCCAGCAAGGCCTAACATTGGTTTTACCATTTGCCTCACCACCACCTATATTTCCCTTGGGAGTAATTAACCCAAGGGTCATCTTTATTCAGCCCCCCCGGGCCAATGCTTGTCTAAGTGTTGGTCCAAACTAGAGCGCTTTGCAGCGCCACCTCAAGGAAACTTGAGGTCTGGTTTTAGTTGTACTGATTGCTCATCCGGTCGTGGCACGAGGCGAGATCTGTGCGGCTACTATCAGGATGTCGGCACGCCGGGAGGTCTTGCTGGTCTTGTTTTACCATTGTCGAAATGTCTTGTAAACCGGGATTCCGAGACTGATCGGGTCTTCCTGGGAGAAGGTCTATTCCTTCGTTGATCGCGAGAGCTTGTCATGGGCTAAGTTGGGACACCCCTGCAAGGTTTAAACTTTCGAGAGCCGTGCCCGCGGTTATGTGGCAGATGGGAATTTGTTAATGTCCGGTTGTAGATAACTTGACACGAGATCCGAATTAAAACGCATCAACCGTGTGTGTAGCCGTGATGGTCTCTTCTCGGCGGAGTCCGGGAAGTGAACACGGTTTCTGTGTTATGATTCACGTAAGTAGGTGTTCAGGATCACCTCTTGATCATTGCTAGCTTCACGACCGTTCCTTTGCTTCTCTTCTCGCTCTCATTTGCGTATGTTAGCCACCATATCTTGCTTAGTCGCTGCTGCAACCTCACCACTTTACCCCTTCCTTTCCCATTAAGCTTTGCTAGTCTTGATACCCATGGTAATGGGATTGCTGAGTCCTTGTGGCTCACAGTTTACTACAACAACAGTTGCAGGTACAGGATTATGCAATGATCATGATGCGAGAGCGATGCTTGCTTGCGTTGAGTTCTTCTTCTGCTTCTTCGATCAGGGGATAGGTTCCAGGTCGGCAGCCTGGGCTAGCAGGGTGGATATTGTTTGAGTTTCTGTTTATGCTTCATCCGTAGTCGGATGTTGTTCTTGTATGTTGTATTGTTGTATTCATGTGGCATTGTATGCCTTATGTATGTATCCCCACTATTATGTAATGTTGATGTAATGATATCCACCTTGCAAAAGCGTTTCAATATACGGGTCTATCCTTGGTGGGACCTTCGAGTTCCTTTTGGATAGGGTCGCATATTGGGCGTGACATGCCCAGAGCCGCCCGAGCCCGCCAATGCGCGTGCGAGCTCGTGGCTCCACACGGAGCTCGCCCCGCTACCTCTCTTCCTTCCTGGCGCCCTACTCGACTCCCACGAACACCGTAGACAGCCCCGAGCCTCCTCCCGTGGCCACTGTGGCCATTTCCGTGGGTGCCCGTAGGCCACGTCCACGGTGAGCCACGGCCTCGCTATATAAGGCCGCCCGAGGCCTATCTCTGGAGCCCTTTCGCCATCTCTTCCTCCCATACGTCACCCAGACCCAGCCAACCCTCTCGCTGAGCCCACCGTCGCTCCCCATGGCCGGAGCCAAACCGCTGGACTCCGCCTAAGTTCGGGCTATCCCGAGCCTCTCCTCTCTCCCTAGCCACTCCAGTGCCCCCTCACCACCACCACGAGTTGCCCCGCACTCCATCCCCTTGCCGAACCCCGCCGTCAGCCCTGGTCCACCGCAACCGAAGCCCTCCTCTTCCCGGGCTCCCCCGTGGGCGTGCAGCACATGGACGGATGCGCTGCGGCTCGTTGAGTCCGCCGGTGTGCCGGGCACCGCCGGAGGTGGCCCGTGCCGCCCGGGAGAGCGCCGGCGCCCGCTCGGCCTCGTCTCCCCTACCTCTGCTCTGTTCGAGCGGGAGATAGGAGACGGCCTGAGCACCGGGCCCTGCTCGTCAGCGACCCGGTGGGCGGGCCCCGTCCGTTTAAGTGGAAACGGCTTCGGCCGGATCCGCCTCCACTGCGTGAACGCGCACCCCCGCGAAGCCGCCTTTGACGTGGCCTCCCAGCGGGCGCGCGCGAGAGCCTGGGCCAGGCCCACTGCACTGCTCCGCTAAGTCTCGCCCAGTGCACACTACTGCCTCACTAGATCCAGCCCATTTAGGTAAATTCCTTTTCTTTTTCTTTTTCTGTGGACTGGTAAAATCCATAGAATATTCATATTAAGTCCAAATTTGATGATTCAAATTTCTAGTGACTCTATAAATCATGATCTACCTGTTGGTGCAACATGCACATTTTTCCAGAGACTTCTTCTTCACAAACATTCATCAAAATCTTGTTTCTCCATTTCTGTAGTGAACTTTAGAAAATCACAGAGAGCCCATTTTTGATCCAAATTCCATGATTCAAATTCCTAGATGTTTATAAGTTGAAAACTTAGTTTTTGAACATTTTTACTAATACTTTCTATACCACCTCAAATAATGGTCTATTTCTTCATTTATAGCCAACTTTGCAATTCATAGAGAAATCATTTGAACTCCAATTCCAGTGAAACCAATTCCTAGATGCTTCTAAAATCATCATTTGTTAAATGGGTGCCTCTACTCATTTTTGAAAATAATGTTTCTGTACACTTCTTGCAACCCATTAATCCCTTGATTCCATCATATTGAAATGTTCAGAGATATCCATTGATCAAATCCTAATGAGACCACTTTGGTCATCCCTCATATGACGAGAGGTATCTTAGAAAAGTCCGACTCATATTTTTAGAGCACTTTTATTTACTGCCTTGTTGTGTTTCTTATTATGGTTGCTTTCAACGATAGTTGACGAAGTAGACGAAATGCTCGGAGTTGGACCAGAGATATTTGAAGACCATGAAGACTTTGTAAAAACAGGCAAGCAGCCCTTTGACCATGTCTATGAAACCCTTTTTATGCATATCGTATAGCAACATATTGTTGTTGCAACAGAATCATGATGAGGTAGTAACCACTTTGATGGTTTGCCACCGTACTTCCTCGTTGATACTTGCATTGTGCATGACCCTACCTTCTTATGAGGGTTATCCCGGTGGGAGTAGATAGGATGCTAAAGTAGATGCTACGCAAAAAGGGACGGGAATATGCATGATGAAGGAGACAAAGTGTTTTCAAAGGACTTTTCAAAAATCCCGTCGAGTGCCACTTATGCCCGAGGGAGATGATGAGATGGGTAACCACTTGAAGACGAAGTGTTGTACCGAGGCAAGTGTGTGTTGTTTTCAAAAACGGATTAGATTTAAGATTTGTCGACTGTCCCAACCTTACATGCGCAACCACTCTACCCTTATATGGGAAAGGGCATTATTGATTACCTAGACCGATACTAGCTTGGAGCCTGCATTACTAGTGACGGGAGAGTTGTTGGTGCGCTCTCTCGGGACGGGGTCGTGCCAGGTAGGGCGGCCATGACTATTTTCACAGGGCACCGGACACACCGTTGGTACCCCGTTCTTGTGGTATGTGATGAATATGGGAGCGAGGCTCCACAACTTTATGATGTGAAATGTTAGGCACGGGGTTACTACCAATCAGTGGACTCCATGTTAGTGTCGTCTAGGGAAAGATAGTGATCGGTGCTTACCCCGGTACTTGAGGTATCGTGGGTCGTGGATGACACGGAAGTTCCCGGATCTTGTGGGTAAAGTGTGCAACCTCTCCAGTGTAAAACTATTGAATAGCCGTGTCCACGGTCAAGGACAGATTAGGCGGTCTTTGCTTAAACTATGTCCAGATTTTTACAACCGTGTGTGTGAGTTGATAAAACTACTTGGGTCAAGTCAAAGGACTTGACATGATTGAGTTGGGTTGGTGCCCACTCTATTTATGTTGGTATCTGTAACCTGTCCTCATGGTTACTTGAATTCTCCTGATGCATGTCTTACAAGTTGTTGAACATGTCACTTCACTCCAAACTAGCTTTCTGCAAAAATTTACCTGTATCATGCATTGTTGTATCTTGAACCAAAACATGGGTTGCTTGCGAGTACATAATGGCTTTCCACTGGTTATTTTATTGGCCAGGCATGAAAGAACAGGATATGATGAAGAATACTTCAGCGACGAACATGCGAGCTAGGACGTTTCCCAGTCAGAATGCCTATAGGGTTAAGGCAGATGGCATGGGTCCAAGTTATCGACAAAAATTTCCGCTGCAATGTTCTACTCAAGACTCGACCATAATGGTCCTACTTGTGTAATACGGTATGTATGGATGTAAGACTCTTGTTATTCAGCTTCTGTGTGTTCAGTGAGCATTGATCTCTGGGATCACTGTACATGTGCATTCGATGATCACAACTTATGAGTCGGGGTCCCCACAGAGTTGGTATCAGAGCCATCCTGACTGTTGGAAGCATTAGTTAGCATGGTCGTTAGTTAGGGTAAAACTATTTCCAAAACTACTAATAGTTTTCAAAACTATCTGTACTTCTCTTCCCTTCTCAGTTTTTCTCGAAAACTAAGGTATACTTTCCCTTATTGATGTATTCCCCTTCAAAACCTTTGGTCGCTAGAACCCTTATGCCCCTGACCACTGGATTCCTTGTAATCCTCTTGGATAATCTAGAAGGAAGATGCCTTGCCAGACATTCACCCCCATCTCCTAAACACAAGATTGGCGAAATCACAACAAGATGATACCAAGAGAAGATACATCCTCGAGGAATGAGGACCTGAAGACCCAAGAGATGGTGACACACTTGACAGTGCCCCAAGATGATGCAACCTTAACCTATGATGATCAGGGCATAGAATATGCAAGATCATGATAAACATCGCTAATAGAGTAACCCTATCACCACCGTTGTTGTATTGGCAACCACCGATGGATGAGAACCTAGCCATTTGGTCCGCCTCACCATAGTGAGCAGGAAAACGGTTCTCCTCATCCCCCGCTCTTGGTGTCGATGTTGTCATCAACGTAACCGACATGATGGACATCTATTATGCCTTGATAATGTCATTGCATAAAGGATTACCTACCTGGTACCATCGACAGCTTAGAAGACAAAAAGGGATCGTCGTCATCAAGAAGACAATAGAAGACCAAGTCAATGCCAGTTACGAGGAGCCATCTTCACCCCATCACTTCAACAGGCAAGAAGTTGTTGAAGAATCTTCAGGCTCAACCCGGATTGTTTCATCGAACAACTACAAGAGACGTAGCAACACCTGAGGAAAACTCAGAAGACTACATGAGGCACAAGGCACGACTACTGAGTCCGAGAACCCCTAGGGTTGGATGAGTCGTGTACCCCCTATGCGCAGTCGAGCCCGTATGATGGTTCGAATAGAATCATGACTATGTGTTGCTTGTCTTTATTTGTTTGTGTTTTGATATAGGTCACACTTTTGCCCTAGTCTACAAGTATGCGACTGTATCACCTTCCTTACCTTGCTTCTTCTGTTTGGCCCTTTTTGCACCTATTTGTTTGCACTTGCACTATAGAACCCCCTTTAGGCATTCCCATCCTCTATGCTACTTTTCCCTCTCATCTCTCTCCTCAACTGAAGACAAGCAAAACAATATGCACCAAGGATTCCACCTCGGCGACCAACAAGCACTGAAGACTTTTGCTACAACCTCCTCGACCAAGTACAACCCCGTATGTTTACACCTCAAGACTAGAACCCTATCCCTAGAACCTACAGGACTTCACGAGATACCCTAGCTCGAATCCTTAACCATGAGCTTAACCTATGGAATCACAAGAGAACAAGTTAAGCTGCAGTAAGCCTTGCTTATCACTGGGTTCATTATGGGACTAATGGGCATAGTGAACGAGCACATTATCTTCCTAAGATAGCACCAGAACTGACGATGCCATAGGGAGGACCAATCTTAGGATATAGGAATAGAGGACAAATGACTTGATGAGTTTATATCAATGACTTTGAGGAATTATCTGAGACTCTTTGGTGGATTATAAGGCTACCATGTTGGTAGATGAACTTGGTGGGATGATTATAGAGTAGCATAGCTTTCATTACCGCGGAGTAAATTGGATTTATAGGACAATTATGATCACAAGTTGAAACTCCTGGAAGTGCAAGGATTTGACTTGATCAGATGATTTGATAGGAGACAGTTGATATTACGTAAATAACTTGAGGGAAACATGTAGGATTCCTTGTTGGACAAGAGATTTGGATTTAAATAGGTGATCCTAGTGGAGTATAGGTGGTGAGTAAGTCTACATGGTTCGGAGTAATTTGGGTTTAGATTGATGATCTCGATCACTATACCATGTTCTCGGTGGACAATAAACTAAGAGATTGGATTAATTGTCAGAGTTGATTTAGGGATCTATATAAGCCTGAGGTTGGAAGTTACTTGACCCCGAAGATGGGAATTGGTGGACTGACTATAGTAAATATAGCTATTTCAAGTACTTGAGGATTATAAGACATTAGAAGATCGTATGTAACACCATGGACATTGTATTTGTAGAATTAATGGATTAGGTAGTTGGTGATGGAAGTTAATGGACTGTTGGGGTTGATTCATAGGAAGGAAACATGATCTTGGAGTGGCATACGACGTGTTTCCTTAGGATAGAGGTGCTTTATCTTAGACCTTGGAAGAACAGGCTGAGCACTTGGATTGTCACGTTCAAGCTTAGCAGCTTATATGTTCTACAAATGGATTTTTAGGGGTAGACATACATATGAGTTTGGGGATTGTAGACATATATGATTTTGTTAGACCTCCTCTCGGGAGCCATGAGGATATGAATCACATGAGTGATGATTGGAGTTGACCTACGCAAAATGATGCTATCGGTGATATGATGTGATTTGTTTAAAGGACTAGATAGACTATTGGCATCTCAGAAACCGTGCTTAAAGATAAGATGATAAATGTTCACTCGCACACTAGAATCCTTGAAACCCTTAAGCCCTACCAAGCTACAACATGGTCGGATCAGGACCTTAGGGCCTTGACACTAGATCTAGAACCATCTTGGCCCACACTCAACAAGATCACCACTAATTCCCCAGCCTACTTTACGTAACCCGTGAACAAAGTCTTCATGGAGTGCTTAGACAAGATAGTTGTCATCATCATTTGGTGACCTACTTGTCCACCCGAAGACGGAAGAAGAGCCGTTCAGCTAGTCCAAGAACATTTGAAGACCACCATGCCAAGGAGGAAGAACTACCACCATCATCAAGAAGTAAACATCCGCGTCGAAGACCAGGTGTATCTGCAAGCCAATCCTCTCTAAGGAACCAAGCATTTCCATGACAAGGAGACCCACACCAAGATTCATCAGCCCCCTTCGAGATCACTCCAAGATTTAGCAACCAGCTGGAGTTGCCACCTGAGTTACCTAATGTGCACAACGCTTCCCATGCATCACAACCCTGGAAGTGTTTCCATCTTCCTAACTTGCCCGATCTCTATGAGGGCATTGACCACCAAGCCATCGACCCCTAGCCCAATCTAACCTACCGCGAGCTACCCATTAGTAACCTGGAGCCAGAAGAGCGTCATACACGAAGCCACACTATCAAGTACTTCAAGCTCAATGGAGCACCACACGAAAGCAGAAGCAACATGAGGACTTGAAGACTACCCCAGATCCAAGTTTCTGTATCCCTTTCCGCGCCTAGTCTGGGAATCTCAGGGACGAGATTCTTGTAAGGGGGGTAGGTCTGTCACACCCTGATTTTCATGCCACAACACTTAAGTCAATAAATCATGCTAAAATGTGGTTTGACAAAAACTTTTGAGTGTTTTTTGGTTTGATTGAATGTTTGACTCTTGTTTGCAAGTGCTCTAAAAATCAAATAAATTCTCCAACTCTTATACTCCTTCTCCTTGATCCAAAAACCTTTCCCAATGATCATGCCATGTGTATAGGACATAAAAATAATTTCTTGCAAAAATAATTTGTCCAAATAGTATTTTCAAAAATTAGTTTTTCAAAAACGCCTGAATTGAGGTTTGCACTGCAAGCACTTAATTAAGGGCAGTAAAAATCTTTCCAAAAATATATTTGACTCCTTTTAGATATAGGATACCAAGAAACCACAAAAATATAATTTTAAAAGTTATTTTCCTATTTTATTTAAAATCTTTTTCTTAAGGCCAAAAATGGTCTTTAATAGGGAAAAAATATTTTATTGTTTTAAAAATATTTGTGAAAATTTAGGGAAACTCAGTGGACATAAATTGTCCATATATAAGAGTTTCAACACATGGTCATGTTCAAAATATTGGTCAAACCCCTCAAAACCCTTTTTAGATATTTCAAGCTTTTGAAATATTTACAAAGGAAATATTCTGTAAAAATCCCAAGAAAATTCTATCATGTCACATATGACATGCTGGATGATCTTGACAAGTATAATGTCATGGAGAATAGTATACCCCATGAAATCCCCTCAAAACCATTTCTGTCCATTTTGAAGTTCGAGCAACTTTACATTGCCAAGCATGTCCAAATGCTCTCAAATCTTGTGAACATGCTCAAATGGTCTAATCATTCATCTAGACCAAATGGCACAAGTTGGAGAAAATGTTATATTGATCAAAGTGCCCCAAAACCCTTCCTGTCCAGAACCAAATTTGAACAACTCTACATTGGCATATTTCTCCTTTTGATTTCAACTTTTGTGGACATGTTCAAAACCTAAAATGATGACACTACACGAAGTGGTGCATCAAGGAGAATAGATTTGCATGACTAAATCTTGGAAAGTCCATTTCTGTTGATTTCTAGGGTTTACAAAAGTTGCATTGTCAACCTTGCTCAAATGAACTCAATCTTGGTGGAACCTCTTATTTTCTCAGGCCATTTGACCCTGTCAAGCCTCATGACAAGGGAAGTCCATTTGCTTGCCCAAACCTACATCAAACACCTTCTGGCAGAATCTCAAAATTCATGTTTTAACCCCTTCCACTAATCTCCAAGAGTTGTCCTTTTTACCACAGCCCCTCCTAGTCCCCCTCTACCTCTGGTGTGCTTCCCTGCCCGAGAGGCAATGATGAAGGGGGCAGGGATCCATTTTCCTTCTCTGGACAGCCAGTTTTTCCTCCCATTCTCATCTCTTTCTCACTCCTGGCAAGTTCCAGAGCATCCAAAGCCTCCACCCCTCTTGTTTATTCCTCCTTCAGACACCAGACGCAAGTGGGCGCGTGAGGACGCGACAAAAAGCCGCGGGTGCCGGTCATTTGTGCGCTCTGGAGCACGTCAGCGTGCTCCCGACCGTTGATGCCGCGTCCCCCGACCACCTCGAGCCTCCCCTTTGCACCAGTCGAGGTGCCTCGACGTTTGCAACACGCCACCATGCTGGCCCCCTCCTTCCCCTCTCTGTCCTTCCTGTGCCGCGCGTGCCTAGAGCCGCCTGAGCCAGCCAATGCGCGTGCGAGCTCGTGGCTCCACCCGGAGCTCGCCCCGCTCCCTCTCTTCCTTCCTGGCGCCCTACTCGACACCCATGAACGCCGTAGACAGCCCCGAGCCTCCACCCGTGGCCACTGTGGCCATTTCCGCGGGTGCCCGTAGGCCACGTCCACGGTGAGCCACGGCCTCGCTATATAAGGCCGCCCGAGGCCTACCTCTGGAGCCCTTTCGCCATCTCTCCCCCCCGTACGTCACCCAGACCTAGCCAACCCTCTCGCCGAGCCCACCGTCGCGCCCCATGGCCGGAGCCGAACCGCTGGACTCTGCCTAAGTTCGGGCTATCCCGAGCCTCTCCTCTCTCCCTAGCCACTCCAGTGCCCCCTCACCACCACCACCGACTCGCGCCGCACTCCATCCCCTCCTCCTCGTGCCTTCCTCGCCTTGCCGAACCCCGCCGTCAGCCCCGGTCCACCACACCTGAAGCCCTCCTCTTCCCAGGCTCCCCCGTGGGCATGCAACACATGGACGGGTGCGCCCCGGCGCGCTGAGTCCGCCGGTGTGCAGGCACCGCCGGAGGTGGCCCGTGCCTTCGGGAGAGCGCCGGCGCCCGCTCCACCGCGCCTCCCTGCCTCTGCTCTGTTCGGCGGGAGGTAGGACGGCAACTGAGCACGGGCCCCTTCGTCAGCGATCCGGTGGGCGGGCTCCGTCCGTTTAAGTGGAAACGGCTTCGGCCGGATCCGCCTCCCCTGCGCGAACGCGCACCCCCGCGAAGCCGCCTTCGACGTGGCCACCCAGCGGGCGTGCGCGAGAGGCTGGGCCAGGCCCACTACGCTGCCCCGCTAAGTCTCGCCCAGTGCACGCTGCTGCCTCCCTAGATCCAGCCCATTTAGGTAAATTCTTTTTCTTTTTCTTTTTCTGTGGACTGGTAAAATCCATAGAATATTCATATTAAGTCCAAATTTGATGATTCAAATTTCTAGTGACTCTATAAATCATGATCTACCTGTTGGTGCAACATGCACATTTTTCCAGAGACTTCTTCTTCACAAACATACATCAAAATCTTGTTTTTCCATTTCTGTAGTGAACTTTAGAAAATCACAGAGAGCCCATTTTTGATCCAAATTCCATGATTCAAATTCCTAGATGTTTATAAGTTCAAAACTTAGTTTTTGAACATTTTTACTAATACTTTTTGTACCACCTCAAATAATGGTCTATTTCTTCATTTATAGCCAACTTTGCAATTCATAGAGAAATCATTTGAACTCCAAATCCATTGAAACCAATTCCTAGATGCTTCTAAAATCATCATTTGTTAAATGGGTGCCTCTGCTAATTTTTGAAAATAATATTTCTGTACACTTCTTGCAACCCATTAATCCCTTGATTCCATCATATTGAAATGTTCAGAGATGTCCATTGATCAAATCCTAATGAGACTACTTTGGTCATCCCTCATATGATCAGAGGTATCTTAGAAAAGTCCAACTCATATTTTTAGAGCACTTTTATTTCCTGCCTTGTTGTGTTGCTTATTATGGTTGCTTTCAACGATAGTTGACGAAGTAGACGAAATGCTCGGAGTTGGACCAGAGATATTTGAAGACCATGAAGACTTTGTTAAAACAGGCAAGCAGCCCTTTGACCATGTCTATGAAACCCTTTTTATGCATATCGTATAGCACCATATTGTTGTTGCAACGAAATCATGATGAGGTAGTAACCACTTTGATGGTTTGCCATCGTACTTCCTCGTTGATACTTGCATTGTGCATGACCCTACCTTCTTATGAGGATTATGCCGGTGGGAGTAGATAGGATGATAAAGTAGATGCTACGCAAAAAGGGATGGGAATATGCATGATGAAGAAGACAAAGTGTTTTCAAAGGACTTTTTGAAAACCCCGTCGGGTGCCATTTATGCCCGAGGGAGATGATGAGATGGGTAACCACTTGAAGAGGAAGTGGTGTACCGAGGCAAGTGTGTGTTGTTTTCGAAAACGGATTAGATTTAAGATTTGTCGACTGTCCCAACCTTACATGCGCAGCCACTCTACCCTTATATTGGAAAGGGCATTATTGATTACCTAGACCGATACTAGCTTGGAGCCTGCATTACTAGTGACGGGAGAGTTGTTGGTGCGCTCTCTCGGGACGGGGTCGTGCCAGGTAGGGCGGCCATGACTGTTTTCATAGGGCACCGGACACACCGTTGGTACCCCGTGCTTGTGGTATGTGATGAATATGGGAGCGAGGCTCCACAACTTTATGATGTGAAATGTTAGGCACGGGGGTTACTACCAATCGAGTGGACTCCATGTTAGTGTCGTATAGGGAAAGATAGTGATCGGGTGCTTACCCCAGGTACTTGAGGTATCACGGGTCGTGGATGACACGAAAGTTCCTCGGATCTTGTGGGTAAAGTGTGCAACCTCTGCAGAGTGTAAAACTATTCGAATAGCCGTGTCCACGGTCAAGGACAGTTGGGCGGTGCTGCTTAAACTATGTCCAGTGTTTTACAACCGTGTGTGTGAGTTGATAAAACTACTTGGGTCAAGTCAAAGGACTTGAGATGATTGTGTTGGGTTGGTGCCCACTCTATTTATGTTGATATCTGTAACCTGTCCTCATGGTTACTTGAATTCTTCTGATGAATGTCTTACAAGTTATTGAACATGTCATTGCACTCAAAACTAGCTTTCTGCAAAAATTTACCTATATCATGCATTGTTGTATCTTGAACCAAAACATGGGTTGCTTGCGAGTACATTCATAGTACTCATTGGCTTGCCACTGGTTATTTTATTGGCCAAGCATGAAAGAATAGGATATGATGAAGAATACTTCGGCGACGAACATGCGAGCTAAGACGTTTCCCAATCAGAATGCCTGTAGGGTTAAGGCAGATGGCATGGGTCCAAGTTATCGACGAAGATTTCCGCTGCGATGTTATACTCAAGACTCAACCATAATGGTCCTACTTGTGTAATACGGTATGTATGGATGTAAGACTCTTGTTATTCAGCTTATGTGTGTTCAGTGAGCATTGATCTCTGGGATCACTGTACACGTCCATTCGGTGATCATGACTTATGAGTCGGGGTCCCCACATAGAAATAATCCAGAAAATCATTTATTTCATCAGCATGATGTCACTGTGACGTTAGCAAGTCAACAGGGTTGACCAGGGTCAAATCTGATGACCCGGTCCCACATGTCATATGC
Organism: Aegilops speltoides; assembly: GCA_021437245.1. Classification (NCBI taxonomy): domain Eukaryota; kingdom Viridiplantae; phylum Streptophyta; class Magnoliopsida; order Poales; family Poaceae; genus Aegilops; species Aegilops speltoides. The sequence continues at coordinate 198,022,994 of CM038142.1, read as the reverse complement.
TCATAGTTAATTAGGGGTTAATCCCGTGTTGACTGGGATTTGACCCAACGCGGGGCCCGCTCGTCAGTGTCTGTTAAGTGGGTTTAGTGGTGATTAGCGCCTAATGATGGGTCCACGTCAGCGTCGCCGGATTCAACATTGGCGACCTGTAACCGCGGGGGAGGGTTGCCGGAGCGGCGCTACGCACGGTGTTCGGTCAAGCCAAGGGCACCAGAGGGTTTCCCTTGCTCGCGCGCATCCAGCGGAGGCACGCGGGAGGGTGCGGGGTGGATGAAGCTCGCCGGAACGAGCTCGCAGCGGCGGCTGGAGCTCGGGCTAGCACAGGCACAGGGCTACGCTTGGCGAGCGAGCAAGCTCAGAGGCTGGGCGGGCTCCTGGGAGCTCCACGAGCTCGAGGTCGTGCTCGGACGCGAGTTCGGTGACCTACAACGACGATGGCAACAGGAGCGGCGGCAACAAGCTCATGGGACGGTGGCGAAACTAGCTAGGATTCATGCGTGATGATGGGGTAAGGGGGAAACGGATGGGAGCTCACAACACATCCGTAGGGCGGGTCAGCGGGCTCGGGGAGGTCCTGGTGGAGTCGAAACGGAGATGGTGGGGACCAGATGCAAAGGATGAAGGCGATCTTGGGGACGGCGTCAGAGGGCGCCCGACGCTGCGTGGCTCAGTGGAGAGGTCCAGGGCATGGTGGTGGATCTTCTGAAAATGGTGAGGCAATGGGGGTGGGGAGAACGGTGCCTGCGTCGACGAGCGGCGGCATGCTGTGAGGCGCTCGGCATCGGTGGGGAAGAGAGATAGGGGAGAGGATAGGGATGGGGAGAGTGAGATAGAAATCAGGGGGGTTGTGTGGCGTCCTCAGGGCGGCGAGGATACATGTAGAGAGACAGGAGGTGGTCGGTGTGCGACAACCACACGCCTCGCGTTCTTCTGGCGCGAGGTAGGCGATGACTGGCAGCTGGGCTGCACAGCACTGGGCCGGCCAGTGGGCTGCGGTAAGTGCCAGGTAGGTTTTTCCTCTCTCTCTGCTTTTCTTATTTTGTTTTGTTTCCTATTTTGCTTTCTATTTTTGATTTGGCAAAAATACTAAACCATTTCCAAAACTCCTGAAAATATTTGTGGGCACTGCTGGAATTATTCCCAATAGCCCTCAACTAGTTTCAGAATTATTATAGCATTTAAAATATTTATACGATTTAAATGCCCTAATTCAAATAGAATATGAGTTAATTCAAAAATCCATCAATGGCCTAGAAAAGTGTGCACCATTTTTGGCAGAGGTTCTAGACCAATTCAAAAATCATGAACTTTTCTAAAGGGAATTTTGGTTTCATTGAAAATATTTTTATTTTGATCCTAGTTGCATTTCATTTGGTGCTAGGGTTTCTCAATCCCCAATTCAATTTTCCTTTGAACTTAACATGTTGCATGGATGCTTAAGCAATGACAGGCAAGGACTAGCTAGGGCTATGCCAACTCACCCCCGCTAAACAAGAATCTCGTCCCGAGATTCAGGACGTGAGGTAAGAAGACAGAGGGAACACAAAGCTAACACAATCCTCATGATCTAGGTTCCACTTCATAAGGACATTGATTCGATCATCATCTTGATCTTGACATCTTTGCTTTTGAGATTTTCATCCAACATGATGACGATAGGAAGATAAGTCGATCTTCTCGAATACCGAGCAATTCCAGATCAACTCATGGAGTGAGACGCAAGAACATCTCTTTAGTTGAGATGTCCAAACACACATCGAGAGGGATGGAAGAACCAATTTGACGAGGGTTTCAAAGTAGCAAGGAAAATAATTGCCATGATCCCATAACGGGGCACCTTATAGAGGAGGTGACTCATAGTATTATTCCCTTAAGTGGAAAAAAGAATTACTTTTGACACAGAGATCATTGAAACTCTCTATACCAGCGTAAGGAAATTCACAAAAGATCGTTTGAAGGAGTTCGAAGAAATGGCATACTCAGATTGGAAAGGAAACTATGGTTATAGAACAACTCAGCAAACGGGAGGCACATTCCAATTGATACCGAGGATATAACCTAGTGACTGAGTGTGCTCCCAAGAACTTGAGCATTTCCATACCCATCAAGGTCTTACCAACATCCGTGCCGAGGATCCTCGCAACACTTCTTACAACCATCATGAATAGTGATGGTCAATGAAGATGCAAAGGAAGACAACAACTTTTTTTTCAGATTTCACCTTAGCAGAAGCCAAGGGAACGAAATCTGAATGATCAGCCGAGAGACATTTAGCACTCCGCTTCTAATGTTCTCCTTGATGTGCTAGCATAACCCATTTATAGATATGGTTTGGTATCTAGAACATCAAGTAAAAGGTTGGACTTCGGGAAGACAAAGGATCCATAAGGAAGAACTTCTAGAATAAGTCATATGACATCCTCATGGGGAGGTGGCTAAATTGATGAATCAAGATACTACAATAATTGGCCTTCTGGTTAGGTGGGGTAGCCACAACATCCACTTTTACGGTTACAGGACCAACATTATAAATCTTGGGAAACATTCCAACCATTATATCTGCCTGAGATTCAGATATGGCTGATGATAGGATACTCCAGACTCAACATGTCTGAGAGTGAAAGGTTGCAACACAAATCGATGAGATGATGTTGCAAGATTCTCGGGAAACAAACTACGGTAGTAAGCTCAAAAAACATGAGCTACTTCTGCTAAACACATGTGAACACGCTGTCCCATACAGGCATGACCACACAGTAGTCTTACAACGAAACACTACCAAGTTCTGGTTGGGAACAATCATCAAGGATATCAAAGTCATTACGCAAGTCCATGGATTAGATCCCAAGCATAGACTTCTTTTCCTTGAACAAGTCAACCAATGGCTTGGTGTGCTAGAGATACATATATAATGAAGGTTGCAAGTCTCGAGACCACAGAATACTTCGCGCATATGCATGATTGACTTGGGATGATTCCATAGGAAGCAAAAAAAAACTTTTCAAATTCATGTTGGCAACTTGCATCAAATACACGTGAATTAGAGGAAGTAACTCCTCTCCTCCAAACATATACCTCATGAACAGAACACAAAGGCATTGTTTACAAAGTTTCCAACACTAGCTTAATGTTCAACATGAATCATGGAGAAGAAAAAATGCTGCTAGTGAGATCAACAACAAGTCATCAAGATTCCCATATAGATGGAATACCACAATTATGTGAATACAATGGTAGCATTGGTCAGACCAAAAGATATAATGGTGTATGCTGGAGGAAACAACCACGAGTAAGACAATATTACGAATATTGTTGGTTCTGATCTGATTTGATGATAGCCCATACTTGAATCAATGATTGGATAAGATGATAGGTCCATTAACTGATCACGAGGGTCAATCGAAGAAGATACCATCTTTCTTCAACACACATACAAGATATCGCTTAAAATGAGCTAATCGAACAACATTTTATCTTCCAACTCTCCAAGTTGTTGTTTAACTTAACCAACTAGCTCAGGGTATCCAACGCAGATTCTTGGAGAAAGGGTGGTTTTGAAAACCAACTTGATCATGGACTCAACATAGCGGTCAGGTGACAACCTGATGATACTTCCGAGAAGATATTCAGAAAATCATGAACCACCGGCATGTTACTAAGCTCGGGAACAATCTTGTTGTTCAGGGAAAGACAATATGATCAAAAGAGCGAGGGATTGACATAATCCAAACTCGTCGATCGAGAAGTGCACCAGGGAGATGGGCTAGGTAACACGATCAACAATAGAATGATGATTCCATAACCAACACACTAATAATAAGATTATTGTCCATTAACCACTAAGCAACATGGTTGCTAGGAGTATTGATTTCACGCATCACAATTCACTTGTCGGCAATCCGGTTACCACAACATGGGGACCGAGGAATGAGTAGTGATGGCGAGAAGTATCACTGTACCAAGAATTCATAAGAGATGATGCAATTCTGATGACAATCCTGACATGAAGAGGGCAACACTCCAAGGTAGAACAGAACTAAAGCTAAATTGGCATTTTGATCTGCGGAATACAACTACTTTGACACAATCCTGGATATGGATGAGGTACTGGAGTTTGTTTCTCGTAGTCATTCCGAAATGGAATGTCTTGACAGACCACACGAATAATAGGCACCGACGAACACGAAGGCACAACTATTCCTGACTATGACTTAATAGACGGAGGTCAGGATACAACTAAAGAGGGACAACTCAAAGGAACATATGATTTTCTGAGTTGTGGATGCATAGATTAGTATGTCGACCAATGCTCAACATGTTTCTTCCGGATAACACATGCGGAAAGGTAGGACTAGCAGATTCACGACATAGGATGGAGAACCCACCAGAGTACTATTGTTGTGATCTTTTGGTTCAGAAGAGCTTCTGCCAAGGATGGTTCATGGTATTCGGAAGAACGATATACCACAGACCTCGAGGGCTATCGCAAAGGTTACTAATATCCTAAAGGAACTAGCAAACACTATCAACATGAAGTAAGTAGGGTGAATCTCGGGCTCGAAACCTAGGGATAGAATGCCTACTAACTAAATGTCATCATGGGAGGCTTTCGAGAATGATGGCCAGAATCATCACACTGGGAACACAAAACATGGCTAGATTACTAGGTGATTCCCTAAGACACCTAGGGTCATAACAATAGCTCCAACATATGTGTCGAGGTAATGGAGTACCTCAACCCACCGGTTAGTGTGGTCAATCTGGCACAAAGGAGCTTCGGAGCGGTAAGAAGGAATTTGCAAATGCATCAGATTGTTTAGAAACCTGGAATGACTCGGACAACATAATGGCTATAAATGCTCAAAAAGATTTGAGACATCCTGCATAAGGTGGCATAACCACTCAACATCACAATATCAAGGTTCCGAAATCAACGGTCAACATACAGAGGTAGTAGAAACCGGAGTAAGGCTTAAATCCATCAATCTTATAAGTCTACGGATTAGTAACACGTGATCCTGATAGAAAGATGAGAAAGCCTAGTTCCTTAACCCCGTAGGAAAGATAAGACGACTCAGATCAGAAGGCATAAGGTATAAGGAGTAAAAAGAGCCTTATGTTCCCATCCACAATCAATTCCCTTATATAACTAAATAATTTCTAGACTCAACTTCGACCAGTTTGGCATGTTAATCCTACAGGCAGCCAGGCTCTGATACCAAAGCTGTCAGGACCCTAATCCTAAGTCACATCGATCTAGCATGAAATACATCATATCACCTTGCGGCCTCATGCATGGTATTCCCACGGGTGCCACCTTACCTGGCCTGGGACCATTTGCGCCTTTTGGCTCACGTGTATGATAGTGTCGCTAGCATCCATATGACAAAGAACCCGGGCCGACATCACTAGTTGTAAACCCAAGATGGCGCTAACTTACAGGGACAGACATACATGACCCAGCAACGAACGTGTCGATCATCAACGTATGAGCCCAAGTCGTAGCAAGCTACAAGGACTTAAAGGAACAACGCGTGACATTTCCCTGAAGGGCCAGACACAGGAACGTGTTCCAGAGCAGTAGCAAGCTACCATGGCTCAGTGGAAGCACTAGGAGACATTTCCCAGTAAGAGAGGCTACCAAGAATAAACAACTAGGTTGTCGGATCCCACAGATACCAAGCATTTCAAATCATACACACAATATGATCGATATGTACAAATAGAACGTGGCATCACAACAAAACTCTACAACTCAAAGTATTTATTCAATAGTCTCTGAGGAGCCAGATATTACAACCATGGGTCACATGACCCAACATACAGAGCATACAGGCAACGGAAGCATAACATGTCTGAGTACAGACAAATACAAATGAAGAAGGCTCAGAAGCCTGACTATCTACAAGACCCTCCCAAGGTACAAGATAGTAGCTGAGGTAACAAGCTAAACGTCGAAGTCCACGCGGAATTACTAGTGAGATTGGAGTCTCTCTGCAAAAACATAAATTAAGCAAACGTGAGTACAAAAGTACCCAGCAAGACTTACATCAAAACTAGCTACATATGCATGAGTATCAACAAAGGGGGTGGTGGAGTTTGACCGCGTAAAGCCAGCTTTGACTGTGGCTATCCTGAACTACGACTGCAAGTAACTCTTTTGAGGTGGCGCACACGAGTCCACATATTCACCATATCAATACACCAATATGGATCCGCTCCCGTCTCACTACGAGAAGGCCATCCATAGCGCCCATGCTTATCTTGCGTATTTTAGAGTATCCACTTTCACTTGTCTATGAACTATATAAGCAACCCAGTAGTCCTTTACCACGGATGCGGCTATTCTAATAGATTATGTTAACCCTATAGGGGTGTACTTCTCAACACATGCTCTCGCCACTTACCGCCATGTACACATTATGTATCTCGACAACCTTCAAGCGGAAGCCTGGCGAGGGTGTCGGCCACGACCTGACTAACCACACAAGTCTCTAGTCTAGGTTTATCGCCTATTCGGGTTCCATCCGCAAGGAAATCCATCCGGGATGTCGCTCACGGCCCCAAACGATGTGAGCAGGGTTCCCAAGCCCACCATCCGGGTGCCACTTGGTACACCGTGCCACTGCACCTAGTCTGTCCCAAGCCCACCTATATCGGGTACCACTTGGTAGACTACTAGCACTACCTACAAACACCATAAAATAGTTGCAACTCCTGGACAGAGATCAGGTTGATTAATAAGTCGAGAGGGGTTGAGTTACCGAAACCCAATGTGTGGTAGCAACTGTCTTGGATCACAGACACATAACTCAGTTCCTGAGGACGGTTTCAATGAGACAACCCACCATGTACTTCTACATGGCCTCTCACTGCTATATTTTACCAAATTGTGTTCACACACTTAGCTCACACACAGTAGGACATGTTTCACAACATTCCAATTCATCCCCGATGAATCAGACCTAGCACAACTCTAAGCAATAGCAGGCATGACAAACAAGCATGAATGAATAGGCACATCAGGGCTCGAACAACTCCTACTCATGCTTGTGGGTTTCGTCTATTTACTATGGCAATGACATGTCATGTAGAGGAAAAGGGTTCAACGACCGCAACATGTAGCGGATGAATCCTTGTTGTCCTAATGCAGTAAAAGATAGCAGGAGCAAGTGAGTGGGATTGTATCAGAATGAACAAGGGAGTTTTGCTTGCCTGGCACTTCTCAAGATTGTATAGCTCTTCATCGGTGTCATCGAACTCATCGTTGGAAAACGTCTATCGAGAGGGAACAACCACTGGCAACAGAGAAGGAAACACAATCAATGCAATGCACAATATGATGCATGATCATGACATGGCAAAATGCTGTGATTTGAGCTAATACAACTAATAACAGGATAAATGAAGTTGGTTTGGATCCAAGATTCAAATTCAAACTCCGTATGTGGATATTCAAATGCCATTTATATATTTGTCCTAAACAGCAGCTATAATTTGGCCTAACATGCATGAAAATGGTTCAGATGGATAGATTGAATTTTTCTGATCCTTTTTCATATATATATTATTTCATTCTGTGTTACGGTTGGATTTATATGAATTTTTAGAAGTTTTGCTAATTTTCTAGAATTTTCAAATTAGAAATAATCCAGAAAATCATTTATTGCGTTAGCATGACGTCACTGTGACATCAGCAAGTCAATAGGGTTGACCAGGGTCAAACCTGACGACCCGGTCCCACATGTCATACGCTCATAGTTAATTAGGGGTTAATCCCGTGTTGACTGTGATTTGACCCAACGCGGGGCCCGCTCGTCAGTGTCTGTTAGGGGGGTTAGTGGTGATTAGCTGTCACACCCTGCATTTTGTAACATTTCATTTTCATTAATAAAGCATGAAAATTTGGACCAACAAAAACTTTTTGCATTATTGGCTTTTATTTGGAGTTGGTTTTCTCTCTGTGTTTCTTTTCAAGTGCTTCTTGAAGTCAACTACTCTACCCTCTATATTCCATCTCCTTACCCCAAGCTTCTGACCAAAGACCATGCCATGTGAATAGTGCTATATAGAATTTTCTTACAAAAATAATTTGGCGAGAAAGTATTTTCTAAAATTAGTTTTCAAAAACCCTGAATTGAGTTTTGCCTTTGCAAGTACTTGATTAAGGGCAGTAAAAATCATTCAAAAATATATTTGACTCCTATTAGATATAGGATGCCCGGGAACCACAAACATATAATTTTAAAAATTGTTTTACTATTTTATTTAAAAGCTTTTTCTTAAGGCCAGAAATGGTCTTTAATGGGGAAAATTATTTTATTGTTTTAAAAATATTTGACAAAATTTGTGGAAACTCATAGGACATATATTGTCCATATATAAGAGTTTCAACACCTGGTCATGTTCAAAATATTTGTCAAATCCCTCTAAAACCCTTTCTGGATATTTCAAGCTTTTGAAATATTTACAAAAGAAATATTCTCCAAAAATTCCAGGAAAATTCTATCATGTCACATATGACATATTAGATGATCTTGCCAAGTCTCATGACTTGGAGAACAAGATAACACCATCAAAACCCCTCAAAACTATTTCTGTCCATTCTGAAGTTTGATCAACTTTACATTGCTAAGTATGTCCAAATGTGCTCAAACTTGGTGGACATGCTTCATTGGTCTAATGATGCATCTGGACCAAATGGCACAGGTTGGAGAAGAGGAAATCTTGGTCAAAGTGCCTCAAAACCCTCTCTGACCAGAATCAAGTTTGAACTACTTTGCACTACCAACTTTTTCTCCAAGACCCCAACTTTGGTGAGCCTGATCATGTGACCAAATAAGGCTACCACACCAAGTGGTACATCAAGGAGAAATGATCTACTCCACTGGATCTACACAAATCCATTTCTGCCCCATTTCTAGGGTTTGCAAGAGTTGCATTGGCAACTTTATCCAAATAAGCTCTAAATGGGTGGAAGGCCCTAAATATATGTGACATTTCACCCCATGGAGTATCTTGGCCAGTGGAAGTCATTAGCTTATCCAAAACTCCATCAAACACCTTCTGGCAAAATACTAAAATGCCTATTTTGGCCACTTTCACAAATCTCCTTGAGTTCATCTTTTTGCCACAGCCCCTCCTCACTCCCCTCTGTCACTTAGATGCTTTTCTACCCGAGGAAGCAATGTGGAAGAAGGGGGGAATCACGTTTGTCCTCTCTGGACAACAGTTTCCCCTCTCTCTCACAGCCACTCTCTCCCCTCTCGCACCCCAGAGCATCCAAGGGCCTTTCGTGTTTTGCCCCTTCCTTGTAGCTTCCAGACAGAAGAGGACGCCTTGACGCTGAAAAACCGCGGATGCCGGCCAAAGTCGCGCTCGGGCGCTGCCAGAGCGCCGACCGTTGACACGCGCCTCCCGACCGCCTCGTGCCTTCCCTCGCGCCGATTGATGTGTCTCGGCGTCTGCGACACGCCGCTGCAGTCCCCATTGTCTCTCCTCTCTCTCCCCTCCTGCGGTAGCGTGCCGGCGCCGCCCGGCTCGGCCAATGGCCGGCCTCACGCAGAGCACCGAACCCTCCCGCTCTCTCTCCTTCTCCTGGCGCCCTACTCCATCCCCACGAGCACCGTGGACAGCTCAACCCCTCTCCAGCGGCCTCGAGCCGATCCATGGGCGCCCGTGAGGCCACGCCTATGGTGAACCGCGGCCAGCCTATATAAGGCGCCCCCGAGCCTCTCTCTTCCTCCCTGTCGCTCCTTCGCACACCCAATCGGCCTCCCGCACCACTCCTTCCTCTCCAGAACCACCCGAGCTCGAGATCGAGCTCGAGCTCCGCCGCCTCGGCTCGTCGGCGTCCGCTGTACAGCCTTCTCCGCCCAGCTCTCTCGATCTGGAACCGCGGCGCCACCGATTCTTTCCCCTCGTTTCCCCTTGTTTTGAAGCCGGAACCGGCCGGAGCCACCGACGCCCGAAGCGCCTCCGCCGCGGGACCTCGTCACCGGCGAAGCAGGCCACTCCGGCGACCGTCTCCACCACCACCAGAACCGCGACTCGCCCCGAGTCCGGCGGTAGCCTCCGCATCCCTTCCGTGCCTGTATCGCGCCGCGGCGAAGCTCGCGTCGCCTCGGCGGAGGAGAGCGGCGGCCGCCGTGGGGCGGCCGGTCGACCTCACGCATACGGCGGGTGGGATCCACCGTCGAGTTTAAAACGTCTTGTGGCCTCACCGATCCGCCGTCGGCTGAAGGCGTATTCAGCCTTTACGCCTTCGACGTGGCGACCGCGTGGGCTGGGTTTCCCCCCTGGGCCTGCTGCTGCTGTGGCCTCTCTGGCCAAGTGGCACAGCGCCGTTTTTCTTTTTCCTTTTCTGTCTTATTTCCAAAAATTCCATAGGACAGAATATTAATCCAAATGCATTGATTCCAATTTCTAAATTCCTAGAATATTGCAACCTATTTAATGGTGCAACTTTCACTCAAATCCAGCCACCTTTTATTCTCTGTAAATATTTAAATGTGGTTTTTAGCATTTAAATAAGCCTTTGAAAATCCATAACTCCTATTTTGCTGCTCCAGAACCAAAACCAAAAGTTGCCCCCTTCCTAGCCTTCCTCCTAGTATTTTACAAAAATAAGTTGACATTTTTGTGAGCACTTTGACTTTTCTGTTTTTATTATTGTCTTATTTTCCCATTGTTTTCTTGCGACGTTAGATCCCGTAATTGACGAGGTAGCTGAGGAAGAAGGAGGAGCAGGGCCTGAAGACTTTGAAGATCAAGCCAACCAAGGCAAGCGGCCCTTTGACCATGACTATGATACCCCTTTATATGCATGTCATTTTAGCTCTTTATTATTAATGCATCGAATCATGATGAGATGGTGAACCACGTGAGTTGGTTGCCACGATTACTTCCTCATTGATACTTGCATTGTGCATGGCCCTACCTTCTTATGAGGGTTATGCCGGTAGGGAGTAGATAGGATGCTAATGTAGGTGCTACATAAATGGGATGGGTTTGTGCATGGTGATGGAGACAAAATATTTTCAAAGTCTTTTGAAAACCCGTCGGGTGCCACTTATGCCCGAGGGAGATGATGAGATGGGTGACCACTTGATGACGAAGTGGTGTGCCAAGCAAAAGGGGTGTGTTGTTTTCAAAACGGATTGGTCGGAGTTGCGACCGTTATTCCAACCTTACATGCGCGACCACTCTACCCTTATATGGGAAAGGGCATTGTTGAGTTCCTAGACCGATACTAGCCTGGAGCCCGCATTACTAGTGACGGGGGAGAGTTGGTGCTCTCTCTTGGGACGGGGTCGCGCCAGATAGGGCGGCCATGACTGTTTTCACAGGGCACCGGACACACCGTTGGTACCCCGTGCTTGTGGTATGTGATGAATATGGGAGCGAGGCTCCACAACTTTATGATGTGAAATGTTTGGCACGGGGGTTACTACCAATCGAGTGGACTCCATGTTAGTGTCGTCTAGGGAAAGGCGGTGATCGGTGCTTACCGGGTACTTGAGGTACCGCTGGTCGTGGATGACACGGAAGTTCCCGGATCTAGTGGGTAAAGTGTGCAACCTCTGCAGAGTGTAAAACTATTGAATAGCCGTGTCCACGGTCAAGGACAGTTTAGGTAACCGCTCTTGGGCTACGTCCACTTGTTTTCAAACCCGGTGTGTGTGAGATGAGTGTGTTGTCTTGGATCAAGTCAGAGGACTTGACACGATTGAGATGGGTTGGTGCCCTCTCTGTTTATGATGAATGGGTTGGTGCCCCCTTCTATTTATGTTGATATCTGTGACCAGTTCTTATGGTTACTTGAATTCTCTTGATGCATACTTTATAGGATGTTGAACATGTCCTTGCACTCAAAACTAGCTTTATGCAAAACTTTGCCTATGTCATGCATTCTTGTACCTTGAACCAAATCATGGGTTGCTTGCGTAGTACATTCAAAGTACTCATTGGCTTGCCTTGGTTATTTAATTGACCGGGCATGGAAGAACCGGAGTTAGGAGAAGAGTTCTTTGGAGCGATCATGCGAACTAGGGCGTTTTCGGTCGAGAATGCTGTAGGGTTAAGGCAGATGGCATGGGTTCTACTTATCGACAGCGTTTTCGCTGCTATGCTTCATTTGATGTTCAGCCTTTAAGGCTTTATCGATGTAAGACTTGACCATGTTGGTCACTATTTGTGTAAGGCGGTATGTATGGATGTAAGACTCTTGTTATTCAGCTTACGTGTGTTCGGTGAGCATTGATCTCGGGATCACTATACGCGTGCATTCGGTGATCACGACATGCGAGTCGGGGTCCCCCAGAGCTGGTACAGAGCCATCGATTGTAGGAAGCCTTAGTTAGCATGGGCGTTAGTTAGGCGAGACTATCCACGAGTTACCCATATACCTATGTTTATGTTAGTATCCCAAACATAGGTCACATTCCTTTATTCACCCTCCCTTCCACTTTTTGTAGATGGCCGCGTGCAGGGACTTCTTGACCACTTTGGGTTTCCGTGCTTCTTGAGGATAGCCTCGGGAAGTGCCAGTTCACTCGAGTCCCCACCTTCTCCTACCACGAGCCTTTGGGTCGCGGCACCAAGAAGGAGTATCACGTGGAGGTAGTCGTGAGGGCGAATGGCGCCTAACGAGCTGGTTCTTTGAGGGACCCCAGATGGCGACACTTGCTTCTCGCCGTGGAGGCTGCTGCCCTCAAAGCGTGACTTCGCCTCGGGATCTCCTGCCAGAGATGGCGAGAGAGCCAGCCACTCGTTACCTGCCTTATCGTAAGGAAGGTGATGGCGAGCAGCGCACCAGCACCACCCTTGGGCGAGGGACTTTCTCTCCGCTTCTAGACCTACTTCAGCTTTGTGCGCGATGCCGCACAGCACACGGCCTCGAGTCGGCGGAGCTTGGAAGGAACTCCAGCGAGACCAAGGAGCTCCTCCGCATAGTTTCAGATGAAGGCGGACAGGATCAAGAAGGATGGAGCACCCCTGGACAGCCCGCGATGGCGTGTCGAGGCGACGACCCCCACAGGTCGCACATGCCGAGGGATCACCTCAGCCACGCCGTATGACGGCAAAGGAGTACCGCAACCTCTTCAAGATGCCACCAGCAAAGCAGCGCCGTGTTCAGCTCCTTCACTCCCCCGCTTCCTCAAGCGATGAGGAGACCAAGACAGATGAAGATGAGGAGGAAGACCCAGAGGAGCCAGAATACCCGACCGAGCATTCCACCACTTAGACTCCGTTCAGGACTAGGATAGGCTAGCTCGTAGCCTATGGTGGGATAGGTCGTGTACCCCTTTTGCGAAGTCGAGTCCTTGTAATGGTTCTTATGAAACCATGTTATGTTGTGTTTGCTTTCAACTTGCTTTGATGAGGTCGTACTTTCCCTTCGGAAACTTGTAAACGACTACATTCCCCATTTGGTTTTAATGCATGAGTTTGGCCCTTCTGGCCTTTGTTTAACTTAATTTGTGTCACACCACCCCTTACTAGGCATTCCATCTATCTTGCTTTCCCTCATTGTTGTTCCCAATCATGAGACCTTGACCGCTCAACAGGATGCTGTTGTAACACGTCTTGGTACCTCTACCCAGCCGCAAGAAGCCGGAGGTTCTGCGAGGCCGGAGCCAGCCAGACCAAGCCCAGGACAGACTCCACCACCACCACCTCCTCCAAGCATGGATATGGCTCAGCTTCTCCAAGCCTTTCGAGAGGGCGCCAAGCCAACACTGCAGCCCTCCAGATGATTGCTCGGGTTGTCAACCGCCCGGCCCGGTGGGCACGACCATGGATGTTCCACACGGTGGAGTTCAAGAAGCATGCACCACCCACTTTCATCGAGGCTGCTGAACCCTCGGATGCAGCACGATCGGGTCCGCACCATTGAGGATCTGCTGGCACTAGTCGGATGCCGAGGACCGTGATAAAGTGGCGTATCGCCCTTGTCTTGGGGGACTGCCAAAGCTTGGTGGGATGGATTCAAGGCTATGCATGTTGAGCAAGAAATCACTTGGGACACCTTCAAGGCGGAATTCATAAGGCCCACATCCTACGGAATCATGGCCATCAAGAAGCGTGAGTTCGAGCCACGAAGCAAGGTAGTAGCTTTGTCAAGGAGTACATGTGAAGTTCGGTGTTCTCTCAAGGTATGCCCCGAGGATGTCAAGACCGATCTGCCAAAAGGGCGCTTCATGGAAGGCCTTAACCGGACTCTGCGATGCTCGCTTGTTGTGTGTGACTGCCCAACCTTTCCTCGATCTCGGTGAACAAGGCACTCATGCTTGAGGACAAGCGGCGTGCCTTGGATGACACTCGTAAGCGCAAGATGATCGGCAAGGGTAGCTCCGGCAACGAAGCCTCGTTCGTGGCAGCCAGCCCGGTCAAGCCAACCTATCGGTAGCCAAGAGCTCCGCACCCGCACCAACTATCCACCTCAGCGGTATGCCAACCCAGGCCAGCTTACAACAACCCCAATAACAATCTTTGGCAAGGCGTCGTCCCCAACCAAGTCACTTGTTTCAGATGTGGACAGCCGGGCATTACTCCAAGAATTGCCCCAACAAGAAGCCCGACGCCCGCGCCCCAATCTGTGAGAACCGGGACAAGGCCGTGGAATGCCACCGAGGAACCAAGCTCCCGCAACTTGCCCAACAATGGCAGGGTCGTGTGAATCATGTCATCATGGAAGAAGCCCGGAAGACCGGACGTCGTCTTGGTATGCGTTCTTGTCAACTCGGCACCATATCTGTTTTGTTTGATTCGGAGCCACGCATTCTTTTGTCACCCAAAGTTTTGCATTAAAAGTGGCATGACCCTACACCCTAAATAACCCTATGGTGGTACAAACCCCCGGAGCAGAGATGAGAGCCATGATAGGATGTAAAGGAGTCGGGATTACCATTAACGGGGTAGACTTCCTAGCAGACCTTATCATCCTAAAATCACAAGGCTTGGATGTGATCTTGGGAATGGATTGGCTCAGCAAGCACCAAGGCTTGATTGATTGCACCAACCGGATTGTCACTATGACCAATGGCCGAGGAGTCGAAGTTAAGTTTGCCTCAACCCTCCTCTGCTCAAGCCAACCAAGTCAACTGTCTGTGAAGTTGGATTGGAGCAAGTGCTTGATAGTATGCGAGTATCCCGATGTTTTTCCCGATGAGCTACGGGGATGCCTCTGATCGGGACATTGAGTTCATCATCGAGCTCATACCGGGCAGGACCCATCTATAAGAAGCCTTATAGAATGGGATCGGAGGAGTTAGCGAATTGAAGAAGCATTTGGAAGAGCAGTTGAGGAAGGATTTATCCGCCTAGTGCCTCCCTTGGGGATCACTGCATTACATTTGTGGCGAAGAAGGGCGGTACCATCCGCTTATGCATTGACTACCGCTCCCTCAGCGAGGTTACAATCAAGAACAAGTACCCACTTCCCAAGATTGAAGATCTGTTTGATCAACTCAATGGGGCCAAGGTGTTCTCAAGATCGACCTCGGATCTGGGTACTACCAATCAAGATCGAGACCCAAGATATTCGAAGGCGGCATTCAGTAACAGATATGGCTGTATGAATGCACGGTCATGTCCTTTGGATTGACCAATGCCCTGACTTACTTCATGTATCTCATGAATAAGGTCTTCATGGAATATTTGGACAAGTTTGTCGTTGTCTTCATTGATGACATCCTTGTCTTCTCGAAGTCGGAAGAAGAGCACGAGCAACACTTGAGGATGGTCCTAGACAAGCGAGAGCACCAACTGTATGCCAAGTTCAGCAAGTGTGAATTCGGCTGCGTGAAGTTGGATTTCTGGGTCATGTTTTAAGCGAAGAGGATTGTCGGTCGACCTGCTAAGATTGAAGCCGTGGTGAATGGCAATCCCGAGCAATGTGAAGGAAGTCGAAGCTTCCTCGGACTCGCGAGGATATTACCGCAAGTTCGTTGAAGGGTTTTCGAGCATTGCCCGACCCATGACTCAGCTCTTGAAGAAGGACAAGAAGTTTGAATGGGCCTTGAAGTGCGAAGAAAGCTTCCAGAGCTGAAGAAGAGGCTAACCACCGCTCGATTCGGCCACACAGATATACACAAGGAGTTTGTGATATATTGTGATCGTCAAGAATCGGATGGGAGGTGTTACGATGCAAGAAGGCGAGTCGTGGCCTACCTTTCAAGGCAACTACGACCTCACGAAGAGAACTACGCTACTCATGACCTTGAGCTAGCAGCAGTGGTTCATGCCACGAAGACTTGGCGACATTACCTCTTGGGAAGCGATGTGAGATATACACGGATCACAAAAGTCTGAAGTATATTTTCACTCAAAGGAATTGAACATGAGGCGAGAAGATGGCTGGAGTTGATAAAGGATTATGACCTCGGTGTTCAATACCACCTGGAAAGGCTAATGTGGTAGCAGACGCGTTGAGCGGAAGGCTTGCTCCTTGAATGCTATACTAAAGCACAAGCTACCCGCCTTGTATGAAGAACTTGAAAGCTTGGGTTGGAACTGGTTGCACGAGATTCTTGGCCAACCTCGAAGTTAAGCCTACCTTGATGGATGATATCAAGAAAGCTCGGAAGGGGCATGAGAGTATTGAAGGCATCAAGAGGAAGATCAAGGCGAGCAAAGCCTCGAGTTCTCGAGAGGATGAGGAAGGAATTGTGTGGTTTGGGAATCGCATCTGCGTGCCCAACAAGGTTGAGCTCAAGAACCGATCTTGCAAGAAGCTCATGACAGCCCATATTCCATCCACCCGGAGGCACCAAGATGTGATCAAGACTGAAGGAAAGATTTTGGTGGCACGGGATGAAAAGGAGATTGCCACCTATGTTGCAAAATCGACATATGCCAAAGAGTCAAAGCTGAGCACCGGCGACCCATTTGGATTGTTGCAACCCCTCAAGGTGCACGAATGGAAGTGGGACAAAGTCGGGATGGACTTCATCACGGTTTACCCAGGTCAAGCAAGGGACATGACTCAATATGGGTCATCGTTGACCATTTGACCAAGGTGGCCCACTTCATTCTGTCAAGGCGACCTACAAGGGAAACAGTTAGCCGTCTCTACATCAACCGAATTGTGAGCCTTCATGGTGTTCCCAAGGAGATTGTGTCGGATCGAGGAACCCAGTTCACCTCAAGGTTTTGGAAGAAATTCCAGAGGCCATGGGGACCAAGTTGTCCTTCCTTTGCTCGCTTCCACCCACTGACCGGAGGTCGAGACCAAGCAGTGAATCAAATACTCGAAGACATGCTCCGAGCACTGTGTCTTAGCTTATGGAGCTAAGTGGGAAGATTGCCTCCCTTTCGCCGAGTTCTCTTACAACAACAGTTATCGAGGCCAGCCTTGAGATGGCACCATTTGAAGTGTTATACTGGCGGAAGTGCCGTACACCTCTCAAGCTGGTCGGAGACCGGAGAAGGACTTGTCTTTGGGCCCGATATCCTTCGTGAAGCGAAGAGCAAGTCCAGCTTGTCGAGAGCGTCTGAAGTCCGCCAAGTCAAAGCGGAAGAGCTATGTGGACTCACGTCGCAGAGACATAAACTTCGAGTTGGAGACCATGTCTATCTCCGGTCACCCTCTCAAAGGAGCCCAGCGCTTTCATGTCAAAGGAAAGCTCGCTCCGAGATACATTGGCCCTTCAAGATCATCGAGCGACGAGGAGAAGTGGCTTACCAGTTGGAACTTCCACGAACTTTCGATGTGCACTGCGTGTTCCACGTGTCACAACTCGGAAGTGTCTCCAAGTTCGAGACAAGCCCGACCTCTACAAGGGCGTCAATCACCAAGCCATTGATCTTCAACCTGATTTGACTTATCGTGAGAGGCCCATCTACATTACGGATGAGGCTGAGCAGCGACGCTCAAGCCGCACCATCAAGTACTTCAAAGTCCAATGGAGCAATCACACCAAGCGAAGCAACTTGGGGCGTGAAGACTACCTTAGATCCGAATTTCCGTATCTCTTTTAAGCCTAGTTTAGGAATCTCGGGGCGAGATTCTTGTAAGGGGGTAGGTCTCACACCCTGCATTTTGTAACATTTCATTTTCATTAATAAAGCATGAAAATTTGGACCAACAAAACTTTTTGCATTATTGGCTTTTATTTGGAGTTGGTTTTCTCTCGTGTTTCTTTTCAAGTGCTTCTTGAAGTCAACTACTCTACCCTCTATATTCCATCTCCTTACCCCAAGCTCGACCAAAGACCATGCCATGTGAATAGTGCTATATAGAATTTTCTTACAAAAATAATTTGGCGAGAAAGTATTTTCTAAAATTAGTTTTCAAAAACCCTGAATTGAGTTTTGCCTTGCAAGTACTTGATTAAGGGTAGTAAAAATCATTCAAAAATATATTTGACTCCTATTATATATAGGATGCCCGGGAACCACAAACATATAATTTTAAAATTGTTTTACTATTTTATTTAAAGGCTTTTTCTTAAGGCCAGAAATGGTATTTAATAGGGAAAATTATTTTATTGTTTTAATAATAATTGACAAAATTTGTGGAAACTCATAGGACATATATTGTCCATATATAAGAGTTTCAACACCTGGTCATGTTCAAAATATTGGTCAAATCCCTCTAAAACCCTTTCTGGATATTTCAAGCTTTTGAAATATTTACAAAGGAAGTATTCTCCAAAAATTCCAGGAAAATTCTATCATGTCACATATGACATATTAGATGATCTTGCCAAGTCTCATGACTTGGAGAACAAGATAACACCATCAAAACCCCTCAAAACTATTTCTGTCCATTCGAAGTTTGATCAACTTTACATTGCCAAGTATGTCCAAATGTGCTCAAACTTGGTGGACATGCTTCATTGGTCTAATGATGCATCTGGACCAAATGGCACAGGTTGGAGAAGAGGAAATCTTGGTCAAAGTGCCTCAAAACCCTCTCGACCAGAATCAAGTTTGAACTACTTTGCACTACCAACTTTTCTCCAAGACCCCAACTTTGGTGAGCTGATCATGTGACCAAATAAGGCTACCACACCAAGTGGTACATCAAGGAGAAATGATCTACTCCTTTGGATCTACACAAATCCATTTCTGCCCATTTCTAGGGTTTGCAAGAGTTGCATTGGCAACTTTATCCAAATAAGCTCTAAATGGGTGGAAGGCCCTAAATATATGTGACATTTCACCCCATGGAGTATCTTGGCCAGTGGAAGTCATTAGCTTATCCAAAACTCCATCAAACACCTTCGGCAAAATACTAAAATGCCTATTTTGGCCACTTTCACAAATCTCCTTGAGTTCATCTTTTTGCCACAGCCCCTCCTCACTCCCCTCTGTCACTTAGATGCCTTTCTACCCGAGGAAGCAATGTGGAAGAAGGGGAATCACGTTGTCCTCTCGGACAACAGTTTCTCTCTCTCTCACAGCCCTCTCTCTCCCTTCGCACCCCAGAGCATCCAAGGGCCTTTCTGGTTTTGCCCCTTCCATGTAGCTTCCAGACAGAAGAGGGCAGCACGCTGAAAAACCGCGGATGCCGGCCAAAGTCGCGCTCGGGCGCTGCCGATCGCCGACCGTTCACACGCGCCTCCCGACCGCCTCGTGCCTTCCCCTCGCGCCGATTGATGTGTCTCGGCGTCTGCGACACGCCGCCGTGCAGTCCCCATTGTCTCTCCTCTCTCTCCCCTCCTCAGTAGCGTGGTTCGACGCCCGGCTCGGCCAATGGCCGGCCTCACACGCTGAGCACCGAACCCTCCCGCTCTCTCTCCTTCTCCTGGCGCCTACTCCATCCCCACGAGCACCGTGGACAGCTCAACCCCTCTCCAGCGGCCTCAGAGCCGATCCCGGGCGCCCAGAGGCCACGCCTCGGTGAACATGCCAGCCTATATAAGGCGCCCCGAGCCTCTCTCTTCCTCCTGTCGCTCCTTCCACACCCAATCGGCCTCCCGCACCACTCCTTCCTCTCCAGAACCACCCGAGCTCGAGATCGAGCTCGAGCTCCACCGCCTCGGCTCGTCGGCGTCCATGTGTCTGAGCCTTCTCCGCCCAAAGACTCTCTCGTCTGGAACCGCGGCGCCACCGATTCTTTCCCCTCGTTTCCCCTTGTTTTGCAGCGGAACCGGCCGGAGCCACCGACGCCTGGCGCCTCCGCCCGCGGGACCTCGTCGCCCGTGGCGAGCCACTCGGCGACCGTCTCCACCACCACGAACCGCGACTCGCCCCGAGTCCGGCGGTAGCCTCCGCATCCTTCCGTGCCTGTCTCGATCGCCGGCGGGCTCGCGTCGCCTCGGCGGAGGTGAGCGGCGGCGCCGTGGGGCGGCCGGTCGACCTCACGCGCACGGCGGGTGGGATCCACCGACAGTTTAAAAGCGTGTCTTGGCAGCAGACCGATCCGCCGTCGGCTGAAGGCGTATTCAGCCTTTACGCCTTCGACGTGGCGGCCACGTGGGCTGGGTTTCCCCCCTGGGCCTGCTGCTGCTGTGGCCTCTCTGGCCCAGTGGCACAGCGCCGTTTTTCTTTTTCCTTTTCTGTCTTATTTCCAAAAACTCCACAGGACAGAATATTAATCCAAATGCATTGATTCCAATTTCTAAATTCCTAGAATATTGCAACCTATTTAATGGTGCAACTTTCACTCAAATCCAACCACCTTTTATTCTCTGTAAATATTTAAATGTGGTTTTTAGCATTTAAATAAGCCTTTGAAAATCCATAACTCCTATTTTGCTGCTCCAGAACCAAAACCAAAAGTTGCCCCCTTCCTAGCCTTCCTCCTAGTATTTTACAAAAATAAGTTGACATTTTGTGAGCACTTTGACTTTTCTGCTTTTTATTATTGTCTTATTTTCCCGTTGTTTTCTTGCGACGTTAGATCCCGTAATTGTGAGGTAGCTGAGGAAGAAGGAGGAGCAGAACTGAAGACTTTGAAGATCAAGCCAACCAAGGCAAGCGGCCCTTTGACCATGACTATGATACCCCTTTATATGCATGTCATTTTTAGCTCTTTATTATTAATGCATCGGAATCATGATGAGATGGTGAACCACGTGAGTTGGTTGCCACGATTACTTCCTCGTTGATACTTGCATTGTGCATGGCCCTACCTTCTTATGAGGGTTATGCCGGTAGGGAGTAGATAGGATGCTAATGTAGGTGCTACGCAAATGGGATGGGTTTGTGCATGGTGATGGAGACAAAATATTTTCAAAGTCTTTTGAAAACCCCGTCGGGTGCCACTTATGCCCGAGGGAGATGATGAGATGGGTGACCACTTGATGGCGAAGTGGTGTGCCAAGCAAAGGGGTGTGTTGTTTTCAAAGCGGATTGGTCGGAGTTGCACCGTTATTCCAACCTTACATGCGCGACCACTCTACCCTTATATGGGAAAGGGCATTGTTGAGTACCTAGACCGATACTAGCTTGGAGCCGCATTACTAGTGACGGGGAGAGTTGGTGCTCTCTCTTGGGATGGGGTCGCGCCGGATAGGGCGGCCATGACTGTTTTCACGAGGCACGGACACACCGTTGGTACCCGTGCTTGTGGTATGTGATGAATATGGGGCGAGGCTCCACAACTTTATGATGTGAAATGTTTGTACGGGGTTACTACCAATCAGTGGACTCCATGTTAGTGTCGTCTAGGGAAAGGCGGTGATCGGTGCTTACCGGGTACTTGAGGTACCGCTGGTCGTGGATGACACGGAAGTTCCCGGATCTAGTGGGTAAAGTGTGCAACCTCTGCAGAGTGTAAAACTATTCGAATAGCCGTGTCCACGGTCAAGGACAGTTGGGTAACCGCTCTTGGGCTACGTCCACTTGTTTTCAAACCCGGTGTGTGTGAGATGAGTGTGTTGTCTTGGATCAAGTCAGAGGACTTGACACGATTGAGATGGGTTGGTGCCCTCTCTGTTTATGATGAATGGGTTGGTGCCCCCTTCTATTTATGTTGATATCTGTGACCAGTTCTTATGGTTACTTGAATTCTCTTGATGCATGCTTTATAGGATGTTGAACATGTCCTTGCACTCAAAACTAGCTTTATGCAAAACTTTGCCTATGTCATGCATTACTGTACCTTGAACCAAATCATGGGTTGCTTGCGAGTACATTCAAAGTACTCATTGGCTTGCCACTGGTTATTTAATTGACCGAGCGCGGAAGAACCGGAGTTAGGAGAAGAGTTCTTTGGAGCGATCATGCGAACTAGGGCGTTTTCCGGTCGAGAATGCTGTAGGGTTAAGGCAGATGGCATGGGTTCTACTTATCGACGGCGTTTTCGCTGCTATGTTTCATTTGATGTTCAGCCTTTAAGGCTTTATCGGTGTAAGACTTGACCATGTTGGTCACTATTTGTGTAAGACGGTATGTATGGATGTAAGACTCTTGTTATTCAGCTTCTGTGTGTTAAGTGAGCATTGATCTCTGGGATCACTGTACACGTGCATTCGGTGATCACGACTTGCGAGTCGGGGTCCCTACATTAGCACTTAATGATGGGTCCATATCAGCATCGCTGGAGGGTTGCCGGAGCGGTGCTATGGGCGGTGTTGGGTCAAGCCAAGGGCACCAGAGGGTTTCCCTTTCTCGCGCGCATCCAACAGAGGCACGCGGGGGGTAGGGGGTGGACGAAGCTCGCCAGAACGAGCTCGTGGCAGCGGCTAGAGCTTGGGCTAGCATGGCTGCGGGGCTATGCTTGGCGAGCGAGCAAGCTGAGAGGCTGGGCGGGTTCCTGGGAGCTCCACGAGCTCGCGGTCATGCTCGGACGCGAGTTCGGTGACCTGCAACGATGGCGGCGACAGGCGTGGCGGCAGCAAGCTCATGGGACATCGGGGAAACTAGCTAGGCTTCACGCGTGACTACGGGGTAGGGGGGAAACAGAAGGGAGCTCACAACAAACCTGTAGGGCGGGTCAGCGGGCTCGGGGAGGTCCAGGCAGCGTCGAAACGGAGACGGCGGGGCTCAGATGCAGAAGACGAAGGTGAGCTTGGTGACGACCTCAGAGGGCGCCTGAAGCTGCGTGGATCGGTGGAGAGCTCCGGGGCATCACGGAGGATCTTCCAAACACGGTGAGACAATGGGGGGAGCATGGTGGCTGCGTCGATGAGCGGCGGCGCGCTGCAAGGCGCTTGGCAGCGGCGGGGAAGAGAGACAGGGGAGAGGATAGGGACGGGGAGAGTGAGATAGAAATCGGGAGGGGGGCTGCGTGGCATCGTCAGGGCAACGAGCGGACAGGCAGAGAGGCAGGAGGTGGCCGATGTGCAACGACAACGTGCCTCGCGTCCTACATCATGAGCTAAGCGATGTTGGCGGTGGGCTACAAAGACCTTTGGGCCGACCGGTGTCTTCTGATAAGTCTTGAGTAGATTTTTCCTCTCTCTCTCTGCATTTCTTATTTTGTTCTGTTTCCTATCTTTGTTTCTGTTTTTGATTTAGCATAAATACTAAACCATTTCCAAAACTCCTGAAAAGATTTGTGGGCACTATTGAAATTATTCCCAACAGCCCTCAACTAGTTTCAGAATTACTAGATTATTTAAAATATTTATAGGATTTAAATGCCCTAATTCAGATACAATATGAGTTAATTCAGACATCCATAAATGACCTAGAAAAGTGTGCACCATTTTTCGCAGAGGGTCTAGACCAATTCAAAAATCATGAACTTTTTGAAGGGCCTTTTAGGTTATTGAAAATACTTTTATTTTGATCCTAGTTGCATTTCATTTGGTGCTAGGGTTTATCAATCCCCAGTTCAATTTTCCTTTGAACTTAACATGATGCATGGATCCTTAAGCAATGATAGGCAAGGACTAGCTAGGGCTATGAGATTTTTTCTACGTTTAACATGCACTAATACAACTGCCATGTGAAAAATTGGAGAATTCTAGGGTCCATTTGTACTTTTAGAGACATTTAAGTGATTTTCTAGGCATTTAATGACCGTAATTCAAATTTGAACTACATCTTCATGCAATGGCTAACCATAACGGTTTGAAAACTCATATTTGTGTACTTGTGTGCGAGTTAATTCCATGTGCAGTAAATAAGAAGGAATTTTCAAACATATTGGTCTCACGGCATGGACACATGCATCGAGTGCCATGGCATTTTACTTCCAAAAATTAAAATTATGTTCAGAAAACATGAACCTTGCTTGATGTAATGCATGCCACCAAGATGATGTGGTAAAAAAATTGGCCTGTTTGACGAAAGTTTGAACACACACCCCTCACAAACTGGAGCAACTCACTAGAAGGCTCGTGGTTCTAAGAGGGAACAATGCATGTTCGATGACGAACGGGAGATAGCTTCCTCCTACGACTTTCAATTTTTTTTCTATGTTTAACGTTCTGTAATACAACTGTCATGTGAAAATTTGGAAAATTTAAGGGGTCATTTGACCTTTTAAAGATATTTAAGTGATTTTCTAGCCATTTAATGACCGTAAATAAAATTTGAACTACATCTACATGCAACGGTTAATAATAACGGTTTGAAAAATCATATTTGTGTACTTGTGTGCGAGTTAATTCCATGTGCAGTAAATTAGAAGGAATTTTAAAACATATTGGTCTCACGGCATCGACACATGCATGGAGTGCCATGGCATTTTAATTCCAAAAAATTAAAAAATGATCAGAAAAACATGAAACCTTGCATGATGTAATGTCATTTCAGCAAGATGATGTGGTAAAAAAATTGGCCTGTTTGACGAAAGTTTGGAGACACACCCCTCCCAAACCAGAGAAACTCACTAGAAGGCTCGTGGTTCCGAGAGGGAACAATGCATGTTTGATGACAAATGGGAGATAGCATCCTCTTATGGCCTTCAAATTCTTTCTACGTTTAACGTGCACTAATACAAATGTCATGTGAAAATTTGGAAAATTCTAGTGGTCATTTGACCTTTTAAAGACATTTAAATGATTTTCTAGCCGTTTAATGACCGTAGTTCAAATTTGAAGTACATCTACATGCAACGGCTAACCATAATGGTTGAAAAATCATATTTTTCTGTACTTGTGTGAGGGTTAAAATATCATCAGACAATGTAAATATCTGGTGTTGAAAAAAGAAAATATAAAGATGTGGCAAGACAACCGGCCCCCACAGGATTGGCACTCTATTTCGTGCCTCGAGGTTTGGAAGGTGAGTGGCGGGGGTTATTAATCACACACGATTCTGTATTGAAAATAGTCAGCTATTAAGTTCACATGCGGATTTTGCTGCGAGAATCATCTGTAATTCAAACTACAGTACTCGTAAATTCTGGCGATCGGCATGTGTACTGTTCCCTTCGATCTAGATTCTGGCTGCCAATAAATACTTTCGGATTCCGGGCTCCGCAGACCCATGAAAGGTTCAAACTCAGGGGCGTGTGTGAAGAACTGAACCTCTCAAGCAGATCAATCGTTGCTCTCCGACCCAGCTTGATGAACACGACAGAGAAAGACACGACAGTTTACCCAAGTTTAGGCCACCTTGCGGTGTAAGACCCTACTCCTACATTGTGGCGGATTAGCCTCACGGGGGGCTGAGGATGAACTAGTGCAAGTGGAAGAACAACCTCATGAGGCGTGTTCTTGTGATGAGCTCTTAGGCATTCTGTGACGCCCGAATAATTAAGCTACAATAAAACTTCTCTAATGATGCCACGTCATCCTGTTTACTGTTGGTATTCGCGTGTTAGATCAAAGCACACTAAATTCAAATTTAAATTTAGCAAACAGTCAAAGTTTTCAAAACACTAAAACAAAAATGTTCGGTGTGTGCCAAATATTGCTATGGTAATTATAGTGAAGAAAACATAACTTTACAAAGTGCCTAAGTGCTTTAAACTAATATAACAGAAAAGGAAAAGAAATAAAAGAAAATAAATTACAAAACAGAAAAAAAGAGAAAACCCCCTGGGCCGTGGCCTAGCTAGGCCAACCCGTCAGGCCCAGCCGGCCACCCACTCCGCCCTTATCCACTCACCATCCCCCACCCGAACCGCTACCGACACTCCACTTCCCCGCCGCAAAATATCTCTGCCCCCCTATCTCCCGATTGGATCGGGATCGAGAGGAGGAGGCCACCGACGCCGTCGCCCGCCGCCGCCAAGAGCATGCGCCACCTCGCCGGACTTCCCCACCGGTCTGCTTCCCCGGCGCACGTCGTCCCCGGCATCCTCTCCGCGCCCCACTGCCCTATCCCTACGGCCCCCGTGAGCACCTTCCCTCTTCCTCCCGTCCCGTCTGCGTAGTCACCGCCTCCTGCGCCCGCCGTCCGCCACAGCCCGCCGCCCTCGCCAGTCCCAGCGACCTCGTGCGGCCCCACACGCCTGCAGCAGCCTTGCTTGCTCACTTTGCTGCCCGCCGTGCTCCCCGCAGCCTTGCCGAGCCCGCTGCTCTGCCTCCGTCGCCACGGCCCTGCTCTGCCTGCTCGCACCGCTCGACTCTCCGCCACCGTGCTTGCCATCCTTAGCCTGCCCCGCTCTCCAACGTCTAGCCGCGTCGGCTGCGCCCACCGCGACCTAGCCCTCCCGGCCTCGCACGGCCCCGCTCCCGCGCCATTGCGCCCTGCTGGTGCCGCCTCGCTCTCCCTCGCCGACCCCCTGCGCCTGCCCCGCCGAGCATGTCCCCAACCCCGGCGCCTCGCAGGCCGTCACCCCGCGCATGTTCGCCGGTGCCCCGGCCCTCCTCGCCCCGGCGATCTAGGCGAACGCCTTGATTAGGCGCCAGAACGCGTAACCCGCCCCGTTAGTGCCCAACGCCCGATAGGCCCCACAGGCCTTGACCAAATATTTACCCCGAGCAGTTTATAATAAAGGGAATAATAATAATAATAATAAATAAATTAACTAAAATATTAATTAATTAATTAAAGAATTGATTAACTTAATTAATTCTGTTAACTAACTATTAAAGCAAATTAACCTGCTAATTAATCTAACTAAACAGCTAGTAGGTTAGTTAGGCAATGACATGCGGGACCCACATGTCAGGTTGACCAGGTCAACTGCTGACGTCATGCTGACATCAGCAAACACTATTCTGGATAATGTTGAATTAACTTAATTAAATAAAAATCTAAAAATGATTTAAATCTTTTAAAATCATATAAAATAAACCGTAGCTCGGATGGAAAACTTTGTACATGAAAGTTGCTCAGAACGACGAGACGAATCCGAATACGTGGTCTGTTCGCCCGCCACACATCCCTAGCATAGCAAACATGCAACCTTTCCCCTCCGGTTCATCTGTCTGATAGACGTCCGGAACCGGGAAAACTTTTCCGGATGTTTTCACCCTTCGCCGGTATCGCCTAACGCTACGTTAGATCACCTTTAGCACTGCTATTGTCACGTTATGCATATGTTTGCGTGTATTTACTGTTTCTTCCTGCTCTTCTCTCCGGTAGACCCGAGACCGCTGTTGATGCCACTGTGATCGACTACGTCGATAACGACCCTCCTTCTTGTCTGAGAAACCAGGCAAGCCCCCCCTTTGATCATCCCGATAATGCCCATTCTATACTCTCATGCTTGCATTAGATCTTGCTATTGTTATTGCTTGCTCCTATTCTGATGCATAGCCTGATTTTGTACCTGCTTAACCTAAACTTAGCATAGGTTGGCTAGTGATCCATTAGTGACTCCCACTTGTCCTTGTTGCCCCTGCTTCATCATTGATGCCTCGATCGACGTGATCGATGACCAGAGCCCGACACCTCACATCACATCACGCCCCTTTTGTTGCTCGACTCTGCAGAGCTACTATCGAGTGCTGAGGGTGATCCCTTGTAACGCACTCCTGGTAATAGTTCTGTAGTCTGGCTATTCGGTCGTGGTCATCGAGGGTGATTTCCTCTTTCACCATTCCCGATACGGCTCTGTCGTTCAACACCTCAAGTGTGAACCTCGAGGGTGGTCCCTCTTACGTTCACCTTGATGATTGCATTGAGTGGAATCCTCCGTGGGTGATTGCCCGGGTTTTCCCCTTGATGTTTGGACACATGGTTACAATGAATTTACTTGAGACCTTGGTGAAAGTCGGGCAGGCCTGGAGAGCTTCCGCAAGATAATGACGTGGCACGGCCGGGCATTCTGAGCCCTTGTCGTAAGTCCATGAGACGGGGCGACGGGGTCACTTTCGATCGTGAGTCTCTGATTGTCTCCGCAAGCTAATAATACACTATGGTTTGGGTATTTGTTCTGAGTTGGCCTTTGGACTTTACGCACTAACCACCCGCGAGAATAGTTATGGGCCTCGGCGTCGCGATGTCGGCGAAGCATTGTTAGGCGTCGATTCAGCATTGTGGCGGGCGGATCGTGCCATCCACTTCACGGGTGGTGCTAGTATCCCCTTGCGCTGTGACCGAAGTGCAGCAGGCGATGGGCCCGACCGAGTGCTTAGGATGTAGACCGGCGGGACCTCTCTGCTGAGCCTAGGTCGGGCTGCGGCGTGTTGATCTTCGAGGCGGGCATTGACCCCAGGAAGGTGTGTCCGGCCAGAGTGATCGAGCGTGTAGGGTAACGTGGTGCACCCCTAAAGGGAAGTTATATATTCGAATACCGTGTCCACGGTAATGGACGTTCGGTCTTATATCCTGATCTTTTACAACTACAAATGGATACTTGAGATATGTGGCTCCGGGATTGCTTTCTCGCAGGGTGTCGAGGAAGGATCTCTGGGCATTAATTTTTAAAACATGCTTGTTAATTATAAACTGCTATTCTTTACTCTTCTACATGTTGCAAGATGCTTGGTGCTGCGTGAAGATGCTAGTCTTCGATAGGCTAGGTCTTCCCCCTTATTCTGGCATTCTGCAGCTCAGTCCACATATACAAACCTTCCATTTGATACCAGTGCATACTTAGTATAGATCTGATGCTTGCAAGTACTTTGGAAGAGTACTCACGGTTGCTTTGCTACCCTTTTCCCCTTCTTTCTTCTTTCGGTTGATGCAACGGATGGTGGATCCACGGGCGGATGCCCTTGCCGATGGATCTTTGCTATGTGAAGACCGCCGACGACCGGGAGTAGTTAGGAGGTCCCAGGCAGGAGGCCTTGCCTCTTCGATCGTTGTTGCTTTTGTGCTAGCCTTCTTAAGGCATCCTTGTTTAACTTATGTATGTACTCAGATATTGTTGCTTCCGCCGACTCTTGTGTATCGAGATTTTGTATTCGAACCCTCGAGGCCGCTGGCTTGTAATATAAAGCTTGTATTATTTTAATTTCTATTTGGAATTGTGTTGTGATATCTTCCCATGAGTCCTTGATCTTGATCATACACATTTGCGTGTATGATTAGTGTACGATTGAATCGAGGGCGTCACAAGTTGGTATCAGAGCTGACTGCCTGTAGGATCCCCCTTTCCAACTCCTTGGCCGAAGTGGAGTCTAGTCTTTGAAAAACTGATTTACTAACATGGCTGTGCGGCTTACGAGCCCACGTCGCCATTGGGTGGTATTATGATCTTTTACTCCTCGTCTATACTCTGGGACTCTAATCTCTCCTCTATTCGGGTTAAATGATTTTGTCAACTCTAACTCTAGGATCTCGTAAATACTTTCTCCCGGAGAGCCCCTCACTCAGATGATTACTTGGTGCATCAGAAGATTCTGAAGACACTCTCCGATGTTTTACCGAGTCCCTTGTACCCTTCGCAGTTGAGATCCCTTCCACCGATAAAATCCTTATGCGTAACTACCTACATTGTCGTTCATACCTTCGTCCCCAGTTGCTCTTGTTATTACAAGATGTCCTGAAATACTCTTCGATGTTCAGAGGATCCTTTATGATTACGGCCCACAGTCCTTGCCGCATAAATACCCCTTCGAATAATTACTCGCTCTTATCGAGTATCCATTCATCCCAGTTATTCTTATGCTTCATAAGGTACTTGGTAAAACAATCCGAGCTTTTGGTGACCTCTATCGCCTATTGCTCTAGAAGGTCTTACCTGCCTACACTCTGGTTAATTCCATATGCCTAGCAGTATCCATTGACGTCCATTGTCATTATCATCTTGAGTCTTTCGATTTGATATGACATTGCCACAATCATCAGTTATCCTTCTAGATTATCTTTCCATCTCAGACGTCCCGAACATGAGCTGGTTCTCAGCCAATCAGATTGCCATCGATTGTGCCCTACGTCTATTCAACTTATTCATCCTTGGTCAGAGCGTTTGCTTCTGATCCCTTGGTTTTGGAAATCCTGATTTCGTTGCATTTAAGCCTTGAGATAGTCAGTTGTTTCTATAATCTGATATTCTTACATTCTTTCTTCTTTTGATGAAGTATCGATACTCACATAAGATCCTTTATTGGATTTTATCCGACAGCGTCTTCCATTTTCAATAACCTTGGTATCCCTCGCTCTTGTCAACCATACTCTGCTTCTGGGCTTGAGTTATTTACTCGTGAGGTTTGTGGTATAGATTCCTAAGATGCCCCTATGGGATGAACCTACGCCTCCCCTAATCCGTTTGAACCCGAGAGTCTTCATGATTCTTACTCTTCTGGTGTTTTGCCAGATAAAATATCAACCCTACAACTACTCGAAGACGAGAAGTAAATGGAAGGTTATGCATTGATGGAGTGGTAGTCGACCTTGAACCTTTGTGTTCATGCCCATAGACCCAGTGTGGAAATAACCATGGAAGCTTCTTGTAATAATAATTCCCTTGTGATGAGTTCATATTGTATCTATGCTTGGTCCTTGGAAACCATGGTTCCGACCATGACTGTTATCCTTCGATTGCATTTCTCGGACGAGTTAAAGTACTTGTCTTCTGTAGATCATTTCACCCATCCAACGTTTGTTCTACTATACCCTCGAGTATTACCCTTTGGTATCTCGAGGATATCACGGAACTACATAACTTCTTATGAGTTTTTTTATCAACTATTATTCTCGCCGATTCATATTTTTCCGCGGGTTCTGAGTTGTTAGACGCTCTAGAACATCGGTAATTGATTCAGGTCTCCATTGCTTTGTTTATCCTTTCTTGTAACCTATCTTATCTGAGCAGTGATAATTCCCTGCTTATGTAAACACCTCGGTGTACAAACTCTGTCAGTAATACCTTTTTACTATTGTTGTGACATTCCGGTAGCCACCGATGGACGAGAACTTGGCCTATTGGTCCGCCTCGTCTTAACGAGCTGGAAAATGATTCTCTTCGTCCCTCGCCATTGGTACCAAATTGTTGCCAACATAACCGACAAGCTATGCTCTGACCTGCCTTGCTATCATGATCGTACAAAATGTTAGCACCCTTCTTGCTTTTAACGCACATGGTGGGCCCATAACCCACAGGTCCCAGGATCGAAACCTGACTCTCCTATACATCCATGTTTTTCTAAGTTATTCCTCGCACTTGGCTTCATCTGTAAATCATGATCCATCTTCCTAGTGATCTATTCTGATATCAAACGCAATACTTTCCCATTGCTCTGAACCCCTTTCATTCTCTGTTTCAGACATCGATCGATTGTCTATCCACTTGAAACTTCTTATGGTACCTTCTTGCTCTCGATGACTTTCTTGAATTTCAACTCGAGAGATGCCTCTATGCCACGTTCACTCAGATAGCCCCCAGGTACCTATCTTGTGTTGAGCTCCATCCTTCCCGATTCTTTCCCCTTACTCTACCTCCTAAATCTCGGGACGAGATTTCTTGTAGTGGAGGAGAATTGTGACGCCCGAATAATTAAGCTACAGTAAAACTTCTCTAATGATGCCACGTCATCCCGTTTACTGTTGGTATTCGCGTGTTAATCAAAGCACTGTAAATTCAGTTTTAATTTAGCAAACAGTCAAAGTTTTCAAAACACTAAAACAAAAATGTTTGGTGTGTGTCAAATATTGCTATGGTAATTATAGTGAAGAAAACATAACTTTAGAAAGTGCCTAAGTGCTTTAAACTAATATAATAGAAAAGGAAAAGAAATAAAAGAAAAGAAATTACAAAAAAAAAGAGAAAACCCCCTGGACCTTGGCCCAACTGGGCCAACCCATCAGGCCCAGCCGGCCACCCACTCCCCCCCCCTTATCCACTCACCACCCCCCACCCGAACCGCCACCGACACTCCACTTCCCCCCCACAAAATATCTATGCCCCCTCTCTCCCGATTGGATCGGGATCGAGAGGAGGAGGCCACCGAGGCCATCGCCCGCCGCCGCCAGGAGCACGCGCCGCCTCGCCGGACTTCCCCACCGGTCTGCTTCCCCGTCGCTCGTCGTCCCCGGCATCCTCCCCGCGCCCCACTGCCCTATCTCTACGGCCCCCATGAGCACCTTCCCTCTTCCCTCCCCGTCCCCGTCGTGCGTAGTCACCGCACTCACCACGCCGACGTCCCGCCATAGGCTGCCTTCCTGCGCCAGTCTCCGCGGCCTCGCGCAGCCCCACGATGCGCGCGCGCAGCGCCTTGCTCCACCTGCTGCCTCGCCGTGCTCCCCGCAGCTTTGCCGAGCCCGCTGCTCTGCCTCCGTCGCCCGGCCCTGCTCACTTTGCTTTCGCCGCCGGCTCTCCGCCGCCATCTTGGCCATCCTTCGCTCACCCGCTCTCCGGCGTCGGCGCGTCGGCTGCGCCCAGCATGCCTCGCCCTCTGGCGTCGCGGCCCCACTCCGTGCCATTGCACCTGCTGGTCTGCCCGCTCTCCTCACCGACTCCTGCGCTGCCCGCCCGGTGGCCGTGGCGGCTGGTGCTTGCCGCAGCCGCGCGCCCCAACCCGGCGCCCGCCGTGCGCCGCCCGACTTGTTGGCGGTGCCCGGCCCTCCTCGCCCCGGCGATCTGGGCGAATGCCCAGTCGGGTGCCGCAATGCCCGACCCACCCCGTTAGTGCCCGGCCGATAGGGCCCCACGGCCTTGACCAAATAGCCCCATAGCGCGAGCGGTTTATTAAAAAAGGGAATTATAATAATAATAGTAATAATATTAAATTAATTAAAGTATTAATTAATTAATTAAAGAATTGATTAACTTAATTAAATCTGTTGACTAACTATTAAACCAAATTAACCTGCTAATTAATCTAACTAAACAGTTAGTTGGTTAGTTAGGCAATGACATGCGGGACCCACATGTCAGGTTGACTAGGTCAACTGCTGACGTCATGCTGACGTCATGATGATATCAGCAAACACTATTCTGGATAATGTTGAATTAAATTTATTAAATAAATTCTAAAAATGATTTAAATCTTTTAAAAATCATATAAAATAAACCGTAGCTCAAAACGACGAGACGAATCCGAATACGCGGTCTGTTCGCCTGCCACACATCCCTAGCATATCAAACATGCAACCTTTCCCCTCTGGTTTATCTGTCTGACAGACGTCCGGAACTGGGAAAACATTCCCGGATATATTCATCCTTCGCCGGTATCGCCTAACGCTACGTTAGATCACCTCTAGCACTTCTATTTTTCATGTTGTGCATATGTTTGCGTGTATTTACTGTTTCTTCCCCTCTTCTCTCCGGTAGACCCCGAGACCGCTGCTGATGCCACTGTGATCGACTACGTCGACGACGACCCTCCTTCTTGTCTCGAGGAACTAGGCAAGCCCCCTTTGATCATCCGATATCGCCCATTCTATACTCTCATGCTTGCATTAGATTTTACTCTTGTTATTGTTTGCTCCTATTACGATGCATAGCACGCTTTTGTACCGCTTATTGTTACCTACCTGCTTTCCTAAACTTCTTAGTATAGGTTGGCTAGTGATCCATCAGTGACCCCCACTTGTGCTTGTTGCCCCTGCTTCATCATCGACGCCTCCATCGACGTGATCGACGACCAGAGCCCGACACCTCACATCACATCACGCCCCTTCGTTGCTCGACTCTGCGAGCTACTATCGAGTGCCGAGGGTGATCCTCATAACGCCTCTGGTAATAATTCTATAGTGTAGCCATTCGGTCGTCGTCATCGAGGGTGATTTCCTCTTTCACCATTCCCGATACGGCTCTGTCGTTCAACACCTCAAGTGTGAACCTCGAGAGTGGTCCCTCTTACATTCACGTTGATGATTACATTGAGTGGAATCCTCCGTGGGTGATTCCTCGGGTTTTCCCCTTGATGTTTGGACACACGGTTACAATGACTTTACTTGAGACCTTGGTGAAAGTCGGGAGGGCCCGGAGAGCACCCGCAAGATAATGTCGTGGCACGGCCGGACATTCTGAGCCCTTGTCGTAAGTCCACGAGACGGGGTGACGGGGTCACTTTCGATCGTGAGTCTCTGCTCGTCTCCGCAAGCTAATAATACACTATGGTTTGGGTATTTGTTCTGGGTTGTCCTTTGGCCCTTACGCACTAACCACCATGCGAGAATAGTTATGGGCCTCGACGTCGTAGTATCAGCCGAAGCTTTGTCAGACGTCCAGTTTAGCATTGTGGCTGGGCTGGATCGTGCCATCCACTTCTCGGGTGGTGCTGGTATCCTCTTGCGCACAATGACCCGGAGTGCAATGGGCGATGGGCCCAGACCCCGGAGTGCTTAGGATGTAGACCGGCGGGGACCTCTCTGCTGAGCCTAGGTTGGGCTGCGACGTGTTGATCTTCCGAGGGCGGGCATTGACCCGAGTAAAGGTGTGTCGGCGAGTGATTGGCGTGTTGGGTAGCGTGGTGCACCCTGCAGGAAGTTATATATTTGAATACCGTGTCCATGGTAATGGGCGTTCGGACTATATCGATCTTATACAACTCTGAGATGGATACTTGAGATACGTGGCTCCAGGATTGCTTTCTCGCAGTGAGTCGAGGAAGGATCTCTGTGCATTAATGTTACAACATGCTTGTTTATTATAAACTGCTATTCTTTACTCTTCTACATGCTGCAAGATGCTCGGTGCTGCGTGAAGATGCTAGTCTTCGATAGGCTAGGTCTTCCCCCTTATTCTGGCATTCTGCAGCTCAGTCCACATATACAAACCTTCCATTTGATACTAGTGCATACTTAGTATAGATCTGATGCTTGCAAGTACTTTGGATGAGTACTCACGGTTGCTTTGCTACCCCTTTTTCCCCTTCTTTCTTCTTTCGGTTAATGCAACGGATGGTGGATCCACGGGCGGATGCCCTTGCCGATGGATCTTTGCTATGTGAAGACCATGACGACCAGGAGTAGTTAGGAGGTCCCAGGCAGGAGGCCTTGCCTCTTCGATCGTTGTTGCTTTTGTGCTAGCCTTCTTATGGCATCCTTGTTTAACTTATGTCTATACTCAGATATTGTTGCTTCCGCTGACTCTTGTGTATCGAGCTTTTGTATTCGAGCCCTCGAGGCCCCTGGCTTGTAATATAAAGCTTGTATTATTTTAATTTTTGTTTGGAATTGTGTTGTGATATCTTCCCATGAGTCCTTGATCTTGATCGTACACATTTGCGTGTATGATTAGTGTACGATTGAATCGAGGGCGTCACAAGTTGGTATCAGAGCCGACTGCCTGTAGGATCCCCCTTTCCAACTCCTTGGCCGAAGTGGAGTCTAGTCTTTGAAAAACTGATTTACTAACATGGATGTGCGGCTGACGAGACCACGTCGCCATTTGGTGGTATTAGGATCTTTTACTCCTCGTCTATACTCTGGGACTCTAATCTCTCCTCTATTCGGGTTAAATGATTTTGTCAACTCTAACTCTAGGATCTCATAAATACTTTCTCCCGGAGAGCCCCTCACTCAGATGATTGCTTGGTGCATCAGAAGATTCTGAAAACACTCTCCGATGTTTACCCGAGTCCCTTGTACCCTTCGCAGTTGAGATCCCTTCCACCGTTAAAATCCTTATGCATAACTACCTACATTGTCGTTCATACCTTCGTCCCAAGTTGCTCTTGTTATTACAAGATGTCCTGAAATACTCTTCGATGTTCAGAGGATCCTTTATGATTACGGCCCTACAGTCCTTGCCGCATAAATACCCCTTCGAATAATTACTCGCTCTTATCGAGTATCCATTCATCCCAGTTATTCTTATGCTTCATAAGGTACTTTGTAATACAATCCGAGCTTTGGGTGACCTCTATCGCCTATTACTCTAGAAGGTCTTACCTGCCTACACTCTGGTTAATTCCATATGCCTAGCAGTATCCATTGACGTCCTTTGTCATTATCATCTTGAGTCTTTCGATTTGATATGACTGTGCCACAATCATCAGTTTATCCTTATAGATTATCTTTCCATCTCAGACGTCCCGAACATGAGCTGGTTCTCGGCCAATCAGATTACCATCGATTGTGCCCTACGTCTATTCAACTTATTCATCCTTGGTCAGAGCATTTTCTTCTGATCCCTTGGTTTTGGAAATCCTAATTCCGTTGCATTTAAGCCTTGAGATAGTCAGTTGTTTCTATAATATGATATTCTTACATTCTTTCTTCTTCTGATGAAGTATCGATACTCACATAAGATCCTTTGTTGGATTTTATCCGACAGCGTTTTCCATTTTCAATAACCTTGGTATCCCTCGCTCTTGTCAACCATACTCTGCTTCTGGGCTTGAGTTATTTACTCATGAGGTTTGTGGTATAGGTTCCTAAGATGCCCATATGGGATGAACCTACGCCTCCGCTAATCCGTTTGAACCCGAGAGTCTTCATGATTCTTACTCTTCTAGTGTTTTGCCAGATAAAATTTCAACCCTACAACTACTCGAAGACGAGAAGTAAATTTAAGGTTATGCATTGATGGAGTGGGAGTCGACCTTGAACCTTTGTGTTCATGCCCATAGACCCGGTGTGGAAATAACCATGGAAGCTTCTTGTAATAATAATTCCCTTGTGATGAGTTCATATTGTATCTATGCTTGGTCCTTGGAAACCATGGTTCCGACCATGACTGTTATCCTTCGATTGCATTTCTCGGACGAGTTAAAGTACTTGTCTTCTGTAGATCATTTCACCCATCCAACGTTTGTTCTACTATACCCTCGAGTATTACCCTTTGGTATCTCGAGGATATCACGGAACTACATAACTTCTTATGAGTTTTTTATCAACTATTATTCTCGCCGATTCATATTTTTCCATGGGTTCTGAGTTGTTAGATGCTCTAGAACACTGGTAATTGATTCAGGTCTCCATTGCTTTGTTTAACCTTTCTTGTAACCTATCTTATCTTAGCAGTGATAATTCCTTGCTTATGTAAACTCCTCGGTGTACAAACTCTGTCAGTAAGACCTTTTTACTATTGTTGTGACATTCCGGTAGCCACCGATGGACGAGAACTTGGCCTATTGGTCCGCCTCGTCTTAACGAGCTGGAAAATGGTTCTCTTCGTCCCTCGCCATTGGTACCAAATTGTTGCCAACATAACCGACAAGCTATGCTCTGACCTGCCTTGCTATCATGATCGTACAAAATGTTAGCACCCTTCTTGCTTTTAACGCACATGGTGGGCCGATAACCCACAGGTCCCAGGATCGAAACCTGACTCTCCTATACATCCATGTTTTTCTAAGTTAATCCTCGCACTTGGCTTCGTCTGTAAATCATGAGCCATCTTCCTAGTGATCTATTCTGATATCAGGCGCAATACTTTCCCATTGCTCTGAACCCCTTTCATCCTCTGTTTCAGACATCGAACGATTGTCTATCCGCTTGAAACTTCTTATAGTACCTTCTTGCTCTCGATGACTTTCTTGAATTTCAACTCGAGAGATGCCTCTATGCCACGTTCACTCAGATAGCCCCCAGGTACCTATCTTGTGTTGAGCTCTGTCCTTCCCGAGTCTTTCCCCCTTACTCTACCTCCTAAATCTCAGGACGAGATTTCTTGTAGTGGAGGAGAATTGTGACGCCCGAATAATTAAGCTACAGTAAAACTTCTCTAATGTTGCCACGTCATCCCGTTTACTGTTGGTATTCGCGTGTTAATCAAAGCACTCTAAATTCAAATTTAAATTTAGCAAACAGTCAAAGTTTTCAAAACACTAAAACAAAAATGTTCGGTGTGTGTCAAATATTGCTATGGTAATTACAGTGAAGAAAACATAACTTTAGAAAGTGCCTAAGTGCTTCAAACTAATATAACAGAAAAGGAAAAGAAATAAAAGAAAAGAAATTACAAAAAGAAACAAAAGAGAAAACCCCCTGGGCCGTGGCCCAACTGGGCCAACCCATCAGGCCCAGCCGGCCACCCACTCCCCCCCTTATCCACTCACCATCCCCCAACCGAACCGCCACCGACACTCCACTTCCCCCCTGCAAAATATATGTGCCCCCCTCTCTCCCGATTGGATCGGGATCGAGAGGAGGAGGCCACCGACGCCGTCACCCGCCGCCGCCAGGAGCACGCGCCGCCTCGCCGGACTTCCCCACTGGTCTGCTTGCCCGTCGCTCGTCGTCCCTGGCATCCTTCCCGCGCCCCACTGCCCTATCTCTACGGCCCCTGTGAGCACCTTCCCTCTTCCCTCCCCGTCCCCGTCGTGCGTAGTCACTGCACTCACCACGCCGCCGTCCCGCCACAGGATACCTTCCTGCGCCAGTCTCCGCGGCCTCGCGCGGCCCCACGATGCACGTGCGCAGCGCCTTGCTCCACCTGCTGCCTCGCTGTGCTCCCCGCAGCCTTGCCGAGCCTGCTGCTCTGCCTCCGTCGCCACGGCCCTGCTCCGCCTGCTCGCGCCGCCCGGCTCTCCGCCGTCGTGCTGGCCATCCTTCGCTCGCCCCGCTCTCCGGCGTCTGGCCGCGTCGGCTGCGCCCACCGTAGCCTCGCCCTCCGGCCTCGTCGGCCCGCTCAGCGCCATTGCACCCGCTGGTCCGCCCGCTCTCCCTCACCGACTCCACTTTGCCCGCCCGTGGCCGTGGCGGCGGTCGCGCCGCGCCGCCAGTCGCCCCAACCCGACGCCCGCCGCCGTCGCCCCGCACCTGTTCGCCGGTGCCCCGGCCCTCCTCGCCCCGGCGATCTGGGCGAATGCCCAGTCGGGTGCCGCAATGCCCGACCCACCCCATTAGTGCCCAGCGCCCGATAGGCCCCCTGGGCCACCGACCAAATGGCCCCATGGCACAGAACGGTTTATTAAAAAAAGGGAATTATAATAATAATAGTAATAATATTAAATTAATTAAAATATTAATTAATTAATTAAAGAATTGATTAACTTAATTAATTCTATTGACTAACTATTAAACCAAATTAACCTACTAATTAATCTAACTAAACAGTTAGTTGGTTAGTTAGGCAATGACATGCGGGACCCACATGTCAGGTTGACTAGGTCAACTGCTGACCTCATGATGACATCAGCAAACACTATTCTGGATAATGTTGAATTAAATTTATTAAATAAATTCTAAAAATGATTTAAATCTTTTAAAAATCATATAAAATAAACCGTAGCTCAGAACGACGAGACGAATCCGAATACGCGGTCTGTTCGCCTGCCACACATCCCTAGCATATCAAACATGCAACCTTTCCCCTCTGGTTTATCTGTCTGACGTTTGGAACCGGGAAAACTTTCCTGGATGTATTCATCCTTCGCCGGTATTGCCTAACGCTACGTTAGATCA
This sequence comes from Aegilops speltoides, assembly GCA_021437245.1. NCBI lineage: Eukaryota > Viridiplantae > Streptophyta > Magnoliopsida > Poales > Poaceae > Aegilops > Aegilops speltoides. The sequence goes on along the minus strand of CM038142.1, from coordinate 197,983,511 downwards.
CCTCTAGCACTGCTATTGTCATGTTGTGCATATGTTTGCGTGTATTTACTGTTTCTTCCCCTCTTCTCTCCGGTAGACCCCGAGACCGCTGCTGATGCCACTGTGATCGACTACGTCGACGACGACCCTCCTTCTTGTCTGAGGAACCAGGCAAGCCCCCCCTTTGATCATCCTGATATCGCCCATTCTATACTCTCATGCTTGCATTAGATTTTGCTACTCTTATTGTTTGCTCCTATTCTGATGCATAGCCTACTTTTGTACCTGATTATTGTTACCTACCTGCTTATCCTAAACTTCTTAGTATAGGTTGGCTAGTGATCCATCAGTGACCCCCACTTGTGCTTGTTGCCCCTGCTTCATCATCGACGCCTCCATCGACGTGATCGACGACCAGAGCCCGACACCTCACATCACATCACGCCCCTTTTGTTGCTCGACTCTGCAGAGCCACTATCGAGTGCCGAGGTTGATCCCTCATAACGCACTCCTGGTAATAATTCTGTAGTGTAGCCATTCGGTCATCGTCATCGAGGGTGATTTCCTCTTTCACCATTCCCGATACGGCTCTGTCGTTCAACACCTCAAGTGTGAACCTCGAGAGTGGTCCCTCTTACATTCACCTTGATGATTACATTGAGTGGAATCCTCTGTGGGTGATTCCTCGGGTTTTCCCCTTGATGTTTGGACACACGATTACAATGACTGTACTTGAGACCTTGGTGAAAGTCGGGCGGGCCCGGAGAGCACCCGCAAGATAATGTCGTGGCACGGCCGGACATTCTAAACCCTTGTCGTAAGTCCACGAGACGGGGTGACGGGGTCACTTTCGATCGTGAGTCTCTGCTCGTCTCCGCAAGGTAATAATACACTATGGTTTGGGTATTTGTTCTGGGTTGTCCTTTGGCCTTTACGCACTAACCACCACGTGAGAATAGTTATGGGCCTCGACGTCGTAGTATCAGCCGACGCTTTGTCAGACGTCCAGTTTAGCATTGTGGCTGGACTGGATCGTGCCATCCACTTCTCGGGTGGTGTTGGTATCCTCTTCGCTGCGACTTCGGTCTGCAGGCGATGGGCGGACCCGAGTGCTTAGGATGTGGTGGCGGGGACCTCTCTCTGAGCCTAGGTCGGGCTGCGGCGTGTTGATCTTCCAAGGGAGGGCATTGACCCCAGAAAGGTGTGTCCGGCCAGAGTGATCGAGCGTGTTGGGTAACGTGGTGCACCCCTGCAGGGAAGTTATATATTTGAATACCGTGTCCACAGTAATGGAAGTTTAGACTTATATCTTGATCTTATACAACTACAGATGGATACTTGAGATATGTGGCTCCGGGATTGCTTTCTCGCAGGGAGTCGAGGAAGGATCTCTGGGCATTAATGTTACAACAGGCTTGTTAATTATAAACTGCTATTCTTTACTCTTCTACATGCTGCAAGATGCTCGGTGCTGCGTGAAGATGCTAGTCTTCGATAGGCTAGGTCTTCCCCCTTATTCTGGCATTCTGCAGCTCAGTCCACATAGACAAACCTTCCATTTGATACTAGTGCATACTTAGTATAGATCCGATGCTTGCAAGTACTTTGGATGAGTACTCACGGTTGCTTTGCTACCACTTTTCCCCCTTCTTTCTTCTTTCCGGTTGATGCAACCAGATGGTGGATCCCTGGAGCCAGATGCCACCGCCGATGGATGCTGCTACGTGAAGACCGCCGACGACTAGGAGTAGTTAGGAGGTCCCAGGCAGGAGGCCTTGCTTCTTCGACCGTTGTTGCTTTTGTGCTAGCCTTCTTAAGGCATCCTTTTTTAACTTATGTCTGTACTCAGATATTGTTGCTTCCGCTGACTCTTGTGTATCGAGCTTTTATATTCGAGCCCTCGAGGCCCCTGGCTTGTAATATAAAGCATATATTATTTTAATTTGTATTGTGTTGTGATATCTTCCCGTGAGTCCTTGATCTTGATCGTACACATTTGCGTGTATGATTAGTGTACGATTGAATCGAGGGCGTCACAGATTCGATGAGCTGATCACCTGGTGAGTCGACCGGTCTTCCCCATTTATTATGGTGGTCGGGCTATATCTACAGAGGCCTTGGTCCTCTTCCTCCAAAACTTAGGCGGGAAGGGATCCCACAAAGGCCATATTTTAAAGGGGACAAGAATTACATCTAATCCTGACGAAAGGTGGTCTTCGCCATCAAAGCCTCTGAGCGTGACATCATGGTGGGCACGGTGATGATATCCATCCTGCCGTTGTGGCGGTCTTGGTATCGTTGCATGCAAATGGCAACCTTTGGCTGATTCCTTGGGACTTTAGACCTGCGCTTTCCTCCTTTGCACCAAATAGAAAACATGCCTCTCTACGCCCGCTGACGCGCGCCTGGCCTTGGTGGTCATGGCTGATGTCATTCCAGCCTCCTGAGGCTGGGTCTTGCATAGAAATCTCCGCTCCGTTAGGAGGCCACCTAAGGAGCCACTCCCTCAGGAGGTCTTGGTGTCGCGAGGCTTGGCCCCTTGCGAGGGTCTTGTCTTGTTGTAGTCAAAGCTGGGTCATACCAGGCTGTCAATGGAGCCACGTCGTGGGCCGCAGGCAGGCAGGTCTGGGAACCCTGGTTCCCAGAACATTGAAAGAAGCCCCCGGGCCCAAGGCGCGCTCGCACTTGGCTTCAAGGCGAAGCCAAAGGGCAAGTGTGGAATGCCACGGGCCCCAATCGCCTACGGATCTAGCCGATGCATGGATGTATCCACTTCCCCATACTGCCTCGGCAACTGGCGCGGCCTGACAAAAAGGCCAACTCCCGCAACCGAGCTTTCATTGCCATCCCTTCGTCTTGCTCCACATCTCATTCATGTCCTGCCGAGGGCGCGTCCAGATCCACAAACTCCTCACTCCTCAGATCCTTACCAACGGTGGGGAAGAAGGCGAAGCTTGCCGGCATGGCCGCCACCGCCACTCCTGTTGTCGAAGCGGCCTTCAGCCCATCAAAGCTCACGAAAGTCTGGCATCTCGCCGTCGTGCTCCTACTGAAGACGGGCAAGGAGAAGATGGGGGAGCGACTGAGCTTCGGGTCGGCTCCACTGAGCAGGGAGTTTTGGTGGGCGCGTTATTCCCTTTCTTCGTCCACAGCCTCTTCGTGGGGCTCGTCCCGCCTTTCTCCAGGTTCTTCTTTGCCATCCTTGACCACTACTAAATCCACGCGCTTAATCTTCAACCCAACTCCGTCCTCCTCCTATCGGTCTTTGCTTTCTACTGCGAGGCCTTCGTGGGGGTGAAGACGTCCATTGCACTGTTTGAGCATTCTTCTCCCTTCGGACGCATGGCTCAAGCGAGCGCTCCAGATGCATCTCCTTCGTTGCGCAACATGATAATAACGAGCTCATGAAGGTCGGGAAGAAGGTGGATAACTTCTGGCGCAGGTGGATCTACCTGTACGCTCGGAGCCATCAAGATTGGCTAGGGCTGCCGACTGGGCGGCCAGAGAAGCTGCCTCAGTGGTCTCACGAGAAGCTCACCGACCCCCGGGCGGTGCCGGTCTTGTAGAAGATGCAGGCAGACATGGGCTCCCGGGCGCTAACGGGTGTCGGTGTCAAAACCGGCGAATCTCGGGTAGGGGGTCCCGATCTGTGCGTCTTAGGCTAATGGTAACAGGAGGCAAGGGACACAATGTTTACCCAGGTTCGGGCCCTCTTGATGGAGGTAAAACCCTACTTCCTGCTTGATTGATATTGATGATATGAGTTTTACAAGAGTTGATCTACCAAGAGATCATAGAGGCTAAACCTTAGGAGCTAGCCTATGATGATTATGATTCTGTCTCTAAGGACTAAACCCTCCGGTTTATATAGACACCGGAGAGGACTAGGTTTTACATGGAGTCGGTTACAAAGAAGGAAATGTAATATCCGGATTGCCAAGCTTGCCTTCCCTACAAAGGAGAGTCCCATCTGGACACGGGATGAAGTATTGAGTCTTGTATCTTCACGGTTCAATAGTCCGACCAAAGTATATAGTCCGGCTGTCCGGATACCCCCTAATCCAGGACTCCCTCAGTAGCCCCTGAACCAGGCTTCAATGACGATGAGTCTGGCGCGCAGTTTGTCTTCGGCATTGCAAGGCGGGTTCCACCTCCGAATACTCCAAAGTATCTGTTGCAACGAAAAGTGTCCGGCTTCCCATCAATGTTGTACTCCTTGGCTTCCGTGCTTCAATTATGGCCATCTCCACGTGTCGAGCGAATACGAGGAGCCAAGGCATTTTTGCATTTGCCACCCCCAGTCTGGCAGGCAAACCGTCTATTTGAAGAGACGGGGATTCTCAGATCCAAACCTCACCCTCTTCCCTCGAGCAAGCATCCAACAAAGTGCTCCGGAAAAAAGCATTCCAACATGGCCGGTCGCCGCAGCACTTCTTCTCGTTCCCCTCGCTCCAAGCCAGTTGACTGGGAAGAGTGTTCAGTTCCTCGAAGTCGTTTTATAAAGTTACAGACCAAAGGGTTCCTTCCCCTGGCGTTCATGGTCCCCGTCTGAGCTGGACTAGCCACCTATAATGGCGGGGAGCAAGCGGAGAGATCTCCTAATCCATCCCCGGGGGAGCGAATATGCCTTATCCCGCATCTACTAAGAGGCGTCGGGTTTCCAATCCACCCATTACTTTGCAGGCTCCTGGAGTTCTACGGCCTCCAGTTGCACAAGTTCACCCCTGCCTCCGTTCTACATATAGCAGGACACGTTGCCCTTTGTGAACTATTTCTAGGCTGCGAGGCTCACTTTGGGTTATGGAAGAAGTTGTTCTGCCTCGTCCCTCGCAACCAGGGGGAATCCCTATGTCAAGTGGGCGGAGCCGAAGTATGGCGCATCGGCGAGACCGGATACCTATCCAGTACTCCCAAGAAGGCACCAGAGAACTGGCCTTTGGAGTGGTTTTATGTCGACGACGTTCCCCTTACGGATCCAGTCCGGAAAGGTCTCCCTGAGTTCAGTGATGCTCCACCGAAGGCAAGTCAAAGCTGGCGCCCTCGGGGCCCCCAAGAGGAGGATACCATAGAAATGCACTTCCTGATGAGCAGGATAAAGTTACTGGCCAAATCCGGGCTGAAGATAGTCGAGGTTATGGCAATATGCATAATGCGGGGAGTGCAGCCGCTTCAATATCGGGGGAAGCCCATGTGGCACTACAACAGGGAAGATGATGCCACCCGCTGTGGCCGTAAGGGTCCAGACTCCGCCACTTCTCTGGCGAGGATATTGTCCGATCTGTATAAAGGAGAAGAAGAAGAATTCCTTCATATTAAACTGCGGGATGGGTTTTCTATGTACAACCCCCCAAGCTGGGTAACTCGCCACTCCTTCCCCCTGCTCCATTCATTCTGGCGTCTTTCGTCATGATTATTTACCGTAACATTTCCGAGCAGGAACTGAGGAGGGCCGTAGAAGGGTTCAACAGCCCCTCCCCGCAGCCAGAGGATCCCGGAAGGGTCTTCGATGCCGGACTTGAAGAAGATCCGGATATTACTGTGGAGCTTGTCAACGGGACATTTTATCAGGCTAGCTGTGATGGTGCCTCGGTGGCTATTGTTGTTGACTATCCCGAACTGCTGCCTTCATCGTGAGTAAGCAAGGCCAAAACCCTATCCTTCGAAGAGGACTCTTTCTGATGTCATGCTTGAAATATCGTATTTTTTGTAGAGACGACCATCGGAATGCGGCACCGAGCCCCTGGGGGCTCGTCGGCAAAGGGCGTCCGGATCGGGCAGGCTTAAGAGGAAGGCAGTTAGGGCCGAAACGCCGCTACAGAGGTATGGTAATAACCTGCTCCGTGATTATTGTGTTTGAAATGTAACAACGTCCTTCATGTCTGGCGAGAAGAGGTAGCGAACTATATCCGGAGATCACGCCAATCACGCCTCCACCGGCGAGGATTCGAGAACGGTTTGAGAGAGGCGGATCTCGGGGCGATGCGAATTTTCCTCCGACAGAGGATGTGGATATGCTCTCTGCCATGAATTCCCAAGTAGAGAGCACCATGAATCACTTGCGCCGACGGGCTGTACTTTGCAACAACATCTTTTCCGAAGAGGCATTTAATGCTTTCAATTCGGGAGATGCATACATCCGTGCTGCTCAAGGCGGGATAGCCCGAGCGACGGACCAGTATGCCAAAGACATATGGGTAAGAAAATTTGATAAGCATGTATAGCAGTAGCCCCTGAGACTTGAAACTGTTGGAACAACTGTTTTAAGCATCAATTTATGCGCAGGTCCTTGTAGATAAGAATGCCCAATTGTCTCAAGAGCTGGAGGAGTGCAAGACCCAGCTGAGGGCCACGGTTGCCAAGTTAGAGGAATCCCAGAAGGCCTCGTCTGGTAACATTTGTCTCAATTGTACAGAAATGTACCAGTTAGTAAGTGGCTTGTATGATAAGTCTAACAGAAACTTCTGCACACAATCCCGTGGTGAATCCGGAGGTTGTAAGAGATAACGAGTTGCATCTCCAAAGGCAGCTAAAAGCTGGCGAGCGTGTCCTTACGCAAGTTAGGCAGGAGAAGAACAATCTTCAAGATGCCAATGTCCAGCTGGGCGTCGAATTAAAAGATGTTCGCGCTCAGCTGGCGGACTCCGTAAAGGAGAACAGAAGGCTTCGCCGCGGCATTTATTGTGAGTGCCTAGACGAACTATAGTACAGCTCGGCGAGGAAGCTTATTGAAAAAGTTTATGTCTGTAGGTATGTTGATGGGCCGCCCTAAAGAGGAGATACCCGTGTCCGCAGGTGATATGCTGCAAGACCTCTCACAGCTGCACAAGCGAGCTCGGCAGGTGATGCAGGGTATTGCCCAGGCCTTGTGGCCATCCACCTCCCTACCAAAAGGCATGGGGAGCTCGTGGATGTGCTCCAAGGAGCAGGGCGGCGCTTCCGATTGTGGAAGTTGTTGGACGGTATGGTTGAAGAATATAGTCAGTCCAAGTGACTATGTAATTCAATGGACATATGTAGTCCCTAGCCGGATTCAAAATCATTTGTCATGGCGGACCTTTTCGCTTCAGCCCCTTGATCCGATAGTCCGGGGTGTATCCGAATACCCGCTCAGTTATGCAGAACCGGGGTATGTGTGGAAACTAGGCGTAGGGGCCATAAGTGCTTGAACAGACAAGTACCCAACTAGCTATGTTATATTACATGGATAGTAAGAAACATCTTCCAGGGAGAATAGTTCCGTTAGGGGTTCCTTTCCCTGGGTATGCATGCGTCGATGTACATGTCCGGACTGCGAGCGAGAGGCGGGATACAAAACTTCGAGGATTTACATTGTAATAAGCGAAAGAACATCTTTTTTCACCGACCGAATATTCCCTTAAGCGCTAGCTTTCGGCTTCACCCGATCTGAGGTACACATCCGCTGAACCGGCGATAACAATCACAGAGGTGCTCCCCTTATGCCCTAGCAGATTACGGGAACATAGGGCATACACCCAAGAGCCGAAGCAACCCAGCATGGCCACATCTTAAGTCATATCGATGCATATAATGGTGAAGAAAAGGCACATATGGAAAAAGAACGCATATGTGATAGGCAAAAAGCCATTAAAGTAATTATATTTAGCTTCCGTATAGGAAGCCCCCAGGTATGGCTTACACACATAGTGTGGCCGGAGTGATCCGAGCGTCCACACTGTATTAAGTACTTTGTGTGAAGAAGGAAAAAGGCCGAGAAAGGAAAAAGGAGGGGGTAACGAGACGAACACTGAGTTCGGCGCTAGGTGTAGAATCTCCGGAGTCTGGACGAGTTCCATGGGTTCGGCTCGAGTCTGTTATCGGATGCATTACGTAAGCGGTACGCTCCTCCGGTGAGAACTTTATCAATAACGAAGGGACACTCCCACTTAGGTTTGAGCTTGTCCTTCTTCTTCTCTGGTAGGCGTAGAACGAGTTCGCCAATATTATAAGTTTTGGCCCGCACTTCTCTGCTTTGCTACCGTCGAGCCTGCTGCTGATAGAATGCGGAACGGGCTTTTGCGATGTCGCGCTCCTCCTCCAGGGCATCTAAGTTGTCCTGCCGATCTAACTCGGCTTCCTTCTCTTTGTACATGGCACGCGAGGTGAATCATGTATTATGTCGCGAGGTAATCCGCCTGCGCCGTACACCATAAAAATGGTGTGTATCCGTTAGTGCGATTCAGCGTGGTCTCTGACCCCAGTCTGGTCGAGCTCCTCGACCGGTGCTTGTCGATTGTCAAGGATCGCACTAGTCAGGTTTGATGCGCTCATGATGATACCGTTTGCATGTTCAACCTGGCCATTTGTTTGGGGATGGTAGGCGGAGGCGTGTCGAGCTTAATGCCCATGTTGCCGCACCAAGTTTTTACTTGCCGTCGGCTGTGAAGTTTGAGCCATTGTCGATTGATGATCTTTGTGGGGCCCGTGTCGGTTTACAACCCGGATATGAAGTCTATCCTTTGGTCGGATTGACCGTTTTGGTGGTTTGGCTTCTATCCATTTGGTGAACTTATGCGCCATGACCAATAAGTATTTTTTCTTGCGGCTTCCCCCCTTAAGGGGTCCGACCATATCTAGCCCCCAGACCGCAAAGGGCCAAGTGATGGGGATTGTTTGGAGAGCTGTAGGGGGCATGTGGCTCTGATTGGCAAAGAGCTAGCAACCGACACAGTGTTGGACGAGGTCCTGTGCGTCTGCTCGGGACGTAGGCCAATAAAAGCATGTGCGGAAGGCCTTGCTAATAAGGGCCCGAACCGCAGCGTGGTGTCCGCTGAGTCCGGCGTGGATTTCAGCCAAGAGCTTCCGCCCCGCCTCTTCGGAGATGCACCTTTGGAGCACACCGGTCGCGCTTTTCTTATAGAGTTCCCCTTCATGGACTTTGTAAGCTTTAGAACGCCGCAGGATGCAATGTGCTTCATTTTGGTCCTCGGAGAGCGCCTGACTATTTAGGTAGGCCAAGAAAGGATCAGTCCACGAGGCGATTACAGCCATGAATTCGTGGGCCGAGGGTGTTATTTCGGTGGCGGAGCCTCCAATTATGTCTGATGGTTCGGAATCTGGGGGTGTATTCGGATCCGTGCTAGTGTTGCCGGACTCCCCATCCCATACCACGGATGGCTTGAACAGGCTTTCCAGGAATATGTTAGGTGGGACAGGGTCGCTGAGGGAGTCCTGGACTAGGGTGTGTCCGGACAGCCGGACTATCATTATCCGCCGGACTCCAAGACTACGAAGATAGAAGATTGAAGACTCCGGCTCGTGTCAGGATGGGACTTTCCTTGGCATGGAAGGCAAGCTTGGCAATACGGATATGTAGATCTTCTACCATTGTAACCGACTACTGTGTAACCCTAGCCTCCTCGGTGTCTTTATAAGCCGGAGGGCTTTAATCCGTGGGGCGATATACATTACAACAATCATACCATAGGCTAGCTTCTAGGGTTTAGCCTCCTTGATCTCGTGGTAGATCCACCTTTGTACTACCCATATCATCAATATTAATCAAGCGGGGCGTGGGTTTTACCTCCATCGAGAGGGCCGAACACAGGTAAAACATCGTGACCCTCGTCTCCTGTTACCATCCGCCTAGACGCACGCAGTTAGGACCCCCTACCGAGATCCGCGTTTTGACACCGACATTGGTGCTTTCATTGAGAGTTGCTCTGTGTCGTCACCGATAGAGCGGATGCCTCCACCCGTCTTCAAAGACGGTGTTTTCGCCGAATTGGCCTTGGCCGCCGGCCAAACTATCCGGCTCGGTGGTTTTCTTATGACCGCCTGTCCGGCCGCCGCTTCAACAATGACCTCGCAAGTCGTCAGAAGCAATCTTCGCGTCAGCCCTAAAGCTATTGAACAGTTGGACCCAATAGAGCTCTCGTCCGTTAACGAGCTCTTGGATCGCATCGCTGCCCTGGGAGTCGCTACGGACTACAATCAGATTGGGCTTAAAACCGATCTGAGAGAGATTAACTCTCCCCAGGCCACCCACCACATCACAGTGGGAGAAGAGCAACACGGAAACTCTTTTCCTATGTTCAAAACAATTCATGTCCGGATTCCCGGACCCTCCACGCCGGATTCCCGCGGAGGGACGGACTTCGTTCGAGCATTGAACTTAAAATCATGCATCGCTCCGGACTTGCTGGATTGTGTCTAGCAAACCAAGCTTCCGAATTTGGAAACCCCTCGGCCTTTGTGCCCCAAGATGGGCAGGGATCCGGATTTTAGTCCACCCACCGCCCGGACATATCGATCTATCTCTAATCGGCAAGAGCCTTGAAGCATTACATCATTCTTGGGCGATTCCTCCTGGTTATGGGCGGGATAAAGGACTGCCGAGGAAAGCATAATCTCAATCTTACGCAATAACTGCATGGACAAGGGAATCCTAAGCGCCATTGATCGTTGCGAATTACGCGCTTCACCGATCGGCATCCATAGTACAAAAATCTTGTGCGATGGAGAGTTTCGGAAAACGCAAATCAATTTTGGGATAATCCGGCCCCAAACCCGATCCATGATAAAGGCGCCTTACACTCGGGCCCCGGATGCAAAAGAAAAGCAGAAACCCAATAAGGGAAGCGGCACCGTCTTTGGAGGATGGCTCAATGGACCTGTAAACTTCATAGTGCGAGAGGGCCGTCCCAACACATAACCGAGCATGTTGAATATTACGGCGGTGGCCAAAAGTGGCGAGGAACTTCTAGCTCAGGAAACCACTCCAACAATTCCAGCCGCGGTATCAACAGTCTTGAGACCTTCGCATCAAACAATATGCGGCGAACAATCCAGCGGACTCGCGAAGTCTACCAAGTAGCAACAGCAAATCCATGGAGTGACACATCTATTACCTTCAATGCTAGCGACGAGCCTAAATTCCGAACAACCAGAGCACCAGCGGCACTGGTACTTAGTTCCATAGTGGACGGCTTTCGACTGACAAAAGTCCTCATGGATGGCGGCAGCGGACTAAACCTCATTCTGACGAAACTCTGCGAAAAATGGAAATCGATTGGAGCCGTATTGAGCGAAGCAGCACAACCTTTAGAGGAATAATCCCTAGCCGGAAGCGCTGCACAAGAAAAATCACACTCGATGTGGTGTTGGCTCTCCGGACAATTACGAGATCGAAGAAGTCACGTTCTAGGTGGCCCGTTCATGGCGGGTATCACGCCATATTGGGGCGAAGGCATTCACAATTTTCAAGCAGTACCTCATTACGGGTGCGTGAAGCTCAAAATGCAGGCCCGGCGGAATAATCACTCTCGCTAGTGATCCGGACATAGCACTCCGCACGAAAACAAGACGGCCGCACTAGCCCTCGAGGCACTATCCGAAGCCTTAGCGGCGAGAAGAACTCACCGCGCTGCGCTCTCACGGTGAACAGGGACGGCGTGATACTCGATAAAAGATCCAAGTCCACCTCCTTCAAACCAGCGAGATGAAATAATAAAATTCAGGTCCATCCAGCGGACCCAACAAAACGACCTCCATTGGGGCACAATTGAACCCAGTAGGCGGCTGCCTGCGAAATTCCTTCGGAAAATTGGGATATCTTTGCTGGCATCGCCGGACATGCCGGAATCCCACGCAGTTGGCGAGAACACAGCCTAAACATCCTAAAAGGATTTAAGCGATCAAACAGGCTCTTGACGATTTTCCGAACCCAAAAGGCGAGGCAATGGGAGAAGAGCTAGCCAAACTCTTGGAAGCGGATTCATTAGAGATATCAAACATCCGGACTGGCTAGCAATTCTAGTGATGGTACCAAGAAGGATAAATCCTGGCGCCTCGTAGCCGATTTTAAAGACCTCAATAAGGCCTGCCCAAAGGATCCTTCCTCTCCCCCATCGATCAAATTATCGATGCTACTGAGCAAACACGACTCGTTGTGCTTCTGGGCGCATACTACGGTTACCATCAAATCAAGATGGCGGAAGCGAACCAAGCCATAGCGGCATTCATCACTCCATATGGACCATTCGCTTCAACACGATGTCCGCCGGACTTAAAAATGCGGCGCAACATATCGGCGCATGATTCAAACATGTCGGCCACCCGGATCGGCAAAAGCAGTCGAGGAATCGTGAGCGGCGTAGTCGTCAAAACAAAACTGCGTCGAAACTCTAGTAGGCGATTTGAGGCTCACATTCGAAAACCTCAGAGCATATGACATCAAGCTGAATCCGGAAAAATGCGTTTTCGGCGTACCAGCCGGAAAGCTGCTTGGGCTTCATTGTATCCGGCAGAGGAATTGAAGCAAATCCGGCCAAATTCGAGCTCATCACAGTTGGATATTCAAAGACCTCAAACAAATACAAAATTAACAGGATGCGTGGCAGCCTTAAGCGCTTTATCTCCGTCTAGGAGAAAAGGCGTTGCCCTTTATCGCCTCCTCGGGCACGAACACTTTGAGTGGGCGGATCACGCCTTCGCCGGACTCGAAGAAATAAAGGCCATATTGGCAACAAATCCGGTCCTGGCTGCACCCACTCTGGGCGAACCAATGTTGTTATACATCGCAGCAACACATCAAGTTGTAAGCGCGGTCCTCGTCGTCGAACGAGCGACAGAAGGGCATAAATTCCCTCTTCAAAAACCAGTGTACTATGTATCCACTGTGTTAACCCCCTGCAAATCCCGTTACTCGCACTATCAAAAGATAGCATATGCGGTGTTCATGGCGTCTCGAAAGCTCCGGCACTACTTTCAAGAGTGTTCTATAACAGTGGCCTCTAAAGTACCACTCAATGACATTATAAATAACATGGCATAGCAGGCAGGATTGCAAAATGGGCCATTGAGCTCTTACCATTGGACATAACTTACAAACCTCGGCGAGCTATAAAGTCACAAGTTTTGGCTAACCGTCGCCGAATGGGTGAAGCCAAACTCCCTAAAAGTGTACGGCGCATACTCAATTGGACTATGCATTTCGACGGCTCCAAAATGTTGGCGGATGGGAAATGGCGTCGTCTTGGCGTCCCCAACCGGAGATATAGTCGATATGTACTTCAAATAATGTACGGACTCCAACAATGCAGCCGAATCGAGGCCTGTTACATTGTCTCCGGATGGCGGTCTCCATGGGCATTCAGCGCCTAGAGGTGTGAGGATTCAAACCTTGCAATATCCCAAATAAGCGGAGACTTTGGCGTAAGGATCCGAAAATGGCAGCATATCATAGCGCTGTCCTAAAAATGTCAGCTTCGGTTTGAAGGACTTGAATTCCATCACATAGCCGAGATAATAACCAAGCGGCCGGCGTCCTAGCACGAATCGGTGTGAAAGCGTGATCTGTGTCCTCAAATATCTTCCTAGAGCGGCTCTTCAAGCCATCCGTACTATGGGAAGAGGAGCTCGGTAGCGATAAACCGGAAAAAACCGCATCAATCGATGATTTAGCGACAACATAACACCTTCAGCCCATGTTATGATGGCGTGTCGCCGCGTGGGCAGAACCTTTCTAGCCTACTTGCTTGGCAGGAACTTCCGAAGACCAAAAGCGAGGCCCATTTGCATAATCCGTGATCAAAAGCCTACAAGGTCCATGAGGAGAACTTTATAAGAAAAGTACAACGGAGTCCTTGAGGTGTATCTCGAAGAGGAAGGCGAAACCTCTGGCTGAAATTCATGCGGACTAGGCGGACACTGCGCAGCAGCCGGGCCCTTGTAGGAAAGGCATTCCGTCTGAGTTTTATTGGCCGACGGCTCGGGCGGATCTGTGAGACTTGGTCGGCGATCGTTGGTTGTCGATTCTTTGCTAATCGAGCCATATACCACCCACGCCCTCAAAACCATACCCATTACCGGGCGTTCGCGATGCAGGGGCTTGACATGGTTGGACCCCTTAAAGGGAACCCACAGCGAAGGTACCTATTGGTCATGGTTGATAAATTCACCAAATGGATAGAGGCCAAACCGGTCAAAATGGCAGAGTCCGGACCAGTGATAGACTTTATATCAGGGGTGGTACACCGCTATGGAGTCCCCCACAACATCATCACCGACAACGGCACAAACTTCACAGCCGATGAGGTTAAGTCATGGTGCAAAAATATGGGCATCAAGCTCGACTATGCTTGATTTATCACCCTCAAACCAGCGGTCAAGTGGAAAGAGCAAATGGTCTAATAATGGCGGCATTAAACCCAGATTAGTGAGGTCACTTACTAAATCCGACACACAATGGGTCGAGGAGCTCGACTCCGTACTCACGGGGGCTGCGGACAACGCCTAATCGTACTACGGATTCACACCATTTTTTATGGTATCTGGTATGAGAGGCGAGTCTTGCCTGTGACATTATTCATGACTCACCTCGAGTGCGCATGTATGAGGAAAGAGGCCGAGCTCGATCGGCAAGACAGCTGGACACATTGGAGGAAGAACATGGCGTCTCGAAGGCTCGTTCCACATTTTATCGTGACAAGCCCAAAGATATCAAAGCAGAAATGCGGGCCAAGACTTACAGCGTTGGTGAACTAGTTCTCGCTGCGGACAAGAAAAGGACAAGCTCAAGCCCAAATGGGAGGGCCCTTCATTGTCGATCAAGTCGACCGGCGGAGCATACCGTCTCTGAAATCGTCGGATAACCGACTCGAGCGAACCCATGGAATGCAGCCCGCCTCCGGCGATTCTATGCCTAGCGCCCGGACTAAGAGTTCGTCCCTTCCCCGTCCAAACTTTTATACTTGGCTGTCTTTTGTTTCTCTTTTTATCCTTTTTATTTAAAAGCCCTTACGGGCCTATTTTAGCATTTTTTGCATCGCATGATGTGCCATTCGCACTCATTATTCTTGGGGCTTCTTTTCTGAAGCTCAATTATCTGAGTTTAAGTACCCGGCACATGTGTCAAGCTTCCACATGTACCTTTTACTCGCCATTATATGCATCGATATGACTTAAGTTTTGGCCAAGCTGGGTTGCTGGCTCTGTGCTTACCCTCGTTCCCGATCGTTCGGCTAGGAGGTAAAGGAGCACCTCTCGATTATTCTTGCCGGGTCGGCCGGATGTGTACCTCGGTGGGTGAAGCCAAAGCTAGCATTCTTAGCGGAATATTCGATTCGGTGATTTAAAGATGACTTTTACCTATTTATCTATCTGCCCCGGATGTTTCTTGCTTTCTTTCGGTCAGGACATGCACTTTAGGGCATGCCTCCCGAGAAAAGGAACCCTTATGGAACTATTCTCCTGGAAGATGTTTCTTACTAACCATGTAATATAACATAACTAGTTGGGCACTTATGCGATAAAGCACTAATGACCCTACGCTTGGTCTCCATGCATACCACGGTTGTTTCTCAACCAAAGAGGTATTCGGACACACTCGGACTCTAGGGTCCGAGGTTGAAGCGAAAAGGTCGGCAAAGACAAGCGATCTACAATCCGGCTAGAAGGCATTTCACATGTCAATTTAAGGATAACATACATTGTCAAATTCTTGATTGTATTCCTCCTCAATCACATCTAACAGGCTGTCTAGTTTATAGTCCCGTTGGGAAAATTTAGCAGCCAACCCTACCCGGCTGTACACTAAACTCACGGGGATCTCCTTCCCATTGGGCCCCACCGGTCCAACTTCGGCCATATGGTTGGGATCCGCCCTCTTGTACCGCGTCTTCACCATGGCCCAAGCCTCCCTGGCACCTTGACGGCAAGCCGACATCTTCCACAAGCAGGCGCTGCCGCACTCCTGCAGCTTCTCCATAAGCTCCCGAGGCCCTCGGCGTAGGGTGAGGGCTGGCCATAAAGCACGAGCAGCGCGCTCATTGCTGCCGAACTTCGTTCGAGCAGCTGCAACGATTCGGAAGTTGATCACCCGTTGATATGGGCATCTCCTCTGCGGGGCGACCCGTGAGTATACCTACAAGACAAATCATGTCAAAATACTTTCTCGCCCGAACACTTCTTTTCAAAGAGTCCGCTCAAGCACTTACTATAAATGCGCGACGAGCCGCTGATTCTCCTTAGAGCTGGACAGCTCGGCCCGAGCGCCTTTCAGCTCTTCTCCGAGCTTGGCGTTGGCATCTGGAGCTTGTTCCTTTCCTCCTGAACCCTATTCAGCACACTCTCGCCCGGCCTTAGTGGGTATAACAATCTGCCTGTCCGGATCTTGTCGGCGGTACTGTAATGTCATTATTAGACTTCATGCGCGCACGCCGCCGCGCTTATATTTATTAATAAAAATGTGTTACCAGGAGGGTCTTTGCGTCTCCTCCTGCGGCTGACAAGTCTTGACCTCAAGTTGGGCCTTGCAATCTTGCAGCTCCGAGATAGCTGGGCGTTCTTGTCGGTAGAGCCTGCGTTTTCAAATGATCCTTAAATCAGTTAGCATAACTACTTTAAGTCTCGGGGGCTACTGGTATATACAACCATTGAAATTCCCTTACCCGTGTGTCTTTCACATCTTTGCTCCGTGGCTCTGGTAAAACCATCTTGGCGGCGCGGAGATGCGCGTCCCCTGCGTTAAAGGCATCCAATGCCTTAGGGGAAAACACGCTTCACGAAATCTTGTCGTGGCGCCTATGGTTCATAGCACTCTCCACCTCGGACTTGGTGGCGGACATGCTGTCGGTGTCCTCCGTTGGAGAAGGACCCAGCCAGCGTCTTGCGCTTGCCTCCCCTCCAGCCAGGCCTGGGCGGTGTAGGTCGGATCGGCGCTTCGCCCTTGATCCGGCGGCGCTTTTCTCCTACAAAGATCATGAGCACTCAGCGTTTCCTCGGAGCGTTGCTCTAAAAATTTAAATCTGAGCTATACCTTTGCGGCGGCGTCTCCGCCCGCACAGCGCTCCTTTCCGCTTTGCTGGTCGGGATGGCGTTTGTTGGTCGACGCGCCGTGGGCTCGGCTTCTGTTTGTAAAGGCTCTTCCTGCAAAATACCGTCATTCGTGAAGGTTAGAAATGGGCGGGGAAGAGATAATGGTGTCTTGACTTGATCGCGGTCACACAGGAAGCGGACTTAGTCCGGGATAGTCGCCGTAATGGCGACCAAAGCATTGTCTTTCTTTGGTGGTGAAACACCCCATCGATCAGCTCCACCTTGATGTGCGGGTCCTCTTGGAGGCGGATCGAGATCTTTCTGGATCCTCGGGTTGCGGAGCAGGACTCACCATGTCCTCCACAGGTCGGCGTAGATCTGTGCGAAGACATAATATAGAAGCCTAAACTTGAAAGCATGAGTTGAACCCTTCAAGGTGTTCACTTACCCATCCTCTAGGGTTGATCATGGAAAACCCATTCAAAGGGCTCGTTAGAGGAAGTCCTCCTTCTCCCCTTATGCAGGCGGGGCGGGATCTCTACCAGATCCTCGGTCAAGTCCGGCCCTTCTTGACCATCTTGGGTGGCATCGTCTTCCCGTTGAAATCCCACATGGGTGGCCTACGTATTGCAATGGCTGTACCCACGCTTGATGCATGTCGCCATGACTCGATCATGGTCAAATCGGAATGGGCCATTAATCTTATTGGCCCATCAAATAATGGGCGCTCTTGTCTTCCTCAATCGGGGGCTCATGGAGCGCCGGTGGCGTTCTTCAAGGGAGCAGCACTAAACTCCGGGAGGCCGATCCGGGCTGGAGTGCAGTAGCGGGCGTCTCCTATATAAAACCACTCGAGGCCGAGTCTTGAAAGCCTTCTTAGGAGTGCGGATAGGTATCCGGTCAGCGTCGCCATATTTGGCGCCGCCCACTTGATATATGGACCCCTCGTGAGAGGCGGGGTTCGAGGCAAAACAGCCTCTTCCACGATTGCAAAATGGGGCTCAATGCCCGAGAATAGCTCACAAAAACTCGTAGCCCGCGATATGCGGGGCAGGCGGGCGTGAGGTGGTGGGGCTGGGTCCGTAGAACTCCGAGGAGCCGCGGAGAGCGGATGTATTGGGAATCCGAGTCCCCTTATCGGATAGGGGCCGAAGCATACCGCTCCCCTTATTGGGGCTTGGGTGTCCTCCGCTTTGCCTCCACCTTGATAAGTAACCAATCCGGCCGGATTTGGGACCATGAAGGCGGAGGAGAAATCCCCCCATTTGGAGCTTCACTACCTCGTTGTGCAAAACAGAGCACCTCCTCCAATTCCCCGACGGTGGGCTGGGAGCGCGTGAAGAAGAGCCGCGTTGACGATCCATGATGGAATGGATCTTTAGGTCAAAGGCGCTTCGATGGGATATTCGCGGGAGGAAGGCGGTGTGGTTTGGATCTGGATTCTTGCCTCTTTTATAGGCGGACGACTTCGCGCGACTAGGGGTGGAGCGTAAATCATACGGCTTTCCGCATTCGTGCGGCGCATGGAAGAGGGCCATTATTTGGCATAGAAGCCGAGGAACACGATATTCAAGATGAAGCCGGACACTTTACGGCGGCGGTACATGGAATTTGAAGGAGAACCCGCCTTGCAATGCGAAGACTATAAGCCTTATTTGGACTTATCGTCGTTGAAGCCTGGTTAAGGGCTCTTGAGGAGTCTGGACTAGGGGTGTCCAGACAGCCGGACTATCATTATCCGCCGGACTCCAAGACTACGAAGATAGAAGATTGAAGGCTGCGGCTCATGTCTGGATGGGACTTTCCTTGGCGTGGAAGGCAAGCTTGGCAATACGGATATGTAGATCTCCTACCATTGTAACCGACTCTGTGTAACCCTAGCCTCCTCCGGTGTCTATAAAAACCGGAGGGCTTTAGTCCGTAGGATGATATACATTACAACAATCATACCATAGGCTAGCTTCTAGGGTTTAGCCTCCTTGATCTCGTGGTAGATCCACTCTTGTACTACCCATATCATCAATATTAATCAAGCAGGACGTAGGGTTTTACCTCCATCGAGAGGCCCCGAACCTGGGTAAAACATCGTGACCCTTGTCTCCTGTTACCATCCGCCTAGACGCACAGTTCGGGACCCCCTACCTGAGATCTGCCGGTTTTGACACCGACAGTCGCGTTTAGTGCTGATGCAGGCGAGGATATCCGCCGCTTGATTGTTTTCTCGAGCCACATGGTGGAACTCGAGCCCCTCGTACCGAGCTGTCATTTTGAGGACGGCATTATGGTAGGCCGCCATTTTCGGATCCTTGGCATCAAAGTCTCCGTTTATTTGTGATATTGCGAGGTTTGAATCCCCGCGCACCTCCAGGCGTTGAATGCCCATAGAGACTGCCATCCAAAGACCATGCGACAGAGCCTCATATTCAGCTGCGTTGTTGGAGTCTGTGTGTAATATTTGGAGTACGTATTGGACCGTGTCTCCGGTGGGAGACATCAGGACTACAACTGCTCCCAATCCTGCCAGCATTTTAGAGCCGTCAAAGTGCATGATCCAGTTAGAGTACGTGCCATACTCTTTAGGGAGTTCGGCTTCTGTCCATTCGGCGACAAAGTCAGCCAGTACTTGTGACTTGATGGCCTGCCGTGGCTTGTATGATATGTCGAATGGAAGGAGCTCGATGGCCCATTTAGCAATCCAGCCCATAGCGTCGGGGTTATTTATTATGTCATTGAGTGGTACTTCGGAGGCCACCATAATCGAACACTCTTGAAAGTAGTGTCGCGCTTACGGGATGCCATGAAGGCCGCGTATGCTATCTTACGATCTTTGTGGGTGTCGGGTTTGCATGTGGTGAATTTGTGGATACATAATATACGGCTTACGGGTGGGAATTTGTATCCGTCGGCCTCTCATTGACGGCGAACACTGCGCTTATAACTTGATGTGTTGCAGCTATGTACAATAGAATAGGTTCACCGATATTTGGTATTGTTAGGGTGGATTCTTGGCCAATAAGGTCTTTATTTACGTCGATCCGGTGTGGCGCATCCGTCCTACGAAGTGTTCGGTGCTTGAAGAAAGCGATAAGAGGTAATGCCTTTTCTCTAGCAAGGAGATAAAATGGCTTAAGGCAGCCACACATCTAGCTAGTTTACGGATATGCTTGAAGGTGCATTGGTATAGCCAGCTGCGACAAAACTTGGATTTTGCGGATTAAGCTTCAATTCCTCTATTGGAAATAATGAAGCCGAGCAACTCCCGAGAGAACGCGTCGAAAAACACATTTTTCGGGTTTAGCATGATGTCGTATGTTAGGAGGTTATCAAGCGTGAGCCTCAAATAAGCCTATTAGGGTTTGGCGTGTCTTGTTTATGACCCGTCGTCCACATATGCCTCCTTTGTATTGCCGATTTTATTTTCGGGCATGTTTGAATCATCGCTGATAGGTTGTCGGCATTTTTAAGCCCGAAAGGCATAGTGTTTAAGCAGAAAGGACCATATGGCGTTATGAAAGCCGTTGCAGCTTGGTCGGACTCTGCCATCTTTATTTGATGGTATCCAGAGTATGCGTCGAGAAAACACAGTGATTCGTGTCCTGCGGTGGCGTTGATGATTTTGTCGATGCGAGGGAGGGGGAAGGGATCCTTGGGGCAAGACTTGTTGAGATCTTTGAAGTCGACGCATAGGCACCAGGATTTGTCCTTCTTTGGTACCATTACTAGATTTGCCAGCCAATCCGGATGCTTGATATCTCTGATGAATCCGGCTTCGAGTAGCTTGGCTAGCTCTTCCCACATGGCTTGCCGCTTGGGCTTTGAGAAGCGCCTAAGAGTCTTTTTGACAGGCTTGTATCCTTTCAGTATATTGAGGCTTTGTTCGGCCAGTCTGCGTGGGATGCCCGGCATGCCGAAGGGTGCCAGGCGAAGATGTCCCAATTCTTGCGTAGGAATTCTCGTAGTGCGGCGTCCATTGTGGGACTCAACTGTGTCCCGATGGAAGCTGTCTTCGTGGGGTTCGTTGAGTGGACCTGGAATTTGACTATCTCGTCTGCGGGTTTTAATGAGGTGGACTTGGGTCGCTTGTCGAGTATCACGTCGTCTCTGTCCACGGTGGCACGCGGTGTTGTTAGTTCTTTGGCTGCTAGAGCTTCGAATAATACTTCTAGGGCTAGTCTTGCGGTTTTGTTTTCGGCGCGAAGTGCAATGTCCGGATCGCTGGCTAGAGTGACGATTCCATTGGGTCCGGGCATTTTAAGCTTCATGTACCCGTAATGGGGTACAACTTGAAAGCTCATGAATGCGTCCCGCCCTAAAAGGGCGTGGTATTCGCTGCTGAAAGGAGCCACTTGGAATGTGATTTCTTCGACTTGTAATTCTCCGGAGTGCCTTATACCACATTGAGTGTGATCTTTCCCGCACACCATGCTTCCCGACTAGGGATGATTCCCCTGAAGGTTGTGCCGCTTTGCGCAATGCGACTTTTATCAATTTCCGTCTTGTTGAGTGTTTCTTCGTAGATCAAGTTTAATCCACTTCCGCCGTCCATGAATAGTTTAGTGAGCCGAAAGCCGTCCATGATTGGGCTAAGGACCAAAGCGGCTGGTGCCCGGACTGTCTGGAATTGAGGTTCATCACTGGCACTGAAAGTTATAGCATTGTCGTTCCACGGATTTATTTTTGCCACGTGGCAGATTTCAGCGGAGTTTCGATGAGCTTGCTTGCGCCTGTTGTTTGAGGCGAAAGTCTTGAAGACTGTTAGTACCGTATTGTCTTCTTTGGCGGGATGTTGTTCTGCTTTATGGCTTACAAGAAGATCCTCGCCACTTTTTGCTACCTGCTGGAGTATCCAACATGCTCTAAGGCTATGTGTTGGTGTAGTGTCCAACGTGCTGTGGGGTTTACATGGCCCATTGAGCCATTCTTCCAAGACGGTTCCACACCCTGGGGTGGGCTTTGGTTTCTAGGGGATTGGATTGGCTGACTTACGAGAGTTCGCCCGTTTAGCTCGGACAAAGGTTTTAGTGAGAGCCGGACTATCCCAAAATTCTGTTTGGGTTTTCCATGCGCTTTACATGGCACAGTACTTCTGTACTATGGTTGCTAAGTCAGCAAAGTCTACTATGTCATGGCGACTTATAGCATTCAGGATTCCTTTGTTCATGCAGTTTTTGCAGAAAAGTGAGACTGCGTCCTCCTCACGACAGTCCTTGACCTTGTTTAGCACAAGGAGGAATCGGCCCGATGGCGATGTCTTGTCTCTTGGCGCCTTTGTACGATATGGGAGAGACGGTTTAAGTCCAGGTGGGTGGGTGTAGCTAAATCTGGATTCTGATCTGATCTAACGCCCCGGGGCAGGGGAGCTTATGGGCTTGACAACTCAGGATCCGGGGCGCTGCCCAATTTTTCCGGCCCAATATCCGATTCTAAGCTCGGGGTCTAGGTCATGTCTTCCCTTGAGGGGGTGTCCGGCTCAGGGAGCTCGGTGATCCGGACATAATTCATCCTCAAAATAGAGGGATAATCCGTATGTGGCTCCTCCACTACCGCTATCTCGTGGGTGACCGGCGGGCATTTAATATCCCTTTGGTCGGGTTTAAGCCCAATCCGGTCATAGTCTGTGGCAACTCCCAAAGTAGTGATGCGGTCCAAGAGCTCATTAAGGGAGGAGAGCTCCATTGGATCCATCTGTTCGGAGAGTTCCGAATTGACGTGGAGGCTATTCGTGATGACCCAAGAGGTCATCGTCGGCGCGACAGCCGATTGGGCGACCATGATGAAGCTGCCTATTCGGAATTTTGGCCTACAGCCAGCGCTCCCCCAGAGGTGATGTTGTCCTTGTCAACGAGACGGGCCATCGAGCCTTTCAGCGACGACACAGAGGAACTCTCAATGAAAGCAGGAGGGGGTCCCGATCTATGCGTCATATGATAATGGTAACAGGAGGCAAGGGACACAATGTTTACCCCGGTTCAGGCCCTCTTGATGGAGGTAAAACCCTACTTCCTGCTTGATTGATATTGATGATATGAGTGTTACAAGAGTTGATCTACCACGAGATCGTAGAGGCTAAACCTTAGGAGCTAGCCTATGATGATTATGATTCTGTCTCTAAGGACTAAACCCTCCGGTTTATATAGACACCGGAGACGACTAGGGTTTACATGGAGTCGGTCACACAGAAGGAAATATAATATCCGGATCGCCAAGCTTGTCTTCCACGCAAAGGAGAGTCCCATCCGGACACGGGACGAAGTCTTGAGTCTTGTATCTTCATGGTTCAATAGTCCGGCCAAAGTAGATAGTCCGGCTGTCCGGATACCCCCTAATCCAGGACTCCCTCGACGGGGGCTATGATTGTCCGTGAGTTCCTGGTGCATCGCATGGCCCCTTTCCAAGCTCACTCGTGCACCATGTGGGACCTCAAAGGCGCAGAAGTGACTTCCGGCAGCGCCATGGGAACCTGACGGATGAGAGCTGGACAAGGCTGTGCGGGTCTTGCTAGGGAAGGATCCAGGCTGCCTTCTGATACGTCTCCATCGTATCTATAATTTTTTATTGTTCCATGCCATTATTATACAACTTTCATATTCTTTTGGCAACATTTTATACTATTTTTTTGGGACTAACATATTGATCCAGTGCCCAGTGCCAGTTCCTATCTGTTGCATGTTTTATGTTTCGCAAAAACCCCATATCAAACGGAGTCCAAACAGGATAAAAACAGACAGAGAATTATTTTGGAATATTTGTGATTTTGGGGAGGAAGAATCAAGGCGATATGATGCCCGAGGTGGCCACAAGATAGGGGCCCACGCCCACTTAAAGTGAGCACGCCCTCGTGGGCCACCCATAAGGCGGTTGATGCCCTTCTTTGGCTGCAAGAAAGCTAATTTTTGGAAAATGATCTGGGCAAAGGTTTAATCCAATCGGAGTTACAGATCTCCAGATATAAAGGAAACGGTGCCAGTGCAGAATCCTAGAACACAGAAACAGAGAGAAACAGAGAGATAGATCCAATCTCGGAGGGGCTCTTGCCCCTCCCAAGCCATGGGAGCCAAGGACCAGAGGGGAAACCCTTCTCCCATCTAGGGAGAAGTTCAAAGAAGAAGTAGAAGAAGGGGGCTCTCTCCCCCTTGCTTCCGGTGGCGCCGGAACGCCGCCGGGGGGCCATCATCATCACCGCGATCTTCACCAACACCTCCGCCATCTTCACCAACATCTCCATCACTTTCCACCTCTATCTACAGCGGTCCACTCTCCCGCAACCCGCTGTACCCTCTACTTGAACATGGTGCTTTATGCATCATATTATTTTCCAATGATGTGTTGCCATCCTATGATGTCTGAGTAGATTTTCGTTCTCCTATTGGTGGTTGATGAATTGCTATGATTGGTTTAATTTGCTTGTGGTTGTGTTGCTGTCCTTTGGTGCCCATCATATGAGCGCGTGCATGGATCACACCTTAGGGTTAGTTGTATGTTGATAGGACTATGTATTGGAGGGCTAGAGTGACAGAAGCTTCAACCTAGCATAGAAATTGATGCATACGGGATTGAAGGGGGACCAATATATCTTAATGCTATGGTTGGGTTTTACCTTAATGAACGTTAGTAGTTGCGGACTGCTTGCTAATAGTTCCAATCATATGTGCATAGAATTCCAAGTCAGGGATGACATGCTAGGAGTGGCCTCTCCCACATAAAACTTGCTATCGGTCTAGTAAAGTAGTCAATTGCTTAGGGACAATTCCACAACTCCTAGCACCACTTTTCCACACTCGCTATATTTACTTTATTGCATCTTTATCTAAAAAGCCCCTAGTTTATATTTACGCGTTCTTTACTTTCTTGCAAAGCAATCCAACAACACCTACAAAGTACTTCTAGTTTCATACTTGTTCTAGGTAAAGCGAATGTCAAGCGTGTGTAGAGTTGTATCGGTGGTCGATAGAACACGAGGGAATATTTATTCTACCTTTAGCTCCTCGTTGGGTTCGACACTCTTACTTATCGAAAACTGTTGTGATCCCCTACACTTGTGGGTTATCACCTTCCGACGGCCCACCTTCCCAAGTACCGCCGCGACGAAGGGGCGGCGCTGGCCGCCTCCATGCCAATATTCAACGAGCGGGTGCTCGTGCCGTCCGCGCCCCCCGATCCTCCAATGATGGTGTCCTCTGGCAAGGAATCCCTCGAGGGCGAGGAGGAGGAGGAAGACTAGGAGGCGATCGAGGATGGGATGGGGGAGATTTCTCCTGCGTGGCAGAGCGAGCTCCTGCGTCGCCTTCCTGACGACGGTGATGCCAGGGAAGGGTTGGTTGTGGGGTCCCCATGTCCCACCGAGGTCGTCACGAGGTTCGGGGGGACCCTGCTGGGATGGCTGATATGTGGGGGCCTGAAGGGAGGGATGACACCGACACTGTCTCAGGGCAGCGCCCTCGCCTTGTCGCCTGCTGCCGCCACTCCAGAGCCTCCCATCACGCGCCCGGCCGAGCCTCCGACTATGGCGAGGCGCTTGCTGCAGAAGCTTGGGGGCAGCGCTATCCTGGACAAGAAAAGGGCGTATATCATCGAAGACGAGTAAGAACCTTACTTTATTCTTACCTTCTGTCGCGATACCATTCTCATGATGTTGCTCTCCTGATGACTAGCTTGGCCCCCGAGGCGCAGAAGAAGAAGGAGGACGTCGCTCCCAAGGCATAGCGAACCCCGAAAGTGTCATCTCCTAACGCGCCCACGGGAGGCGTTGTCGGTGTACTAAGGTAGGGGTACCTCAGTACCCCAACTTGTGCATCGGTAGCCGCAGCTCCCCACAAAGAAGATCCACCGTATGCTTGTCGGAGACCATTCCGGCTCCCTACCAAGCCATTCAAGAACAAAGTGTGCAAGACCAAAACTCAAGACCCCGCAAGAGGAGCTTGTCGGGAAGGCCATTCGAGGCTCAAGGCTATATTACTCCGCAGATCCCCCGGCGAGAGGAGCTGCGCCGGGAGGACCCAAGTCCACATCACAGAAGACACGCCTCGGCGCCCAGGCGCCCCAAGACCCGGGAGCGCAAGTCACAGAGCCCGACAAGCCCCGGGTCCCAAGATCAAGGCCCGCAAGGTGCTTGCCGGGGAGAGCTATGCTACGTGTCCGCACCGCAGCTCATTCGCCAGCGCTCGCCTCCGGCCTTTCTCCGTGAGACGCGTGGCGGGTGGCTGTGCTGCATGAAGGATGCGGTGGCACTCCACGGTGGTGGCTTCGCCGTGGCGGAAGAAGACGAATGGCGGGAGCTTTTGGGCGGAATGGCGACGGCATTTAATGCCCTTGTCCCCCTCTGTCAAAAGTAGGTAGAAAGCTCGTGGCTGCCTTTGTTCCCGCACTTGCTCCAACTACCACCTCTTTTACGTTTTACCCCTCTACCTCACGTTGACACCTGTCGGTGACCCTTGCCCTATAAAAAGGAGGCCCATGCACAACGAGAGGAGGTTCGAACAATCGGCTACTCTCATAGAGGGTTCCAACCATTGGCGATTCTCGCGAGAGGGCTCGGCGACTAGCTACTCGCGAGGATTTCGCGACACCACTCCACCGCTTTTGCTCATGATTCTCGAGCAAGATCAAATACAACACAATGCAGCAGTAGGGTTTTACGCGACGATCGCGGCCGGCTGGGTAAAGAACTGCGCGCGCAGCCGCTGACCGATCTGCTCTCCAGGCCTCCGCCCTCCTACCGAACACACGAGGCCCGGCCCCATAGGTGCCGACGCGACCATCCCGCTGACATCTTCGGCGCGCCGGTAGGGCGTCGAGGTTATGCGAACTGATCCGGCGTTCGCGCCGGACTCTTCATCAACCCTCCACCGCTGCCGGCAGCTTCATCAACAATCGCGTCATGGCCCCAAGACGAGAGCCGAGGGTCGCAGACCCATCTCCGTTTTCCGCCGCCGCCGAGCCGACGGCAAAGCGGAGGAGACGCCGGTGGAAGGGTGGACACCGGCGAGGGTGCTCGCGGTGCCACCAGATCGAGGGCGGGACGGAGGACCACGCCGGCCTCCGAGACTCACGCCCATCCCAGCGCGCCGCGCCACGAAGATGGTGCCCGCATGCCGGGCTGGAACATGCCGGGCTCGCGGGATGCTCCGGACGCTGTCGAGCATGAAAGCAAAGCGAGCGCCGACAAGACCCTGCTCCTCTTATCGCTACTAAGAGTCCGAAAGCACGCCCGCCTTCGCGCCGCCGCTCCCGCTCCCCTACGCCCGCAAGCGTGTCTCCCTCGAGCGCTACGCAGTCGCTGAGGACGCGCCATCGAGCTCTAAGTCCGGCGAGGACGGCTCTGGTGCTTACTCCGACGAGCGCAGCTCCTTGGAACGCTCTAAGCCCGGCGAAGACAACTTTGGTGTTCGTTCCGGCAAATGCGCCTCCCCGGAGCGCTGCGCTGCCGTCAGGAACGCACCATTGAGCACCTCCAGTGGGTGCGAGGAAACAAGGAAAAGAAAAAGCTAAGTCGCTCGCGCCCTCGTGCAGAGCACTCCTTAATCTCATGCTTTTATTCGTTATATCCCTCTCGCATTCATCGTTTGTGCCCAAAACCTGCGCGCTGAGGAGCCTGCCTGTGGACAGCCGCACCCTTACTTCGCTTCGAACACACTCAACGAGTAAAAGAGCGAGCGGCGACCAGCTTCAAGACCCTCGCTTCGCTCGAAGTCCGCTTCGGCAAGTTAAGTTGCCGCGAACTAGACACGGCCAGGTTGCTTGCCGGAGGCGACGCCACCGGCGGCTGTTGATGTCCCAGACAGCAAGAAGCGTTAAGCGCCCGCAAGTTCCCTAAAAAGCGAAGGCTTAAAGTGCACAAAGGATGCCGGTAGAGGGTGTAACGCCGCAAGCCTTGCCGTGAGATGTCCTTGGTACGGAAGCTTGGGCGCAAGAGGAGCCAAGTCGGGCTCAAGATTACGTGCTTGTTTTGTTTCGAGTCCGCTCAACAAACACAAGTGTGATGCAGCACCCTTATCTTGCTTCGAGCCACGCCGACAAGTTAAGCGTCAGAATCGCCCGATAAGGTGGCTTGTCGGAAGCGACACCACCAGCTGGGCTGTCCCATGCAAGCGTGTTCGCCGGCAAGCTCCCCCGAGAGCGAGAGTACAAACATACAAGGGCAAAGCACGGCATTGTTTTGCATAGTTAAGATTTATATACACATACATGTGCATTGAGCAATCGATATCTACCTCAGCTATTTTCATGGCTAAAATTGCAGCAACAAGGAGAACCAAAAGACCTCGCCAACGACTAAGATCCGGCAAGTCCGGTCACGGAGGCTGCGAGTGCTAAAACTCTTCCTCGGCAAGCCAGCCTCCCGGGCTGCGAACGCCAAGATTCGCCTCCGCAAGCTAGAGTTGCTGGGGCTGCCATTTCAGATAAGTTTTTCATCCTCGTCATGCATCCTTTCATGGACCGGAGCTGCGGGATGCGTCTTTGAACAAGCGTGTCTTGTAAAAACCCATACGTGGAGGAGCTGAGTCGTGGCCTGGGGCTTGCGTGCTTGTTTTGTGTCCGAGTCCGCTCCACAAACACAAGTGTGCTGCTGCACCACTTATCTTGCTTCCGAGTCCGCTCAGCAAGTTAAGCGTCAGAATCGCCCGCAAGGTTGCTTGCCGAGCAACACCGCCAGCTGGGCTGTCTCAAGACTTTGGCGCTGCATGTTCGCCCGGCAAGCTCCCCAAAGCGAGGGAACATACAAGACACGTAATTAAGTAAAAGATTCAGTCCGCAAGCTTTCCTTCTTTTCATTAAAACATCCAATTTAGTACAAGTCCATGGAGGATGAAAACATGATAGAGAGGATTACAAGTTCTAAATACAGCTAATGCCCGAGGGCTTACAATCTGAAAAGATAAGGTGCCCGTGATCCCTCTCTGTTTCTCTGCTCAGAGTTCAGAGGTAGGCCAGGAGCCCCCGCAAGATAGGCTTGCCGGAGAGAAGACCCCGCAAGAAGAGCTTGTCGGGAAGGGCGACAGAGCGACCGGGGAGGCGCAGATGGAGCGCAAGGGGTTTTTTCATGGAGGAAGAAGAAGCAATGAAAGCAATGGAGGGGAAACGCGCTCGCGCCTCTGCTTTTATGGGGAAGTGGGGCGGGGCGCGTTCCGCTCTCCTCATTAAGGGACGTGGGCACGCCCCATCCCACGGCGCCGCAATCAACGCGTCAGCCTGCACGGAAGGCGGCAGAGGCGAAGTGGATTCGACGCGCCGTGGGCTTTCAGCAGACCGAGACTTGTCTTGGGCCTGGCCCAACAGCGCTCGGCACGTGTAGGCGGCCCAGCCCGGGGCTCTGTCGGTGTACTAAGGTAGGGGTACTCAAGACCTTAACTTGTGCACGGGTAGCCGCAGCTCCCCACAGCAAGATCCACCGATGCTTGCGGAGACCATTCCGCTCCCTACCAAGCCATTCAAGAACAAAGTGTGCAAGACCAAAACTCAAGACCCCGGCAAGAGGAGCTTGTCGTGAAGGCCATTCCTGTGCTCAAGGCTATATTACTTCTCGCAGATCCCCGGCGAGAGGAGGCTCGCCGGGAGGACCGAAGTCCACATCACAGAAGACACGCCTCGGCGCCCGTGCGCCTTGGCGAAGACCCGGGAGCGGTAAGTCACAGAGCCCGACAAGCCCCCGGTCCGCAAGATCAAGGCCCGGCAAGGTGCTTGCCGGGAGAGCTATGCACGTGTCCGCACTCCCAGCTCATTCGCCCGCGCCGCCTCCAGCCTTTCTCCGAGAGACGCGTGGCGGGTGGTCTGCTGCATGAAGGATGCGGTGGCACTCCACGGTGGTGGCCGCCGCGTGGCGGAAGAAGACGAATGGCGGAGCTTTTGGGCGACGGCGACGGGCATTTAATGCCCTTGTCCCCTCTCACAAAGTAGTAGAAAGCATCAGAGCTGCCACTGTTCTCAAGACTGCTCCAACTACCACCTCTTTTACGTTTTTACCCCTCTACCTCACGTTGACACCTGTCGGTGACCCCTTGCCCTATAAAAGGAGGCCCATGCACAACGTAGAGGAGGTTCGAACAATCGGCTACTCTCATAGAGGGTTCCAACCATTGGCGATTCTCGCGAGAGGGCTCGGCGACTAGCTACTCTCGCGAGGATTTCGCACACCACTCCACCGTTTTGCTCGCATTCTCGAGCAAGATCAAATACAACACAATGCAGCAGTAGGGTTTTACGCGACGATCGCGGCCCGAAGCTGGGTAAAATCCTCGCTGCCGCCCGATCTGCTCTCCGCGCAGCCTCCGCCCTCCTACCGAACACACGAAGGGGCCCCGGCCCCATAGGTGCCGACGCTGATTATCCTCAGCGGCCGACAGCGTGAAGCTCCGAGCCCCCGCCCTAACCGACATCGCAGAAGCGCTACCCAGTGCCAGCACTATTTCCTTCCTGGGCTCTCATGCTGGCGGACCAGGGCTCCTCCGCCAGGCACGGTGCTTTGGAGGAAGCCTACATGCGCTAGACCAACTTCGGGACGATCTCCAGCGTGCTGACGGGCGTGCGGCGACAGGGCGCCTGTAGCTGATCTCGGGGTGGCTTCGAGTCGACTCGTCCATCAGGACGGCTTGGGTCCAGGCCGAAGCCACCGCCGCGGATGCCAAGGAGCAGGACATAGAAGCCACAACGGATCGCGATGCTACATTGCCGACGCTGCGACTACCAAAACCCGCTACAGCGAGGTGGAGGCCGTGTTGAAGAAGTTTCGCGAGGAGCACACCTCCCAGGCGTGCGGGCTCCAGACACAGGAGGAGGAGCTCATGGCCCGGGAGTCCGTGCTTGCTGACCGTGAGGCTGAGCTGGAGCAGGCATCCCAAGAACAAGGCATGAAGCGGAGCCGGCTGGAGAAGCTAAAGGAGGAGGTAGACGCGGCCCAGGCATCCCACACCAAGCATGTCTCAGAGGAGACGGTCAAGCTGGAGGCCAGTGAGAAGATGCTAGCCGCGGCTGAGAAGGCCGGGGCGATGCCTTCACTTCCTTCGAGCTAAAGTGCCGCGAGGCACTCCACTATCTTTACGGGGAAGGGTACGACGAGCCGCTGGCATCCCAGGATAGTGGCCTTCCTGGTCTTCTCACCAAGCTTGTCGAGGATTTGGGGAACATCTCCTCTACACTGGGTTCCATGGTGGAAGGGGAGTGCCGCGCGCTCTTCACCAAGGCCGTGATGTGCGTCTATAGCCATCTTCATCTCCTATACCCTAGCGTGGACTTTGGCACGCTGTGGAGCCAGTGGTGCCCGAGTCCCGGGTCACTGCCGCCAAAGCCGTGAAGGAGCAGGTGGAGGCCTTGGTGGTGAAGTTCCGCTGCATTGACCATGAGGACTTGGCGACCGTAGCCGGCGGCGAAGGCGACAGCGGCATCGTCGAGGACGCGCTCTCCAAGGCGGCTAGTGGCAGTGAGCACGGCTAAAGGCGGCGCCTCCCATCTTTCTCCTGAAACATTTAACATGCCTCGTGGAGGCGTAAAAACTTCTGCTTTGTTGGTTTGTAATAATTTGCTAGGATTCCTTGATTTTACTTTCCATGCTCGATTTCCTTCCATTTGCCTTTAATGTTCTGCATCAGCAGAGCCCGGCCCCTCGCATACCTCAGCCACCGTTGGTTTATCCGGATCGCCAGGATGAGACGAAGAGGTGAGGGGCTACGTGACCAATGAGGCCCCCGAGTCGAGATGCTCAGGGGTCCCCCTTAACATAAAAACGGCCTCGTGAAGGAAGTGCAATCAACATCTGGGTTAACCTGAGTCCTCATACCTTTCCTTGCCAGCTTTTCCCTCAGAGGGTCGCGAGATGACCAGGTTCCTAAGACCTGGTAGGGTGGCGTGTGCCAGGCGTGACCTGGACGCAGCCCCCGTGCCCAACCCCCTTGTGCAGCTCTCCTGGTGGAAAGTTGGCGCGGTGGGGCCAGAGGACGAGCCCTGGGGCTCTCCTGAGGTTAGTGCAGCCGCTAGGGTGCCCTTAGTTGTTTATCATCAGCGTGGAGCATGACGCTTCCACTCTTGCATGGGCATAGCCGCTCCTCGACCGTGTCGTCCACCAGCATGGAGCATGGGGCTTCCACTAGTGCGTGGGAGGGGGCTCCCTCTGAGGGGGAGGCCCCCGGGCGTGTACAACCCTATCCTGGCATGTAGCTTGCACGACAGGACTAGAGTAGGTGTATATGGGCACCTGTGAGCCAGCGCGGGACTCACGGGGCCCTACCTCAAGGCGGGTTGCGCCTGAATTTTTGGTAAGGATGCTCATTGGAATCCTGCGAGATGGTTAGTACATCAGTGCCGAGTGAATCTCCAGAGGATATTGCATGAGAAGGCCAAGCACCAGCGACGCCAGGAGGTGACATGAATGGGGCCGGCACGCCAGACAGAGCTCATCCGCTAGATTTGTCGACGCTGCAGGGACCGACTTGAGCACAGACGCCATGCCCAGACTTCTCATGCATCGATCCCAAAGGAAGATAGCCGGCGCGTGGCTCCCGTAGTGGAGAGGCACCATGGCATGCGCCCTAACTTATCCACTCGTGATTAGCTCATGCGAGAACAAGGCATCAAGGGCCATGGGAGGTGACATACATGGGGCTGGCCCGCGAGACAGAGCTCGGCCGCTTGGGTTTAGTGACGCTGCAGGGACGAACCCGAGCACAGACGCCGTGCCAGTCCTTAATCATGAGGTGGTCATGGGTGGGTCCATAAGGCACACGACGTTCATGATGGCAAAGTACCGCATAGGCAGGTTATAGTATAAAGTAGCTCATAAAAGGGGGAAATCAGTTCTGATAGATGCGCAAAAGGATACATGCTGCAGGACGAATTTTGCGACTGGTTTTTCAGGATATCAATTTCCCAGAAAATGGCCCTTGTGCTCACAAGCCCCAGGATTACTGTTAGCCGACGAGGCACCAACTTGTTACAGAAACTCCAAGCAAAATACAAAATGTGTGGTACAAGACCATTCTGGCCTATCACTACTAGGGAAAAGGCTAGCAGCAGCGCGGGTTTTACATGTATCAGTAGCGCGGGTACCCGCGCTACTAATACGGCGCTACAACTAACTCATAGCAGTAGCGCGTGCCGCCGCCATCTGCTATACAAGTGTAGCAGCAGCGCTGTTGTCGGAAGCTCGCTATCGCTTATTAGCGCTTAGCGCTTGGCCGGACGCGCCATCGCTATAACTTGGCGCTGCCGCTAACTTTTGTACACTCGCCATCGCTAATTTAAGTAGTTTTTTGGCATATTTGTTTTGTATTTGAACCGCTTTGTAGAAGAATCTTTAGCACATAGAAATTTCATCATGATACACATACAAATGCTCGAGACCACAAATGTAATCATAGCATGTACATACAAATAGTCTCTTCATAATCATCATCCAACACAAAGTGATATCTTGTTATCATCTCAAAATAGCAATACATGCAAGTCTCGAATACTTGCAACTACAACAACTTCATCCATCTAAACAAAGGCATACGCAAGAAGTGCTATCACTATGAGTGAGAGCGAACCATGCAAGACATGAGGTGGCGGTTACGAGTCCTCTCTCGCTTAGCGTGAACCTCAAGTAACTAGCTTCTCCTTTGTCTGCTTTTGAAGCCTTTATGGCTGGCGCCGTGAACCCATTCACTTGTGCCGACACTCATGCCACTCGTTGTACACCCACGAACCTTCCCTTTGTACACGATATAGCATTTCCATCTCGCCATCAAGAAACTAGGTCCCTGTTAGAGATGCATGTTCATGAAGAGGATGTACAATCATATATATGCAAAAAATATACTAGAGCAACACCAAAAAGAAAGGTTAGCAACTAGATGCAACATATACAAGACGCAAATTAATTAACTAGAGGTACGCAGGTCATCGTGACGCCAACTAACAAAGTAGCGTTACGCAAGTTCGGCAGGACCGTGGACATCACAAAGTTTCATCGCTACAAAAAGTATACAAGTTCAACCGACACATATCATCATCATCGGCATCATAACTCACTAGAAGTTCCATCCTTCCATATCATCGAGGACGAACCCTAGCTGCTTGAACGGCGTGAGGTCTAGACGTTGCATGCCTATGCGAAGTTCGGACGTCACCGCGATATAGGGCCGTGGTGGAACATCCCTTCTCATCGGCGACTTCTTTCATGATGATCGCCGCAATGTCGCTTTGGATGCGAAAGAAGTCATCTCTAAGTTTATAATTCGCTTCTCCATGAGATTCTAGCCACTTGTGGATATGATCATCATTTCGCTGTTAATGCTGAAGCTTTGGTGATCCGTGTTGAACTGAATCATGAGATGGACGATGTAGAATCCATCCTTCTTGCTTGGTTTTGGGACATGGATGCAGGAGAAGTTAGTTTTATGCGTGAAACCCATCTTCTTGTTCCTTTGTTTCTGATATGCACGTGGCCACCTCTATAGCTGAAGCCTTGAGAGCATCATCTAGAATATTCATTATGTGGGTGTAGTCCTTTTCTCGTAGTCTCTCGAAGGGTCAAAATACACGGCGTGGGAGACTTGCGGGTAAAGAACGATAAGAACGGCGCTACGTTGCTGTTGCGGGAAAAGACACCTCAAATTATTCCCCATATGAGAGAGAAGGAATGATTGAAATGTACGAAAGGGTTGTCCGAACTGACTTACTTTGGATGATAAGGCACGAGGACAATTTCCGGTCCTTATTCATACCATGAAGTTTTGGAGGTACTCCCTAGCAGTTTCACGCCAAAGTCGCCGAGACTCAAGAAAGACTCGTGCATGTAGTACGGATCCGCCACACGATTTGCGAGACTTCTTCACTCTTCACGACGGAGCTCATATGTAGCGCAAAAAGGCGGACGATAGTAAAATCAAGTCGCTTTGTTAGAAACATCTCAAAGATATGGTCAAACCGCAGAAGAACACCTCCGCGGGCCGTGTGTCGACGTAGCACTTCCCTCGTGCACACGAGCCGCGTATGTCGGATATCCCGGATCCTTTGAGGCTAGTAGGCTTTTCTCGGTCGACAAAGACATGGTCGTTCGATCTCGAGATCCTCGATAGTGCCTCCGGCTGTTTCGCGGTAGCATCGGCTCGCCTGTGAGATGGAACATGACCGCACCTTTCACGGGTACACGCCTTGTAATGCATCGTCTGCTGCTGTGTGCTCGCTTGTTTGGAGGCGATTACCTTCCCGATCTCTTCCTCTCCTTTTTCTTGGGCACACCTTCAGCACCCTTCCTTAACCCCTGCCCAAGTGTTCCCGGGCTAAGTCATCAGACGACCTCGCGCCGGCTAGTTGAGCCTGTGTTGAGGCGGCATCTTCAGCGTGTCTGTGAGGATTTCATGAAGAGAGACTTTTGCATTCCATGGTACGGCCCTGCCCGGCATCCATATCCTCATTAGCAAGTCGATAGCCCGATTCGTCATATGGTTGACTCATCATATCTATGTCACACCATATGCGCTTGTATTGAGGTAATCCATAGGGTCGACCTCCGCCTCATCATCCATTCTCGCATTCTACAGTACATCAGCCAAGATTATTGCACCCCTTCATCATGTCGTCCGCCGCTCTCACCCGCACTACTACAGAGCTGGTAATTGCGAGGTGGGGTGGTGGTCTCCGCACATGCTTGTTGATGTGTGGTAGTTATTGGTGTGCTCTCGGCGGCTCTGCATTTAATAAGATTCTTCGCCATAGCAGCACCCAACCCTTGCATCGTCCAATCCGGTGGGGTCTCGCCGTCCGCTCCCACATGTCTGATCGAGGAGGCAACTCGTGCCCCGATTTCACACCGGTCAAGCTAACCTCAAGTGCCCAGCGGGATCGGGTGGTTGTGGAATGTGCGCTGAGAGGGGTCCATTATCATCCCCTTTCCCACGCCCACCTTCCGCCTTTGATCAAGTAGAGTATGGTGCATGGGGTTTTTTTCGCCGCAAACACATATGTTTGTGGTGTAAAACAACCGAAAGGCAACAAAATGGAATATTATCTATATATATATGTTGGTGCGACATGTAATTACCGTGGACGGCGCCAAGCTCAGCTAAAGACGAAGGCCCACCTAGCGCTACCGAGACCGAGGACGGCTGCTATGAGCGGAGCGGCCGCGAGAGGAGGCCCGTTGCTTGAGCAAGTGATGGTGCGATGGTGTTGTTGTTCATGGAGTTGCTTTCATTTAAACCGCATCGGGAAATCATGTACCGCCTTGTCGGATTTTCCTTCGCCAGCTTGATGATAATCGAACCAAGTTAGTAGCGAAATCATTTCGCAGGCGATTACTGCTGCATTGATCGTCTTTGTAGCAACTCATATTTGTCCTCGGCTGCTTTTTTCGCGCCCTCGGCTTTTTTTTCTCGACCGCAAGCTTCACCTTTGCGCCGATGTCCGCTCGACTAAACTTTTTTTTCGCTTCTTGGCCTCGGGCCGTCGTTGTAAAACACCTTCCACGTGGCGCCGTCTCCAGCGCCGTGCACACGACCATATTGCGGCCGCTGGTCCAACGGGAGTCCCTTAAGTTCGTTCAAGGCCCGGTTGAGAGGGGTGTCCCACTTGGGCCTCATCGGAGAAGTAGGGCTTTCGGCTGCAAGCCGGTGTTGCTTCTCCAGTAGTCTAATCAATTTTCTCGTGATCTTGTCCGTGTAAAAAACCTTTTTCTCCTTGTCCCACTTGTAGCGGGCCCTGATGAAGTCATGCTCCAAGGGGTTGGTGAACTTCGCGAAGGGGTCTGGGAGACCCGCGGCTTCATGTTCCGCGTCCTCCTTATCCCATATGGGCCTTTTACCGAGGTAGCCACGGCTTCCGAGGAAATGCTTCCCGTGTTCCGGAGCTGAAGGCTTTTGAATTTCGCAGCCTTAGCCTTGGCTGCCTCGTAGCGCAAGTGTCCTTGAACTTTTCAACTCCTCTTCCGTAAGTGTCGGATTTTCCTCCGAGAATCTTGGACAGGGGTTCATCAGCCTCAATAGCTCGTTTCACCCTCCCTTTCCAGAGGCCAAATCATTGCTGAACATGCCCATGGCGTGATTGTTAATCTTTTTCATCTTCGGATCATCCCACGGTTGTTCTATGTTATCATCCCGGTCGGGAACTTGAATCTCTTGTGCAACTTCGTTAGGAGCAATCTGCACAAATGTTCTTTACTCCTTAAGTCATCGCTGCTGATGCTCACAAGATTCCAGAGGATGCATCCTACTTGGTTCCCATAGCACTTGCGAGGTTCTTCCGCTCTAACGGCTCAAACTTGCTGGTGCCATCTTTGTGATCACAAGTCGTCCAATCCCTAGTTTGTTAGGTTTTCGATCCTCTCGCTTCTTATGCTTCCTCTTTTCGGTATCGGCATCGGGCCGGTACCTTCCCCGCCGTACCTTCCCCACGGTCTCGGCGCCGCTTATCGGTGCCGGCGCGCCGTCGGTGCGGGGCGCCGCCGGTGTCGATGTCGGCGCCAAGACCATCATCGAGGCCGACTCGCAAACCTTGCTTAGCATCAAATAGTCGAGGTACTCTTGTTCACCATCATAATCCATCTCGCTCGCATCTTGGTCAAGGCCCATTTCTTCGTTGTTCGACATGTTTCCTATGATTAAGTGGCCTCATTTATTTCTAAAAGTATGAATAAATGAGAAATGACGAAAAGAAATCTATGTGCCAAAGACTGATATGCCAACTATGTAGCACAAATCATGCCTTTATTCACGGAAATTTCGCATGACCTTTGCTAAAAATGGACATATCGAGCTACTGAATTCACCAAACGGAAATGAATCAACATTTCGGCGTAATATAGGCCACTCGGATCATTTTCCAAACATGACATGTCCAAAACATGACATATGCACATATCACATGTCCAGTTCAAATTTCCATATAAATTCAGCTAATTTTGAAACCTAGCTAAATTCATAACTAAATAGATAACCTAATTAATTAACATGAAGAACCCTAGCAGAGAGGGGGGGTTTACAGAGAGTGCAGGGCGAGGAGGAGGCGAGGCCGACGGGTCGGGGCGAAGCCGCTGAGGGGCGAGCGGCCGGAGTCGGGGAGAGCGCGCCTGGTCGGGGCAAGCGCGCGGGTCGGGGCGAAGCGCCTGAGTCGGGGCGAGCGCTGAGTCGGGGCGAAGCGCGCGGAGTCGGGTCGAGGGTCGACGGGCGAAGCGCCGGGTTAGCGCCGCGCCAGGCGGAGTCGGGCGAGCGCTGGGCCGGTCGGGCGCAGCGGAGCGACGGGGCCGAGAGAGAGAGGGGATTTGGGGGAAATGTGGCGGGATGAAGCTGCGCGAGTGAAAATTTTGGGTTAGTGGACGAGCAGAAGCGCGTTATGCCGAAAAGCGCTACTACTATGATCTGTAGCTGCAGCGCTTTATGGTAAACATGCTACTGCTACTGTGCGTAGCGGCAGCGGTTTATAAGAAACGCGCTACTACTATGGTATGTAGCAGCAGCGGTTTTGTGGAAACGCTGCTACATCGCCGCTGCCATCGCCAGTTTTCATTTTCTTTTCCTTTATTTTATCCCACTTTTATTTCCCTAGGGCGTGAACGAAGGGAGGCGATATATATTGCATCATTTGACGGTTAAATATGTATGCAAAATAGGAACATATATATTACACATCATATATGGCTAAGTGTGTATACAAAATAGGAACATATATATATTACACATCATTGGACCCATAACATACGCTTCCTCGTCGACGCTGCGTTTTGAGTCAGCTTCTTTCCTTCTTGTTCCTCAAGAATAATTGAGCCCCTCATTGTGACTTTGCCTTTTCCATGGAGTGCGATTTTTCTTAGGTAATGTAGTATTGATTCTTCTTTGACGATACTTCATCATCATCGCCATCTTCCCTCATTGGGTTGTCAGATCGATCATAGTCTTCCTCGCTGGCGACTCCATCCATTCCAATGATGTTCCTTTGCCTCTCCTCACGACAACACGGCTGGGATTGTGCGGGTCAGCTTATGAAGAAGCATTGTGTCACGTGCTTAGCGTGTACCCATGGCTTGTTTTTTGCGATAAGCGCTGACGGTAGCGCTCTTGGCGCCGGGTATAGTCATGGTAGTGAACATCCGCTTTCTTTCGACATTCTTAGCCCATCGACACGGAACATCGCCGTGTTGTGCAGTCCGAGTAGTCAAGCTCCCTGATCTCCTCGACCTTCCATAAAATCGCTCAGTTGTGCCGTTGTCGATGCCGGTCATGCATTCCATCGTCACCCCGAGTTTCGATCATCACCGCCCATATCTTTTGCCTCCGTAGAACGGTATCCGCTGATATCATATGCCCGATAGGTTACGAGGTTGGGCGAGGGCCATGTGCTAAGGCGATATGAGCAATCCGTCCTAGAGCCCTCCTCCGGGATTAGCAATAATATGCTCTTTGAACCAATGCAGAAAGTGGAGTTGTGCTCTCTAGTAACTTCGGCGTCGTCCCGCATACCCCCGTCACAATACTTCTTTGCGATAATTTCTTTGTGCAAAGGCCACGAAAGGATCTACCTCGCCTAGGTGTTGTAGCACTACCAAGTTTGCTCTGTCAAAATCGCTGCGCCGATCCGAGTATGCCACGCGCAGTTCCTCGCGATCGCATCTGATGACCATCTCCTTCGAGCCTCCCATCGTGCTTGTTAACGGGCAAACCAACACTAACACCAAAGCGGCTGGTCTGCACCATATAGAAAATTTCACGTAAAGAGATGCACTCTTGTGCCAAATAGCCCGACGATGCTTCCATCCGGACGGGACATGTTACTTAACGAATCCTTTGATGATCCCATTCATCCTCTCAAACGGCATCATGTTGTGCGGGAATGACGGCCCTGTGTCTATTATGTCATCCACAATATGGACACACAGATGCACCATCACGTCAAGAACGCGGGCGGAAGTACATCTCAAGCTCATTCAAGATCACAACGATCTCTTCCTGTAGCCTTTGGAGCTGCTTCACACCGATCGACTTTCGAGAGATGACGCCAAAAAGTTGCAGAGACCAATAAGCGTGTCACGGACGTGTTTGTCCATTATCCCTCTAAGGGCAACAGTAGTATCTACGCCATCATCACATGACAGTCATGAGACTTCATCCCGCGAACCTTTTCTTGTCCGTGTCTAGATATCCGCTTATCTTGCCACAAGAATCGAACTAACTTTCACCCCGTAAGGCACTTAAAGAATTGATTGATCTCAGCCCGACTTAAGGTGAAGCAAGAGGGGGGCAATAATCTTCTTTCTTTAATTTCTTGCCCTTCTTCTCCGTGCCTCTGCTCCGCCTCTATCTCGTCTCGACATTTTACGGGCGGCATGTGCAGATCTTCCCGATTTTCAAATCTTGCAAGTCTTTTCTTGCCTTCGCCCATCCTTGGTCTTATCCGCATGTTCATCGCTGTTGCGAGCAAGCTCTCAAGGACATTCTTACAGATATGCATTTGATCTAGGCAATGAGGTGTATCGAGTTTGTGCCAGACTCCAAGTCCCGCAACACGCACTCGCCTTCCATACCTTCAGCAGCTGCTCTGGCGCCTTTCTCATCGTCTTTCGGCGCCGGGGCACTCATTCCGCTTTTTCAACAGCTCATCGATTTCGCACCGCCCGCTTACGTGGAGGTCCTCGATGCTCAGCGTGACCATTGAATAGATCTCCATGGTTTCTCCACGGTCGTCTGTTCAAGCCATCTTCGATGCCCCATGTACACGATTTTCCTGCACCGCCATCTTTCCTTGACGTTAGCTGCCGAGACGTTGTATCATCCATGCACCGCGTGCATCCGCAATATCCATGGCACACCGCCCGCCACATATCCAGAATCGAGATAGTCCTCCTTTCGCCGTGATCAGCGCTCTCATGTTGAAATACTCACC
Source organism: Aegilops speltoides (assembly GCA_021437245.1). Classification (NCBI taxonomy): domain Eukaryota; kingdom Viridiplantae; phylum Streptophyta; class Magnoliopsida; order Poales; family Poaceae; genus Aegilops; species Aegilops speltoides. Next base: position 197,942,912 of record CM038142.1, on the reverse strand, counting down.
TTTGTCAAGCGCCCCATGTCTTGGCCGGTGTTTTCCATAACGTGTCTAACTCCTCTTGAAGTAGCCCAGATACAAATTAATATTATTTCCTGGTTGTTTTGGCCCTTGAATAAGCATGCTCATGTGAATGTATTTCGATTTCATGCACAACCAGGGGGAGGTTGTACATCCATACAAACACGGGCCATGTACTATGGTTGGTGTTCGTTGCCAAACGGATTCATGCCATCGGTACACGCTACCGAGCACGATGTTCCTTGCATCACATTCAAAATACCGATAGAAGCTGTTCAACGCTCTCCACCGGCTTCCATCCTTCACGTGTCTCAGCTTCGGATCATCTCCATCGTCGGGCTTCTTCCTCTCGCGTGCAACAAGATTAGCTTTGCTTCCTTGGGATCTACAAAATACCTCCGAGACGGGAGGATCGGTAAGTACCATACAACTTTCTCGGGACATTTCTTCCGCCTTCTTGTATCGAGAAGCATTGCACACCGGACAGCTTGTTTTTTCCGCTGCTTCTTCCGATAAATTATGCAATCGCTGATGCATGCATGGTATCTAACTTGTGGCAGATCAAGAGGGCACACGATCTTCTTGGCCTCATCAACACTAGTAGGACATAGATTACCCACGGAAGAACATCCTTTAGGTACTTGAGATGCTCATCGAGGCTAGTGTCGGTCCATTTGTTTTAGCCTTCGTCTTCGTGGAGTTGAAGCGTGAAACTCAACCGGTCACGCCAGATTGCAACCATCATACAATGGAGTGTTCGAGTCTACCACCGGTTGCTCCAGCTTAGCCTCCTCTCTAGAAGCAGCTCTCTCAAGATTGCCTCCATGCGAAGCAATGCTTGAACATGAGGGTCCCGCACAATTGAACTTAGTACCGATTTAACTCTCGCTATGGAGTCCATGTCGTTCTCACCGCCGCCATGTCCGCCTCTTCCCCCCGCCATTATCGATCATCTCTTCGCCTTGCCCCCGTGTCATCATTTCCTGCCCGTCGGCATCCTCAACATCGTCATCCTCATCTTCAATTATCCACCTAGTATAGCCATCTATGAAACCAGTCATGAGCAGGTGCGCTTCGACACCACCATCGCCATGGGGGTCGAGCCAAACTATTCCTTTGCATTTTCGACACGGACATAAAACCTCTGTCCGGTTATTTTCTTTCATGTCTTGCACCGCCGATCGCAACCACCTGTCCACCATCGCTCCAATCGACCATCGCCAACTCTGCAAGGTAATAATAAAAAAATTGATTGTAAAAATGCATGCATGCATCAAAGTCATAAAATTTTTGGCATGACCTTCCTAAAAATAGGACATATATGGATCTAGAGTTTGTTCGAATTAGCCAAACGGAAATAAATCGACATTTCGCAAAACATAGGCAACTCAAAAGCACAATTTGGCAAGGCCAACTCATGCCACACACACAATTTCCACAAACATATCACACACACATAAACACATTTCCATTTTGCAAAAGCATGAAAGTTTCATCACCTCTATCTTGATGGTCAAGATGATGTTGTAGGGAGATCAAAAGTGCACAAATTAAGCTCTTCTTGACAAAGATAGATCTAGTTAGGGGCAAATAGGTCACTTAACTAAATCCTACATCTACCTAGCTACCTAATTTGGAAGGAGACAACTTCAACTAGTGGAGGGGAAGGAAAAGAGAAAGGAGATGCATTAATGGAGGTGGTGTAGTTATGTAGGAGTAATGAAGAGAGAGAAGGTGGATAGAGAAGAGAGGGAGTAATGGGGAGAAGTATTGAGTAGAAGAAGAGTGAGTGGGAGCATGTGGTGGAGGGAAGAGAGGAGAGGGGAGGTAGGGGAAGGGAAAAAAGTGAGAGTGGGAGCATGTGGTGGAGGGAAGGAGAGGAGAGGGGAGGTAGGGGAAGGGGAAAAAGCAAGGGGGGAGGGAGGGACGGTTTGGGGTTGGTGGGGTTAGCAGATGGCTGGTGAGAAACTGCTGCTGCTGCTAAAACCTAGCAGCAACGCTGCCTGTAAGGCGCCATCGCTAATCGACAAAAATGGCGGCAATTTGAAACTTACCAAAGAGCGATCTCGAGGAAACCGCTACTACTATGCACTTAGCAAGAGCGCTGTTTTCGCCACCGCCATCGCTACTTAGAGGTGGGGAACACCGCGGTCGATATTTGTAGCAGCGTGTTTACGTCGAGCCGCCATCGCTAAATATTTAGCAGCAGCGAGTTTACGCAAAGGGCGCTACTACTACTTACCAGCAGCGCTCTATTTTGAACCGTGCTGCTGCTAAGATTCTGTGTATAGGCTTTTCCCTAGTAGTGTATGAGTACAACAGATGGTTTCTAGTGGCTGACGGCGGAAGCGGTTTGCGGTTCATCAGCGTCTATGGGACTCCATTTCCCACAGGAACGGCTCACCTGGATAACTCCTATCTTCGCGAGGCTGCTATCACCATTGCGTAGGTTCCGGGGCCGTCACCGCAACGCTCCTCTCCATGCAAGAAATTGGGCTAAGACAATAGCCAAGAACAAGCCAGTGAGTACTTTGAATGTACTCGCAAACATTATGACAACAGGTATAACATAATGAATGATAATCATGCTCTGAAATATTTCATGATCACAACGCCAGTCACGAAATAAAAATCCATGATGCACTCAAGCAGGTTATTCATATACAACATGAATATACTGTAAGGGAGTGCAAATAGAATGCACCGATCGGGTGTCTGAAGCGATGCCTCGACAGGATAATAATATGAAGCATGCCTGAGTCGGGCGTCTGTGCGACACCACATAAAGGGCTTATAAATATAATTTAAATAACGAGCATGCTACAGTCGGGCGTCTGAGCGACGTCACATAAAGGGCTTATAAAGGAAATAAGTAACAAACATGTCACAGTCAGGCGTCTGTGCGACATCACATAAAGGGCTTATAAGTAATTTAAATGACAAGCATGCCACAGTCGGGCGTCTGAGTGACAACACATAGAGGGCTTATAAATAATTTATATAACAAGCATGCCATAGTCGGGCGTCTGAGCGACGTCACATAAAGGGCTTATAAAGGAAATAAGTAACAAACATGCCACAGTCGGCCGTCTGTGCGACACCACATAAAGGGCTTATAAGAGAATAATCACAGTGAATATCCAGGAGGTAGAACCATCCCAGGGATACTCAATATTTCAAATAATGTAAATGCTTAGTCCACAATAATAGTAATCATAATGGTCATGAGTCACAAGTCATGATCCATGTTCTGGTTTAGCAATTTTTCCTTCGAAGACCGACACTAAGACCGACACTTGACCCATCCCAGACTATAGTCCTGAACCATGGAAACGGCTATTCTAATAGATATAATCTCTGTAGAGGGTGTACTCTTTACCCACGAGTAACGGATTCCTTTCTTCCATTGGGACTAATTCCGTCTATGGTGTTTTAATTGAAAACACACCTGACCGCACACACCAGCCTAAGTTACTGGTGTCTGGAATCACCCACGACACACGTTAAGCAAAACCCTAAGTGGGGAGGCTACAACCTCGACTAGCATGGGATCACAAAATTTATAACGCGCACAAACTAGGGGAGCTACCCCCTCGGCTCCAACCGGAAACACCCATGCCCCCGGACCAGGTAGCATGTCTACCGGATGTAGCCGGTATCTTCCACCATGGCCTCTCTGTATGGTGTGTGCTAGGAAGGGCTTGACAACTTACTGAACCGTACCCTATCTATGGCAGGGACAAGTGGTAGTACGAAACAAGTATGGGGGTTACTGGAACAAGACCCGATCTACGGTCGACTCAGGAGGTTAAGACATTTCCTGCATGATAGGCATAAGAAATATATTTCACACAAATCAGACAGAATCACCACTCATCATATCACACCATGCCTTAACGGACATAACCGTCTCGACGAAGAACTAGAGACAAGATTGTGTCTACCCAAGGCAGAGACTTTCCCGGATTCCTCCCGATAGGCATGAAAGGCATACGAGGGTGATCACTATCATAAGCATATCAAATTCCAATAGCAAGCAATCATCATTATGCACTCATGAATATGACCATAACACCACATAAAATATCGAATACTTCGCGTCATGGTGGTGTCGTATTTGCGTCAAATGACACACAACAAATATTATGCCGGGGTTCAGAATGCTTGCCTTCAAGAGTATGCAAGTGGGGTGCACTTTTTGAAAGTTGCCTTCTTCTTCAAAATCCTATTTTATGAAAATTTGAATTAACACATAGTTCCAAAACAGTACAAAGAAGTTGTTTGGAAAATCAAATCAATTGGACTTATATTTAAAAAGTTATAGCTAGTCAAAGTTTAGTCAAAATTCTGTTTTTTAAAAATAAAAAAATCAGAAAAAGAAAAACGGTTCAGGGGCTTACGCTTTCGAAGGCGTATTCGGTGGAATACGTTTCCACTTAAGCCAGCATGGATCGACTCGTGGGTTACTGACAGTGGGTCCCTTGGGCCCACTGGTCAGGTTTGACCAGTTGCCTGCGTCTTCTTTCTCCTCTGGCCGGGCAGAGGCGAGGCTCCGACGATTGTCGTCGACGAACGGCGGCTCCCCACGGGATTTCGAGGGCAGGGATGGATCCGCCAGTCCAGGGCGGTCCTCCCAGTGGTCGAGAGGGTCGTGGGGACAAAGGGAGTCGCTGGCGGCGAGCTCTGCGGCGGACGGTGGTTTCGGGAGGATTGGGGTCTCGAGCTACGGTGGCTCCCGATCGAAGCTGAGAGGTGGGGTGGCTCCGCAAGGTCAAGGGGAGTCGGATGGTGGCACTGGATGGACTGGGGAGGCCCTACTCGCGACGAACGGGACCGGAGCGTGGCGGCGGCCGAACTGACCGGAGACGGGGAAGACGGCCTCCCCGCTTCGATTGCTAGCTATGGGGGTTCTAGAGGGATGGCCCGAGGTTGCCTGAGGGTCTGGTTGAGCTCGGGGGCTCCTATTTATAGGCGGCCGAGGTTGGTTTGACGGCGGCAGTGGATAGGAACGGCGAACCGCTGTTCTATAGCCAAGGGCGCGTGGCGATGGCTGGCGTGGTCTGGCAGGGCGAGAGGATGAGCTCGGGCTGTTCAGGGGCGAGCCGGCGCCCGGCTGTGGCTCGGGCGGCGCCGTCCATGGAAGGAGCCTGCTGCGACCGTCCGCTAGCCGCCATGGCCGACCTGACGGTGGCACTGCGGGGCTCCAGGGGCGTCTTGGAAGGTTCTGACGAGCGAAGAGAACGGGGCCTTGCCCTGCGACCGAGCAAGGGCCAGGGGCAAGATGCGACGGCTCGGGCAAACACACGTGCAAAACGCGCGCTCTGGCCATGTGCTCGACGGAATGCCAGGGTGGCCTAGAGGGCTTGGGTGACGATGCAAAATAACAGTACAAGGTTAGAGGTAGCTAGGAGGTTAGTGGACATGATTGCTGGGTCAGGGAATCAAGTTCATAAAGCGAACTAAAAACTGTGTCAAATTTGGCCATGCACACAAGGTGTTTGACAGAATGCCATGGGCATCTAGGCATCTCTTGGGGTGGCCAAAAACTCCAGATCAAAGTCTCTTTAGAAGATAAAGATGGTGGCAAGGTTAGTTTGGCTAGCCCAGAAACTTGTTAGTGCAAGTTTTTGAGAAAGCGAAATCTATGCAGAAAATGAAGGGCATTATTGCATGGACCAAAAATATTCCAATGGGTCCAATCGCCTGGACTTGGTAGGGTGGACTATAAGCAGGAGGGAAAACCATGGGTAATAGGGCAGGTTAAAATATGGTTGCAGTAGAAAATACCAAACTGGACCAGAGAGCAAAAGGGGATGATTTGCTCAAATTTTTTAAAGAACACCAGTGGGTCTTTGCATATAAATGAATTATATACTTCCACTAACATCTCCCAACGTTGGTGAAATTTTTAAAGAAATATATAAATAGGTTGTAGTGCAAATTACAAACTGGACCAGATTTGAAAACTTGAGGTAGGGCTCAAAATCTACAAATGACTAAAAGAGATTTTTGCATAAAAGTGATATGGGAACATCAGATGACATCCCAAATTTTGGTGGGAATTTTAAAGAAGTATATGAAAGGGTTGTAGTGCAAATGGAACTCTAAAACTAATGAAAAATCATTTCTGAAGAAATAAAGCTTAGGAAAAATAATTGTAGAAATAATTACACTGACAAAAAGAAATGGTCTTGGGAAGATATATAAGTCCAATAATATTTTTGAAAGGTTTCCACCTAGAAGGAAAAACTCAAAAGAAATTCAGAGGGACAGAGTGATCTGAAATTAAATGATAAAACCAGAAAATAAAAATTTAATTTCCTGGCAAAATTTTAATTAATAAATCAAGGTCAAAATTTTGGGGTGTTACAACGAACCCATACAGCTTGAGGATAATGCAGCCCGAGGGGCGCCCTTAACTGAACGAACTAAAAAAGTCACATGGCACCGTTGGGGTAGAAGTGTTGAAGTAGCTAAAGATGCATGCCACAGAAGGTGCTCCCCATGAGCCAGCAGGCTCATAAGCCTCGGGGTGCTCCAGGGGCTCTGGCTCCTCCTCCGTCAGGACTGCCTGGCGCCTGGCTTCACGAGATGCCAGGACGCCATGCATGCATTTCTGGAGCGAGGCAGCCGCGCCTGATAGGCTGAATGGCATGTAGACATAGCTGTGGGGGTGGCCTCCACACCGGCCGATGCTGGACGACCAGAAGAGCTCCAGAGAAGCAGCTATGTTGAGGCCCGGGATGTTGATGGAGATGCGCAGCTCGCTGCCCGCGTCCTGAGCAGCAGCTGCATTGAGTGACACAGGTCGTCGCTCGCCTCGCATGGCCGGGCCTTCTGAAGGTCTTTGATTGCCCTGGTGATGAACTCCTGCGCGCTTGGTGCCTCACATCCTGTACCTTGCTTCTGGAAATGTACACTGAAGCACACCTCCACATGGTGCCCGAACTCCTCCCTCATGATGTTGGCCAGGTCAGAGGCCTTCCAGAGAAGAGCCCCTGAGCCCAACCTGAGGGGGGCACCGGGCGCGCCTTCCTACGTGAGAGGGAAAGGCGCCCCAACAGAGGGCGAGGGGCTCGAGTCACGATCATCAGGCATGCTAGCCTCCTGAGAGCCCCTGAGGAGGAGCTGCTTCTTCTTCTTGGGGGCAACCTCAGGGGGATGTGTGACACCCTTGCCATTTGAGTCCTCGACTGCTGCAGCCTGGAAGGCGCGCTCGAGGGAGCACACTGCGTCTTTTTCATCGCAGGCGACCGTGATGATGTTGCCGCTTCCTGGCATCTTGAGGATGTTGTAGCTGTGGTGCGTGGCTACCATGAACTTGCCAAGGGCTGGGTACCCGAGGATGGTGTTATATGGCAGGAGAATGTGAACGATGTTGAAGTCGATGAGCTCGATGCGACAGTTGTCGCGCTTGCCGAAGGTGACGGGGAGACGGATCTGCCCTATGGGGTGGGTAGAGCCGGCGGTCACTCCTGAGAATGGCTTGGTGGGTTGAACTTGGTCATATGGCACCTGGAGCCTGTCAAATGTCTCAATGGAGAGGACATTGAGCCCAGCACCGCCATCGACGAGTGTCCTGGTGACGAGAACGTTGCTGATGGTAGGTGAGCAGAGCATGGGCAGCGCGCGTGAAGCGGCCGCGCACTTGAGCTAGTGCGAAGAGTCGAAAGTGATGGCATACTTTGACCACCTGAGTGGACGCGATGCCTCAAGCGTGGGTAGGGCCGCGTTCACCTCATGAGCGAACTTCTTGAAGATGCGATAGGGGCCTGAGTGCTCCCCAGGATACAAGCGATAGCACGAGGCTCTTGGAATCCCCCAGCCCCATCGTCCGGGTGGTGGTCGCCGTTCCTTCTTGGTGGCGGCGGCAGCGGGGGGAGGCCAGCGTTGCCCTGAGGACGGTCCTCGCGAGGCTAACCTGCCATGGTCCGTCGCGAGGCTGGTCCTGCTAGCGGTCTTCGTGAGGTTGATCGTGCCAACCCTGACGGGGGCCACGATCGTCCTAGCGGCCTCCGCCGCAATCTCCTCTGTGGCCGTAGCGATGGTCGTTGCGCTCAGGGCGATGATACGTCTCCAACGTATCTATAATTTTTGATTGTTCCATGCTATTATATTATCTGTTTTGGATGTTCTATATGCATTTATATGCTATTTTATATTATTTTTGGTACTAACCTATTAACCCAGAGCCCACTACCAGTTTATGTTTTTTCCCTGTTTTATAGTTTAGCAGAAAAGGAATACCAAACGGAGTCCAAACGGAATGAAACTTTTGCGATGATCTTTCTTTGACCAGAAGAAAACTAGGAGACTTGGAGATGAAGTCGGAGATGGAACGAGGTGGCCACGAAGGTGGCGGGAGCGCCTAGGGGGGTAGGGCGTGCCCCCTACCTCGTGGGCCCCTCGGAGCTCTCCTGACCTAATTCTTTCGCCCATATATACTCTTATACCCCAAAACCGTCGCAACATTCTTTACCATTGAGATCCCATCTAGCAGCCTTTTCTGATTTCTTGCCAGAGGGGGATTCGATCACAGAGGACTTCTCTCTGTTTGATTCTCAGTACCATGTTCTCGTCGATGTTCTTCGAGATCTATTCGATGTAATATTCTTTTGCGGTGTGTTTGCCGACATCCGATGAATTGTGGTTTTATGATCAGATTATCTATTTATATTATTTGATTCTTATTTGAATTCTTATATGCATGATTTGATATCTTTGCAAGTCTCCTCAATTTATCGGTTTAGTTTGGCCTACTAGATTGGTTTTTCTTGCAATGGGAGAAGTGCCTAGCTTTGGGTTCAATCTTGGGATGTCCTTTCCCAGTGACAGTAGAGGCAGCAAGGCACGTATTGTATTGTTGCCATCGAGGATAAAAAGATGGGGTTTTCATCATATTGCTTGAGTTAATTCCTCTACATCATGTCATCTTACTTAATGCGTTACTCTGTTCTGCATGAACTTAATACTCTAGATGCAAGTAGGGTTCGTTCGATGTGTGGAGTAATAGTAGTAGATGCAGAATCATTTCGGTCTACTTGACACAAACATGATACCTATGTTCATGATCATTTCCTTAGATATCATCATAATTATGCGCTCTTCTATCAATTGCTCAGTAATAATTTGTGCACCCACCGTATTGTTTGCTATCTTGAGAGAAACCACTAGTGAAACCTATGGCCCCGGGGTGTCTTTTCCATCATATCAAGTTCTCTTTTCCTTTATAATACTTTTCGATATACTATTTTTCAATCTTCTACTTTCCGATCTATAAACAAAAAATTCCAAAAATATTACTTTACCATTTATCTATCTCTATCAGATCTCACTTTTGCAAGTAACCGTGAAGGGATTGACAACCCCTTTATTACGTTGGGTGCAAGTTTTGATTGTTTGTGCAAGTATTTAGTGACTTGTGCATTGTCTCCTACTAGATTGATACCTTTGTTCTCTGTAGGATCAAAAGTATGTCTAGAGGGGGGATGATTAGAATACTTGACCAAATAAAAATCTAGCCTTTTCCCAATTTTAAGTCTTGGCAGATTTTAGCAACTTAGCACAAGTCAAGCAATCAACCTACACATGCAATTCTAAGAGTATAGAAGCGGAATGTAAATCATTGCATATGAAGATAAAGGGGAGGAGTTTGGAGGGAGCAAACACAATGTAGACACGGAGATTTTTGGCGTGGTTCCGATAGGTGGTCCTATCGTACATCGACGTTGATGGAGACTTCAACCACGAAGGGTGACAGTTGCATGAGTCCACGAAGGGCTCCAGCCTTGAAGGGTCCACAAAGAAGCAACCTTGTCTATCCCACAATGGCCATCGCCCACGAAGGACTAGCCTCACTTGGGTAGATCTTCACGAAGTAGGCGATCTCCTTGCCCTTACAAACTCCTTGGTTTGACTCCACAATCTTGATGAAGCCTCCCAAGTGACACCTAACCAATCTAGGAGACACCACTCTCCAAAAGGTAATAGATCGTGTGTTGATGATGAACTCCTTGCTCTTGTGCTTCAAATGATAGTCTCCCCAACACTCAACTCTCTCTCATAGATTTGGCTATGGTGGAAAGATGATTGGAGTGGAAAGCAAGTTGGGGAAGGCTAGAGATTAAGATTCTTGTGGTTGGATTGGAATGTCTTGGTCTCAACACATGATTAGGTTGTTCTCTCTCAAAAAATGTGTAGTGGAAGTGTAGGCACGTTCTGATGGATCTCTCTCAAAAGGAGAAGGGGATGGAGGGGTATATATAGCCTCCACACAAAATCTAACCATTACACACAATTTACCAAAATTTCACTATTGCAGGATGCTGCTAACACGACACTACGATTAGAGACCCTTCGAGAAACTATGTGCGATGCAATAATCGCAAACGGTAGTGTAAGAAAACTGTCAAAAATGTGCAAAACGTTTGCGATGACGGATGCATCAAACAAGGTTCAGATTTTAGTTGCATGTGCGATGCAGGGCATACAATTTAGTTCAATTAACTATTTGCGATGAGGAGGAACAAAAGAAACGGGCAACCAGATGAAGGCATGTGCAATACACAACATACGGTTCACTCGGATGAACTGTTTGTGTTTAGGCAATACAAAAGAAATGATCATCCAGATCAAGTTGTGTGCGATATGTAGCATGCGGTTCATTCGGATGAACTGTTTGTGTTGAGACAAGAGAACAGAAACGGTTCAATATAACAAGATGTGAGTGATACACGGCAAACAAGGCTCTAATCAAAAATATGTCGGAAGACCAATAACAACACAGATGATTCCTGTTAACAAGCCGTGTTTTGTGAGCAAACGATTGCTAGTATACAATTGTCAGTGATTGATAAAATCTTCACCGATGGGTTCCCTTGTTTAGTCTGTGTGCAATGTGATTTGCTCTGTCTGCAGAGCATCGACATATATATTTAAAAATACAACATTGCATAACCAAATTAAGCATACAATTACACAAGTGACTACATAGATGACATTTTCACACACCAAAGTAATCAATTAGATGCATACTAAACTAGGAGAAATGAGTATCTAATCATCTACTTCTTGTTGCGACGATGCTTGCCATTGCTCTTCTTCCGGTTGGATCCCTAGCCATTTTGGGTAAGGAGGCACTTCCTCATGTCTATGATCCGCCTGTACATGTCTTAGCATGTGTACGCCTCCTTGTCCACGTACACGATGTGAGATTTGTCAAATTTCTCCATCCAGGCCGAGTGCCAATCATGCTTGTCGTTGTTGCAGGAATCCTTCATGTCTCTGTAGTGGGGGTCGATGATGGCCTCAACAAGGTGAACTATTAAGTCCTTCTCATGCTTTTTGCTGCCCCAAATCTTGTATTGGCGCCTGGATGTCGACAAGATTCTGGCAGGCGATGCCCGAATTCTTGAGCACCTTGACATCGTTGGTGATGTGGACCATACCGAACATGTAGTGGGGGCAGTTGGCAAACCTGGTGAAACGCTCGCAAGGCCTTGTGGCCAGGTAGTAGTGGTAGACGAGGACATGGTGGCACACGCACATCTGGGCAACAGCGACCTAGGGACGAGACCCGACATGAGCACGGGTGTGCTCGAGGTCGAACTCGACCACCTTGTACTTCTCGTTGGCAAGCAATAGCTCCATGATGCGGATGGAGTGCTCCACCCAGACCGGGTTGTTGGTGTACACTACCGAGAGCTCCGGGAACCTTTGGTGGGTGTCCATCATGGCATGCATGGTGAATTGCTGCTCGTCGTCGGCAGCGCTCGGAGCACCATTGGAGCCAGCAGGATACTCTCTAAGAATTTGTCGTGGTGGGTGTGCTTCTTGCAATGGTGGGGCGCGTTTGAAAGGTTGAAGAGACACAAGGGTTAAATAGCCGTTGTAACAAATGAGGACTAGCCGGCCTATAATCGTCACGTCTTGTCATGACGTTCATACCGAAGGATTCCAGGGCACGCTCCACAACACCACACTGCAGTGAGGATTCCAGTGCACGCTTGACAACACTACACCGCAGTTTGACCAGGCGTGGGCTCAAAGAGGCGCCAAATGTATCGTCGGTGAGCCTGTTTCGGTGCTACCGCGTAGTTTACCTTGCAAGCTTCCCACCTGGCTTGGTTTTCCACGCGTTGTCTAGAAGAGGGACAAATCATGGGCATTTATTAGCAAAAAGCTTTTATAAAACCGAAGTGTGTGGAATGACCTCAGTGGTAAGTTTACCCGTGGGTGATGAGGTCAAAGTTACACAGAAGGGTGATGATGGACACTCGAGTGCAATAATTAATTCTGCGCTCTACAGGGCACATGGTGGAAAAAACCAACTGTGTGCAATAATGTCCAAGATCGGAGTCGAGTTAGCTATACAGATCGTGTGCTGTGAGATCGACAAGGTAAACAGATCCGAGAATGGTTAATAAAATCAAATCTAAGACCATTGCATATTAAGGTAAAAATAGTTCTACGAATATACAAGTCTCAAACGATGCCATTTCAACAATTGTACCACAAAGGCTCGAAATATTACAAGGTTGAAATTCCAGAGTTATATGGCTCAAATTCGAAGATTACAAGGTTCAAACTGATATTAGAAATCCTGCATGCCAGATTTTGTCTTGGCTTAGCTCCGAAGTCTTGCTTTGCATGCCTTATTCAATCTGAACCGTTTGCTTTGAAGATATGCACAAATCATGCGTAGCGAATTTTCCATTGGCTTACTGCGGAAGACCATAGCTCTCACTTTGCATACATGTGTTCTATCTAAAACATTTGTGATGAAGAGCTGCGCAAATCCTGCTCGACGCATTTTCCCTTGGCTTACTGGGGAAGCTGTTAGTGCACATACGGGTGTTCTATCTAAAACAGTTGCGATGTTAGAGTGGCAACTAGTTATTTCAAAATGCCTTTGTTGTCTATTATTCGAGTGCACCTTCTCTCAAATGGACAAAAAAATTACCACAGCATGTCTGGTGCCGTTCCATGATGCATGCCAAGTATCATGAATTTCAGACGAGTTTTGGATTTACTAGAATTTAAATACAAAGTATCTCGACGTTTTGCCAACAGTCAATAGTGCCCTGGTGTTTGAAATTCACTCCCATTTCTTGCATGGGACCTAAGCACACACCCATGGACACAGATTTGATGTTTCAACCAATTATATGCACTAGAGCATGTGCATGTAGTTCAAATTTGAATTATGCACAAAAAATACCCACAAAACCCAGTTAATGTATAAAAATGCCCAAACGAACCTTGAAAAATTCCAAAATCTAACACAACACTCCTGTTGTTCTATGTTAACACTAGAATTTTTTTGAAAACAATAACAGGCAACGGGTATTGTTTCGTCCCCAAAGGTGGCAAGTTCCCTACCGAAACCATCAAGCTTATTGTGAGAAGCTCTAGTTTGTGAGAAGCTTATACCCAAACCTGCCCCAAATGGCACAAAAGAATTACCACGGCATGTCAGGTGCCATTCCATGATAGCATGCCAGGTTTCATGAATTTCAGACGAGTTTTGAATTTACTAGAATTTAAAAACCAGGTATCTCAATGTTTGCGGCTGAGTAACGGTGGCAGGGTGCTTGACATTCACTCCCATTTCTTGCATGGGACCTAAGCATGCAACAAAGGACACAGATTAGAATTTTCAACCAATTTATATGCATTAGAGCATGTGCATGTAGTTCAAATTTGAATTATGCACATAAATGCATTGAAAAAACAATTAATGCATAAGAAATGTGCTAACGAACCCCGAAAAAATTCCAAAATTTAACACAACACTCATGTTGTTCTATGTTGACACTAGAGAAAAAAATGAAATCAAAAATAGGTAACGGCTATCGTTTCATCCAGAAAGGTGAAACATATCCTACCAAAACCATCAGGCTTGTTGTGAGAAGCTCTAGTTTGTGAGAAGCATATACCCAAACCTACCACAAACGGGACAAAAAAATGTTATCACGACATGTCAGGTGCCATTCCATGATAGCATGCTAGGTTTCATGAATTTTATACTAGAATTTAAAAACTAGGCATCTCAATGTTGGCGGTCGAGTGACGATGGCAGGGTGTTTGACATTCATTCCTATTTCTTGCAAGGGACGTAAGCATGCAACCAAGGACACATATTTGAGTTTTCAACCAATTTATATGCATTAGAGCATGTGCATGTAGTTCAAATTTTAATTATTCACATAAATGCATTGAAAAGTCAATTAATGCATAAGAATGTCCAAACAAACCCTGATAAATTCTAAAATTTAACACAACACTCATGTTGTTATATATTGTCACTAGAGAAAGAATTGAAATCAAGAAGAGGCAACGGATATCATTTCATCTAGAAAGGTGAAACGTTCCCTACCGTAACCATGAAGTTTGTTGTCAGAAGCTCTAGTTTGTCAGAAGCTTATCTACCCCAACCTGCCCCAAATGGGACAATAATTTTACCACTGCATGTTGATGTCGTTCCATGCTAGCGTGTCAAGGTTCATAAATTTCAGACGTGTTTTTGATTTACTAGAATTTAAAAACCAATTTCTCAATGTTAGCGGCCGAGCGATGGTTGCAAGGTGTTTGCCATTCATTCTCATTTCTTGCATGGGACTTATGCATGTAACCAAGAACACACAATCCAATTCTAAACCACTTTATATGAACTTGAGCATGTGCATGTAGTTCAAATTTGAATTATGCACATGCATACATAGAAAACTCAGTTAATGTATAAAAATGTCCAAGCGAACCCCGAAAACTCCCAAAATATGACACAACACTTGTGTTGTTCTATCTTGACACGAGAAAAATTTAGAAAGTAACAATATGCAACATATATCGTTTGTCCCCCAAGGGGGCACGTTCCCTACCGAAACCATCTGGCTTGTTGTCGGAGAAGGTCCTGTTTGCGAGAAGCTTATACCCAATCCTGCCCCAAATGGGAAAATATTTTTACCATGGCATGTCGATGCCGTTCCATGATATCATGTCATGTTTCATGAATTTTAGCCAAGTTTTTGATTTACTAGAATTTTAGAACCATGTATCTCAATGTTAGCGGATGAGCGACAATGTCAAGGTGTTTGACATTCATTCTCATTTCTTGCATGTGACCTAAGCTTGCAACCAAGGACAAACATTTGATTTTGCAACCCGTTCTTATGGACTGGAGCATGTGCTTTGATTTTGAATTGTGCACCTGAAATTGCTAGAAAACCAATTTAATGTATAAAATTTCCAAATGAACCCTGAATAATTCCAAATTTCTACGACACACATATAGTTGCATGTTCACTGCAGATAAAAGGTCTAGCAATTCAAACACTATCCAATGCCGCTGTGACCCTATTATGTAATTCAAATCAAAATGAAAAATCAAGTAGATCCCACACAGTTTATTATCACCAACCATGTGAGATGCAGTACAAAATATCCTGGAGCACCGTTGGTGTACGATACGCCTATGGCTTATGAAAGAAGGAGCATCGACTACATTCCACAGCCAGCGTGTCAAGCACACAAGCTCAATCCCCAAATACTCCCGCCTCTGCATCCCTCGCAATCTCAAAAATATCTGCTCGCCCTTGATCCAAATTTTCAGAAGCCCCAACCTTGTTACTCCCGCCTAGTAAAAATTTTAGTTGCCGTGGTATTTCCTCAAACACATACCCCCCCCCCCGCCGCCCCCTCCACACAAACCACACACTCCACAAAACCTGCGCTCACCGACACACACCACCCTCGTAACCATTGGTAGGTCGCCGCCATTGCCGCCGCCTCCATCCTCAACCTCGGCATGTGTACCGGGGAGCTTGAGGAGCCAATGGCCCAAGAGAGGTTTATTGCGGCCTCTTTGCCCGACGCCGGCGAGGTGGCCGCCGAGGTGTCCCCGTGGTCCTCCGCGGGCTCTTTATCGATCCGCCGTCGCCGGTCCCCTGATCCACCCACCGTCGCGCTCCTACACCGGTTCGAGGACTTCCCTGTCCTCCCTTGGACCTGGCAGGCGATGAGGTCCTACCTTGGGGTCTGGCAGCGGCGGTGGGGGATGTGGGTCACCGAGATTACAGATCGAGAGACCCACACCCGCCGGTGGATCGGTACCTTCCACACGGCCAAGCTCGCGGCCATAGAGTATGAACGCTTGCAGGTCCTGTACCACGGCGTGGCGGCTAGGCTCAATTTCCCCTTCTGCACACGTACCGTCCACCTTATTCAGCCGAAGCCAGGGCAAGTGAGCTCGGCTATGGCGTGGGAGGTCCGTGAGGTGTGGGAGCGACTCGAGGCCAAGGCCTACATGCAAGAGATCCGCCGGTAGCACCCGGAGCTCGTGGAGGCGGAGCAGGCGATCTTTGCCGGTGCAGAGGGCGGCGAGGTTATCGCGCTCGCCTCCGATGACGAGGTCCAAGGCGGCGATGACGGCGGCACAGAGGGCGTCCAGGTGGGCGGCGAGGACGAGGAGATCGACGTCGAGGAGTGGAGGAGTGCCTTCCCCAATGACCCCGATGACGGCACTGGCGCGGACCCGGCTCTTGGCACACCGTACCTGACGAGGACGGATTGGCTCGACCTCTACTTTGACCGAAAGTAGTTTAGCTTAATTTAAATTTATTATTTATGTTCGGTTATGCAAAACTATCTATGTTTTTGTTTGAATGCATGCTACTTTCGGTTGAACCTTCTTTGAACTTGATTGATGTCTACTACGCAACCTTCTTCTTGTAGATATTGTTGGGCCTCCAAGTGCAGAGGTTTGTAGGATAGTAGCAATTCCCCTCAAGTGGATGGCCTAAGGTTTATCAATTCGTGGGAGGCGTAGGATGAAGATGGTCTCTCTCAAGCAACCCTGCATCCAAATAACAAAGAGTCTCTTGTGTCCCCAACACACCCAATACAATGGTAAATTGTATAGGTGCACTAGTTCGGCGAAGAGATGTTGATACAAGTGCAATATGGATGGTAGATATAGGTTTTTATAATCTGAAAATGTAAAAACAGCAAGGTAGCAAGTGGTAAAAGTGAGCGTAAACGGTATTTCAATGCTAGGAAACAAGGCCTAAGGTTCATACTTTCACTAGTGCAAGTTCTCTCAACAATAATAACATAATTGGATCATATAACAATCCCTCAACGTGCAACAAAGAATCACTCCAAAGTCACTAATAGCGGAGAACAAACGAAGAGGTTATTGTAGGGTACGAAACCACCTCAAAGTTATCCTTTCTGATCGATCTATTCAAGAGTCCGTAGTAAAATAACACGAAGCTATTCTTTCTGTTCGATCTATCATAGAGTTCGTACTAGAATAACACCTTAAGACACAAATCAACCAAAACCCTAATGTCACCAAGATACTCCAATGTCACCTCAAGTATCCGTGGGCATGATTATATGATATGCATCACACAATCTCAGATTCATCTATTCAACCAACACAGAGTACTTCAAAGAGTGCCCCAAAGTTTCTACCAAAGAGTCAAGACAAAATGTGTGCCAACCCTATGCATGAATTCACAAGGTCACTGAAACCGCAAGTTGATCACCAAAATGCACATCAAGTAGATCACGTGAATAACCCATTGTCACCACAGATAAGCACATGCAAGACATACATCAAGTGTTCTCAAATCCTTAAAGACTCAATCCGATAAGATAACTTCAAAGGGAAAACTCAATCCATTACAAGAGAGTAGAGGGGGAGAAACATCATATGATCCAACTATCATAGCAAACCTCGCGATACATCAAGATCGTGCCAAATCAAGAACACGAGAGAGAGAGAGAGAGAGATCAAACACATAGATACTGGTACATACCCTCAGCCCCGAGGGTGAACTACTACCTCCTCCTCATGGATCCGGTGAGGGAGATGGCCACCGGTGAGGGATCCCCCCTCCGGCAGGGTGCCGGAACAGGGTCCCGATTGGTTTTTGGTGGCTATAGAGGCTTGCGGAGAGGAACTCCCGATCCAAGGTGCCCCTGGATGTTTTCGGGCTATATGGATATATATAGGAGGAAGAAGTAGGTCGGTGGAGCTGCAAGGGCCCCATGAGGGTGGGGGCGCGCCCAGGGGTGCAGGCGCGCCTCCCTGCCTCGTGGCCTCCTCGCTTCTTTCTTGACGTCCGCTGCAAGTCCTCTGGATCACGTTTGTTCCGAAAATCACTCTCCCAAAGGTTTCATTCCGTTTGGATTCCGTTTGATATTCCTTTTCTACGAAACACTGAAATAGGCAAAAAAAACATCAATTTGCACTGGGCCTTCGGTTAATAGGTTAGTCCCAAAAATAATATAAAAGTGTATAATAAAGCCCATTAAACATCCAAAATAGATAATATAATAGCATGGAACAATAAAAAATTATAGATACATTGGAGACGTATCATTGATCAAATTGAAGTTTACAACACTAAGTTTAGGCGATCGACAAAAAACAGCCAAAAATTGCTAGAGTATATATATATCCACTAATTGTTTTAGTCCTTTAACTTTCAAAGGATTGGCTAGAGATGGCCTTATGCCTTGTTTATTTCAGTTCTTCACAATGTGATGCTCTATATGTGCAACTATTTGTTGTGCAATTCAATTTCATCAATAACAATTTCAACAATACCACTATGAATTATGATATTTGGTTGATGTTAAGGATATTGTAGTTAACATGCCTTTTCATTTTTTAGCAATAACTAGTGTACATTAGACCTGCACAATACTAGTTTGAATGACTATTTGCTTGTTTATAAATGTTATGCCTGATGCAGTTAACAGACCTTTCCACTTCTTGTTTTGCTTAACTGGCGTGCTTAAGCCTGCACACTGAAGCTATCATTTGTATATTTTGTTGTCTACCATGGATATATTTGGTTGATGTTTAGCCTGTTGGGCTTAACATGCCTTTATATGTACTCATACATGACAATATTGAGAACAGTGCTATTTTTTCCATCAGGTTAGTTTCATCACATTGCTTATATGTACTCACCGTTCAGGATCTCGGTAGCTAGTACCATATAGCCTGGGGGCTGATAAGGTATTTATTGTTGAATCTGCAGGCGTTTTGGATACGGGGGTACCCAGACTTGCCTGCCTGCGGCCTACTGCGTGGCTCCATCGATGGCCTGGTACGGTCCAGTTCCAACATCAACAAATCAAGACCCTCGTGAGGGGCCAAGCCCCGCGAGGCGGGCGACGCCAAGACCTTCAAGGGGATCGGCCTTCTCAGGCTGGCTCCCGAGGAGCAGAGACTTCTATGCAAGGTGCACCTCACGAGACTCAGCTTATGTGAGCCATGACGATTAAAGCCAGGCGGGCGCCAGCGGGCGCAGAGTACTAGTTTCCTCTTTGGTGCAAAGGAGGCAAGCAGCATACACGGAGTCCCGAGGAATCAGCCAAAGGTTTCCATTCTGGTGCAACAAGACCAAGACCGCCAGGACGGGCAGGACGGAGGTCATCGGTGAGCCCACCGCAGCCTCACAACCAGAGACTTTTGTAGGCAAACACAACTTTAGTAAGAATAGGGTGTACTTGTTGTCCCCCTTTAAATCTGATCGTTGTGGGATCCCTTCCCGCCAACATTTGGGAAGAGGACCAAGGCCACTATAAATAGGACTTAGCCACCACCATAGAAGGGGGACCCGAATGGAGAAAAGCCAATCCTCCTTCACTAGCTCACCCGAGGTCAATAACACCTCACATCCCGAGGCTGTTCATCAACTGTACCAGTTCATCCTTAGCCCCTTGACGCAATCCACCACAAAGCTAGAGTAGGGTGTTACACCGCAAGGTGGCCTGAACCAGGATAAACTGTTGTGTCCCTTTGTCCCTTTGAGCTCGACACGCTAAGATGTGAGGATCGTGAGTAGACAGGCAGGGTAGGTGGAGATCTCCGCACGCACCCTAGAGTTCGAACCTCTCAAGGGTATGCAGAACCCAAAATCTGACATTTGGCGCGCAAGGTAGGGGGTGCGTCGGATCTTCTCTTCCGTCGACCGGTCCGCCGCTACTCCACCGACACCATGGCCAACACCCCGAGAACCCACGTTGAGCACTGGGTTGTCCGGGCTTCTTCGACAGCACCTGCCGACGAGGAAGACCTCCACTCCGTGCTGCTCGCGGCCACCCTCCGCCTGGTGTCGTCGGCCGCGGGAGGAGTGTGCTGCAACCCCCTCCTCTTGCACCGCGTCGCAACCGCGCTGCCGCACGGTCTTCAAGCTATGCCATGGCAACAACACCAAACACTCGCAGGGTGCAGGCGAACATGCGGGCCGCGGTCATAGTGGCTTGAGAACTGCTGAGGTGCAGCCTGGCGAACAGCGGCCTAGACGCCCTGCTGGACCGGGTTGCTGAGTTGATGGATGCAGCATGTAGGGGCGCAGCACCATTCTGCACCTTGCCCACTTCGTAAGCCATGGCGGTGGCGCGCGCTCACCCTCGCCACACCTGTGCACCCCTTACCAAGGCCCCTGAAGAGCCTCTCAGCATCAGCCTACCTCACGGTGCGGCCCGCACTGCTTCGACCATGCCACCTCGGGGCAGGGCGACTCCGAGCAACCTCCCCTGGGGCTGCTCTGGGGCACTGGCCCTCGGTCACCAAGACATGATGACGACCACGGAGGGCGGAAGCGTGAGGAAACTGGGCAGCGAGTCAGGGGCGCCCAGCCAGGAATCCTACATGCTCGTTGTAGTGGACCTCAGGTATGCGCCGGGAGAAGGCCCCAGCCGATCCCCCATGCCAGGCTGGGCGCCGGAGGTACACGAAGCCGAGGCTCTTTGTGAGCCGTTGCAAGGCTCCACCAACGCCTTCGACAGCAACAACCACTGGGTATAGCTAATGCCTCAGGAGCATGCTTGCGTTAACCTTGGATTGCAGGTGAACTAGGGCGCAGCCACCGCCAGGGCTCACGGGGTGGCGGCCCAGCCGCAGGAGCACGAAGGACCTTGGGAGCGACATGGGGGGAGCCCGGGGCCAGGGCCTCCCACGTGCTGCGCCGAGCAAGATGCTGCTCGGAGGTAGGTCCCCCGCCGGGGAAGGAGCCGGCGAGCCCTTCCCCCCCGGCGGAGGGCCTACGGTCTTCAGGGGCGCCTCAAGCGTCCCCCTTGCCCCTTGGTCTCATCCTGGTTTCCAGATGCCCCAACGGTGGTCGGGGGCGGCGTAGGGAGGTGTCCTCATCGGGCGACATGAAGTAGGGCTCCGGCCTGTGAAGGTCTCTACTCGTGACACTCTCACTTAATAATGAGTGGTGCTGTACATGCCCCGGAGTCTCCTGAGCGCCGCCCTGGGGCCTCACAGGGGCTCCCACCCACGTCCAAGTGGAAGCACCATGCTCCGCGATGGCCGTCGACACTGTCCCCTAACGACTATGCCCATGCCTAGTGGAAGCACTTAGGTCCGCGCTGGTGACAAGACCTGAAGACTATCTAGGCACCGGACGTGGTCGTTTGCTTTCGCCTCTCATTTTGTACCCAATTCGCTGGCTTTTTGGAATGAACTTGGCTCTTGTGCATTTACTAAAAGTAAAACCGGGGGGGATTTTTCTTGTCTTGCGTCGTTCTCTCATTTTCTGGTTTTGTGTTTCTGAGCGGGACTCGTGCCTGCTGCCCTTCCCCCGAGCGCCTCACGAGCAGGGGCTGGGTGCAGCGTGTGCACGCAAGCATGATTGGGCCGGCCCCGAGCATGCAAAGGCTTCCCCCCGGGGAATAGGGATGCGGCTACCACGCACGCACCTTGCCGTGGTCCGACAGTTAGTCCGTCGCGAAGCACTCTAGGACAGGTCAGCAGGATCCTCGGGAGGGTCAGACCCTCGCAAGCCTATGGCAGGCTGGCCACGAGGAGACAAGCGTTGCTGCAGCATCAGGGCTCACCCGAGACCCACGGAACCAAAGATGTCATAATAACCACCCTACCTGGGGATGCAGACCTGCAGGGTCGCACCACAGGTGCTACTTCAAAAGCATTTCATAATCATATACATTGCAAGAGGCCCCCCCTTTCAAAATGCTCTCACGAGGAGGCGTCCAAGTTTTGGTCATACAGTTTAAAGCAAAAGAAATGCAGGCCTAGCTGGATGCGCCCTCTTCATCACCTCCATCCACGTTGCTCGCGCGGATCGCGTCATCATAACCATCCTCTTCATCATCACTGCATGTGCCACCTTCTCTTGCAATAGTCGCCACTGTATCGTCCTCCGGACAAAATTCCTCCACCAGCACATCCACATGGTCATCCACCCACTTGGCCATTCTGTCCTGAGCAACCGCGAGCACAGGGGCTAGCACAGCCCTGAAGTCAAAGTGGGAATCATGGTCGAGAAGGTTGCTGAACACACGCGAGAATGCACGCCCAAGAAGACGCCGGCTCCTCTCTCCAACCAGCTCGTGAGCTCTCGCGGCCCGATCCTCCAAGCGGGTCACAATGCCGATGAAGAAATTGAGGTGGCTGGCATAGTCGTTCTCGTGTGGATGAGCAGTGCTCTCATCGCAGATTGTGCCCAAGGCGCGGTTAGCTCTGATTCTAAGATCCTGTAGCATCGAATTGTGCTCGCGCTCCAGCGTCTGGTAGCATTCGCTTCGTTAACGGTCCTCTCCGCAAGGGACGCGGTATCCTTGACCTGCTGCTGAAGGGAGGATAACTCGGCGCGGGTAGAGGCCAAAGCGGATTCGGAAGAGGCTAGAGCCTCCTTGGCAGCCTTCTCACGCTGTTCCGCAGATTCCTGCTTCACCTTCAGGGCGGCGGTCCTTCCCTTGAGCTCGGCTTTGATCTGCTCTAGCACCAGGCGGTACTCTTCAGCCAGGTCCACGCATGCCTTCGCCGCCTTCTCCTCAACCTCCAGCTGGACCTGGGCCTCTTCGGCGGCGACGACTTCCTCAGCCATAGCCGCCTGGCACTTCCTCACTTCCAGCTGCTCCAATGCTAGGCTATGCTCCACGGCCTCTAGCACCAGGTCTTCTTGATGCCTCAGAAGCTCCGCCTCGACGAGAGGCACTTCTCTCAGCGACACGGACAGGAGGGCCCGTCGCGCCTTGATCTCTTGCTTGAGGGCGGTGTTTGAAGACAGCAGCTCCCGCTCTCGCTCCTTGGCTGCCTCACAATGGTGGTTGGCGGTGTCGGCCTCCTCGAGGGCGCGGGCGCAAGCCTCGCGAGAAGTTGCGAGGGAGGCTGTCGCAAGTGTGTTGGCCTGATCACGCTGAAGCTGCCCAAGGTTGATGGCGACCTTCAGCTGGTGCCATTCATTTGCCAACCGGCGGTCCTCTGCCTCGAGCCAGGTGTCGACGTCGGCCAGCTCTCCACCAAGCCAGATCATCATGCGCATCACCTCGCCGAGGAACTCGAAGCGGACAGCACTACGCCCACGCGTGAACGCCAGCACGCGGCCAAGCCTTTCCTGCCCCGGGAGCCACCGAATGGGCGTCGGACATCTCGCCTGCCTTCGACCGGGGGCTGGCCGATGCAGCTCCACAACCCCAATACGAAGATGTCCCAAGAGGCACCCGACCGCTAGCAGTGATCTATGGGAGAGCCGTCGGCATGCCCCTCGCCCCCAAGACAGGTTGTGTAAGAAGGAGGTAGGAGGCTAGAGTCCGGGGCCCCCTTGCGGCGCCCCAGCAGCCAGGGTCCGCCCCGTGCCTTGGGCGGAGCCTGGGCATGGGGGGCTGTGCGTCGGGATTGATCCATGATCCTCGAAAGGACGACTCTCCTAAGGCTTCACCGTCATACGGACCCTGCGAGGCCCTAGTAAGAAAAGAGCATGGCACACAAGGAATCGCAAAATGAGGTACTTACTCATCCACAACCATGTACTTCCTCAGCTTCAGCGGTCGGCGGGCGTCACCTCTACAGCTAAGAGATCCCTTCCTCTTGCGGAGCGCTTCAAGATTCAGGCGAAGCCGGGCAGGCCTCAAAGAATGGTCCCCAGGAGCAGGAGCGCTCGGCGGGGTGCCCTGGGCGGCAGCCTCTGGAGCAGGAGCGCTCGGCGGGGAGTCTTGGGCGGTAGCCTCTGGAGTGGGAGCGCTCATCAGGGTCTCCTATGCGGCAGCCTCAGGGGCACCAGGAGGCGCCTCCCCATCAGCAGCCACCTCGGAACCATGACCCCGAGCCTAAGGAGCCCCTGCCTCCGAAGCATCGGGTTACGCTGACCCCACGGTGGCCCCTTACTGGATCCTAGGAGTCTTAGCCTCCGGAGCAATGGATGGTGCAGCACCTCCGGAGGTCTCCTCGACGGCGGATGGTGGCGTGCACCTCCCTGCTTCCACACTTGGGGAGCACGCCGGATGATCAAGTAGCAGGGGAGCCACGAGGACGGGATTCTCACAAGGCCCCTTAATGCCTGCCGGGATAACCCCCACTCGTCGAAGAGGGGCATCTGCTCCACGAAGGCCACCTTGTTCGAGCATTGGTAGAGGAGGTAGCCATGTCCTAGAAGATCGGCGGGTTTGGAGTTGCCTCTCAGAAGCTCAAGCACCTTATTCAGGGTCTTGGAAGGTAGCGTTGGCTGTTGGAGCCTCATGGAGTCCTTAGCACCGGTAAAGGCCCACATCGGGCGGGAATGGCGCTGAAGTGGGGCAATGCGCCACTGGACATATTCCTTCACCACCATTGGAGCTCTCACCCCCAGCTTCTGCAGCCTAGCAAGCCTCTTCCAAACGCGGGTAAGCCGACGGTCGACAAGCTCCACATGCCCCCAGCCAGAGCTGGGCTCCGTAGGCACCCGAGGGGTCAGAAGCAGGGGACTGCGTGTTCCGGTGTCTACGAATGGCCACTGCTTCCGGAACCCCTAGGCGTCAGGCAATAGCTCGAAGTCAACCCCCGAGATAGCAGTCGCCGCAACAACTTCAAAGGTCACGCACCCCGAGCATTGGCGGGCGTCAACCAGACGGAGCAAGAAGAAGTGGAGAAACAGGGCTGCGGAAGGAGCAATGCTGACTATGGCCTCGCAAAGGAAGGCGAAGACAGCAAGGAGGATGATGGAGCGGTGATCCAGGTGCAGCAGGTGGATCTGGTAGTGCAAGATTATGGTGTTGAAGAAAGGAGAGGAAGGTGGAATCAGGCCCGCGAAGAGAGAATGAAGATAGATGGGAATCTAGTGGCGCTCATATCATCCACCAGCCAAGACGCGGGCCGAGCGGCCGTTGCTTTCCACTCATTGGAATCGGCTGCAAGAGCGGGGCGGACCTTGTTCAGCCCCTCCCGATTGATCACCGTCGACGGCTCGAGAGCCGGCTCCAAGGCCTGCGGGGGTCCAGCCGGGGCACGCGATCTCCCCTTCTTCTTCCTCTATTTCGGGTCCATGGCAGAAGCTAGGAAGGGGGAGCGGCACTGGCACGAGATCTGCGCGAAGGATTGCAAGCCTGGGAATAGAAGGAGCAAGGGCCAAGTGCGACAATCTACAGGGGCGGGCTGCTCTGGCAACGGTGTTCAAGGCCACAGGCGGTTAGGGACCGCGGTGCTCCACACTTGCCCCTTGGCTTCGCCTAGAAGCCAAGTCCTAGCGTGCCTTAGGCCCAGGGGCTACTCTCGGCGTTCTGGATACAGGGGTACCTAGACTTTCCTGCCTGCGGCCCACTGCATGGCTCCATCAACGACCTGGTACGACCTGGTTCTAGTATCAACAAATCAAGACCCTTGCGAGGCGGGCGACGCCAAAACCTCCAAGTGGATCGGCCTCCTCAGGCTGGCTCCCGAGGAGCGGAGACTTCTATGCAAGGTGCACTTCATGAGCTCAGCTGACGTGAGCCATGATGACCAAGGCCAGGCGGGCGCCAGCGGGCGCAGAGTACCAGTTTCCTCTTTGGTGCAAAGGAGCTAAGCAGCAGACGCGGAGTCTCGAGGAATCAGCCAAAGGTTTCCATTCTGGTGCAACAAGACCAAGACTGCCAGGACGGCAGGACAGAGGTCATCGCCAAGCCCACCGCAGCGTCACGACCGGAGGCTTTTGCAGGCGATGACCACTTTAGTCAGGATAGGTTGTACTTCTTGTCCCCCTTCAAATCTGGCCGTTGTGGGATCCCTTCCCTCCAACATTTGGGAAGAGGACCGAAGCCACTATAAATAGGACTTAGCCACCACCATTGAAGGGGGACCCGAACGGAGAAAAGTTGTTCCTCCTTCACCAGCTCACCCAAGCTCAAGAACACCTCACCTCCTGAGGCTGTTCACCCACTGTACTAGTTCATCCTTAGCCCCTCGAGGCAACCCACCACAAAGCTGGAGTAGGGGATTACACCGCAAGGTGGACAGAACCAGGATAAATCTTGTGTCTCTTTGTCCCTTTGAGCTCTACGCGCTAGTTTGTGAGGATTGTGAGTAGGTAGGCAGGGTAGCTTGAGATCTCCGCAAGAACCCCAGAGTTTGAACCTCTCAAGGGTTTGCGAAACCCGAAATCCGATAGAATCAGACATTGCAATGAATATATATGTAACCCATTTATTACTAGGTTAACTGGGGCCATATTTAATATATGTGAGGCTACATAGCAATATGCATTGTACTGAATGACTAAATATGCAATCCCAGGCTACATAGCAACAAGGAAGAGTGTTACCATAATGTTCTGATGATGTCTAGATATACGTGTATAAAATCTTATATAATGGGATGGAGGGAGTGTTGTACTACATCATTTTGCAATTGTTGTTTATCTTGTAACATTAACTTGGTGCTTTTAGGTACACATGTCGTTGCCAAAGATCCACACTTCGACCCTTTCTACGTATGAGGCAATGAGATATTCACGAATCAGCATCAAGTGAGGAAACTGATAAAGATTGTTACTAAAATGTGTCAAAAGATGTCAATCGAACTATATGTTTACACTTTATGCAAAACAACACTGAACTGCAGGATGGTAAGTAAGAACACTCTAGCCTTCTTTTTATTGCATGTAGTGAGTTGTGTTAGATGACAATGTCTTGATCTTTTTCCCTTTGCGGTGGATACTGAAGCACTTTACTCAAGATTACCTATCAAACTACATGATTGGCAGCCCACCATCACAAGGGGTTGGACTAGAGTCGTGCGTGCCTTCTGCATCCAGGAGAGCACAATAGGGCCATTCCGCTTCACCTTGTTCAGCAACCAGAATGTCTGCCGCCTCTTTCTTTACCATCTGTAATGATACAAGTATAAAACCCTAGTTCATCATTCTTTATTTGGTGCTTATGTAATTCTTAAACATATGTACCTGTGAATTGAATAATGCATTGGTTGTTTGAACCTGATGGATATGAATAAAGCAATAGCCTACTTTCAAGTTTAAATTAGGTACAACTTTAAATAGAAGCAATTAAATTAGGGAGAAATTACGGTGTGCACTTCATTACGGGGCACACAGTTAATAAAGCACAACGTGTGCGACATACATCATAATCCGACATGGTTCACAGAGTGGAAACGTGTGTAACAATGCACACAGTTTCTGTTTGCCAAGCGTGTGTGACGTTAGACACTATCACATATGGTGCGGGAGAACTAAATGTGTGTGAGTGTCCACCTATCGTACATGGTTATAATCATGAACTATTTGTGATGTGCCAGGCATCGTAAACGTAGAGCCAGTTTGGTACGTGCCTAGAAAACTCCCGTGCCTGGAACTACCTGGAATCTGCCTGGTTTTAGGTAAAACCACAAACTCCGACTGCGATGGCAATGCGAGCACAAACGAGTAGCAAGGATGAAGCGTTTCGGATATGCGAGACATCATAAACGGTTATATAGGGGCAACTGTATGCATCAAGGCTCCCTATCGTCGACGGTTTCTGGGTCGTGTGGGAAGGACCCCCCCTATCGCCCACACTCACTTGGCGACGGTTCCAAGTGCCTTCGCGGAAATGGGTTAAAAACCGTTTGTATAGCACCGACGTACCAGTTTCAGTTGCACCGAATAGTGAAACTCACTGAGACCGACTTGGTTCAAAATGTGAATGTTAGGCTTTTCGGTGGGACCGACAACATCAACTCGGTGAGATCGATGTGCTAGGGTTAGGGAAGAGCCTCATCTCGGTGAGACCGATCACATGAACTCGGTGCGACTGATTTCAGTAATTAGCAAACAGAGACTTGGTCAGGCAAACTCGGTGGGACCGATCGCTCATCTCGGTTAGACTAAAATGTTATGAAAGGGAAACAAAGAGTTTGCATTGCTAACTCGGTGGGACCGATCGCTCATCTGGTTAGACCGAAACGTTACAAAGGGAAACAAAGAGTTTGCAATCCCATCTCAGTGAGACCGAGATCCCTATTGGTAAGACCGAACTGATTAGGGTTTATGGATATGGCTATGTCAAGTGAACTCGATGGTGCTAGATAGATCAAATCGGTGGGGACGAGTTTGACTTTAGGTTTAGGACATAAGTGGAAATGAGAAAGTGGTTGAGGGTTTTTAGAGAATATCACTAAGCATTTTGAGCAAGCAAGCCATTAAGTAGTACCCCATCCCCTTTTAATAGCATTGGCTTTCCTATGGACTCAATGTGATCTTGGATCACTAAAATGAAAATGTAGAGTCTTGAGCATTAGCCAATATGTGTCCTTAGCATTTTGAGGGGTCCACACCTCTAGTCCATGCCATACCAACCTTTGAACTTTCTGAAACATTTATCTTGATAGAATATTAGTTCAATGAGCTATATGTTGTTATGAATTACCAAAACCACCCGGGTATTAGTTGCAGTTTCAATATCCCCCTTTTTTAATTGATGACAAAATATAGATCAAAGCTTCGTCAAATGATAATATAAATGAAGTACATTGTCGCTTTGAGAAGTATGTGATAAGAAAGAGCTCCCCCTAAATTTGTGCATTATTTGAAATTTTCTTTTGAATGTAAATGCATAATTAATTTGGATCATGAGTCACTCTTCCATGTTACATACATCTTGGTGGAGCACTCAAAATGATAGAATATGAAATATGCACTCATCACAAATAAGATATGAATGATCTTACATAAGATATAGAATATCATCATTAAGCACAAGCATTAAAGTATGATATGATCAAACATATGATCATAGAAGTATCTCACACACAAGCATAAAACACTGTATCCTCCAAACAAGCAAAGCAAATAGAGTAGCAAGAGAGGCAAAAAGAAGCAAACACGCTCTATCTCTCTTGACGCCTATGATCTATACACTTTCTTCCCATTTGGCAACAATTTACCAAAAAGCTTGAAAATGCATAGTGCTATGCGGCTCTCTAAGCATGATCTCTGGGAGCTCCCGAGTGCGAAGGTGGCGTGGAGAGGAGTCCTGCAACGAATGCATCCGAAGAAGTCTGAAGAGCTGGTGGAGTTGCAACTGGAGGAGCAACTGAAGCTGTAGCTGCAGGTGCTGCCACTTTGGGTTTGGGATCAGTTACAACTAGCACATCTGATGACCTTGGTCCCCTTGGGACTTTCTGAAAAGCATTTGTAGTAGGTCCCTCATCCCTATCTTCAAACTCTTCCTTGATCTTCTCCACTGTTGATTGAATTTCTGTGACCTTCACATGTAAGTTATGAATTTTGGTCTCAATTATCCTCTCAAGAATCTCTTGGTTCCGAGTCAGGGTGGCCAGTCCTTTCTCAATCCTCAAAGTGGCTTGAACGAGATAACCAAATTGATCTTGCTTGGACATCAGAAATATCTGGGACGCTTCTTCAGCACTTGGTGTCTTGGCTGCCTTCGCTGCTTTAGCTTTTCCTTCTTCTCCTGAGCCTGGACAGAAGTGGGATGGGATGGATCCATGACAACCACATTGTCTTCAAACTCTAGCAGCAGGGGAAGATGTTCCTTATCCAGGAGATACATGCCCTTTTACATCTTGGAGTTGATGAGCATCTTAATATGTGGAGCATAGCCTCATGATCTCTTTTTGTCTGCAGCTATCCTCTTGATTGTCTAAACAATCAGTGTTATCACTTTGAATTTTTCAGGCACATCAAACATATCCAACAGATTTATTGAGTGCCCTCTGATCTTTTTGTCATCTCCAGACTTGGGAAGGAGAGTGTGTCTGAGTGTTGTGTTTATAGTTGGCAGAGCTGACAGCAGATAATAAACTGACCCAAACTTGTGGGTGTCCAACGCAACATCTAGAATTTCCTTGTACATGTGAGTCATTGAGTCATGTCCTTTTCTTGGATTAGCATATACATCAGTGTCCTCCTCATGCTCTTCTGGGGCATTAATCAGCTTTGCCCACTCAGCAACTGATGATTGGTACCTGGTACTCTATGTCATCCAAACAATTTTACCATTCAGGTAAAAGTGTGCTGTGGAATAAAACTGCATGATCCACTCATCATTCCATTTTGTTAATTTCTTACCAACAAATGCATCAACTCTGTTGATCTAAAACTCTCATGGACTCCTGGTAAATGACCTTCATTGCTGTCAATGAACTTCCAGTCCACACATCTCATGTCACCTACTATTGGCTTCTTGTCCAGAAGCACAGTCTCATAAAAGTCTTGTTGTTCCTTTGTATGGAACTTGTAGTCAACAAATGTCCTTCTTCTTATGGCATATGGGTCATTCTGCCTCCATAGCCTGAGACCTGCATCTTTTCTAAGCTTCTTGTTCTCAGCCACTGGATGGGTGTCTTCATCGTATGGAATCTTGGGATTCAACTTTCTAAGCACTTGCCCTTCCTCTTCTTCTTCCACTTTAGGCACTAGGGCCTTGTTCTTTTCAGCTGCTGGAATGTTTCTGGTGGATGTCTTGGGGGCTTGAGCAGTAGCCTTGGGGGCGGCCTTGGGCTTTAATGGAGCAGCCCCTGATCTGATTGCATCCCCCATCAATTTCTGAGTCTTTACAGGAGGTTCATCTTGCTCTTCTTCATCATCTGGGTCTCTGATCATACAAGATCTCCCAATAACTCTGGCCATGGTCTTTTTGACTTTCTCCTTCCTCTTCTTGGCCTCACCAGCCTCTTTGGGTTCAAGTGTGAACTCCATGGTTTTCTGGGTCGAGGCTCTGGCTTTGGAGATAGGAACTCTTCTTGCAGGAGCTTTCAGATTAATCCCTGGCTTGGTGTTAGCAGTTGTGCCAAACTCCTTCTTGACCACTTTCTTCTTGGAAGTGACCTCCTCTTCAACCTTGAAGTGCTCATCCTTAGGATCTGATTTCTTCTTCTTCTTCTTCTTCTTCTGCCTTGTTGCAGCTTTGGGCAGGTTGCTGGGAGTTCTTCTGCTCCCACCATCATAACTGCTCTCAGAGGGACTAGTGCCCTCACTCATCTGAACCTGTTCCTCAGACGAATTATGCTTGTCACTGTTGTCAAACATGCTAAAAGCTGAAGGCTGACCCTGTGAATATATGTAGATGAGATAGAGTGGATGAGCATCACAAAGTGCAGAGATTTTGCAAAAAAGTTGAGCCAAAAACTTAGTTTTAGTTTTCTATAGAAGGCATTTCGGAGCTACTTATTTGTTGAACTTGATGACACTGGAGCAATGTTTAGAGTCTAAACTGGTGACATCGGTCAGATCAAGACAAAGTATGGTGACTCCGAGACTTCTAGGGTTTCACAGAGATCTAAACTCGGTCACACCGATTTGCAAGATTCAGTCAGATCGATTTCTACAACTCGGTCGGTCCGAGATGAGTTCGGAGGAAACCTAACACTAAGTTTTTGAATCAAAACTATTCTAATGAGGTTTTTGATTGGATAGAAGTGTTTCAAACTTGGTAAGATTCATGGCATTGACCTAAGTGCAGGAATCAGATGAAAAGAGTGCACATAGGGTTGAGATCATACTCTAACTTGGTGGTGAGCTCGCTACGGTGACGACAGCGGAGGAGAATCCGTTGACGGCTGCGGAGACCAGCGGCAGGGGGTCGCTGGCGCCGGAGGCGACGATCTGGGGAGCTCGAGTCGGCAGAGCTGGAGTGCGCGGGCGAAGGGTTTCGGAAAAATTTCCAAAAATTTGGCTTGTGGTATATATATCCAGACCCCGTCAGTGTGACCGACTGGAACAACTTGGTGGCACCAAGATGGAGAATCACAAGCGGTTACTGCAACTCGGGTAGACCCAAGTGTTCAAATCGGTTGCCCCAAGATTGAAACCAAGATCAACCTAATGAACTCGGTATGACCGAAAGGAATGAATCGGTCAGACCGAAATGCATCAAGAGGTTTTGGAAGTTTTAAGTCTATGACGAATCGGTGCTCCGAGTGATCCTCACCCAGAGGGTTCGAATCTGACTTAGATCAAACTTTGTGATGTAGCATGAATAGTTTGAGACAAGAAAAGCATAGATAGCTAGAGGTAATACTTAGGCATTCTTGTCCATCCATTTGGCAAAAGAAAAGACCAAACAATCAAAACAACAAATGGATTTCATCGAATGAATAAAATTATGCAACCAACATGCTCACACAATAAGATATCAATGAAATATGTGGCAAAGCATGCACAAACACTCCAGTATCTATCAAGCAATTGGCGATGACTAGGTCATCTATATATGAGTATATTGACTTAGGAGTCAAATGAGAGCATTTTATCATAGGTCATGCTCATCGTTTAAGCAGAATTGGGGTTACCACTTTTACATAAAGCATTGTTGTGCTCACACTATTAGAGTTGCTTTAGCTCAATTCTTAGAGTAAAGCTCCCCCTAGATGTGATATCCCCTTTTAGTGGGATGAACTAACCTTGGGTTTTGTCGATGATGACTTCATGTAGATGTTGAAGATGTGGATGCTCAATGTTGATGTAGATCATTTGGAGCAATCCATTGGAGTGAGTTGCACTTTAAATACCTACATGTGTTAGTCCCACAAGGAAGAAACAAGGATATCCATGGACATAGAGTTAAGTACACACAAGATGATGTCCATGAAAGCATTGTGTTACCTTGTCCCTTGACTTACTAGCAAGAGGGTTTGTGACTCCTTGAACTAGTGCATTATGAGTGAAGTATGTTGGCAAAGTCACCCTCAAGAACTCTCTAGTTTTTCTTCTTCGGGATCCACATCATCATGATGGGAACCCTTAGGGTTGTAGATGTACTTGATGAAGTAGAACTTGAGGTAGACTTGGGAACCCACTTCACCAAGGACATTGGAGCTTCTTCAAATGCATCAATCTCCTCTTGAAGCTTGTCCTTGCCTTTTGGCTGGTGGTCTTGTGGTGGAAGATCATCTTGAGCTTGTGTTCCCTTTGAAGGAAGTAGGATCATACTCTCTTGTTGAGGAACAAACTTCATCTTGGGGTATTGATCTTCTTCCCACTCAACTCTATTGGCATTGAACATTCATTCAAAACCAACACCTTGATTCTTCCGGTGTCTTCCTTGCTTGCGTACAATTTCGTCGAATTGCTTACTCTCGGCAAGGCTGTTGTAAACACCTTTCTCTATAATTCCCTTCACTAAGCTATTTTCTGGCTCAAGTGTAACTTGGCTAATAGAATCATTAGTGGAATCAAGAGAACTACTAGAAGCAATAGTATTGGATTTAGCTTGATTATTTTTACTACTAGAAGAAGAATCTTTCTTACTCTTGTTGCTAGATTTTACTTGTGGCATGTAAGTAGACAAGACTAAATGTTTGGCAATGTAAGAAGAACTTTCCTTCCGAAGATCATCATTGATGGCTTTTAAGAACCCATGTTCTTGCTCTAGATTGAGCTTCTCAAAGCGTAGCTTCTCATGAGTTTTTAAAAGTTCTCTATGATCTTCTAATAGTAGTATCTTGAGCTAACTTAAGAGTGTTTGGTTTTTTAGTTAGACACTCAATCTCCTTGATCATTGTCATTTGTTTCATCTTGATTAGCATGATTAATAATAGTTTCATCATAGTTTTCATCACCTGCATTGTTAACAAGTAACTCGTCATCACCTAGCAAATCATCTTCATCACTACTGGAATCAATATACTCAGGCTGTGATACCTTGGGGCCTTTATCCATGAAGCATCTTCCAATTCCTACATTTGGTGAGTGAAATATGGCGTAGGAGTTGGTTGACACAAGTGCAAGACCGGCAACACCTTCATCTTGAGTATATTCAGAGACGGGGTGATAACTTCTCTCGGAGTGGTGGTCGCAGTCAGAACTGGATCCCATTGACCAACATGATCTTGATGTCTTCATTTTGTGTAGCTCTTTGATGACTTGTCCTTTCTTTCAGAATCCTTGCTTCTATGAGAGGTTCTTCGTTCATAACGATCATCTCTACTACTTCTCTCTCTTGGAGGTGATTCTTCTCTTCTAATTCTTCTTTTAGGTGAGTCTTCTCTTCTTTTGTAGGGAGCTATACACTCATTGGAGTAGTGTTCGGGTCCTCTACAATTATAGCAATTTTGCTCACGACTATAAGATCTTTTGTCATGGTAGGATCTTGACTTGGAGCTTCTTTCTTTGCTTCTACTCTTGTAGAATTTGTTGACGTTCTTCACCATTAAACTCAATTCCTCATTGAAGACTAGTTTTTCACTTGATGTGGCAGGAGCATCAGATGAGGCTTTATATGCACCACTAGACTTGTTGTGAAGCTCTTCTTTATTCTTGAGTGAAATCAAAAGGCCCATCCACTAGTCATCCTCAAACTCGTGCCAGTGGGCACGAGGGCGTGTGCCCAGTGAGAGTGGCCACACATCGGCCAACTCCTGCCTGCCTGCGTGCACCCCCAGATGCCCTGGACGACTCTGATATCGCCACGTAAACCCTGGACCCTCTCTCACTCTTCCCCTATGTTTCCCCGTACTCTCTCTCTCTCGCTCGGACCTGAGCGCACCTGAGAGTGCCGCCGTGCATCACTGCGGCCATAGCCTCCCCAGTGCCTCATCGTCATGACCACGAGCTCCACCAGCCCCTGTAGCACCTCTCCACCGAAGAAAGCGAGCCCGGATGGCCTCCATCGTCTCCACCGTCGCCTTCTCCCCCACCGGCCATCGGGGATCTTCATAGTCAATTCTCCATCGTCATTGCTTCCCAGAGCTCACTGACCATCTCGACGTGACCCCTGTGAGCCTCTGAGCTTTTCCCCTCACCTCCCCCTCTCGTGTTCCAGCTCTAACGGCCGCCCCGCGAGCTCTGAGGCCGCCGTCTGCCATGGTCGTCGTAGTCCTTGGTGTCGTGATCTCTTGATCGCTCCCGTGTGTCTAGCATGCTCGTGGAGCACCCTAGTTGCTGCGCTGCCGCTCGCCCTGCTCAATCGAGCGCTCTAGCCCGCCAGCCGCAACCACCACCGCTCCGGCCACCGCCTCACTCACAGCAGTTGCCGCTACCGGCCACCCCATCCGCAGCCGCAGCCACCGCTGGACGCCCGCATCACAGGCGTTCCAACGAGCCTAACCTCGCCTCCTCTCGTCGTCGAAATCATCGGGATGAGCAATGTTGTCACGTTTGTGTGTCACCCAGGTTTAGCCGCCGTTTGCCGACATGGCAACTTAATTAGCCGCTAATGACCCTTCTAACCACCCCTAGAGCCACCGCCATGTAGGCCAAGTGCCTAAATTAATTAGTTTAACTTCTTTGTTAGATTAGTACTAATCTCAGTGGGCCCCGTCTCTTATCTTTGACTTGGCCACGTAAGCATTGACAGAGACCCACTTGCCAGCCTCTCTAGCTGACACTGTGTCGCTGATGTGTGGGTCCCAGCTGTCAAGTTTGGCCTGGATGACCCTGTTGACCTGCTAATGTCACCGTGATATAATGCTGATGCAGTAAATGTTTTCTGGAGTTTTAAATAAATCAGAAATGATTTATTTATTTTAGACAATGTTAAAAACATCTAAAAATCATAGAAAATCAACTGTAACTCCAAATCAAATAATTTATATATGAAACATTATTAGAAAAATCCAATCTATCCATATGCACCATTTTTGTGCATGTTAGAACAACTTTTGGCTACTTTTAGGACAAATCAAATAAATGGCATTTGAATATCCACATATGGAGTTTGGATTTGAATCTTGTGTTCAAACCAATTTCATTTAAATTGTTTCTAGTTGCATTAGCTCAAATCAATAGCATATTGCCATGTCATGATCATCCATCATTTTGGTTGCATTCACTAGTACGCGTCGATGCTATACAAAAGGTTTTTAACCCCTTTCCGTGAGGGCATTTGGAACCATCGCCTAGTGAGTGACGGCGATGGGGGGTCGTTCACACACAACTCAGAGACCATCGGGGATAGGGACCCTACAGTACGCCTACTCATTTGTGCTCACATTGCCATTGCATTCGATATTCTGTGGTGCTACGTTTACGATGCGCGGCCCATCACAAATGGTTCACTATTATAGAACATGTATGATAAGCATACAATCACACACATTCGCTTTTCACAAACTGTATGCGATAACTAATTAACAAGATTAGCTAATCGTCGTACGCGTGTCGGATAGGATTACGAAACGTCGCACCGTCGTAACATCGTCGTACACAACAAATATCACACACGCTATTCTGTGGTGCAACGTTTACGATGCATACTTCATTAGAAACAGTTCATGGTTGCGAATCATGGACGATAAGGCAACTATCGCAAACTGTTAGTTTGACAGCACCGCTTGTGATATTGTCTAACATCACACACGCTTTGCAAACGGCAATTGTGTGCACGTTTGCACACGTTTCCTCTTCGTGAAAGATTTTGGATTATGGTGTATATCACAAACGTTTGTGTTTTACCAACCGTGTGTGCCGTAACAACCTGGAAAGCGTAATTTCATCGTAATTTAATTGCTGCTATATCAAACTGAAATTGAAATTTAATGTATGCTATAGATTTATTCATATGCATCAGGTTCAGACAACCAATGCATTATTCGATTCATAGGTACACATCAAGAATTAGATAACAACCAAATAAAGAATGATGAACCACAGTTGTATACTTGTACTATTAAAAACGGTAAAGAAAGATGCGAAATACATTCTGGTTGCTGAACAAGGTGAAGCAGAATGCCCATATTGTGTCATCCTCCATGTAGAAGGCACGCACGACTCTAGTCCAACCCCTTATGATGGCCGACCGCCCATCCTTCATGGTCTTCATGAAAACATATTGATTATCATCGTGTTCTGCTAGAAATACTTTAACCTTTGCAGGCCCACCAATCATGTAGTTTGAGAGGTAATCTTTAGTAAACTGCTTTGGGAACCACTCCAAAGGATAAAAGATCCAGATGTTGTCATCTAACACAACTCATTATGGGTAGTAAAAACAAGGCTGCAGAGTTCTTACTTACCGTCCTGCAGTTCGTTGTTGTATTGGATAAAGTGTAAACAAATAGTTTAATTCCCATCTTCTGACCCATTTTACTAACAATCTTTATCAGCTTCCTCACTTGATGTTGGTTCGTCGATATCTCATTACCCCATATGTAGAAAGGGTCGAAGCGCGGATCTTTACAAATGACATATGTACCTAAAAGCACCTAGGTAATATTAGAAGCTAAACACCAATTGCACAATGATGTAGTACAACAATCTTTTATAATATCTTATAACATCCAATATACTCACATATTTCATTAATTAACATCTTACATTATGGGCCGGAAGGAGTTTATTGCATTCTTATAAATTATCGGCTAATTAACTATTGCTGTATCCATGGGTTAGAGTTAGTTTGAGCTAAATTGGGCTCAAATAGCCCTAAAGTATATCTAAACATGTGGGATAGTTTGAGCTAGTTGCATCTATAACCCACCCAAAAAAACAATCCAACCCAAGAGGTGCTAATTGGAGCTAGTTCTCCTAGTGCATTTATGGTCAATCTAAGTATCTAACCCTGTTATCCAAATACCTCTTTGGATGGAGTTAGTTCAGGGTAAGTCATGAGCTAGAAACTAACTCTAACCTCTAAGCTAAGTTGAGTATCCAAACAGGGATGTGTTGTTGTTGTTTCCGCTGCTGCTCTTCTACGCGTATCTAGACATCATCAGAACATTAAGGCAACACTCTTCCTTGCTATGTTGCTATGTAGCCTCAGATATATTACATATGGCCCTAGTTAACCTAACAATAAATGGGTTGTAGATATATTCAGTTAAAAGTCCGATTCACGGATTAGTCCCTTATCAGCCCCCGGCCTATATGGTACCAGCTACCGATATCCTAAATAGTTAGCATATATAAGCCATGGGATGAAACTAACCTCGATGGAAAACAGAAGTTGTTCCTGAAAATGTCCTGTGTAGGTACATTGAGAAGCGTGTTAAGCATAATAGGCTAAACATCAACAAAAATTATCCATGGCAGACAAAATAATCTCCAAAAGATAGCTTCAGCATGCAAGTTTAAGCATGCTAGTAAAGCAAAACAAGTGAAAAGGTGTGTTAACTGCAACAGGCCTAACATTAAACAACAAGCAAACATAGTCATTCAAACTGGTATTGTGCTGGTCTAAGTACACTCGTTATTGTTAAATAAAAATGGAAAGCGTGTTTAACTACAAGATGCATCAACCAAATGTAGTCATTCATACCGTGTTTGTTTCAGCTTTGCTTGGATTTTAATCACCTATGGATTCGCTTCAGTGGCGAAGCTGTTTCTGTGAATCAGCTTCACCATCGAAGTACACTTTGAGGTGCTTCAGGAAATTGCACTAAAAATGACCCAAATCCAGATTCAGCCTCACTCGCAAAGCTGATTCCAAATAGCTGTTTGTTTTGGATTCCAGATTCGGCTTCATTGGCAAAGCTGAATCTGGTCCTAGAATCCGAAACAAGCAGGGCCAAAGTAGTATTGTTGAAACTGGTCTGATGAATTTGAACTGCACAGTTCATACTTGCACATATAGAACATCACGTTGTGAATAACTGGAATAAACAAGGCATACTACGAACAACCAAGATAGCATTTGAAACTGGACATATGCTAACTACAAACAACAGAACAATCAAAAAACTTTAAAAGAGGCATATGCTAGCTATAACAGGCTTAACAGCAAGCAAATATATGCATTCCTATCAGTATGTTTAAAACTGGATTGATGAAATGTACTGCATAGTAAATAATTGCATATATAGAGCATCGCATTGTGAACACCTGAAATAAACAAGGCATACTGCAAACAACCAAATATAGCAATTTAAACTGGATATATTCTCACTACACTACAAAAGGGACTCGACAAAACAAATCATGGGTTTCCCCCTACGAAGAGGCACGACAAAACATGGGTTTCCTCACTTGTCACAGATGGGCTCGTTCCCGTGGGAAGAGCATGGACCATGGATGCACTCCATGTTGTCGCAGATGGGCTCCTTCCCCTTGGAAGAGCACGACTATAGGGTTCCCTCCCTGATGTCGCAGACGGGCTCTTTCCCCTTGGAAGAGCAGATGGGCTCTTTCCCCTTGGAAGAGCCAGAGAGGGTGCCCTCCTCGTGGTCGCCATTGGTGAGGTCTGACTTGGAAGCTGTGGATCCCAAGCCAGCGTCGCAGAACATGTCCTTCAGAAATGATAAAATGGCCTAGATGGCGATGTAGGATGGCAAGTTGTTTACAATGAGCAAGAGGAGATCAATCGTGGGGCCATGCATGAGATCAATGGCGGTTGAACCCGACGGGTTGGGAGTGGGCCACTTAACCTGTGACATAGCCTGCCTCAGGCCATCGTTGTCGATGACCTTGATGCCGTAGCCAGCGGCCGAGACATGCCCGCATACTCTAGCCTACTGCTTGAGTGCCTGCCGCAGTAATGGTCATCAGCTTCCTCGGCGACATCGGGTGAAGAGACCGTGATACACCTCTTTTGGGCCGGTTGCTCCTCGAGCTGCATGGGAAGCATAGCCGGGCTTAGGCTGCAACACTCGTGAGTGGGGGATGGGGATGGGGATGGGGATCTATGGTGAAGGGGCGTTTGATAGGCGTCATCTAAGAAACTCAGAGCGGCCTTGGTATGGAGATCAGTGGGTAAGCTACACGGGCAAACCAACAGATGTTGACAATGGAGGTCTCGCGGTGGCGGCGGGGACCTTTCTAGAGTTTCCAGCGAGGGAGGGTGTGTGTGTGTGTGCACACGCGCCTGAGGAAGTTTTGGTGTGTGTGTGGAGGGGGGAGGAGGCGGGGTGTGTTTGAGGAAATGACGCGGGTATTGAAAATTTTACTACACGGGAGTCAAATGCGGGAGTGAA
Source organism: Aegilops speltoides (assembly GCA_021437245.1). Lineage (NCBI taxonomy): Eukaryota > Viridiplantae > Streptophyta > Magnoliopsida > Poales > Poaceae > Aegilops > Aegilops speltoides. Next base: position 197,902,816 of record CM038142.1, on the reverse strand, counting down.
ATGCCTGGGCTATTGAAAATTTTGATGATGGTGCATCGCACACGGTCCGTAAATAACGACCGTGTGTTATGAAACATAAAAACCCTCGAGGCGGGCAGATATTTTCCAAGGGCACGCGGGATTGGGAACAAGAAACATCGAACACGGTCCGGAGATAACAACCGTGTGTTATGAAACAGAAAAACCCTCCTCGAGGCGGGCAAATATTTTCTAGGGATGCAGGTGGGATTGGGAAGAAGAAACATCGCACACAGTCCGGAGATAACAACCGTGTGTTATGGAACAGAAAAACCCTTAAGGCGGGCAGATAATTTTGAGAGGGGAGCCACGTGGAGCCCAATGTACCGTGCGGTTGTGTGCGTGACAGGGGCACCGGCGTGGCACACAGTTAGTTTGAGTGAACCGTGTCTATTGCGTCATCCGACTTGTCTAATGTTCATAAATTTGGCGAAAAATGACGCGGGAGAGGGTGAGAACACGGACACACTTGCATGTGGACCAAATTTATATGTATGAAAAGGGTAGTTTGATTTTCAAATACCAAATGCAACTTCGATGTCACACCTATCTCACAAAGCGCATGGTATTGCTTCCCCCCCTCGTGTCAGCACGAAGGGAATCCTAAGCTATGAATGCATGCCCCCCAACCGAGCTCACCTAGCAAAGTTCAAAGTAGCTAGCAGCCCCCTCCTTCGTGTCGACATGAAGGGAATCCTAGGCTATGGATGGATGCCCCCAACCGTGGTTCACCTAGCAAACTACAAAGTAGCTAGCAGCCCCCCCTCGGGTTAGCACGAAGGGAATCCTAAGCTATGAATGCATGACGACCCCCCAACCAAGGCTCACCTAGCAAAGTGTGAAGAACCTAGCAGCACCTCCCTCGTGTCGGCATGAAGGGAATCCTAAGATATGAATGGATGCCACCCCAACCATGGTTCACCTAGCAAAGTGTGAAGTAGCTACCAGCCCCCCTCATGTTGGCATGAAGGGAATCCTAAGATATGATTGCCCCCCCCCAACTGAGGTTCACCTAGCAAAGTGCAAAGTAGCAGCCCCCCCCCCCCACACAGTTTTAGTCGGCGGGCCAGAGAGGCATCTCACCAAAATTGATCATAAAACTAACCAAGAATAATCCACCTTGGTCGTACAACCTCTCTCTTGTTGCTGGTCAAAGTGATGGTCGTCCTTGCGACCCCGGATAGGCTAACTCGCCAATAATCATGCAAGTAGCTAGTCCCCGAAGACAACCAGTGCATGCGTGTGGCCCAAACATATGTATGGATCAAGTGTGTTTTTTAGTACACAATGGAACAACTTTGATGTGGCACCGTGCTTTCGAACTAGAAATCCACACACTAAATGAGGGTTAGGTTGATGATGCATATGTATGTTACACCACACTTCAAGCCGACGACGGGGGTTCATGCATGCATGCGGGCATAGTATATGCACTCAAACTTTAATTAGGTCTGAATCTCACCATGACCTATACTATGATAACACAAACAAAATGAAGAATCCGCCATGGTAACCTATCTTGTTGTCGGTCAAGGTGATCATGGATGTCCACGCGGGCCAATGAATATATAGGCTTGTCGCCGATAACCATGCGAGGGAGTGTACCATTCGAAGACAACCACTACATGCATATGTATGGAGGTGATGCGTGCATGCATGTTTGAATAGCTTTTCACAACATTGATGTGGCGCGTGCGTTGAAAAGCATACACTCTCCCCACACAGATCGAGATCGGTTCATGACATGTCGTTGTACTAGCCACTTCGACCCGATGGGAGGGATATATATATATATATATATATATATATATATATATATATGTATATATATATATACCGTATTTACAGGCAAAAAAATAACCCCCTCCTAAGTCAAATTAACCACTCTCGTTGTCAGGCAAAAAGTAGTGATGGATCAAGCGGGCCCACAAATCGAAAGCAGTGATATCGCTGATAACCGCTTAAGTGGGTGCGAGAGGACAACAACCATCGCTTTGCAAGTGGGCCAAACATATGTTGAATATAATACCTAAAATGCACAACTTTGATGTGCCACACATGCCTCAAAAACCATAAACCATGCACCGACACAGAGCGAGGTTCATGAAGCGTACTACATATGATGGTCCCCTTCGCCCTCTTCGACGCAAACTATATGCTCCTACCGTAATACAACCCAAAAAGAATCCTCATCGATGGTGAAATTAATTAACCTCTCCCGGTGTAGGTCAAAGTGATGCACATGCATCGATGATGGCCTCATGGGCCCTCAGATGGAAGCGTCACACGTGAGTGTCCTAGCTAGGATAACCACCGCCTACATGCATTTGGCACAAAGAGGTGTTGTGTGATGTTTGAATAGCCATTTCACAATTTTGATGTGGCACGTGCCTCGGAAACCGAAAAGTCCCGACACTGAGTGAGGTGTACTTGTTCACAGACGCGTATGTATAGTATATATATATGGTAGTCCCCGCCCACCTCTTCGACGCGTATTATATACCGCCATAACAGAAACAAAAAAGATTCTACGGCTATTCATCAAAGTGATGGACGATGACCTCGCGGGCCCATAGAAAGCATCATACGCGAGTATCGAGTGTCATGTAGGACAACCATTGGCTGCATGTGGCCAAAACATGTATGCATGAACGGGGTGTGTATTGTTTTAAATTATGAATTCACGACTCTGATGTGGAACCGGCCTGCCTAACAAAACGGCCGACCCACACGGTGGCTCACAACTTGTAGTGCACTGCGATCCACTCGCCACCCCCATACACACACACCCACACACACACCGCGAATCCACCACAAAAATACATGTTACCAAAGGAGGGACGTTTTAATTTAAAAAAAATAAGAGATCATTAAGATGTTTTAGTACATTAATTGATTGATTTTCTATGGGTATAATGTGCAAAAATCAAATTCGAGCTACATGCACACGTGACAGTGCACCTAAATGGATTGCAAAAACACATGTGTCTCACTGGGTCCATGTTCACTCCCCTTGCAAAAAATTTCAAACAATAAGAATCTTGATTTTTAAATTCCAGTACATCCAAAACTTATTTGAAGTTCATGAAACTTACCGTGTTGTCATATGGACACCAATACAAAGATGCTTTGTACTTTTTTGGGCAAAATTTGAGACCAGTTTTGATGTACTCTTTATCTAGTTACAAATGGGAGATTTTTTAATAATTGGGAACCAATATCCCAAATGGACTAATTATTCAAACCGTGAGCGTTAGACCAACAATGGATATGTGCCATGCTTCGGTTAAGCAAAAAAATAAAGTGGCATCATTAATCAGCCAAATAGAAAAACAATATACGTGCTGCCACGCGACCCGTGTACCGTGCGAGCAGGCGTGAGTTAACGAGACGCATGCAAGAAGTCCGCCACGCAGGCAGACAGGGAGGCGTGCGTGCATGTGTGAATTGACGGAGGCGTGCTCGCTACGTAGTGTCATCGGGAGGCATGCGAGTAGCTGTGTGAAACGACGGTAGGCATGCTAGCAGTTCGGTGTGCGGGATCACCGGGAGGCGAGCCAGCGGTTTGACCACCGCCCGCCTCTCTCCCACTACTCCATATTAATGGAGCGCCCAAGAGTCCGCACCCCCATCCTCGCCACACACACAATCCCCTCTCTCTGCTTGCATCCTCGACGCCGCTCTCAGTCATCAAAGCCGTCGGTGTATGAGGATGCCGCCGAAGCGCCCCATCGGAGGGAGTGGCGACGCCGGGGCTTCCAAAGCACTAGAGCACGGGGTGGAGATGTAGACAGAGGTTGCCTTCACTGCCGGCGAGTTATCGCTGTCACCTGACATTCTCGACGGCATCGAGCTTCCACAGCCGAAGGCGGAGTTCCACTCCGAATCTGGTGACGACTCGGGCAACGACTCCGATGACCACTCCGGTGATGACTCCGACGACGATGGACAACTGGTTAGTCATCTATACCCATTTATGTGTCAAATAGATCCCAGGGTTTCTCTGGTTACTCGTGCCTCCCCCTTTTCGGAATAGAAATCCTATGGTTATGTTCTCCCAATCCATGAAATCTGAGTAAGTTTCGTTAGATCCCTATAGTGTATTGATTGTTTGAATGGTACAAGTGATAAGTGATTAGTTGTTTCATCTATGGAAATTATTTCTGCTAGTAATCCGACTAGGGTTAGTGTTCATGCTAAAAATTCCTAGCTAGGACTTGACAATTGATTTTGAATGACCTACTGATGTCTACTACACAACCTTCTTCTTGTAGACGTTGTTGGGCTTGCAAGTGCACAGGTTTGTAGGACAGTAGCAAATTTCGCTCAAGTGGATGACCTAAGGTTTATCAATCCGTAGGAGACGTAGGATGAAGATGGTCTCTCTCAAGCAACCTTGCAACCAAATAACAAAGAGTCTCTTGTGTCCCCAACACACCCAATACAATGGTAAATTGTATAGGTGCACTAGTTAGGTGAAGAGATGGTGATACAAGTGCAATATGGATGGTAGATATAGGTTTTTGTAATCTGAAAACATAAAAACAGCAAGGTAACTATTGATAAAAGTGAGTGTAAACGGTATTGCAATGGTAGGAAAACTCTCTTGCCGTCAACTCTCTTGCCGTCAACTCTCGTTAAAGTGTTCTAAAATCCTTAACGACTCAATCCGATAAGATAACTTCAAAGGGAAAACTCAATTCATCACAAGAGAGTTGACGGGGAGAAACATCATAAGATCCAACTATAATAGCAAAGCTCGCGATACATCAAGATCGTGCCATAGAGAGAACACGAGAAAGAGAGATCAAACACATAGCTACTGGTACATACCCTCAGCCCCGAGGGTGAACTACTCCCTCCTCGTCATGGAGAGCGCCGGGATGATGAAGATGGCCACCGGTGAGGGATCCCCCCTCCTGCAGGGTGCTGGAACGGGCTCCCAAGAGGTTTTTGGTGGCTATAGAGGATTGTGGCGGCGGAACTCCCGATCTATCTTCATCTCCAAAGGTTTTAGGGTATGTGGGCTTATATAGGCGAAAGAAGCCAGTCGGGGGAGCCTCGAGGGGCCCACGAGAGTGGAGGGCGCGCCCAGGGGGGTGGGCGCGCCCCCTATCTCGTGGCTTCCTCGATGGTTCCCCGGCTTGCACTCGAAGTTTCCTAGGTCACGTTCGTTCCAAAAATCACGCTGCCGAAGGTTTCATTCCATTTGGACTCCGTTTGATATTCCTTTTCTTCGAAATACTGAAACAGGCAATAAACAACAACATGGGCTGGGCCTCCGGTTAATACGTTAGTCCCAACAGTAATATACAAGTGTATAATAAAGCCCGTAATTATTCAAAACAGATAATAAAATAGCATGAATGCTTCATAAATTATAGATACGTTGGAGACGTATCAGCATCCCCAAGCTTAATTCCTGCTCGTCCTCGAGTAGGTAAATGATAAAACAAAGAATTTACGAAGTGTGAATGCTAGAAGGTGCACAAGTTTGATCAATGATAATTTCAATCACCTTTTCTAGCATGATTGTATGTCATAACAGTAGTTCATCTCATAAAACTTCTCACGAACAAGTAACAAGCAAGTCACATGTTGAAAGCATAGACCATAAACTAGCAAACTTCATTCTTAGTTATCAAACAATTACAATTCATCTTATTTTCAGGAAGGGTCTATGTCAGAGCTTTGATTTAGCAAACTCCACATACTCAACTATCATATAGTCTTCTACAATTGCAAAAACTCACGCAATACTAATGGTTATGGAGTTTTAATTGGACACTGAGAAAGATAGGGGCTTCTATTGTTGCCTCCCAACGTATTCACCTTTGGGTGATGTCAACAATAATAGTTCATGCTAACTTACATCCAATTGGATATATATATCAGGATCTTCCCAACGCGAGGTGCTTGCCAAAGGATAAAATGAAAAAGGGAAAGGTGAAGATCACCTTGACTCATGCATAAAGTAAAAGACATAAAGTAAAAGATAGGCCCTTTGCAGAGGGAAGCAGAGGTTGTCATGCGCTTTTAGGATTGGATGCACAAAATCTTAATGCAAAAGAACGTCACTTTATATTGCCACTTGTATATGGACCTTTATTATGCAGTCCGTCGCTTTTATTGCTTCCATAACAATATCGTATTAAGCTTATTTTCTTCACACTAATAGATCATACATATTTAGAGAGAAATTTTTATTGCTTGCACCGATGACAACTTACTTGAAGGATCTTACTCAATCCATAGGTAGGTATGGTGGACTCACATGGCAAAACTGGGTTTAAGGATATTTGGAAGCACAAGTAGTATCTCTACTTAGTGCAAGGAATTTGGCTAGCATGAGGGGGAAAGGCAAGCTCAACATGTTTGAATGACCCAAGACAATATACTTTAACTGAGATGTGAGAAAACATAACCCATTATGTTGTCTTCCTTGTCCAACATGAACTCTTTAGCATGTCATACCTAATGAGTGCTCACAATTATAAAAGATGTCTAATATAGTATATTTATATGTGAAATCTCTCTTCCTTCAATATTCTTTCAAGAACTCTTCAAATAAATTTACAATTCTTGCTAACCTTCAATAAATTTACAACCTCTACTTTTAAATGTGAAGTCATTACTTCCTATGTGATAAGCAAATGAGACATACATAATTTCAATTTATGACAATCAACTCATTCAACAATTTACTCATAGGATAGTGAAGCACACGAGTAAATGAAAAACTACTCCAACAAGATATAAGTGAAGATCAATGAGTAGCGAAATAATTATGTAACTATGCGAAGACTCTCTCTCATTAAAGAATTTCAGATCTTGGTATTGTATTCAGACAACAAGCAAAACAAAATAAAATGACATTGCAAGGATAGCACGACTCATGTGAAGAAGCAAAAACTTAGGCTCAACCGATACTAACCGATAGTTGTTGAAGAAGAAAGGTGGGATGCCTAGCGGGGCATCCCCAAGCTTAGATGCTTGAGACTTCTTGAAATATTATCTTGGGTTGCCTTGGGAATCCCCAAGCTTGAACTTTTGTGTCTCCTTAATTCCTCCCATATCATGGTTTCTCTTTTTATCAAAAGCTTCATCCACACCAAACTCAACAAGAACTCGTGAGATAGGTTAGTATAAACCAATACAAAACCTTATGATTTTCTACTGTAACAAATCACTAAAATTATTATTCAACATTGCATACTAAATGCCTCTCTACATATTTAATACTCCTATCCTCAAATAGAGTCATTAAACAAGCAAACATATGCAAACAATGCAACCATAACAGCAATCTGCCAAAACAGTATAGTCTATAAAGAATGCAAGATTCATCATACTTCCCTAACTCCAAAAATTATGATAAAAATACTACGCTGTAGAAGATTTATCAGAGCTCAATATGCAAAAAGTTTCAACATTATACCATTCTCTGACTTTTCTAGGTAATTTTTGCAACAGCGGTAAACTTTCTGTTTTCAAACAGCAACATGTATACTAGCAAAGTAAGCATGACAAAGGCTATCCTTGACATTTTTATTGAAAATATAGATGCAAAACATTATTATAAATAACAGCAAGAAAATACTAACAAAATAAAATGACACTCCAAGCAAAACACATATCATGTGGTGAATAAAAATATAGCTCCAAGTAAAGTTACTGATGAACGAAGACGAAAGAGGGGATGCCTTCCGGGGCATCCCCAAGCTTAGGCTTTTGGCTATTCTTGAATATTACCTTGGGGTGCCTTGGGCATCCCCAAGCTTAGGCTCTTGCCACTCCTTATTCCATAGTCCATCAAGTCTTTACCCAAAACTTGAAAACTTCACAACACAAAACTCAACAGGAAACTCGTAAGCTCCGTTAGTATAAGAAAATAAAACCACCACTTAGGTAATGTACTGAACTCATTCTAAATTCATATTGGTGTAATATCTACTGTACTCCAACTTATATATGGCTCATACCCTCCGATACTACTCATAGATTCATCAAAGTAAGCAAACAACACATAGAAAACAGAATATGTCAAAAACAGAATAGTCTGTAGTAATCTGTATCAAACGTATACTTATGGAACTCCAAAAATCCTACTAAATTAGGAAGTGCTAAGAAATTTGTGTACCAATCCATAGCAAGAATAATCAGATCAGAAGCACGTTACCGTGAATTAACAAAACTAATTTACTGGGTGCAAAAGTTTCTTATTCTCAGCAGGATCAACACAACTATCACCGTAAGCATAGCTTCAAGATTTTCAACACATAGAGAGGAAACTTGATATTATTGCAATTCCTACAAGCATATATTCCTCCCTCATAATAATTTTTTAGAAGCATCATGAATGAATTCAACAATATCAGCATCACATAAAGCATTATTTTCATGATGCATAAGCATAGAATTTTTATTACTCTCCACATAAGCAAATTTGTTCTCATGAATAGTGGTGGGAGCAAACTGAACAAAATAGCTATCATGTGAGGCATAATCCAATTCAAAATTGAAATCAAGATGACAAGTTTCATGATTATCTTTATAGCATACATGTCATCACAATAATCATCATGGATAACAACTTTGTTCTCATAATCAATTGTAACCTCTTTCGAAATAGTGGATTCATCACTAAATAAAGTCATGACCTCTCCAAATACACTTTCATAATTATCAAAATAAGATTCAACACCCTCCAAAATAGTGGGATCATTACTTCCAAAAATTGACACTCTTCCAAACCCACTTTGATCAGTATAATCATCATAAATAGGAGGCAGGCTATCATCATAATAAATTTGCTCATCCAAACATGGGGGACTAAAAATATCATCTTCATTAAACATAGCATCCCCAAGCTTGTGGCTTTGCATATCATTAGCATCATGGATATTCAAAGTATTCATACTAACAACACTGCAATCATGCTCATCATTCAAAGATTTAGCGCCAAATATTTTACAGACTTCTTCTTCTAATACTCGAGCACAATTTTCCTTTCCATCATTTTCAGGAATATATTAAAAAGATGAAGCATACGAGGCACCCTCTATTCCTTTTTTTGTAGTTTTCATTTATAGACTAAACTAGTGATAAAAAACAAACTAAAAGATTCGATTGCAAGATCTAAAGATATACCTTCAACCACTCACCTCCCCGGCAACGGCGCCAGAAAAGAGCTTGATGTCTACTATGGAACCTTCTTCTCGTAGACGTTGTTGGGCCTCCAAGTGTAGAGGTTTGTAGGACAGTAGCAAATTTCCCTCAAGTGGATGACCTAAGGTTTATCAATCTGCTGAAGGCAAAGGATGTAGATGGTCTCTCTCAAACAACCCTGCAACCGAATAACAAAGAGTCTCTTGTGTCCCCAACACACCCAATACAATGGTAAATTGTATAGGTGCACTAGTTCGGCAAAGAAATGGTGATACAAGTGCAATATGGATGGCGGATATAGGTTTTGTAATCTGAAATTATAAAAACAGCAAGGTAACAAGTAATAAAATTGAATGAAAACGGTATTGCAATGCTTCGAAACAAGGCCTAGGGTTCATACTTTCACTAGTGAAAGTTCCCTCAACAATAATAACATAATTGGGTCATATAACAATCCCTCTACGTGCAACAAATTGTCACTAGAAAGTCACTAGTAAGGAAAAACAAACGAAGAGATTATTGTAGGGTAAGAAACCACCTCAAAGTTATTCTTTCCGATCAATCCATTGGGCTATTCCTATAAGTGTCACACACAGCCCTAGAGTTTGTAGTAAAATAACACCTTAAGACACACATCAACCAAAACCCTAATGTCACCAAGATACTCCAATGTCACCTCAAGTATCCGCGGGTTTGATTATACGATATGCATCCGCCAAGCTATGGGCACAAGCAAAGGTTTTCCAGCCATGAAGGAGAAGCATGACATGAGGTGCACGGAACTCCACATCCACCCGCATGTTGCCATTACAGCAACCTCTCACGTGTAGCTTCAGTCTGTGTGGCCTGTCGAGCTTCATTACCCTTGCAAAGGGAGTGTGAAGTCGAAGGCGGCCGTGCGCGGGCCCGCACAGCCTGAAGATGAATTCCAGCATCGTGTCCCCGATATGGCCCTCCATCAGAGACAAGGCAGCTGGAGGAGGGGTGGTCGGGCCACCGCGTCTTCCTCCCCGGCCCCGAGCTCCACGCCGGCCGTGACCATGTCCCATGGCACCGTCTTGCGCACTGGACCCAGCACCCGCGTACCCAGCAGTGGCTGCGATACGGTGCCAAGAGGAGGCCCTCATCGCCACAGCTGCAGCTCAACCATGCCCACTTCCCCTCACCATGGTGGAAAAGGGGTACAAGCAAAAGGAGAAAGGAATGCGTGGGTGAGTCCCTCCCGTCGCCTCCGCGCCTCCTTTTCTAGCAGAGCATGGCCGGGGGCTAGCTCCTCACCACCCAGAAGGCAACCGCCCCGCCTCGCCTATCTAGTTCGTCAGTGCCGTTGACAACATCCAGATTCATGAACTGCCATCTTGTGCCTATCTGGGGCGCCTAGCCTTCTGCCATGGAACTCATTCCCGTGCCCTACGTATCCGTTACCTACCCTGCGCATGCATGCAACATACATGGAGGAAACCACGGGTATAGTGGGGTGAGTAAAACGACAATTACCTCTTCCCTCGGGATTGTGCGCGGGAACTTCAATTAACTTCCCCAGAACGTGGGGTGCCCCCTGCCCCTATACGTGGGTAATCCTATGGCGTTTGATAACGCACGACTCGCCGGGAAGCCGGAAGCTAATTCAATCCCAGGTTAATGAAGAAGCAAAGAAGATATCAAAAAAGGCATGGATCCCCGCTGCGGTCTGGTCGAAGCTCCCGCATGTGTACTTGATGGGGGCTACCCCAACGATGCCCGAAGGCATGCATGGGATAGGCCTAGGGCTCTTGTCGGTGCAATGAATATCTGCATTCGTTGACCAAACTTGTACACAGGCGTGTTGATGATCGCACATCCAAATAGGTACATCAACACAAGGCTAAGGCAAAAAAGCCAATTTTCGTGAGATCATGGAGCACATTAAGAAGAATAAGAAAGCAAGATAGCACCTTGGGAAGGGCTCCCTTGCCGGGCAGGAGAACTAGGCCAGGTCTAGACTGCCCCGACGATAAGCCCAGATCCCCCCCCCCCCGGCAAGGCTTGTCGGGGCTGTCGGGAACAAACCCCCGCCAAGCTCTATTCAGCAAGGAAACCCACCAAGTCGCCACCGCTCCACCGCATCATGAAGCCAGTTACTTATCGATGCAGTGTCAAGCCCTCCACGTGATTAAGTGGCATTCATTAAGCATGTGGCAACTTGCTGGAAGACCGATCACACCCGTTTGACACCCATCTAGAGGTATGTCAAGATGATAAGCAGAAGATGGTTAAGCGTTGGTATAACCTTGTCGGGGATGCACCTCCACACGCCACCTAAGGTAGCATTTATGGCATTTTGTCCGAAGTGTCTGTCGGCATCCTGGACTTGGGGGTATCCAATCCTGCCTTCTTGCGGCCCACTGCATGACTCCATCGACGGCTCGGTACCGCCCAGCTTCAACACCAACACCATAAGATCCTTGCGATGGGCCAAGCCTCGCGAGGAGGAGGACGCCAAGACCCCCGAGGGAAGAGGCCTCCCAAGGAGGGCTCCTGAGGGGCCGAGATTTCTATGCAAATTATCTCATGAGGCTCGGCTGACGTGAGCCATGACGACCAAGGCCAGGCGGGTGCCAGGCGGGTGCAGAGCGCAGGTTTCCTCTTTGGTGCAAGGGAGGCAAGCCATAGGCGTGGAGCCCGAAGAATCAACCAAAGGTTTCCATTCTGGTGCAACAAGACTAAGAGCGGCAGGACGGAGGTCATCACCGAGCCCCCCGCAGGGTCATGACCAGAGGCTTTTCGTAGGCGAAGACTACCTTTGTCAGGATAGACTGTACTACTTGTCCCCCTTCAAATCACGCTGAGGGAGTCCTGGACTAGGGGGTGTCCGGATAGTCGAACTATCATCTTTGGCCAGACTCCTAGACTATGAAGATACAAGATTGAAGACTTCGTCCCGTGTCCGGATGGGACTTTCCTTGGCGTGGAAGGCAAGCTTGGGGATGCGGATATGTGGATCTCCTACCATTGTAACCGACTCTGTGTAACCCTAGCCCTCTCCGGTGTCTATATAAATCGGAGGGTTTTATTCCATTGGACGAACAACAATCATACCATACGCTAGCTTCTAGGGTTTAGCCTCTTTGATCTCGTGGTAGATCTACTCTTGTACTACCCATGTCATCAATATCAATCAAGCAGGAGTAGGGTTTTACCTCCACCGAGAGGGCCCGAACCTGGGTAAAAACATCGTGTGCCTTGTCTCCTGGTACCATCTTCCTAGACGCACAGTTCGGGACCCCCTACCCGAGATCCGCCAGTTTTGGCACTAACATTGGTGCTTTCAATGAGAGTTCCTCTTTGTCGGGACCTTTAGGCCCGATGGCTCCTTCGATCATCAACAACGACGCGGTCCAGGGTGAGACTTTTCTCCCCGGACAAATCTTTGTATTCGGCGGCTTCGCACTGCGGGCCAACTCGCGTGGCCATCTGGAGCAGATTGAAAGCTACGCCCCTGGCCATCAGGTCAGATTTGGAAGTTTGAACTATACGGCTCGTGACTCCAAGGTGCCGGACTCCTCTTTGGACTCCAAACCTTCTGCGCCCCTGCCAATCGAATCCGATTGGTCGCCGATCATGGAGTTCACCGCCGCGGACATCTTTCAGCACTCGCCCTTTGACGACATCCTAAATTCACTAAAGTCTCTCTCTTTATCAGGAGAGCCCTGGTCGGACTATGGTCAGGTAGGTTGGGATGCGGACGACGAAGAAATTCAATGCCCACCCACCACCCACTTTGTAGCCACTGTCGATGATTTAACCGACATGCTCGACTTCGACTCCGAAGACATCGACAGTATGGACGACGATGCAGGAGACAACCAAGAACTAGCGCCTACAGGGAACTGGAAGGCCACCTCGTCATACGACATATACATGGTGGACATCCCAAAGGATGGGAATGGCGATGGAACAACGAAGGATGACCCCTCCAAGAAACAGCCTAAGCGCCGGCGTCAGCGGCGCCGCTCTAAATCCCGCCACAGCAAAAATGGAGATTACGGCACCGGAGACAATAACACCCCGGACAGTGCCGAAGACAACCCCCTCCAGCAGGATTCAGCGCATGAGGATGGAGAAGCCAACCCTCGTGAGAGAGCGGCAGACAGAGAGGTAGAGGACGATAAATATATGCATCCCTCTAAAGACAAGGCAAGCCTCGACGACGACGAATTTTTCGTGCCTGAGGATCCCGTTGAACAAGAGCGTTTCAAATGCAGGCTTATGGCCACGGCAAGCAGCCTCAATGTGACGCCCGCATAATTAAGCTACAGTAACACTCTACTAACGATGCCACATCACCACGATTACTATTGTTCTTTTCACGGTGATTCAAATCTTGTTCGATTTCAAAATCAAAATCAAGTCAGCCAGTAAAAGTTTTCAAATAATAAAACTAAAATGTTTGAAATGTAGAAAATAAATCATAGATGATTATGGTGCTGAAACCACATTTTAATAAATTATTTAAATGCACTAAATTAAATAAAAGAAAAATGAAAAACAAAGCAAACTAAAAGAAACCCCCATGGCCACTTGGCCGCTAGGCCCATCTGGTCCTAGCCAGACTAGACAGGCCGGCCCACCCGCGCGCCTCTGGCCTGCTTAGGCCGACCACCCCCCCACTAACCCTAACCCCCACTCCTCCCACGTCCCACTCCTCCCTCTGCCTCCCTCCCGATCCAAATCGGGATCGGGGGCACCAAGCCTACCGCCCCTCCGCGACCCCTCGACCTACTTTGTGCCCGATCATCGGCTGGCGCTCCCGTCGCTTCACGCCCAGAGTCCGTCGCCCAGCACCACCCACCGCCTCGACACCGCACCGTCTCTGGTGCCCCGCCGCCTGCTCCGTCCCGCCGTTCGCCGCCTGAAGCTGCCCTCGCCGGACCACCCCGCCCCGCCTCTCCATCGCCGGACCTCCCCGAGCCTCCCCGAGCCCTCTGCCTAGACCCCACGCTCCGCTGTGAGCTCTGCGCCGGCGCGTCATCCCCTGTCCCCCTTCCGACCTCGTCAACGTAGCCACCAGCTCCCGGTCTCGATCCGTGCGCTCCTCCTCCAGCTCGTCAAGGCCACCTCCAGCGCTCGCGCTCGACGACCAGGCCCGTTCCCAATCGCGCGCCTGCTGCTCGCTTCGCCCTGCCTTGCTGCTCCACCACCGCAGCCCGCCGCCGCCTCGGCCCCATCCGCACCCGCCATCGTAGTCGCCCCACGCCGCCTCCCTTGGCTGGCGGCTTGGCGGCCAGAGCGCCGCGCCAGCACCCTCCTCGGGCTCACGCCCGTTCGGGCGCCCCGCCCTTGCGCCCGCACCCGCGCACCCGCTAGCGCCCGCTCCAGTGGCCTCCTGGGCCACTGGCATGAGGGGCCCGCCCCTATGGGTCTATGACAAAGGGGCCCCACGCCCCAGAACAAAAACAATGAAAATTAAATTGATAAAAAAATGAAATAATAAATAATTAATTAAATAATAATAATTAAATTAATTAATTAAGGAATTAATTAAGTTAATTAATCATGATTAGATTAACCTAATTAACTAATTAGTTTAATTAAACAGTAGTTAGATTAGTTAAACACCGATTAGGCTAAGCAATCGATGACGGTGGGACCCACACGTCGGTTTGACCCCATCGCGTCTGTTGGCTGTTGGCGTCATCTTGACGTCATGATAGCGTCGGCATGATGCAATCGCTCGATAATGTTGAATTTAAATAATTAAATAAATCCTAAAATGAATTAAATCTTTTAAAATTAATATAAAATAAACCGTAGCTCGGATGGAAAAACTTTATACATGAAAGTTGCTCGAGAATGGCGAGGCGAATCCGGATCGCAGCCCGTTAAATGCGCTACACCTCCCTAGCATAGCAAACACACGACTTTCCCCTCGGTCCGTGCGCCGAAAACGCGAAACACCGGGATACTTTCCGGATGTTTCCCCTCCACCGTATCGCCTATCCCTCGTTAGGTCACCCTAGCACAACGATTGCAGCGTCTTGCTTTGTATTACATTTGATTGCTCTGTTATTTATTGTGTTTCCCCTCGTTACTTCTTTCCAGGTAGACCTCGAGGCTGGCGACCCCCGATTCGTCTCACGGAGTTGGCGACCCCTCTCTCTTGCCGAGCCACCAGCAAGCCCCCCTTGATCACCAGATATCGCCTATTCTCCTCTATCTGCTTGCATTAGAGTAGTGTAGCATATTCTTGCTTTCGATTGATCCTATTACGAGGCATAGCGACATTGTTGCTACATCTGTTGATACCTTACCGCAATCCTAAATGCTTAGTATAGGATGCTAGATTATCATCATTGGCCCTACATTCTTGTCGATCGCCTTGCTATACTATCGGGCCGTGATCACTTGGGAGGTGATCACGGTATATACATACATACATACTATACAGATGGTGACTAAAGTCGGGTCACTCGAGGAGTACCATAAGTGATTACGATGAGGGGCTGAAAGGACGGTGGCTCCATCCCGGTAGAGGTGGGCACGGGTTCCCGCGGCCCCGATTGTTACTTTTAGGCGGAGCGGCAGGCAGGTTGAGACCACCTAGGAGGCAGTGGGCTGGCCTGCTCGGCGTTCGCGGATACTTAACACGCTTAACGAGATCTTGGTATTTGATCCGAGTCGGCCATTTGGTCTATACGCACTAACCATCTACGTGGGAGTAGTTATGGGTATCCCGGCGTCGTGGTATCACCGAAGCCTTCTTGGCGTCGGCGACGGGCGGGCGCGCGGGTTGGACTGCGTTAACGCAACTTCCTTTGTAATGGAGGTTGCTAGGTGCGCTCACCGGCGCGTGCATAGCGAACGAGTGTGTGCTCAGGCGATGGGCCCGGACCCTGCAAGCGCATAGGATTAGACCGGCGTGTTGACCTCTGTTGTGCCTAGGTGGGGCTGCGGCGTGTTGATCTTCCGAGGCGGGCATGACCCAGAAAGTGTGTCCGGCCAAATGGGATCAAGCGTGTTGGGTTATGTGGTGCACCCTGCGGAAGTTTAATCTATTTGAATAGCCGTGTCCCTCGGTAAAAGGGCGACCGGAGTTGTACCTTGACCTTATGACAACTAGAACTGGATACTTAATAAAACACACCCTTCCAAGTGCGGATACAACCCGGTGATCGCTCTTTAACAGGCGACGAGGAGAGGATCGCCGGGTAGGATTATGCTATGCGATGCTCTTGGAGATGCTACTTGGAGATGCCACTTGGAGATGCTACTTGGAGGACTTCAACCTACTCTCTTCTACATCTTTGCAAGGCGGAGGCTGCGAGCGTAGTCTTCGACGAGGATTAGCTATCCCCTCTTATTACGGCATTCTCAGATTCGGTCCACCGATATGGCCTTTTACACATATACCCATGCATATGTAGTGTAGCTCCTTGCTTGCAGTACTTTGGATGAGTACTCACGGTTGCTTTCTTCCCCTTTTCCCCTTTCCTTTCTTTACGGTTGTCGCAACAGATGTTGGAGCCAGAGGCAGACGCCACCGTCGGCGGCGACTACTACTGGAGGTGCCTACTACTACGTGCAAAGTCACGGCGGCGACCGGGAGTAGTTAGGAGGATCGAGCGGGAGGCCTGCGCCTCTTCGATCTGTATCCCGGTTTGTGCTAGCCTTCTTAAGGCAAACTTGTTTAACTTATGTCTGTACTCAGATATTGTTGCTTCCGCTGACTCGTCTATGATCGAGCACTTGTATTCGAGCCCTCGAGGCCCCTGGCTTGTATTATGATGCTTGTATGACTTATTTTACTTTTAGAGTTGTGTTGTGATATCTTCCCGTGAGTCCCTGATCTTGATCGTACATGTTTGCGTGCATGATTAGTGTACGATTAAATCGGGGGCGTCACAAGTTGGTATCAGAGCCGACTGCCTGTAGGAACCCCCCTTTCCAACTCCTTGGCCGAAGTTGAGTCTAGAAGCCGAAAACTGTTTTACTAACTTGGTTGTGCGGCCCCTGGGCCCACGTCGCCATTGGGTGGTATTAGGATCTTTTACTTCTCGACCTCTACTCTGGGACTCTGATCTCTCTTCTATTCGGGTTTAAATGATTTTGCTAAACTTAACATTAGGATCTCGTTATCACTTTCACCCGGAGAGCCCCTTACTATTGATGATCGTCTGCTGCACCAGAAGACCCTGAAGATACTCTCCGCTGTTAAACCGATAACTTGTGTTCATCGCGTTTGTAATTCTCCTTCCACCGTAAACCCTTATGGATAACTACTTGAAGTTGTTATTCTTACATTCATCGATGGTCTTGTTATTACAAGATACCCGAAAAACTTCGTCGTTGTTTCGATAATCCTTTGAGCTTACTACCTTGCTGTTCTTTGTCACCTGAATACCCCTACGGATAATTCTCGCACTTATCGAGTATCCGCTTATCCCTAGTTGTTCATATGCTTTTCAAATTACTTGGAAATACTACCCGATCTTCCGAGTATCCTCTTCAAACTATTGCTCGGCAAATACTTGTCTGCTTGCAATATGGATGCTTTCCATATGTGTAGCAATATTCATTAGTATCCTTTGACACGATCATTTTGATCCTATCGATTCAGCATGTGCGTGAAAGCACGCAATCATCAGTTGATCCTTTTAAATTATCTTTCCGGCTTAGACGTCATTTTAAACATGAGTTGAATCTCGACCAATCAAATTGTTGTCGGTTTTACCCTTAAGCTTTCTCAACTTATCCATCTCTAATCAGAGCATTGCTTCTGATCCCTTGATTTGGAAATCTTAATTCCTTTGCATTTGACTATTGAGTTAGTCAGTTGTTTATATAATCAGATCTACTTGCACTCTTTTTCCTCTGGTTGAGTACCGATGCTCACATCAGATCCCTTGTGGACCATCGGTTCCTTTGATGGATTTTATCCGACCGTGTCCTTCATATTGAATAACCTTGTGAGCCTTTCCATGGGTATATAATGCCTTTGGTAAATTGTATCATCTGATTTTGAACAATGCTCTACTTTCGAGCTTGTATTATTTACTCCTAAGTCGTGGTATATGTTCCTAAGAAGCCCCGATGGGTTGAACGAATGTCTTCCCTAATTTGTGCAAACCCGAAAGTTTTCACAGGTCATACTTATCTGGTATTTCACCAGGTAAAACTTTCAACATTAATGCCTTTATCAAGGCGAGAAGTGAATGGAAGGTTATGCATTGAAGAAGTGGGAGTTGACCTTGAGCTTTGTGTTCATGCCCATGGACACGATGTAGATCCTATCATGGAAGCTTCTTGTAATAATAGCTATTTCCTTGATAACTATCATCTGATATTTGTGAATTGATCATTTGCAATCATGGTTCCGACCATGTTTGTTCTCCCTTGACTCTATTTCTCGGACAAAGTTAGAGTACTTGTCTTCTGCAGAGCATTACCTAGTCCAACCTCTACTTTGATGCGTAGTCGAGTATTACCCCTTGGTATCTCGAGATTATCATGGAACTGCATAACTTCTTATGAGCTCTTCATCAAGTGCCACCTTCCGCTGAATCCAACTTTTCACGGGCTCACGAGTTATTAAACACTCAAAGACACCGATAATCGAACCGAGTCCGCACTACGGTTCAACAACTCTTGATAGCTTCTATAAGTGCGAGTTTGTACCCGATCACGCCATTCCTAGCCTGTTTGGCTATATCAACATCATGATGATTCTAACTATGCTACCGGTCCTTATTCTCGGAGCACCAATTTGCGGCGATAGCTAAGCTTACGTCAATTTTTCTCATCATACCCTTTCACCTTAAACAACAAGCTTGAGTTCGACTTTGTGTCGTGAATAGCGTGTAGTTCCGATAACCTCATCGCTTCATCATTCCTTTGACTTGATGTCGTCGCTGATTGATTACATCTGCATGAAATCTCTCGACAATTGTGTCGTGATCATCATCAACCTTATGGGCTCTTCAGGATATCAACCGGATTCATGAAGAGAAATGCCATCCTTGCCCTCGATGAGTTGTCCGATCATCGACCACTTTCTTTTACTTCCTCCAACACAAACTTGATTGAGTTTTGTGTTATACCTTGAGTTCCGTGTTATCCAACAATTGTTCTTCTTTACCACTGGAGTATTACCAGCTGTCTTGTCAAGAATGTCATGAGAAATTCACCACCTCTTAAGAATTCTTGGTATGGTGATACTCATCACCCTCACCATTCTTTCTTGGTCCTCGTGTTGATTCCAACCGGTGTACCAACAAGTGAACAGTGTTGTTTGAATTCTGCCCTCCTAGCAACCCTATTGCTTTGAAGTTAATGGTCGGCCGTTCGTTCTTGGACTATTGATTATTGAATCACCATTCGACATTGGTGTATGCGACCCGACCCATATTTCGGGCGCACCTTTCAACCAATGTTTAATTGCGTATGTTTTCCTTGAGCATACCCCATTATATCATTTGATATGACAAATGTTATCCCCATGTTTACATAATTGTGGAAATCCATCTTGTAGGAAATCTTGATGAAGTGTCGTTGACTCCATCAGCTACCCCGTCATCATCTCCTTGGTTTAAATGATGAACTCTTGTGTCGATACTCACTCCCATAGATCATTTCCTGAGAATCTTGAAATGTCATTTCACCTAATTGTGTTGCATCTTTTCTTCTCGGACATCCTGTGTCTGAGGTATCTTGACGCCAATCGGATCTGAATCTCGGTCAGATATGATGGTTGGGACAACTTGCCAAGAGTTATGATGTTGGTCCTTTGATGACCCGGTAACATGATGTCATGCCTAGCACCCCCCCCCTGGGTGGAGGACATATCGTTATAATTTCTTTTGCAAGGATGACCACTCTTCCTGGAGGGAATGGTAAGACTTATTCTATAAAGTTGTTTCCGATGGATCATTTGTATCCAAAGTCCGACCTTTGCTTGAAGACCATGTCACTGCTATCTCGAAGCATGTCGTGGTCCTCCGATTTTCAACATGAACATTTGAAGCCCAATGCTAAATGTTTCTGCTCGATTATCGAACACGCTGTATGGGTAATGTCATGTAAATTCTCTCTCCAACCTAAGGAGTACTACATTATATCCTGTTATGGATATCTTGCTCTGCTTATCCTTGGGAAGGATGTAACCCTGAAATATGTGTTTAAACACATTTTCCTTGCCATTGTTCTGTGTAATTTGATAACCATATTTCCTTTCCGTTGTTTGGTTTAACCTTTCTTAAGGTTTATATGATCTAGCAGTAATATTCTTACGCTTAAGTAAACACTTTGGTGAACAACCATGTCAGTAAGACCCTGTTGCTTTTGTTGATGGTATTCCGGTAACCATCGATGGACGAGAACTTTGCCTATTGGTCCGCCTCGTTTCAACGAGCAGGAAAATGGTTCTCTTCGTCCCTCGCCCTTGGTACCGACGTTGTTACCGAGATAACTGACAGGTTATTCTCTGGCATGCCTTGCTATCATAACCGTGCAAGATGTCGGCCCCCTTCCTACCTTCAACCACATGGTGGGCCCATAACCCACAGTTCCACAGTTGAAACTGACTCTCTGACACCCCTGTTTCCAAAGATATTCCTCGCGCGTGGACTCGTATGTAATTCACGGACCACCGTCCCAAGTGATCTATTTTGGTATCAGACGCAATGCGTATTCCCATTGCTTTGAACCCCTTTCACACTTCCCTTGTGCAACGAGCGATTGCCTATGCGCTTGAAACTTCTATTTTGCACCTTCTTGCTTTGCTCTCGATATTGTCTTAAATTTCAATTCGAGAGTTACTTTCCGCCACCTTCCTCGTTGTTGTCTACCAGATAGTCTACCCTGCAGAGGTCCATTCTTCCGGTATACCCCCTTAATCTTTCGTTAGTATGATGAAGACTCCGAAGGAAGGATGGCCACTTCATCATGATGACCTGGAGCAGAGAAATGAAGACATCACCAAAAAGGGATCAATTACTTCGGAAAGAGCAATTAAGACCGAGAACACTCGCTAGAATTTCGTAACTAGAATCTTCTTCCCCCTTACGCCTCCTAAATCTCGGGACGAGATTTCTTGTAGTGGAGGAGAATTGTGACGCCCGGATAATTAAGCTACAGTAACACTCTACTAACGATGCCACATCACCACGATTACTATTGTTCTTTTCACGGTGATTCAAATCTTGTTCGATTTCAAAATCAAAATCAAGTCAGCCAGTAAAAGTTTTCAAATAATAAAACTAAAATGTTTGAAATGTAGAAAATAAATCATAGATGATTATGGTGCTGAAACCACATTTTAATAAATTATTTAAATGCACTAAATTAAATAAAAGAAAAATGAAAAACAAAGCAAACTAAAAGAAACCCCCATGGCCACTTGGCCGCTAGGCCCATCTGGTCCTAGCCAGACTAGACAGGCCGGCCCACCCGCGCGCCTCTGGCCTGCTTAGGCCGACCCCCCACTAACCCTAACCCCCACTCCTCCCACGTCCCACTCCTCCCTCTGCCTCCCTCCCGATCCAAATCGGGATCGGGGGCACCAAGCCTACCGCCCCTCCGCGACCCCTCGACCTCCTTTGTGCCCGATCTTGGTGGCGCTCCCGTCGCTTCAGCCTTGCAGCCCGTCGCCCAGCGGCGCCACCCACCGCCCGACACCGCACTGCTCTCGGTGCCCGCCGCTACTCCGTCCGCTGTTCGCCGCCTGAAGCTGCCCTCGCCGGACCGCCCCGCCCCGCCTCTCCATCGCCGGACCTCCCCGAGCCTCCCCGAGCCCTCTGCCTAGACCCCACGCTCCCGCGGTGAGCTCCTGCGCCGAGCGCGTCATCCCCTCCCCTTCCGACCTCGTCAACGTAGCCACCAGCTCCCGGTCTCGATCCGTGCCGCTCCTCACTCCAGCTCGTCAAGGCCACCCTCCAGCGCTCTCGCTCTGACGACCCAGGCCCGTTCCCAATCGCGCGCCCTGCTGCTCCGCTCGCCGGCCCCGCGCTGCTCCACCACCGCAGCGCCCGCGCCGCCTCGGCCCCATCCGCACCCGCCATCGTAGTCGTCCCACGCCTCGCTCCCTTGGCTGGCATGGCGGCAGCGTCTTGCCGTGGCGTGCCAGCACCCTCCTCGAGCTCACGCCTGTTCAGGCGCCCGCCCTTGCGCCCGCACCAGCGCACCGCTAGCGCCCGCTCCGATGGCCTCTGAGCCCCTTGGCATGAGGGGCCCGCCCCTATGGGTCTATGACAAAGGGGCCCCACGCCCCAGAACAAAAACAATGAAAATTAAATTGATAAAAAATGAAATAATAAATAATTAATTAAATAATAATAATTAAATTAATTAATTAAGGAATTAATTAAGTTAATTAATCATGATTAGATTAACCTAATTAACTAATTAGTTTAATTAAGCAAGAGTTAGATTAGTTAAACACGATTAGGCTAAGCGATCGATGACGATGGGACCCACACGTCGGTTTGACCCGATCAGCGTCTGTTGGCTCTTGGCGTCATCTTGGCGTCATGATGACGTCAAGCATGCCTTTGCTCGATAATGTTGAATTTAAATAATTAAATAAATCCTAAAATGAATTAAATCTTTTAAAATTAATATAAAATAAACCGTAGCTCGGATGGAAAAACTTTATACATGAAAGTTGCTCGAACAACGAGGCGAATCCGGATCGCAGCCCGTTAAATCGCTACACCTCCCTAGCATAGCAAACACACGACTTTCCCCTCCGGTCCGTCAGCCGAAAACGCGAAACACCGGGGATACTTTCCGGATGTTTCCCCTCCACCGTATCGCCTATCCCTACGTTAGGTCACCCCTAACTGTGATTGCCGCGTCTTGCTTTGTATTACATTTGATTGCTCTGTTATTTATTGTGTTTCCCTCCGTTACTTCTTTCGGTAGACCTCGAGCCGCTTGGCGACCCCTGATTAAGTCTCGGAGTTGGCGACCCTCTCTCTTGCGAGCCACCAGCAAGCCCCCTTGATCACCGGATATCGCCTATTCTCCTCTATACTTCTTGCATTAGAGTAGTGTAGCATGTTCTGCTTTGATTGATCCTATTACGATGCATAGCGACATTGTTGCTACATCTGTTGATACCTTACCGCAATCCTAAATGCTTAGTATAGGATGCTAGTTTATCATCATTGGCCCTACATTCTTGTCGACCGCCTTGCTATACTATCGGGCCGTGATCACTTGGGAGGTGATCACGGGTATATACATACATACATACTATACAGATGGTGACTAAAAGTCGGGTCACTCGAGGAGTACCATAAGTGATTACGATGAGGGGCTGAAAGGGCGGTGGCTCCATCCGGTAGAGGTGGGCCTGGGTTCCCACGGCCCCGATTGTTACTTTGTAGCGGAGCGGCAGGGCAGGTTGAGACCACCTAGGAGGCAGTGGGCTGGCCTGTTCGGCGTTCGCGGATACTTAACTGCTTAACGAGATCTTGGTATTTGATCCGAGTCGGCCATTTGGTCTATACGCACTAACCATCTCGTGGGAGTAGTTATGGGTATCCCGGCGTCGTGGTATCAGCGAAGCCTTCTTGGCGTCGGACGGGCGGCTTGCGCCGGGTTGGACTGCGTTAACGCAACTTCCTTTGTAATGGAGGTTGCTAGGTGCGCTCACCGGCGCGACGCATAGCGTGCGGTGTGCTTTCGAGGCGATGGGCCCGGACCCTGCGCGCATAGGATTAGACCGGCGTGTTGACCTCTCTGTTGTGCCTAGGTGGGGCTGCGGCGTGTTGATCTTCGAGGCGGGCATGACCGAGAAAGTGTGTCGGCCAAATGGGATCAAGCGTGTTGGGTTATGTGGTGCACCCTGCAGTGAAGTTTAATCTATTGAATAGCCGTGTCCCTCGGTAAAGGGCGACCGGAGTTGTACCTCGACCTTATGACAACTAGAACTGGATACTTAATAAAACACACCCTTCCAAGTGCCAGATACAACCCGGTGATCGCTCTTTAACAGGGCGACGAGGAGAGGATCGCCGGGTAGGATTATGCTATGCGATGCTACTGGAGATGCTACTTGGAGATGCCACTTGGAGATGCTACTTGGAGGACTTCAACCTACTCTCTTCTACATGCTGCAAGACGGAGGCTGCCAGAAGCGTAGTCTTCGACAGGATTAGCTATCCCCCTCTTATTCTGGCATTCTGCAGTTCAGTCCACTGATATGGCCTTTTACACATATACCCATGCATATGTAGTGTAGCTCCTTGCTTGCGAGTACTTTGGATGAGTACTCACGGTTGCTTTCTTCCCCCTTTTTCCCCTTTCCTTTCTTTACGGTTGTCGCAACGGATGTTGGAGCCCAGGAGCAGACGCCACCGTCGGCGGCGACTACTACTACTGGAGGTGCCTACTACTACGTGCGAGGCTGCGGCGGCGACCGGGAGTAGTTAGGAGGATCCAGGCGGAGGCCTGCGCCTCTTCGTCTGTATCCCGGTTTGTGCTAGCCTTCTTAAGGCAAACTTGTTTAACTTATGTACGTACTCAGATATTGTTGCTTCCGTGACTTCGTCTATGATCGAGCACTTGTATTCGAGCCCTCGAGGCCCCTGGCTTGTATTATGATGCTTGTATGACTTATTTTACTGTTAGAGTTGTGTTGTGATATCTTCTCGTGAGTCCCTGATCTTGATCGTACACGTTTGCGTGCATGATTAATGTACGATTAAATCGGGGGCGTCACACTCAAGAAAAAGCAGCAACAGCTTAGAGCTGACCAAGACTTGCTAGCCGACAGATGGACTGAAGTCCTTGCGGCGAAGAGTATGAACCGCGCCCTCCAAGAGCTACCCAAAGCGCAGGCTGCTACCCCGATTAGAGGAGGAAGCACCTAAACCTACATCACCAGCGCATATCGGCCGACCGGCCACCTCGTGGCATGACAGAGAGGCCTCTCGCCCCTCTGATCAAGCCGCGCAGCGCCGCTCAAAAAATACCAAGGCACAGGAAAATGCGCCAGACCTGCGGGATATACTCGAGGACAAGGCAAGGCAAACAAGATCAATCTATGGATCGCGTGGGTGCCCCATGATACGTGATGACAACCGTCACGCCGGATACAACAATTCCGGCCGGGCTGAACACAGTAGACAAAGCTCGTTTGAGCTGCGTCGTGATATAGCCCAATACGGAGGCGCCGCACACCCACTATGCTTCACAGACGAAGTAATGGATCATCAAATCCCCAAGGGTTTCAAACCCGTAAACATTGAATCATACGACGGCACAAGAGATCCTGCAGTTTGGATCGAGGACTATATCCTCCATATCCACATGGCCCGCGGTGATGATCTACACGCCATCAAATACCTCCCACTCAAGCTTAAAGGACCAGCGCGGCATTGGCTTAACAGCTTTCCAGCAGAGTCAATCAGGTGTTGGGAAGACCTGGAAGCCGCATTCCTCGACAACTTCCAGGGCACTTATGTGCGACCACCAGACGCCGATGACCTAGGCCACATAATTCAGCAGCCAGAAGAATCGGCCAGACAATTCTGGACACGGTTCCTAACCAAGAAAAATCAAATCGTTGACTGTCCGGATGCAGAGGCCCTTGCAGCCTTCAAACACAACATCCACGACGAGTGGCTTGCCCGACACCTAGGACAGGAAAAGCCGAAATCCATGGCAGCCCTCACAACACTCATGACCCGTTTCTGCGCGGGAGAGGATAGCTGGCTAGATCGCAGTAACAACATGACCAAGAGCCCTGGTAATTCGGGTACCAAGGACACCAACGGCAGGTCGCGTCGCAACAAGCACAAGTGCCGCATTAATGGCAACAATACGGAGGATACAGCAGTCAATGCCGGATTCAGAGGCTCTAAACCCGGTCAGCGGAAAAAGCCATTCAAAAGAAATACTCAGGGCCCGTCCAATTTGGACAGAATACTCAATTGCTCGTGCCAGATACACGGCACCCCCGAAAAGCCAGCCAATCACACCAACAGGGATTGTTGGGTGTTCAAGCAGGCAGGCAAGTTAACAGCCGAAAACAATGACAAGGGGCTGCATAGCGATGACAAGGAGGAGACCCGGCCGCCGAACAATAGACAACAAAAGGGTTTCCCCCCACAAGTGTGGACGGTGAACATGATATATGCAACCCACATACCCAAAAGGGAGCGGAAGCGTGCACTCAGGGACGTATATGCGATGGAGCCAGTCACCCCAAAGTTCAATCCGTGGTCCTCCTGCCCGATCACTTTTGATCGAAGGGACCACCCAATAGTTCTAGAACCAATCGTCGACGGATTTCACCTCACTAGAGTCCTGATGGACGGTGGCAGCAGCCTGAACCTGCTTTATCAGGATACAGTGCGCAAGATGCGCGTAGACCCCTCAAGGATTAAACCCACAAAGACGACCTTCAAAGCGTCATACCGGTGTAGAGGCCAGCTATGCGACAGCTCGTTACACTTGAAGTGGTCTTGAATCCCGGATAACTTCCGTCGCGAGGAGTTAATGTTCGACATAGTCCCGTTCATAGCGGCTATCATACCTTTGCTCGAGCGAACCGCATTTGCAAAGTTCAATGCGGTGCCGCGCTTACATATACCGCAAGCTCAAGATGCCAGCCCTCGAGTCATTACGGTCAGCGGAACCACCGACCGCTCTCTCCGAGCAGAGGAGCATCTGGCGGCTCTCGCGGCGGAAGTACAAAGCAGCCTCTTTAGGCAATTCTCGAGTCCGGTACATTAAGCGGCGGACAACGTCGGTCTTGCCGGAGTAACCTACAACAAGACCACAGCGCGTTCGAGCAAGCGTGAAATGCAGCCCCAACCCCAACCCTCGCGAAATCGCGAGACCAGTACCACGCGTACATAACTACGCTCTGGAGATACCATGGGCACATGGGGAGGGGCACGACCACGGCATGCCCGGAGAGAGGCTCAACCGCACCAGGGGCTCCCAATTGTGTCATTCTTTTTTTTCTCTTATTCGCAGGACTCCGTTTTCTAGAAACCCTGTCCGGCAGTAGACTTGCCGAACTCACGATGCAACAGCCAGGGAAGCAGAAAAGCAGTATACCTGTCTAGGTGGTCTCTATTACGAGCAGTATACCTGTTTTACATACCATCCCGCAGCCTACCCCTGGAGGGGGACAGGTTAAATAGTCCCATCCCTTGCTTACCGCACTATTTGTATCGTTCCGCTTTCATTGCAGTATCTTTTGAATAAGTAATGCATCGCTTTTTGCCTATTATTGCATTCCTTTTTCTATCTATATATGTTCACTTATGACATGTTGCATCCGTACGCTTTGGTATGGCCAAATACACTAGGGGCTTAAGTACCCCAAAATATGGTGTTATAAGTCCGAACACTTTAACAAGTGCGGCACCCCGAACTTATAGCATTATATGCATCGACTCCGAATCATGTCTTGGGTCAATTGTTGGGATTGCCCGGCTCCCATGTTTTGGTACCTTACGTTCCATTATATCGGCTAAGGTAGCGTTGGGAGAACCACTGCGATTGTGCCCCGGTTGAGCTGGGTTGAGCACCTCAGTGGAGAAAGCTAAAACTGACCGTCATGATAGGGCGAGAGCCGGTCGCTGTTCGAGAGGTTTTTCGAGTCCCTAAAGACTTATGCCACTTAGAGCGAGGAGCCGGCTTTGTCCGGCCCAGGCGTAGATAGCGCCCCGAATTCGGTCTTCCGGACACTAGGGGCTTCGCCGAAATTTAAAATTATAGAATTCTATGGCTAAGTGGGAGTGTTCAAGCATTATAAGTCCGGTTGCCTTGTTCGTTGTGTTGAGCGCCTCCCTCGAAGGACCCAAGAATGGGAACAAGAGCGCTCAAGTTTGTCCCGAACACCCTAGCACTCGCGGCATGGGGGCTGAAGCCAACGACTTGCCATCTCTCAAATTTCATAAACGGCCGCACAGGAGGTAATATTTTAAAGTAACAAGCGTTGCTTAGCGCATATGAACAAAGTTTTCAGCGTACAGGATAACAAATGCGAGTCTACTAAAAAATTATATCTTTGGAGCATTCACCCGCTATAAGGCGGGCACCCTTCAGGACACCCTTATAGTACATCTCGGGTGTGCGATACTCCTTGCCCGGCGGTGGCGCGTCCGTCACAAGCTTCTCGGCATCCATCTTGCCCCAGTGCACTTTAGCGCGGGCAAGGGCCCGACGGGCACCTTCAATGCAGATGGGATGCTTGATGACTTAAATCGATGGACAGGCGTCCACCAGCCGCTGCACTAGACCGAAGTAGCTCCCAGGCATGGCTTCTTTCGGCCATAGCCGAACTATGAGGCCCTTCATGGCCTGTTCGGCCACCTTGTGGAGCTCGACCAGCTGTTTCAGCTGGTTGCTCAGGGGCACCGGATGTCCGGCCTCAGCATCCTGAGACCAGAACACCTTTTCCGTCGAGCTCCCCTCCTCGGCTCGGTAGAACGCGGCAGCATCGGACACACTATGGGGCAGATCTGCGAATGCTCCTGGAGAGCTCCGAATTCAGGTAAGTAACAGATTATTCACTTTTACATGCTTGCTTTGCATGAAGAATGCCTTATCCGCCGCTATATTTTTTATCGGCTCAATCTCTTGGAGGGCCTTCTGGGCTTCGACCTTAGCGGCTTTGGCACTCTCAAGAGCCAAGGTGAGCTCGGACTCTCGAGTCTTTGAGTCATGCTCCAAACTCTCGTGTTTTTCAACGAGAGCCTGGAGCTCTTGCCGCACCTCCGCCACCCGCGCCTCCTGCTTCTCTCGCTCGGTGCGCTCCGAGGCCGCACTTTTTTCGGCCTTGGACACTGGCTCCTTCAGGGTCGCCACCTCGATCGTAGCCCCTGCAATACTCACGTTATTCCTGTCATTTTTGCAACCAAATCCTCTCTATAAGGTATTACTTTAATAAGGTATTACTTACCTTCCTTGTCCTCGAGCTGCTTCTTGGCACGGCCGAGCTCGTTCTCGGACCGCTCGAGGCTCTGCTTCAATGCATTGACCTCCGCAGTCAGTGCGGCAGAGGTCAGCAGCGCAACCTGCATTCCCATATTGACATGCTTATGTTAGACTCCTGCGTATATCTTTTTAGATCATCAGTTCGGCTTTTCTTTCCGAACACCATACTGAGCATCAGGGGCTACTGTCTATGCGGTACTATTTTTACATATCTCAACTACATACCTCAAAGCCTGTTAGAAGGCTGGTACAGGCTTCAGTTAGCCCGCTCTTAGCGGACTGAACTTTCTGGATCACCGCACTCATAACAGTGCGGTGCTCCTCGTCGATGGAGGCAACATTGAGCGCCTCCAGCAAATTATCCGGTGCCTCCGGCTGGACGAAGGTCACCGGTGTCATAGTCTCGCCCTTCTCACGAAGGGGCCACCCACCGGACTCCGGAGCCACTAAAGGTTCCGGTGCGGAGTCCGGCCCAGGGCCGAACTCAGAACCCTTTGGGGGTTGATCCCCCTCGTGCCCAAAGTCCGGGAGGTTGCCTTGCGGCACCTCCGGGACCTCCTCCTCCTGGCCGGGTCCCTTTTGGGACTCCACCACGGCGTCGTCTGCGTCACGGGGGGAGGAGGCGGTCGAAAGTGAAGTGCTATTCACATCCGACGAATCCAGGGAGCCGCTCGACGAAGCGGGGAGCTCGTCCTTGGGCGGGCTACATGGTTGTATTCGGCATTAGAAGACACTACGCGACAAAGGAAAAATCATGAGTTATTCTGGAATTCGGACACTTACGATCTCGCCTGGGGCTTGGCCCTCGAGGGCCACTCCTCTTCGCCGTCGTCGGCGTTGGTGGAACTGTCCGGAGGAAGGGTCCTTCCCTTCTTGGACCCTCCAGCCTCCCGAGTTGGGGAGGCCTTCCTTTTCTTCTCCCTCCCGTTGGGGGAGAAGCCTCCTTTTTCTCCTCCTTGTCTTCATGGGAGGAGTCCGCCTTGGAGTCATCGGGGCGATGAGTCGATAACACGATCTGGGGAACTCTTTCGGGTTCCCGTGGCCTTCTTCTTGGCCTTCTTCTCCGGCACCACGTGAGGTGCCGGAACCAGCAGCCTCGTCAATTGGGTGTCCACTGGGTCTTCTGGTAAGGGAGCCGGACAGTTAACCTGCCCAGACTTCTTCTGCCAGGCCTGTCAAAGGTAAAGGGAGTTTAGATCCCGCCTAGAGTCAAACTATGAAAAACAAGTGCCCCGTAAAGGGTAAAATAGCTTACCTCGCCGGCTTGACACTGCAAGCTGAATCCGTGGTCTTCGGTAGTGGATGCGGGAGCCTCGGCGCCCTTGAACAGCACCTTCCAGGCGTCTTCGTACGTAGTGTTGAACAACCTACTCAAGGTCTGGTGCTGTGCCGGATCAAACTCCCACAAGTTGAAAGCCCGTTGTTGGCACGGGAGGATCCGGCGGATGAGCATGACCTGGACTGTGTTGACGAGCTTGATCTTCTTGTTCACAAGGTTTTGGGCCTTGAGTTTGGAGTCCGGTCGGCTCTTCCAAATCACCCCATGTCAGGCCCTTCTCTTTCCGGAGGTGAGCCGTGTGGGAATGCAGATCTGAATTCAGGGGCGCTGCCCATTCAGTGGTCCGCTGGCTCGGTGATGTAGAACCACCCCGATTTCCACCCTTTGATGGTTTCCACTAAGGCGCCCTCGAGCCATATGACGTTGGGCATCTTGCCCACCATGGTGCCTCCGCACTCCGCCTGCTGGCCACCCACTACCTTCGGCTTGACATTGAAGGTCTTCAGGCATAAGCCGAAGTGGGGTTTGATGCGGAGGAAGGCCTCGCACACAATGATAAAGCTGAGATGTTGAGGATCAAATTCGGGGCCAGATCGTGGAAATCCAGGCCGTAGTAGAACATGAGCCCCTGGATAAATGGGTGGAGTGATAAGCCCAGTCTGCGGAGGAAATGGGGAAGGAACACCACCCTCTCATGGGGCCTGGGGGTGGGGACGAGCTGCCCCTCGTCTGGAAGCCGGTGCGCAATGTCGTTGTGCAGGTATCCGGCTTTCCTCAACTTTTTAATGTGCCCCTCCATGATGGAGGAGGCCATCCACTTGCCTCCCGCTCCGGACATGGATGGGGAAGGTTGAGGCGAGATGTGCAGACTTGGTATTTGGATCTCGAGTCTTGTGAAATGGATAAGCAAAGGAGGAAGAAGGCGTAGGTAATAAGGTGGATCCTTATCCCCTTATATGAACGGACAAAACTATGCGTCCCCACCAACCTGGTAAAACTCGCTTATCTCCCAAGCGCCGTAATCAATGGCGCGGTTGGGTTACCCACGCCCGTATTGATGAGAATCCCGGAATAAGGGGACACGATCTCTGCTTTGACAAGACGTGCCCAGGAAACCGCTTCGCTAAATGCGCTGAGGTGGAACAGTAAAAACGATTCGAATAAAGGCTTGGTTGTCGTGTGATGTCACGCCACGGAATATGCCAGCAGATTGAACTTGTGTAAATGTTATTCTCTCTACGGTGGTATGTGGAACTTATTTTGCAGAGCCGGACACTATCCTTGCGTTCAAAATCTTCTATGAAGTATTCGGAGGAGGAACCCGCCTTGCAATGCCGAAGATAATATGCGCGCCGGACTCGTCGTCATTGAAGCCTGGTTCGAGGGCTCTTGAGGAGTCTGGACTAGGGGTGTCCGGATAGCCGAACTATCATCTTTGGCCGGACTCCTAGACTATGAAGATACAAGATTGAAGACTTTGTCCCGTGTCCGGATGGGACTTTCCTTGGCGTGGAAGGCAAGCTTGGCAAATACAGATATGTGGATCTCCTACCATTGTAACAGACTCTGTGTAACCCTAGCCCTCTCCGGTGTCTATATAAACCGGAGGGTTTTAGTCCGTAGGACAAACAACAATCATACCATAGGCTAGGTTCTAGGGTTTAGCCTCTTTGATCTCGTGGTAGATCTACTCTTGTACTACCCATATCATCAATATCAATCAAGCAGGAGTAGGGTTTTACCTCCACCGAGAGGG
Organism: Aegilops speltoides; assembly: GCA_021437245.1. Classification (NCBI taxonomy): domain Eukaryota; kingdom Viridiplantae; phylum Streptophyta; class Magnoliopsida; order Poales; family Poaceae; genus Aegilops; species Aegilops speltoides. The sequence continues at coordinate 197,870,660 of CM038142.1, read as the reverse complement.
CCCGAACCTGGGTAAAAACATCGTGTCCCTTGACTCATGTTACCATCCGCCTAGACGCACAGTTCGGGACCCCCTACCCGAGATCCGCCGGTTTTGACACCGACACCCGCCGTTGTGGAATCGCTTCCTGCTCATATTTGGGAAGAGGACCAAGGCCACTATATAGAGGACTTAGCCACCACCATAGAGGAGGAGGAGATCATAACAAGTAGAACACCACACACTACAAAAAAAGACACATCCGTTACATTTTGGGCCGAATAATTTTTTTTCTGTCATACATATGACACTTTTATGACGATAATTTTGACAAAACCCGGTATCATCATAGATGTGGTGGGCTCCTACTTCTATGACAAAAAATCATGACAAAAATGGGCTTTTTCGTCCTGGCGGGCCGGAGACGCAGCTGCATGACATTCTTTGGGCCGTCCATGACGGAAAAACCGTGGTAGAAGCAAGGGGGAGGAAATTTTTGGGGAGTTGCCGGTTATGGTGGGAGAGCGATGCGCTTTTCTCTCGTACAGGTACGCGTGTGTGTGTGAGGCGTTGGCTCTAACTAAACACGAGTGAGGCGTTGGGCTCTAACTGAACCCGAGCAATTGCACTGCAGGCTACGCGTTACTGAACCCGAGGGATCGATCGATGGCTGTTAACTGAACCCGATGGGCGATTGCCGCTCTGCATCGCTAAGCTCAAGCCGATCGATTGGATGAACGATGGCGTTGCGGGGGGTTGGATGAATAGTGGCGGTGGCGTTGCCTGCAGGCGAACAGGAACCCATGGCGTGGAGGGCTGGATGAACAATAGGCGGTGGAGGGTGGCCGTGGAGGGTGGTTGAGCAGGACCCGTGGTGTGGAGGCTAGATGAGCAGTAGATGGTGGAGGGTGCCCGTGGAGGGCTGGTTGAACAGGACCCGTGGTGTGGAGGGCTGGATGAGCAGTGAAGCGGTGGAGGGTGGTTGAGCGATGGCCGGTGGAGTAAGCGGTGGAGGCTGGATGAGCAGGAGCCCGTGGAGGCTGGAGGAGGTCGACGGTAGCCCGTGCGCAGGTGGAGGAGGTCGGCGGTGGAGATGAACAGTATCCGTGGAGTCCGTTTGGCGATGCGCCACAACCCCGTCTCGACCGTGGCGCTCCAACACAAGTCCGTTTTGCGGTACGCCACACCCCTCCCAATCAACAGGACCCCCGTTTTCGACCGTAGGAGGTCCGTTTCCTCCGTTTTGCGGTACGCCACACCCCTCCCGATCAACAGGACCCCCGTTTCCATCGTAGGAGGTCCGTTTCCTCCGTTTTGCGGTACACCAGGCCCCTCCCGATCAATAGGACCCCATTTCGAACGTGGACGGTCGAACACAAGGCCGTTTCCTCCGTTGTGCGGTACGCCAGGCCTCGTTTCCATCGCCTGTTCCGTCCAAGCCCTCCCGATGAACACGACCACGCATTCCGTTCCGACCAAGCCGGTTGGCTCCCATGCGTTCCGTTGCCTCCCGATGAACACGACACATTCCGTTGCCTCCCCATGAACACGACGACGACGCTGTTTCTCCATTCCGACCCAGCCATGTACGTATGCGCGAGTAGGCGTTCGAGACTCTGCCCGTATGTACGTACGTGGCCGTATTTTCTTTCTTGCACCCTCGCCGCTGTTCGTACGTGTACGTGCGTGCCTCTACTACGACCAGTATGTACGTACACGTTCGCGACCAGAATGACAACACTACGTACGCTTCGACCAGGTGGGTCCCGATCGAGCACTTCCTTGCCTACGAAGATGTAGCTGGTGGGTCCCAGCATCGGGGGCGGTGTTTTTTGCCCGGACGCACTTCCTTGCGTGCGAAGATGTAGCTGGTGGGTCCCAGCGATCGGGCAAATCATTTTTGCCCGGACGCACTTCCTTGCGTGCGAAGATGTAGTAGTGGGTCCCGGATCGGGGAATGTTTTTTGCGAAATATGGTGGCCCGTCCGGTGGGTCCCGCTGTCGGTGGAGGAATAATTATATTTGCGGCGTAATAAGGAGGCACTTCCTTGCGGCATTGTGGACCCGGTGTCGACCTCTCCCGCCGATACTCTTCCGATGGAAGTTGGTTGTTGACAACATTGACCACGCCGCGCCGAGAGCACCACGGCGGTGGACGACGGTGAGGCCTATGAAGGGGACGACGTGGAGCCTGGGAAGACGTAGCAGTGGATGCCCACGTGAAGAGGAGTACGAGGGTGAGGCTGTCGTCGCCGCAGAATAACAGGGGGTGTGGGTGAGTAGAGGGATGGCCTGGCCAGCAGTGGGAGTAGTAGGGGGCAATGAGGCCTCCGCGGCATCAGAGCCGGCCACGGGAGGCAGGAGCACGCGGGACGACCGGTGCTGCTTTGGGCGGCTGGAGCACGTAGACCAAAGGTTGAAGAAGCACTACGGCCGTTGGATGGACATCGTACGGTCACTGGAGCTAGAGTCGTTCATATTGACTAAGTTGACAAAGCCCTCTGTCCCCGTAAACTTAGTAGGCCCACAAGTAAGCCTCCCACCAAGGTGAGTCCCAGCTAGCAAGGGGAGTATTCATTTTTTTGCGTAATAAGGAGGCATTTCCGGTGGGTCCGAGCTGACAGCGGGGGGAACGTTTTTTTTGTGAAATACAAAGACCCTTCCGGTGGGTCCCAACAATCAGGTGGAGGAATCATTATTTTGCGTGTAATAAGGAGGCATTTTCCTATGTGGGCCCCTACTGTCAGCCTCTTCCGATGGCTGTTGTTTGTTGACCATGTTGACCTCGCCGCGTCGAGAGCACAAACGCTGTGGACGGGCGGGTCCTGGAAGAGAACCACACGAGCCGGTGAAGCCACCGCAGCGGATGCCCATGCTAAGGGGAGAACGAGCACTGACTGGTCGGCTGTGGGGTGAGGCTGACGTCGCCGGAAAATAACAGGATGTGTGGGTGGTTAGAGGGATGGCCTGGCGGCAACACAGCCAGCCACGGGAGGAGGAAGCAGCAGTCCACTTGGCGCTGGTTTGGGCAATTGAGCGGGAAGATCAGAGATTGAAGAAGCACGGCGGCCATTGGATGGACATCCAACAGTCACTGTTGTGTGTTGACTAAGTTGACAAAGCCTTGCATAAGCGTCAAAAAAAATTAGGACAGCGTCATCGTCAACCTAGTAGGCCCAGAAGTCAACCTCCAAATGTGTGGAAAACAGCATATATCCCATTAGCCATTATTTTCAATAATTTACAGCCCATTTGCCAATTCTTAAGGATATTTGAAGCTCATATTCTTTTTATTAGCATTACAGACCATATATTCTGGACACTGCTAAAAAATTCTACGAAATTTTGCATATTTTGGTAGGGTCCGAACTCTTTTAATCACGAAATTTCGAGTCACGTTAAAAATAGTTTTCAAAAAATTATATCAAAATAAAATTCAAAAAACAATTCTCCGCAAAAAAATGAATGAAATTTAGAATCTTAACTAGCAAGATGCCCGTTCGTTGCACGGAACATGAAGATGCATTTGTATGAGTAGTTTATCTTGTGGGTGAAAAGATGATATTTTAATGTAATTGCCAGTTGGCTTTGGTTTTTATAAGAGTAGAGAGTAGAGAAATCCTGAAAAAAATGATATTTTAATGCAATCGCCGGTTGGCTTTGGTTTAAAAATTTACAGCCCGTTTCTTACAACTTATAGCTCGTTTTCTGGGGAAGCCCATTTCTTATCCCTCCTTGTCTTGAAAGATTTGCAGCCCAGCAGGTCTGAGAAAAGCAAGTAGGCCTCGGTTTTGGTATTCTCCAAAAAAAGAACTGGGCTAGCCAATTTCAGAAAGAAAAAAATATCAACTGGGCTCGTCATGTGCTTAATAAAAGCGTAAGCGTGGGTTAGACGGGCCACAGCCACCGCACAACGCGCAGTTGAGCTCCGTCTCTGAAACTGAAAAACAACTGGGCGAGATGCTGGGTCCCTGGTGTTATCCGCTCGTTGTGTAATTTTCTCGTTTATTGACTACATTGACAATGGTGTGGAACCTAGTTGTCAAACAATTAGGAGGAAGTATTGTTTTGGCTTGTAATAACGAGGCACCTACTTGCGAAATGCAATGACCCTAGTGGGTCCCTACTGTCAGCCTCTCCACGTACAGTCATCTCGTGATTCCTCTTGGTTGTTGACCATGTTGACAACACCAGACGGTGGCGTGCACAGCGAGCTAACCAAGGCGGAGAACGACAGCAAGGCCTCGGACGGGAACGAACATCAGCCATGAAAGATGCGGCAGTGTAGCGGCGGGTCGAGGGGTGTACGAGGGCAACAACATGTAAGTCAAGCATACAAATGGTACAAAATCCCAAGGATTAATTGTTCATCAAATTTTTAGACAAAACCCAAATTGAACATCACAGTAACATCTAACCAAACCACTCTTTCTTGCAGTCACAAACAAATGGATCGGTCTGATCCATAAAATCAACATCCTGTGCAAAAAAATTATTTTAGGATGTCTACAACTTATTGTAAATATAAGCCGAGCGCGTTTAGAAGCCCATTTGTCCACCTGAAACTTCTTTTTTTGCTGTTCAACATGTTCGTCCGTGAGAAATCTCTTGCTGTAAAAATTAAGCCTCATGGACAATAGTAACCTCGTGTTCAACAGGAAGAATGTGACAAAGCTTCTGTTTGCCTGGTTGGATGCATATCATCCCATCGTTATTGTCCTCAAACGAATGTCATGAGAATTGAGAAAATCCTTGTGCTTATTATGCCAACGATTGGTTATATGTTTTTGTCCAAGTGGTTCTCCCTAAGTAGGCATGAAGATTGAAAGCAGTTAAGGTCTGAAAAAAGAGTATGTCAAAAGAACGACAGCTGAACAGTTAATTCGAGTACAATATATACGGGCTTTCAATGTGCATGAAATCATCACCTCTATGTATAAATTCTCCAGAGATCAAAAGCATCGCAGCAAGCCAATAATTATGTCCAGATCAAAACTATACATTCTGATATATATGATCTTGACAGAATCCAGCAGCATTGATAGGCTATCAATGGACGAACTCTTCATTGAGCATATAACATAATATTAGTTCCCAAATTGTACTCCAAGATGATATAAAACTAATGCGCACAAATGAAAAATGCAGCATATGATGACAAATGTGTAGATGAAAATATACGGTACCTGAAAAAGTGAGGAGCCAAACACCAACTCCTTGTGATTATTAAATGGGTCATGAATTACACCCAAGGTCTCCAGTTTGGGTGCAGAGACGACAGTTATTTCTAAAGGTGTATAACAACTATGAAGGAGCAACCTTTCAAGTGAAGGGGCATCTTCGATGATGAGTTGCTGTCCTTTAAAACAAATTCCAATGCTTTTAAGGTGAGGCGACTTTATTTGGAGACAACTGATACCTATTTCTATTCCCAAAACAATCAACAAGAGCTCCAGGGGAGGGCAACTAGAGTGGATGATGCTGTGCACTGAGGCCTTCGACAGATAAACCACCACAAGCGAAAGTTTTTTTAGCAGTGGGAGTCGAAGCGTTTGTACCAGATCGTCTGGTAGACGGCAGCGGGCGAAGGTGGCGGTGTGGAGAGAGGAGGAAAACTGCGAGATGGACAACGGTGGTGTGGGCATGGATTCTTGGTATGTTTGTGGTATGAAACTTTCGTGGTAATGGTAGAACTCAAACTGCTGGAGTATTCCGAATTAAGGGGATGTCAGCAAAGCGTCCACCTTGCCTGGTATGGACAGCAGGTAGCTTGTCGAGATGCAGAGGCATTGAACAGGGCCCTGTTGGTGAGAAGAGACGATGGCTCTGATGAGATCAAATTCAGGAAGGACAGATATCTGACGACAGTCGAGATTGAGGGGCGCGGTGCGCCATAGAGGGGGCCACCGAGTTGAGAGGACTTGTGTGCGGCAGCAATCCTTGGTGGGGAGAAGCAAGATGATCTCCTCAAGGATGACGTCTGGGAGATCGCTGATGCGATCCACTGGAGATTCTACCGGTTCCTCAGATCCGGGTGGGGGTGGCTCGCCGCTTCTCCCCGTGCTACCGGGTGCGGGATCTACAACAGCATCGCCCATTGGCGAAACCTCATCTTCAGGCGTTGGGGCCAGCCGACTCCATTTTCCTTGTGGGCATTGCGCCGAGCTCACGGGTTTGAGCAGAGTAGCCAGAGACTAGCCTAGTGGCAGTGTGAGTGGGCAAGAAGGAGGGCTGGGGATTTCTGTAGGAGTGGAAGAAGAGGAGCAGGCGTTTTCTGTACGAGTGAGGAAGAAGGTGAGCGGGGTTTTCTGGACGAGTGAGGAATATTGGGGAGCGGGGGGAATTGGGTGGGGATACGGAAGCGGGAGATCGAGCTATTTGTGTTTATAAGGCACGCTGCACTAACTACTTACTTTTTCCCAAGAACCACTCTCTTCTTTTGCGTTGCTGCATGACTGGCCATGCATGCAGGATGCATGTGCCCGCCGGCCACTGCATGCACCTGGTTTGTTACTAGGCCTATTTAATAGGGTGGTTATGGAGTAAATTAAGGAGATTTATTTTCTCTGTGTGCATCCACCAAATTAGAGGATGCTTGATCTTGGATCTGAACACTCACATTAAACTAACATTGAGAAGAACAAAAGTTCAGCATGTCTATGCATCTCAATGATTCACCATACTATAACCAATATGCAAAACTGTGAGAAGGTGTGGAAATAAAGAAAATCGGTTGATGCTTCTCTGAGCAAAGGGCCTCCCTGCGCACACATTAATTTCCTGGGCATGCTTGTTTCTTCTAAATGTTGCGAGCACTTTGAGCATGTTGGCAACTCCACAGCTATCTAGCTGCCTCATCTTGCAATTGATGCTGACACATTTGCAGCAAACACATGAGGCAATAGAGATGACTCAACATGGGTCCATATTGTGCAGTTCCCCTGATATCCTATTCATTGTCCCGAATCTGAAAAGATAGGAAAACAGTAGCTATACTTAAATGGTGTTGCAAAACAGTAGCACATATCAATAGCTCGGCATGACCAAACACGATCATCTGCACGAAGGGGATACTGACCTACCTGAGGAAGATTACATATAATTTCATAAGTCCTTGGTTGATTTCCACCTTTGGCTGACCTTTGCTTGTTTGCTCCTCCGGACATGACAGGATCGTTCCGCCTTGCATTCACAAGTCAGCGTCTGAATAAGCTAATTTCATCTTGCGGTGGTCATTGTACCTAGTTACGAATGTAGGAATACCTGGAGCACCATGTGGTTAGCTGACAGCGGGTAGATGCAGCCATATAAATTTTGTGTGGTGCTACCAAAATTGAGGTTTGTATCCCTTCCCGTTATGAGATTTCTTCTTGAAGTTGGTTGAATGTGACGGCTTGTTCTTTGCATCAAAATTTCCTTTCCCCTGAGATTTGTTCTTGTTGTTTTGGGGCTGGTTGGGCTGGAAGTTCTTCTCTTGTACCATGTGGGCACTAGAAGCTCCCTCGGCGACCCGAGCACATGTGTGTTTTGCTCTCACCTTCTCCTCAAAATCAAGAGTGCTAATGAGATCCAAAACAGAAAACTCATGTCTCTTGTTTTTCAGAGAAGTAGCAAAATCGTTCCACGAAGGTGGAAGCTTGGCAATGATGGTCCCAGCAACAAATTTGTCCGGCAACACACACTTAAAGTACTCAAGTTCCTTAGAGAGTGACTGTATCTCATGAGTCTGCTGAACAACAGAGCGCTCATCAGTCATCTTGTAGTCACAGAATTGCTCCATGACATACAACTCGTTTTCAGCGCCCGAGGGCCCAAACGTGGCCTCGAGCGCAGCCCACATGTCTTTGGCGCTGTCAAACAACATATATGAATCCACAATGGAATCGTCAAGAACACTCAGCAGAGCGGCTTTGAAGAGGGTATCCATGTGCTGAAAAGCTTCCTACTGTGTAGGATTAAGATCGCCCTCAGGCTTACCCTTAGTGGCGTCATAGCAACACATGATCTGAAACCAATATACTACTCTTGTGCACCACCTTTTATATTGCACCCCCTTAAAAGTAGGCGGCTTCAAAAGCGCAGCAAAACAACTCGGAGTAAATTGCCTGTGATCAGGTTTTTGGATTGGATTGTTGAATATATGAGCAATTTAGTATGAGATTTAATCCGAATCAGCAGTAAATAGATCATGACGACAATTGCGAACATCAAAGTAATGATGAGGACTAAACCGGAGGACGAGAATCACATCTTGTCTGTTGAGGGAGCAGAACCGATGTGGTTGATGTTGTCACTCATGTCGTTGATGAAGAGGTTACCGAGGTCGGGGAAGAAGGTTGTCGTTGAGGAAGTCATCGCTGGCACCAGTCACTGGAGTGTGCTCCCCAAAAACCTGATTGCCCCTCTCCCGTACAGGATCACGAAAGGCGGGGTTCGGAGGACTGATGTCCCTTCTCACGGTGCACGCCGGAAGGAGGGCTGGAGAAGAATTGTGTGGCGGTGCTAAGATCTGGAACGGTGCGAAACCATATGATACAGCGGCGGCTAGGGTAGAGCTTATCAGGTCGGAGTATAATAGTAGGCCTTTGGCCCCCAAACCGCACGTCCAAGTGAATAATAGCTCAAAAAAAGTCAATAATAGCCCCACCAAGGTTTGTCTCAAAAAAAAAACGGAGTAATTAAGGCATCTGTTAGTCCCTTTTGTATAAATACAATATCATTAATAATGGCCCCACCTTTTGTCTCACAAAGTAGAGTATGTTGGAGTACAACCGGCTACACGTTTACAATCCGCTTCTCTTCTCTCTCCTCTTCTCTCTCCTTCAACTAAGCACAAATACTATATTGAAATCCTTATAGCCTGCTTATGTCATCTAACTATAGTAGTACTTTCTCTAAAAGTTACTATCCACTGTGTAGTCTGAAATGCAGGCGTGCGTGGCGGTGCCCTCGGTCGGTGCACGCTTCAGCAGCAGGCAGTGAGAGGTCACGTCGCCCTGACTTGCCATCAATGTGGAGCGGCGGGCTCAGCTGGCGCCAGGCGGAAAGCGCATGCGGGAGGGGGGATGTGTTTTTGTTGGGCTAAGAAGGTGAGAAGCCAATTTGGATCGGTCCGGACGGGGAAATATCATGTGCTCCCATACCCTGCATATGACACTAGTGTACGTTACTACTCCCTCCTTTCCGGTTTATAGAGATGTTTAGAGTAACATAGTAATATGTTACAGTACAAGTTACTCCCCACTATGACCAGCCTTGGCCTCTCCCAGTGCTCCACCATGTATAGCTGCTAAGCCTGCCACGTAGGCATAAAATATGATGTGGCACCAATAAACTAAGCACCTATGCATTGAACACTTGAGTCACTAAGACATTTAATGCACTTAGCACCTCATCTAAAGAGCATTAATAGTATAGCCAGTTGCTGGCTATAAGCCTACAGCCCATCTGATAGTCAACATGTACTACAAAGTGCCTAGGAGCACGTGCTAGAGCTGGCTCTTCACGAAGAGCCCGCTTACCTTCTCTCTCATCTTCTCTTTCCTCCAGCTAAGTAGAAATATACTAGTACTGTTTATTCCTTATAGCCCGCTGACTCAGCTCTATTGTACTTGCTCTAAGCACATCTAAGCACTTGCTAGCACCCCCTTGACCGTGGACCTTGACGGTGTACGTCACCTTGTATCTCATAATTTTCCTCGTCATCATGTGAGTCCTAGAAGATCTCACCCACATCATCATTAGCATGTAGCCGCCTTGATAGACAACGTGCATAGAAGGAGTAGAGGCGACTAGGGACGCACCACCACCACGTCGTGGGCACTCCGTATGTGCTCGTGTGCGTGCAGCGTGCGTGTTTTTCCATCGGTGCTAGCTCTAAGGCCGAGGCTGCAGTCGTCTTCGTCTCCGACTAGTAGTTGAGCAACGACGGCAAAGAGGTGCTGCAAGAGATGCGTATCGCCATTGCGTCGAAGCCGCCGCCGTAGCACAACGAACCGGACGTCGCGCGGATGGCGCATGCCTCCATGCAGCCGGCGTGTGCGCATGCATGTGTTATTCATGTGCATTCTGCGGCGGCGTGTGTGCATGCACGTCTTGTGTACGTCGTTGTGTGCTCCATCTTTGTGCGGCGTATGTGCATGAGTTGGATCGGATGGAGTATGTGCGTTAAGCTTGTGTACATATTTTAGAGTGTAGATTCACTCATTTTGTTTCGTATGTAGTCCCTTATTGAAATATCTAAAAAGACTTATATTTGGGAACGGAGGGAGTATAAAACATCTTCAACTTAGCATCCTGATGTACCGTTTCTAGTGGTTAGCGAAAAGTTCATGTTCTTTTAGTTGTTTATAGGTGGGCAGGCGGCAAAAAACAGGGGAAAACATGCAAGGTTCCTTGCAGACGCTCCACCGCGTGGTTCCTTGCTCCTCCTCAGTCGTCGGGAATCTATGCTATTCAACTCTTTTCTTTTACATGAGCTTTTTTCATCCTTTTCCCAACACACGAGACATCTAGCATCAAGGTGCACGTGTCATGCAAGAAAATGGAGATAATCAGATAAGCGATGCGTAAGTGAGTCGTGGGGGGGCGGGGAAACCCTTTTCCGTAAGTGAGTCGTGCACCGATGGCACCTATGCAATATTTTTTCTCCTCGATGGCACATGAATAGCACGTGAATAGTGCACGTACTCAACGACGAACGCGGGATGGTAGCAATGACATGGTCAGCCCTTTTTGGAGAGAGTACGTACTACTAGTAAATAACTTTGATGTGTCTCGGAAACTTCGCGAGCGGCGAGAAGCTTGATTCGCCTTCTCCCGCCAAGCTGCGTCTTGGATGGCTCGCAACCTGAGGAAAACCTTTTGCCTAGCGGTGGGCGTGCAGCAGTTCATTTGGTGTCGTTGCTAGAAGCACTCTTTGTAGAACCGTCGACTTCCGGAAGAGGTGAAGAGCCAAGCGCAAGGTCACCTACTAACCTTAGGCTAGGCGTAGTGGGAGTAACATAAGTAGAGGTATCTCCTTTTTTATTATAGAAACAACCACACGCGAATATCAAGGTGCTGGTTATGTAGAACAAATTTCCTGCAGTCCGTGCTCAGCACTCCTCTATCTCTCTTCTCAGCCAGCCAGCGGACGCGCGGAGCCCATCATCTGTTTGCTAACATGCAGCCCCACATGTCAGTGAAAACACAAGCTGTCACACCCTGCATTTTGTAACATTTCATTTGCATTAATAAAGCATGAAAATTTGGACCAACAAAAACTTTTGCTTTATTTGGCTTTTATTTGGAGTTGGTTTTCTCTCTGTGGTTTTTCAAGTGCTCTTAATAGTCAACTACTTCACCTTCTATACTTCCTCTCCTTGCCCCAAACTTCTGTCCAATGATCATGCCATGTGTATAGAGCAATATAGTATTTTCTTACAAAAATAATTTGGCCAAAAGTATTTTCTAAAATTAGCTTTCCAAAACCCTTGAATTAAGATTTGCCTTGCAAGTACTTGATTTGAGGTGTGAAAAATCTTTCAAAATGTATATTTGAAACCTATTAGATATAGGATACCCGAAACCACAAAAATATAATTTTAAAAGCTATTTTTCTATTTTATTTAAAAGCTTTTCTTAAGGCCGAAATGGTCTTTAATAGGAAAAATTATTTTATTATTTCAAAAATATTTGACAAAAATCAGGAAACTCGGTGGACATATATTTTCCATATATAAGAGTTTCAACATATGGTTATGATCAAAATCTTGGACAAAACCTTCCAAAACCATTTCTGCCCATTTCAAGGATTTGAAATATTTCTGAGAAGTATTCTCACAAAATCCAAGAAAAATCCAGAAAGTCACAAATGCATATTGTGATCACCTTGCAAAGCCTCATGTCAATCAAAGTCATTTTGGTTCACCAAAATGCCCCAAAACTCCCTCTCGACCAGAATCAAATTTGAGCAACTTTGTACTACCAACTTTCTCCCCTTGACCCCAACTTTTGTGAGCATGTTCACATGACCAAATGAGGCCACTACACAAAGTGGTGCATCAAGGAGAAGTGTTATGCTCAACTAGATCTACTCAAGTCTATTTCTGCCCATTTCTAGGGTTTACAAAAGTTGCATTGGCAACTTTGCCCAAATAATCTCCAAATTGGTGGAAGGCCATATTTATGTGATTCATTTCACCCTGTGGAGTATCATGGCGTTTGGAGTCCATTTGCTCAACCAAACAAGCATCAAACACCTTCTGACATTTTTCAAAAACCACTGTTTTGACCCCTTCCACTATTCTTGGTGAGCTCTAATTTTTACCACAGCTCCTCCTAGACTCCTTTTACCTCCAGTAACAATGGCAAGTCCCCAGCTCAATAATTGAGGGGTGAAACCCCCCTCTTTCTCTCTCTGGACAGCCCCTTTCTCCCTCTTCCTCACCTCTCTCCTCACCCCAGTGGCCATCCAGGGCATCCAATGCCTCCCCCTCCTTCTTTACTACCCCCTGGCACTACTGGACATCAGTGGCCGCGCCCACAGGGCATATAATATGCCATGGCATGCCAAACGTGCGCTCCAGAGTGCGCTACAGTGCGGCTAGACACTGTAGCCGCCCTCTGCCCAATGCTTCCGGCCACCTCGGCCCTCCCCCTCACGCCAACCGATACGCCTCGACGTCCGCGACACGCCACGGCGCTGTCCCCCTTCTCTCTCCTCCTCCCCGCGCTAGCGGACTCTGGCCGCCCGAGCGCGCCAATGGAGCGGCTCACACGCGCGGCATCCCTGACCTTTCCTCGCTCCCCCTCTTCTTTCCCCTTGGCGTAGTCGACCCCTACAAACGCCCTAGACACAGCGCAACACCCCTCCCGAGGCCCGTAGCGACGAGCACGAGCTCGCCGGCGCACCGGTCCACGGTGGACCACCGTGCGGCTATATAAGCTCGCCCCGGGCCGCTCCAGTGGCATTCGCCTCCTCCTCACACCTCCAGGAGCACGCCCGCACCACCCAATCACCCCCGGAGAGCCTCTGTGCTCGGGATCGACCGGAGCTCCGTCGCCTCGGGTCGCCGTTGATCTTAGAGTGCGGGCTCCCTCCGCCCCTTCTCTCCGTCGATCTAAACTCTCCTCACCTCCTGATCCTTTTCCCTCCGTTTCCCTCTCATTTGCAGCGGAAGCGACCGGAGCCGTCGACACCGAAGCTCCTCCGCCGCGAACCTCGTCGCCCGGCGAACCCCACCTCCGGCGACCAACTCGGCACCACCCGAGCAGCGACACGACGAGGAGTCCAGCCGTGCTATCAGCTCGACCCGCCGTGCCTGCGCCGCCGCCCGGTGAGCACACCGCCCTCTGGTCACGAGGTCGGAGATGACATGACCCCCGCTGCTGGCTCGGCTGGGCGGCCTCTTTGGCTGGGCAGCTGCCCTGTGGCTGTTACAGCCCGGCGACGCAGTTCCCCTTTCTCTTTTTCTTTTCTGTCACTTTTTCCAAAAATTCCACAGGACACAAGATTTGTCCAAATGGATTAATTCCAATTTCTAAAATCCCAAAATATTGCAACCTATTTAATGGTGCAACTTTCGTTCAAATCCAACCAACTTTTATGTACTGTTCAAATTTAAATTCAAATTTGAGCAGTTTAATCTCTGTTTGGAAATTCATATCCCCTCTTGTGTAACTCCAAATCCAAAACTAAGAATCCCTCCCTTCTTAGTTTTCAGCCTAGTATTTTACAAAAGTGTGTTGACATTTTTTTTGAGCACTTTGGTTTTTCTATCTTATTTTTTGCCTTATTTTCTCGTTGTTATTTTGCGACGATAGATTGCGTTGCTGACGAAAGAGTTGGACCAGAAGACTTTGAAGACCCCGAAGACTTTGTTGAGCCAGGCAAGCAGCCCTTTGACCATGTTTATGAAACCTTCTTATACATGCCATATAGTTCGTTATACTTGTTGCATCGAAATCATGATGAGATGGTGAACCACGTGGATGGTGGCCTCGGTTACATTCCTCGTTGGCATGGCCCTACCTTCTTATGAGGGTTATGCCGGTGGGAGTAGATAGGATGCTAAAGTAGATTCTACGCAAAAAGGGATGGGTATATGCATGGCGAAGGAGACAAGGTGATTTCAAAAGTCTTTTCGAAAACCCCATCGGGTGCCACTTATGCCCGAGGGAGATGATGAGATGGGTGACCACTTGATGACGAAGTGGTGTGCCAAGGAAAGTGTGTGTGGTTTTCAAAACGGATTGGTCGGAGTTGCGACCGTTATTACAACCTTACATGCGCGACCACTCTACCCTTATATGGGGAAGGGCATTATTGAGTACCTAGACCGATACTAGCTTGGAGCCCGCATTACTAGTGACGGGGGAGAGTTGGTGCTCTCTCTTGGGACGGGGTCGTGCCAGGTAGGGCGGCCATGACTGTTTTCACAGGGCATCGGACACACCGTTGGTACCCCGTGCTTGTGGTATGTGATGAATATGGGAGCGAGGCTCCACAACATTATGATGTGAAATGTTTGGCACGGGGGTTACTCCCAATCGAGTGGACTCCATGTTAGTGTCGTCTAGGGAAAGGTAGTGATCGGGTGCTTACCCCGGGTACTTGAGGTACCGCGGGTCGTGGATGACACGGAAGTTCCCGGATCTAGTGGGTAAAGTGTGCAACCTCTGCGAGTGTAAAACTATTGAATAGCCGTGTCCACGGTCATGGACAGATTAGGTAACGCTCTTGGGCTCGTCCACTTGTTTTCAAACCCAGCGTGTGTCATGATGGAAATGACTTGGGTCAAGTCAAAGGATTTGACACGATTGAGATGGGTTGGTACCCACTCTGTTTATGATAAATGGGTTGGTGCCCATTCTATTTATGTTGATATCTGTGACCAGTTCTCATGGTTACTTGAACTCTCTTGATGCATGCTTTATAGGATGTTGAACACGTCATTGCACTCAAAACTAGCTTTACGCAAAATTTACCTATGTCATGCATTGTTGTACCTTGAACCGAATCATGGGTTGCTTGCGAGTACATTCAGAGTACTCATTGTCTTGCCACTGGATATTTAATTGACCAGGCATGGAAGAACCAGAGTTTGAAGAGGAGTTCTTTGGAGACGATCATGCGAACTAGGACGTTTCCCAGTCAGAATGCCTGTAGGGTTAAGGCAGATGGCATGGGTTCTACTTATCGACGATGATTTCCGCTCCTTATGTTTCATTTGATGTTCAGCCCTTAAGGCTTTATCAATGCAAGACTTGACCATAATGGTCATAATTTGTGTAAGACGGTATGTATGTATGTAAGACTCTTGTTATTCAGCTTCTGTGTGTTCAGTGAGCATTGATCTCTGGGATCACTATACACGTGCATTCGGTGATCACGACTTATGAGTCGGGGTCCCCACGAGCTGGTATCGAGCCATCTGTTGTAGGAAGCCTTAGTTAGCATGGACGTTAGTTAAACTTGAGACCATCTAAACCTCTCTTCTTTTCGAAGCTTACCCCACCCAAGGTGCATTTCCTTATTGACCTCTCCCATTCAACCTTTGTAGATGGCTGCCGTGCCGAAGACTTCGACCACGGTTCCGTGCTTCTCGAGGATAGCCTCAAGAAGTGCAGTACCACCGAGCCCCATTTTCACCTACCATGAGCATTGGATCAAGCGACACCAAGGCGGAGTATCATGTGGAAGTGATCGTGAAGGCCAATGACTCTCCAACAAGCTGGTTCTTGAGGGACCACAGATGGCAACACTAGTTCTTGCCGTCGAGGCGGCAACCCTCAAGGCACTCACCGCCTCCGAGACCTTCTTCGAGAGATGGCGGGCGAGTTGGCAACCCGCTTCTTGCCTTATCGGAAGGAAGGTGAGGATGAAAGCAATGCACCAGCTCCACCATTAGAAGAAGGACTTCCCTCCGATTCGGACCTACTTCAGCCTTTGTGCGATAGTTTGGCACAACACTTGGTATGGAATCAATGGAACTCGAAAGGAACTTCATGAGACCAAGGCACTTCTTCGCCAAGCACGAGAGAAGGCGGATAGGGTCAAGAAGGAAGGTGCTCCCCTGGACAGCCCGCAATCGCATCTGAGGCGGAAGACCCCCAAAGGATGGAGAACCACCACAGCAACACCGCATGGCGCAAGGGATTACCGCAAGCTCTTCACCCCACCGACAAAGCAACGCCGTGTTGAGCTCCTCCACTCCCCCACCCCTTCAAGCAATTAAGAAAGCCGCGCTACTGATGAGGAGGAGGAAGACCCAGAAGAGCTAGACTACGTGACCGAGCATTCCACCACTTAGGCATCATTCGCACCTTGGATATGCCCGTTAGTAAACCCTCTGATGGGATAGGTCGTGTACCCCTATCTGAAGTCGAGTCCATGTAATGGTTCATATGAAACCATGTAGTGTTGTGTTTGCTTTTGATGTGTTTGATGGGCGTCGTGTTTCCTTGGGATCTTATGCGACTACATCACCCATTTGGATTTTAATGAATGTGTTTGGCCCTTTTGGCCCTTGCATGAAAACAATTAGTGTCATACCAACCCCCTTACTAGGCATCCCATCTATGTAACTTTCCCCATCTTTCCCCAATCATGAAACCTTGACCACTCCAACAGGATGCCTGTTGTAACATGTACTGGTACCTCTACCCAGCCGAAGAAGCGGAGGTTCGCTGAGGTAGGAGCCAGCCGAGACCAAGCCCAGGACAGACTCCACCACCACCACCTCCTCCAAACATGGACATGGCTCGGCTTCTCCAAGCCTTCCGAGAGGCGCCAAGCCAACACTACAGCCCTCCAGATGATTGCTCAAGCTGTCAATCGCCCGGCCGGTGAGACACGACCATGGGCGTTCCACGCTGGTAGAGTTCAAGCATGCACCACCCACCTTCATCGAGGCTGCTGAACCCCACGGATGCAGCGATTGGGTCCGCACCATTGAGAATCTGCTAGCTCTAGTCGGATGCCGAGGACCGTGATAAAGTGGCGTATCTTGCCTTGTCTCGGGGGACTGCGAGCTGGTGGGATGGATTCAAGGCTATGCATGCTGAGCAAGACATCACTTGGGATACCTTCAAGTCAGAATTCCGCAAGGCCCACATTCCTTCCGGAATCATGGCCATCAAGAAGCGTGAGTTCGAGCCTGGAGCAAGGTAGTAGCTTGTCAAGGAGTACATGCGAAGTTCATTGTTCTCTCAAGGTATGCCCCGAGGATGTCGACGCGATCTGCCAAAAGGGCGCTTCATGGAAGGCCTTAACCGGACTCTGCGGTACTCGCTTGTTGTGTGCGTTGCCCGACCTTTCTGATCTGGTGAACAAGGCACTCATGCTTGAGGACAAGCGGCGTGCCTTGGATGACACTCGTAAGCGCAAGATGATCGGCAAGGGTAGCTCCGACAACGAAGCCTCGCCCGTGGCAGCAAGCCCGGTCAAGCCAACCTATCGGCAACCAAGAGCTCCTGCACCCCACCAACTATCCACCTCAGCGGTATGCCAACCCGAGCCAGCTTACAACAACCCCAATAACAATCTTTGGCAAGGCGTCGTCCCCAACCAAGTCACTTGCTTTGGATGTGGACAGCCAAGACACTACTCCAAGAATTGCCCCAACAAGAAGCCCGACGCCCCGCGCCCCAATGCGCAGAACCCAGGTCAAGGCCGTGGAATGCCACCAAGGAACCAAGCTCCCCGCAACCTGCCCAACAACGGCAGGGGTCGTGTGAATCATGTCACTTCAAAAGAAGCCCATGAAGACTCGGACGTCATGCTGGGTACGTTCCTTGTCAATTCAGCACCCGCAACTGTTTTGTTTGATTCTGGAGCCACGCATTCTTTTGTCACCCAAAGTTTTGCATTAAAAAGTGGCATGACCCCTACACCCCTGAATAACCCTATGGTGGTACAAACCCCTGGAGCAGAGATGAGAGCCAAGATAGGATGTAAAGGAGTCGGGATTACCATTAGCGGGGTAGACTTCCTAGCAGACCTTATCATCCTAAAATCACAAGGCTTGGATGTGATCTTGGGAATGGATTGGCTCAGCAAGCACCAAGGCTTGATAGATTGCGCCAACCGGGCTGTCACTATGACCAATGATCAAGGAGTCGAAGTTAAATTTGCCTCCAACCCCTCCTCGGCTCAAGCCAACCAAGTCAACTGTCTGACTGAAGTTGGGTTGGAACAAGTGCCGGTAGTATGCGAATATCCCGATGTTTTTCCTGATGAACTACCAGGAATGCCTCCTGACCGAGACATTGAGTTCATCATCGAGCTCATACCCGGAGCAGGACCCATCTATAAGAAGCCTTATAGAATGGGATCGGAGGAGTTAGCGAGAATTGAAGAAGCGGTGGAAGAAGCGAGTTGAGGAAGGATTTATCCGCCCTAGTGCCTCCCCTTGGGGATCACTGTTACATTTGTGGCAAGAAGGGCGGTACCATCCGCTTATGCATTGACTACCGCTCCCTCAGCGAAGTTACAATCAAGAACAAGTACCCACTTCCCAAGATTGAAGATCTGTTTGATCAACTCAATGGGGCCAAGGTGTTCTAGAAGATCGACCTCGGATCTGGGTACTACCAATGAAAATCAGACCCCAAGATATTCGAAGGCGGCATTCGTAAACGGATATGGCTGTATGAGTGTGCGGTCATGTCCTTTGGGTTGACCAATGCCCGACTTACTTCATGTATCTCATGAATAAGGTCTTCATGGAATATTTGGACAAGTTTGTCGTTGTCTTCATTGATGACATTCTTGTCTTCTCGAAGTCGGAAGAAGAGCACGAGCAACACTTGAGGATGGTCCTAGACAAGCCGAGAGCACCAAGCTGTGACGCCAAGTTCAGCAAGTGTGAATTCTGGCTGCGTGAAGTAGGATTCTGGGTCATGTTTTAACTGAAGAAGGATTGTCAGTCGACCCTGCTAAGATTGAAGCCGTGACTGAGTGGCAATCCCCGAGCAATGTGAAGGAAGTCAGAAGCTTCCTCGGACTCGCGGGATATTACCACAAGTTCGTTGAAGGATTCTCAAGCATTGCCCGGCCCATGACTTAGCTCTTGAAGAAGGACAAGAAGTTTGAATGGACGCCGAAGTGCGAAGAGAGCTTCCAGGAGCTGAAGAAGAGACTGACCACCGCCCCAGTTCTGGCCACACCAGATATACACAAGGAGTTTGTGATATATTGTGATGCATCAAGAACAGGGTGGGAGGTGTTACGATGCAAGAAAGCGAGTCGTAGCTTGCCTTTCAAGGCAACTCGACCTCACGAAAGAACTATGCTACTCATGACCTTGAGCTAGCAGCGATGGTTCATGCCACGAAGACATGGCGACATTACCTCTTAGGGAAGCGATGTGAGATATACACGGATCACGAAGTCTGAAGTATATTTTCACTCAAAGGAATTGAACATGAGGCGAGAGGAGATGGCTAGAGTTGATAAAGGATTATGACCTCGGTGTTCAATACCACCTGGAAAGGCTAATGTGGTAGCAGATCGTTGAGCGGAAGGCTTGCTCCTTGAATGCTATGCTTAAGCACAAGCTACCGCCGTGTATGAGGAACTTGAAAGATTGGGTTGGGCTGGTTGCACGAGTTCTTGGCCAACCTCGAAGTTAAGCCTACCTTGATGGATGATATTAAGGAAGCTCAGAAGAGACATGAGAGTATTGAAGGCATCAAGAGGAAGATCAAGGCAGGCAAAGCCTTAGGATTCTCAGAGGATGAGGAAGGAATTGTGTGGTTTGGGAATCGCATCTGCGTGCCCAACAAGGTTGAGCTCAAGAACCTGATCTTGCAAGAAGCTCATGACACTCCATATTCCATCCACCCTGGAGGAACCAAGATGTATCAAGACCTGAAGGAAAGATTTTGGTGGCATCGGATGAAAAGGGAGATTGCCACCTATGTTGCAAAATGTGGCGTATGCGGAGAGTCAAAGCTGAACATCGGCGACCCATTTGGATTGTTGCAACCCCTCAAGGTGCTGAATGGAAGTGGGACAAAGTCGGGATGGACTTCATCACGGTTTACCCAGGTCAAGCAAGGGACATGACTCAATATGGGTCATCGTTGACCATTTGACCAAGGTGGCCCACTTCATTCTGTCAAGGCGACCTACAAGGGAACAGTTAGCAGTCTCTACATCAACCGAATCGTGAGCCTTCATGGTGTTGCCAAGGAGATTGTGTCGGATCGAGGAACCAGTTCACCTCAAGGTTTTGGAGGAAATTCCAGGAGGCCATGGGGACCAAGTTGTCCTTGACCTTTGCTTTCCACCCCTGAGGCCGGAGGCGAGACGAGCAAGTAAATCAGATACTCGAAGACATGCTCCGAGCCTGTGTCTTAGCTTATGGGGCTAAGTGGGAAGACTGCCTCCCTTTCGCCGAGTTCTCTTACAACAACAGTTATCAGGCAAGCCTTCAGATGGCACCGTTTGAGGTGTTATACGGGCGGAAGTGCCGTACACCCCTCAATTGGTCAGAAACCGGAGAAGGACTTGTCTTTGGGCACGATATCGCCGTGAAGCGGAAGAGCAAGTCCAGCTTGTCGAGAGGCGTCTGAAGTCTGCCAAGTCAAGGCAGAAGAGCTATTTGACTCACGTCGAGGGACATAAACTTCGAGTTGGAGACCATGTCTATCTCGGGTCACCCCTCTCAAAGGGCCAGCGCTCCCATGTCAAAGAAAGCTCGCTCCGAGATACATTGGCCCTTCATGATCATGGAGCAGCGAGGAGAAGTGGCTTACCAGTTGGAACTTCCACGAACTTTCGATGTGCACTGGCGTGTTCCACGTGTCACAACTCGGTAGTGTCTCCAAGTTCGAGACAAGCTGATCTTTACAAGGGCGTCAACCACCAAGCCATTGACCTTCACCTGATTTGACTTACCGTGAAAGGCCCATCTGCATTGCGGATGAGGCTGGCGACACACTCAAGCCGCACCATCAAGTATTTCAAGGTCGATTGGAGCAACCACTCGAAGAAGAAGCAACTTGGGGCGTGAAGACTACCTTAGATCCGAGTTTCCATATCTCTTTAAAGCCTAGTTTAGGAATCTCGGGGCGAGATTCTTGTAAGGGGTAGGTCTGTCACACCTGCATTTTGTAACATTTCATTTGCATTAATAAAGCATGAAAATTTGGACCAACAAAAACTTTTGCTTTATTTGGCTTTTATTTGGAGTTGGTTTTCTCTCTGTGGTTTTCAAGTGCTCTTAATAGTCAACTACTTCACCTTCTATACTTCCTCTCCTTGCCCCAAACTTCGTCCAATGATCATGCCATGTGTATAGAGCAATATAGTATTTTCTTACAAAAATAATTTGGCCAAAAGTATTTTCTAAAATTAGCTTTCAAAAACCCTTGAATTAAGATTTGCCTTTGCAAGTACTTGATTTGAGGTGTGAAAAATCTTTCAAAATGTATATTTGAAACCTATTAGATATAGGATACCCGAAACCACAAAATATAATTTTAAAAGCTATTTTTCTATTTTATTTAAAAGCTTTTCTTAAGGCCGAAATGGTCTTTAATAGGGAAAAATTATTTTATTATTTCAAAAATATTTGAAAAAATCAGGAAACTCGGTGGACATATATTTTCCATATATAAGAGTTTCAACATATGGTTATGATCAAAATCTTGCACAAAACCTTCCAAAACCATTTCTGCCCATTTCAAGGATTTGAAATATTTCTCAGGAAATATTCTCACAAAATCCAAGAAAAATCCAGCAAGTCACAAATGCATATTGTGATCACCTTGCAAAGCCTCATGTCAATCAAAGTCATTTTGGTTCACCAAAATGCCCCAAAACCCTCTCTGACCAGAATCAAATTTGAGCAACTTTGTACTACCAACTTTCTCCCCTTGACCCCAACTTTTGTGAGCATGTTCACATGACCAAATGAGGCCACTACACAAAGTGGTGCATCAAGGAGAAGTGTTATGCTCAACTAGATCTACTCAAGTCTATTTCTGCCCATTTCTAGGGTTTACAAAAGTTGCATTGGCAACTTTGCCCAAATAATCTCCAAATTGGTGGAAGGCCATATTTATGTGAGTCATTTCACCCTGTGGAGTATCATGGCGTTTGGAGTCCATTTGCTCAACAAAACAAGCATCAAACACCTTCTGACATTTTTCAAAAACCACTGTTTTGACCCCTTCCACTATTCTTGGTGAGCTCTAATTTTTACCACAGCTCCTCCTAGACCCCTTTTACCTCCAATAACAATGGCAAGTCCCCAGCTCAATAATTGAGGGTGAAACCCCCTCTTTCTCTCTCTGGACAGCCCCTTTCTCCCTCTTCCTCACCTCTTTCCTCACCCAGTGGCCATCCAGGGCATCCAATGCCTCCCCTCCTTCTTTACTACCCCTGGCACTCTTGGACATCGGTGGCGCCCAGGGCATATAATATGCCATGGCATGCCAAGCAGCGCTCAGTGCGCTCTGGTCTGACTAGGCTTTGTAGCCGCCCTCTGCCCAATGCTTCCGGCCACCTCGGCCCTCCCCTCACGCCAACCGTCGCCTCGGCGTCGCGACCACGGGCTGTCCCCTTCTCTCTCCTCCTCCCGCGCCTCCGCACTAGCAGACACCGGCCGCCCGGCGGCAATGGAAGCTGCTCACCTGCAGCATCCTGACCTTTCCTTGCTCCCCTCTTCTTTCCCCAGGCGTAGTCGGCCCCTACAAGCGCCCTAGACACGGCGCAACACACCCTCCCGAGGCCCGTGGCAGCGAGCACGAGCTCGCCGGCGCACCAGTCCACGGTGGACCACCGTCTTGGCTATATAAGCTTCGCCCGGGCCGCTCGGTGGCATTCGCCTCCTCCTCACACCTCCAGGAGCACGCCCGCACCACCCAATTACCCCCGAAGAGCCTCTGTGCTCGGGATCGACCGGAGCTCCGTCGCCTCGGGTCGCCGTTGATCTCAGGGTATGGGCTCCCTCCGCCCCTTCTCTCCGTCGATCTGAACTCTCCTCACCTCCCTGATCATTTTCCCTCCGTTTCCCTCTCATTTGCAGCGGAAGCGCCGAGCCGTCGACACCCGAAGCTCCTCCGCCGCGAACCTCGTCGCCGGCGAACCCCTGCACTCCGGCGACCAACTCCGGCACCACCCGAATGGCGACACGACGAGGAGCCCAGCCGTGCTATCAGCTCGACCCGCCGTGCCCTGCATCGCCGCCGGTGAGCATGCCGGCCCTCTGGTCGCGAGGTCGGAGATGACAGGCGGGCCCCGCCTGTCATCCTCACCTCTCTCTTGCCCCCTCTCTCTCCCACTGGCAGCTGGGCCCCACCCGTCAGGTTTAAAAACCTGGCGCGCGCGCGCGCTGGCTCGGCTCGGCCGGCCTGCTGGCTGGGCTGCTGCCCTCCGGCTGTTCTGGCCCAGCAGGCACAGTTCCCCTTTCTCTTTTTCTTTTCTGTCACTTTTTGCAAAAATTCCACAGGACACAAGATTTGTCCAAATGGATTAATTCCAATTTGTAAAATCCCAAAATATTGCAACCTATTTAATGGTGCAACTTTCGTTCAAATCCAACCAACTTTTATGTACTGTTCAAATTTAAATTCAAATTTGAGCAGTTTAATCTCTGTTTGGAAATTCATATCCCCTCTTGTGTAACTCCAAATCCAAAACTAAGAATCCCTCCCTTCTTAGTTTTCAGCCTAGTATTTTACAAAAGTGTGTTGACATTTTTTTGAGCACTTTGGTTTTTCTATCTTATTTTTGCCTTATTTTCTCGTTGTTATTTTGCGACGATAGATTGCGTTGCTGACGAAAGAGTTGGACCAGAAGACTTTGAAGACCCCGAAGACTTTGTTGAGCCAGGCAAGCAGCCCTTTGACCATGTTTATGAAACCTTCTTATGCATGCCATATAGTTCGTTATACTTGTTGCATCGAAATCCTGATGAGATGGTGAACCACGTGGATGGTTGCCTCGGTTACATTCCTCGTTGATACTTGCATTGTGCATGGCCCTACCTTCTTATGAGGGTTATGCCGGTGGGAGTAGATAGGATGCTAAAGTAGATGCTACGCAAAAAGGGATGGGTATATGCATGGCGAAGGAGACAAGGTGATTTCAAAAGTCTTTTCGAAAACCCCGTCGGGTGCCACTTATGCCCGAGGGAGATGATGAGATGGGTGACCACTTGATGACGAAGTGGTGTGCCAAGGAAAGTGTGTGTGGTTTTCAAAACGGATTGGTCGGAGTTGCGACCGTTATTCCAACCTTACATGCGCGACCACTCTACCCTTATATGGGAAAGGGCATTATTGAGTACCTAGACCGATATTAGCTTGGAGCCCGCATTACTAGTGGCGGGGAGAGTTGGTGCTCTCTCTTGGGGCGAAGTGCGTGCGGTAGAAGTGACCATGACTGTTTTCACGAGGCGCCGGACACACCGTTTGTACCCGTGCTGTGGTATGTGATGAATATGGGGCGAGGCTCCACAACTTTATGATGTGAAATGTTTGGCATGGGGTTACTACCAATCAGTGGACTCCATGTTAGTGTCGTCTAGGGAAAGGTAGTGATCGGTGCTTACCGGGTACTTGAGGTACTGCATGGTCGTGGATGACACGGAAGTTCCCGGATCTAGTGGGTAAAGTGTGCAACCTCTGCGAGTGTAAAACTATTGAATAGCCGTGTCCACGGTCATGGACAGTTAGGTAACGCTCTTGGGCTACGTCCACTTGTTTTCAAACCCAGCGTGTGTGATGATGGAAATGACTTGGGTCAAGTCAAAGGACTTGACACGATTGAGATGGGTTGGTGCCCACTCTGTTTATGATAAATGGGTTGGTGCCCATTCTATTTATGTTGATATCTGTGACCAGTTCTCATGGTTTCTTGAACTCTCTTGATGCATGCTTTATAGGATGTTGAACACGTCATTGCACTCAAAACTAGCTTTACGCAAAATTTACCTATGTCATGCATTGTTGTACCTTGAACCGAATCATGGGTTGCTTGCGAGTACATTCAAAGTACTCATTGGCTTGCCCTTGGTTATTTAATTGACCGGGCATGGAAGAACCGGAGTTTGAAGAGGAGTTCTTTGGAGCGATCATGCGAACTAGGGCGTTTCGGTCGAGAATACTGTAGGGTTAAGGCGGATGGCATGGGTTCTACTTATCGACGATGATTTCCGCTGCTTATGTTTCATTTGATGTTCAGCCCTTAAGGCTTTATCAATGTAAGACTTGACCATAATGGTCATAATTTGTGTAAGATGGTATGTATGGATGTAAGACTCTTGTTATTCAGCTTCTCTGTGTTCAGTGAGCATTGATATCTGGGATCACTGTACACGTGCATTCGGTGATCACGACTTATGAGTCGGGGTCCCCCTAGCGGACCTTGAACTGCACATCTTTCACCTTGGCGTCTTTGGTGATGAAAAACAAATCAAGAAAGATCTTGGTGGCGCTTTTGGAGTTAATCAAGAGTAGTAAGATTCTATTCTGATTTAACCCAAGATGCACATCTCGTGGCTTCAACTTATCAACTACCACTCTATTTTCTTTCATGACCACGACACGGATCTTTGGATGTCCCGATGTCGGCAAAGGAGGAAGAACCCGACCAAATCTTTGGTTGTGCTCTTGGATTAGACTAGTTGTGCTAACTTAAATTTTTTATTGTGTACTCCCTCCGTTCCAAAATACTTGACTTCCATTTGTCCAAAAATGGATGTGCCTATATACTAAAACATGTCTAGATACATATATATTTTGACAAATACTAGAGCGGAGGAGTAGAATGGATGCATGTTTTTGTATTGGGAAGAAGAGTACATCCATATATTAATAGGCGTTGGAGTTGGCCTTACAAGTAGGACATGATTGAGAAACCGACTATCGGCAAACCCCACCTCGCCGCTTGTATGATGGCTGAGTTAGAGAAAGCGATGAGGTTGAAGAGATTGCTCTATACGGACTCGAAGAAATTTGGTGTCGGATGGAAGTCGTCTTTGGTGGCGTGTGTCGTACTCACGGGCGTGAATGCTTGTTACGGCCCATGCCACCCTACTACTCCTACTACTTACTAGTATATAGTACTACTAGTATCGAGGATTCGAGGTCTTTGGTTACGTATAGCTCTGATAAAAACACCCGCACGACCTTGCGAAGCATGTGAAGCTAGTACTACAAATAGTGTACTACTATTGTTGATGATTGGCCTCATCCGATAACCTATTGCAATGCACGTACAATTATGTATTCGGAAAATATTTTTTTGCCTCGTCGCACCACTCACTCACAGAAGCAACTCGAAAGACATTCATAAATTTAGTATGTTTATCACAGGCATATCATTTAATTACATACAATAGGTCATCAACCCACATCGACAACGAGGATACATTATAAATACTAAAGTTTTCACCAGACAACAAATAACAAGCAATGAAATGAACTTCAACTCAACCATTCCTCGGTGTTGGAAACGCTTGCTTTGAACCACAAGTGATTCTTTGGGACGGGGCATCTATTGTCGATCTCGAGACCAGCGGGGTGATCATCCGGCTGAAGCGGCCTACTATATCAGTACCAGGGTGGGGAACCACCCAAATGTCTGAGGTATAGACACAGTTGCTTCTCATAAATGGTGCTAGTAACGTTGTGTCAACAGCAGTTGGATCGCCTTTCACCATCATCGGATAGTTTTGTCCAAGGAAGAGCGAGTTTTCTCCAAGACTATCAATTCTGTACCAAGGAGAAGGTGTTGGAGCTAGCACACTAGTATCCATCCTGAATACCATGCAACGGGTGTTGGAATAGGTCCAGAGAGTGCGACCATGGGAGACTACACCTGCTTCCTTAGCAGTAACATCATCAGTGGGTTGTATACACACGAGAAGAGGTGATCCATCAGAATCAGTTGCCAGGCGCCAATGAGTATATGGGCGCTGCTCGTCCTCATGCTCGTGATCATCACCATCGTCATCTCCCCCTTGGTTATAAAAATTTTCAAGTATAGATGGTGGAATTTTCACAGGACCTTGGAAACACAAGAAGAAGGTTAATTAGTAAAGGGAAACTTGCTAACCCGCATGCATGTGGATGAAACAATTATAATTATGGTGGAAGACAAATGTGCGAAATCATAACAATTCCATGCAAAAAGCGATTGCCACAGTGGTGGCAGCAAACACAAAGGCCCTCGTATTCAATTGCATCACAGTACTCATCCGTGTACAGAAACTGATTTTTGAGCAATGTCCATCGAGTCAAACCAGCAATGACGGCAACAAGCTTGTCGAAGATAGCAACAACTTCATAGTTGTTGCAATTCCAAGAGTGGGTGGGGACTCGAGAAATTGCCATCTTCCGTAGAAGACAGTCACCATGATTGTATTTGAACGTGCGTACAATACGGGTGTGCTCAACCTCTGGGCAGTTTGCTGAGATTTTTGGAAGTGGAACCCAGTCACGAGTGTACACATTCACAAGTTCCCACTCGCAGTTGGATCCAATGTAAACAACCCAATCTCCATTTGCGCCTACCCAGGCCTTGCCCTCAAGCGATGGCATCTTAACATCATACGTATCATTATCAAGTGGCATCAACTTGCACAGGGCGAGGCCTCCGTCGTGACAGTGCCGGTCATCAGGGTCACGGCGAAGAAGATATCAAACCGTTCCTTGACTCTTGGGTTCCTTGTAATGATGTTATTAGTTGAGTCAAGAATGGGCTTGAACGAACCTGCCATGCTAACCGAGGTGATGACGTTGCACCGATCAATGAGTTCCCCCACCACGTCATCTTTTAGATCGGGGTAAGAATAACGGGGTCGTTTCCGACCTGTTCCCTCCATGGAGAAGACGATCGAACAATGGCAGAAGAAAGCGTGAAAGGCTAAAGGAAAATGGAGGAGGGAGAGGAAGAGTGTGCAACAGCAGTTCCAAAGCGTCGGTGGACGGTTGCCAGTTTGCCACGGTTCACGTAGGGGCGCCCCGGCCTACACGTCGGTTCAGAAATACTCCTACTACTCGCCGTCGTCTCACTGATATGTGAAACGGGACCACATGTCAATGAGACATGGTGTGTAATTTTTCGTGCAAAATGCGATCTGGCAGCGTTGGCCCGAAGTGCCACATTATTTTTTTTGAAAGTTTGCCGCGTTAGTTATCGACCTTTATTTTTTTAACATGCAATCTGAATGGATAGCTCCTATGGTCATCACACGTGAGAGGATATAGTGATGGTTGATTCGCCGAGCAACTTTCTTTGTGGGAATATGGGAGTACCAATGGATTCAAGGACAGAGAAATTATGGTTGCTTCGTCGAGCACCTTCTTGTGGCGAAGGTGGGGCTCTGTGATTTGTTGCTCACTAGTCATTACTCTTTGCGGTGCAGCGACCGGGGTGAATCTTTCCCTGAAGTTGTGTTGTGCACCCAATATTGCTGCATGGCAGGTGGAGCCGGATGAAGGATATCCAACATGTCGGCGAAACGAAGTTGAATTGTTTCTGGCATTGCAATCAATCCTTCAGGATTTGTTTATATGTACACATAATTTTGATGAAATTGTACTATGATGCTATGAAGGTTTCAAATCTGGTTCCCGCAGGAAAAAAAGGGTTTCAACTTAGGATTCATGTGTCTTGCCTCAAGATTATCTCGTTACAACATTCCATCAAATACAAATGAAACTACCATGGCTAATGCATCTCAATGGCTCGTAGATCAGCGCCAATATTCACATCACAACTGAAGACTAAGTTGTGAGAAGGTGCACAAACAAAGAAAAAAATATAATTGATCGATGTTGTTCGTAGGCATGGCTCCATTTCCTTGGCACAATGTTCATTGCTTGGAAGCTAGTTTAACCCAGCTCTGTAGCCAAAAAAGAGGTGTATGAAGGACACCGCAATCCGATCATTTTGTGCAGTTCCACTAAAATCGGGCGGACCATCCCTGTTTGCAAAGATATCCAGTCAGTGTGATCACAATAATAGTGGAACTAGATGATGAATAATAACACACATAAATAGAAGCCAATCACCTCTACGATCTCTCTTTATGAATAACTTCTTGTCGGAGAAGATTAGGCACGGAGTTGGATGAGGAGGATAGCAAAACCAATCTCCCTTTCCGCAGTCCCACAGAGATGTAAAAACGTTGCCGGTGTGACATTTTGGCGGAACTGCACAAAACACTCTTCAGAAAAGTGATTTGTGCAGTTCACCAAAAATCATAATAACAACAGGTGAAAATGGATAGCCCTGTTTGCAAAAGGAGGTCGAAAGGAAACAATTACTGCCCAATAACATGAGTTGAAGACACATCGCCGACAAAAAAAGCATGTTCCATGTAAAAGGAAAGATAGCACATGGTGGTTTATCAAAAATGGTTTGAGGACGAGATTGCAAGATGGAAAGTACGCCGGCCGAGATACGATTTAAGCAAACAACTAAAGAAGATCCACATGCAACAACGTGGGAAGATGGGCAGTGGAGCAAGGCCAGAGGAAGTTGTACCTGAGGGTCGTCGGGATGTTACTAGGAGGGCGCCGGCGGCCGGGATCTGCCCATACTACGGTAGTGAGCAAGTGGTGAAGGCCCTACCGCGCCGGAGCTTGGTCAGAGAGAACGGAAGGTACCGCAGATCGGGACGAGCTGCCTCAACACCGTCGAACGGAGAGACGATGCACATCCTCCCTTTCCGCCGGCGGACGGGATGCGGCCGGATCACTGACCAACGCTGAGAGATAGAGGCCACGGGGGCCTTGTGTGAGATTGTGTGACGAGACTCACGAGAGACAAACCCATTTTTCCATTTTCCCCACAGCAATCTTTTTATATTCTCGGCGTGCTACCCGACCCTCCTTCGAGTAAACAACCGCTACACACGTCAAATTATCACGTGGGCTGCCTTTTCGTATAGAAACGAACTCCACCATGTACCCGCGCGGGTGTGGCCGGGGACGAGATGTGAGTATGTGCGCCCTGCCTACACTTCTTCTTTAGGTGCAGGTACGTACGTGGGTGGGTGTGAGAGACATGGTTTGTGCGAAACAGAGGCAATGTGTTGATGATATCTCAATCAGAAAAACGTAACATATGCAATGTGTGTGAAAGCGGAGTCATGGGCGTTAGATATCGATAGAATTGAAAACAGGGATGAAGTGTGTGGTTGCGCGATCGATAAAAGTGCCATCAATTTGTGTTTTCCCGTCAAAGATCAGGCGGCTGGCCTCTTGAATTTGAGAGGGCAGAGGTGCAGTTCTTATGCGTGTCATGGATACCTACCTACAACATTCGACTATCGGTGTGTGTGTGTGTGGGGGGGTAGAGACAGTCGACTAGTATATATGCAGGGGAAGGAGAGAGACCTAGCTATGTATTGAGGGAGATCGATCGACATCCATGGATATGTGTAGCAGAGGAATAAGGATGGGAAAAAGACAAAGGTAGAGCGTCGGAGGGTTGTTGGTGGTGTGGCGTCTCACAAATGGTGGGAGAGGCCTGCTATACAAACGGAGGGTATGAGTGCAATATCAATAAGAGAGGGCGGGGGATGCATGTATGTCTATCTATGCACGTGCGTGTGAGAGACGGGTCGGGAGGTATTCAAGGATGATGAGCGCAGAAGATATGGTTGTGGTAAGCATGCGTAACTACATAGGAAGATCAACCTTCGTGTGTCCGAGAAAAGGAGAGACATAACTAGCGAGGTAAGTGTATCGGTGCTTGGTGAAAGCAATTATAGTCGACTGGATATATGTAGGGAGATCGGTTCATATACTGCCTTTGCATGTGTTAGAAGCAAATAAGGTCGGGAGGAGGGGCAGGGGAGAGAGTGTGGCTAGGAGGTGGTGCGAGGCCTACCATGTCGGGGAGGTGTGCGAGCATGTGACTAATGAAAAGAGGCGGAGTGTGCACCTGCGTGGGATCGTATTGGACATATGGGGGCATGGACGGTGAGAAGAGAAGAGGGGAAGTATATATGTTTTTGTTGTAGGCACACCTGGCTAGAGAGGTATATCGACCGGTGTGTGCCAGAAAGAAGGAGCCGGGGGCCTACACACGGCGCTGGTGGACGACCTAAAGAGTATTAATGAACATGCGCGATGGAGGGGACGCTAAGGGTGTGTGAGGGGGGCGGGCGTGTGCATGCACGATAGAAAGTTAGCGCTAGCTAGCTACAAATATAAGAGGATCGTGAAGGTGTAAAAGACGAAGGAGATATCATAATGTACAACATTGATTATAATTTGGGCTAATGAGTGGCTTTTGCTACTCAGGTCTAAATACTTGTCAAAATGTAGGGGGCGGGGCACTATACTTTGTGTGATAAACACGGTGTACGCATGGAACATGGTTTAGATTATGAATATATAGTTAGTACATCAAATGTGCTATTATTTGGAATCAACATCAAGTGTATTCAAAAAATAAAATTCAGGTTCATGTAGTACACATATTTCATATCTATCTCTATAGTAATTATGTGGCGTGTTATTAAGGTAATATACGAATGATGGTTGAAGTTGGCAACAGTCATGATTGTAGATTCTTATTGAAATAGAGAAATGAATTCGAATTTAGTTCGAATTGCAGTGGTAGTATAGACATTGGGAATCAACTAAAATGTTGGTATGAGTAGGTTACATGCATTATACAGCAAAGCGAAAAAAATTAATCGGACATAACATGGATTCATACTCCCTCCTTCCATCTATATAGGGCGTAATGAGATTTTTAAGACTGCCTTTCACTATTGACAAGATTATTAGTACATGACATGCACAATGTGAAAATTATATCATTGAAAGAACCTTTCACAGACGAAGTTAACGGTGTGCTTTGTGTAAGTTGCATGTCATATATCATTGCTCTAATATTTGGTCAAAGTTAGCATCGAAAAACGCATTAGGCCCTATATAGATGGAAGGAGGAGTAGCTTTGAATAACATTTGTATAGTAAAGCGGGCAAGACTCTCTCTTTGTGTGGTGTGAATAGTTTTATTTTTTCGTTTTCTTTTTGGTTGAGGAAGTGAGAATTGATTTGAGTGCATTACAAGTACAATATTACTATGCAGATCAAAAAAAGTACAATATTACTACACGTTAGGCTTGTCCCTAAAATTCTACCCGCGTCTTGTTATATCCCGAAAATTCAGATATCGTGCTCCCAAAACTGGCGCCTTCACAACCCGCGCCTTGCTATTCCGAAATTACAATGTGCGCAAAAACTCCCTCCAGCTGCCAAATCCCGACACGCGAAATCCCCCTTCTAACCCTGAGCCGAAAGGGCCGCTAGTTCAAATCGGTGGGGGGGTACTTTTGTAACACACCCTACATTTTGGACAAGTGCGTCCCTAAGTCATGCTTGACCCCCTCCCATCGCCCCCTTTTCGCCATTCGAAGTCCTAGGCCGCCATAACCTCTCTGCTCCAGCCGCGAAACCCCACCCTCCTCCGTCAGGCACGTCACCGCTGCCCAGCCGGAGCCTCTTCCCCGACGACGTCGTCCACCGCAACAGCTCGACGTCCCTCGTCCACCTCCCCGGATGAGGATCCATCGTCCATCTCGCTGTCCCGTCGGTTCAGCCGCCCCGTCCTCCACCTCCAAGGAGCTGCTCCGACGATCGCCTCGTCTATCGCGGCTGCTCCATTCCCGCAGCGCTGCCTTAACCTGCTCCACCGGAACCGCAGCATCCTCACCGACTCATCGGACGAAGCCGAGGCCTACTCGGCGCCACCAAAGAGGTTGTACACTCATTGCATCACACCTTCTCCTTAACTCGACCTCCCGGCACCAACGGTGCTCCATCCGGCACCCCTATGGGCGGCTACCTTGAAGCGGCGCCGTGGCGACATCTCCAGCGGCTCTCCCCGGTCGTGCCCCTTGGCGGCGGCGTCCATACAGAGCGGATCTGCTGCTGCTGCTCGGCTCTCGCTTCGCTTCGCTTCGCTCTTCTGCTGCTTCTCCAGCTCTCGCTCGCTCGCTCACGCTCTGCTGCTGCTCGGCTCTCCTCGTCGCTTCGCTTCGCCCATTCTGTTGCTGCTCGCCCCTCGCTCGTCTTCTTTTCTGCTCGATTAAGCCACACTTGATCGTGAATCGACTTTTGGGTCGATCGATTTTCAGGGGTTGGGGGTGGCTCGCTGGAGTTAAGGAAGAACCACCCGCAGCGGGGACGGGGGCTCGCCAGAGAGGTACCCGACTATCTATCTTAGGGTTCAGGGTGGGGGCGAGGGGCCTAGAGGGCTGGCCGGGGCAGCGGTGGCGAGTTGTTTCGGGGCGGTGAGGCGGTGCTGGGGCCGGCGGTGAGGCCGGTGGTGGCAGGTGGCTCAGGGGTGTGCAGGTTGAAGATGAACTACAGCCTCCCTAAACTACATGTCAAGTGTCTCTCTGCTACCATTGCGTTCAGTTTCGACAGTAGCATTCAGATTCCACAGTTAATTTCAGTTTCAATAGTTAAGTTCAGAGTCAATAGTTTTTACCTCATCTGTTTTAGTCAGGTGGTTTTTGGTGATGTTAATTTTACATCCATTTTTCATCATCTATTGGAGATGCTATTAGAATCCACTTGAGATTGGCGATGTCATCTTGTCTTGCTTCAGCCTTGGCGTCTTCTGGCTCACGGAGCTGCTCAACGCGAGCGATCCATCTGTGAGCGATGCCACAGGCGCCGTCTATAGATTCCACAGATCTTCCTCCACACCTCCGACAGCCACCTCTGCCTCAACTGCTTCAGCGACCAACCCAATGATGCTGAGGTCGACACGGCTATGGCAAAGAGGTTGTACACTTGTTGCGTCACTTATTACTATACATTCACGTCGATCCAGTAGGGCTATTTTGGTTCAACAGAAAAACATAGCAATAGGGAATTTTCCAATTGCACTCTACTATTCAATTATTCATGCATTTTGTTGAAAGGAATGAAGCAAAACAACCACCTGGACCTACTTTTCAAAATCCTATGCATGAAAACAAGACCAAGTGCATTAGTGCCAGAATAACATTCTAACTATACACGCTTTCATATAGTTTGTCTTTATTTTGGCCATGTTTCTTTTCATTCCTCTGCTCTTCCAATTCCTGTAAACCAAACACCCAAGTTGATAGAATCCTGTGTTTACAAATGCTCTGTTTACCATGTGCATTTTCCTATCCTATTCCGGTGTTTTTCCTATCCCTGCATTTTAAGAATCATGCAAGCCAAATGAGCCCTTACAAAATTACTTGATTATAGAGTGCGTGTCGAAGGAACTTTGTGTGGTTTGTCCTGCTCTGCCTTGACGTCGTCCACCTCACGATCTACTCCATCGACGAAGCATCCACCAAACCAGACATCACGACTCTGACCGTCTTTTGCCGCCTCAGATCTCCTTCCTGCCGCCGCACGCACCCAACAGCATCACCATCATCGACTAAGCATCTGAACTGGGAGTACACGGGTCCACAAGAGAGGTCGCACTCTTTTCTTTCTGCTTATGTTATGCATTGCTTAAACTTACCTGCTACTTTATCGTCTCGTTCAGCTCTTGGACTCCCAACTCAGGTCCAAATTCATGTTCAAACTTGAGTTCTAAATTAGTTGTGGGGCACATATCGAGGCAGCAATGAATAGTATGTCTGTCTAATATCTGGTTCACCTAGGGTATGCCTATGTTGTTCATCTTGGGTGGGAAACAAATAGTAAAGCAATCATCATCTGTCTTTTTATTAATTTAAAGCAATCATCATCCTGCTATCATTATTTTTGGATCCATCCACTGGTTGTTACCATCACTCTAAATTTCTGCATGCTCTCCTTACATAATCTCACCATATTTTTTCGTATGCTTGTCAGATATTGTACACAGTCATGTTGAACATGTAGAGAAGAAGAGAAGAGTTTTGCGCGGCAATACAATGTCATGCAGACATCGCTCCATGGTGGGTTCAATGGCAAACCCTCCCCACCCCTCTCGAGAATGTAATCGAGAGGAAGATATCATTACGAGGCGGATTGAGGGCGCGTGACCACTCCTATTTACCCCCAAGGTGTTTGCTCTACCTTGGCATGATGATGTTAGTCATATCATGCATATGTTGCCTTGGAGTGCCTACTTTTGACATCATATATGTCATCTGCTTGGTTTAGAGATGTTACGTAATGCCACTGTTTAGTTTCTATATCATATATGGGAATTATGCGGTCTCATGTCTTTAGCCAGCCATAATATATGTGAAATGTGCAATGCCATCTGTTTAACCAGGACATCATATATTTGAATGAAATCTTGCCCATCCTTTTCTTCATTACATTTCCATTTGTCGACAATCTTTGTACATTAAACTACTCTTCTGTGAATCAGCCATTTGGGTGGGAGATGAAAAATCTAGAGTGAAAACAAGGCCTTGAGCGAGGCAGTGCTACAGTCGAGCAGATCTCTTGTTGGGTCGATGGCTCCTCGAGATGGATTGAGAGAGCAGATGACCAGTCCTATTCCCCTACTGAGGTGTATGCTCTAACTTGGCATGGTTATACTGCTCATATCATGCGTACGGTGTCTTGCATTGCATAGTTTAGACATCATATACACAATATTCAACACCTGTTCCTAGTTCAGACATCATATCGAATGCCCTCTGTTTAGCATATAAATCACATATGTGAATTAAATGATGCGATCCTAATTACTTAGATAACATGTAGGTGAATTATGTCATGCGATCCTGTTTTGTTATTCATCATATCTTTGAATTATGTTATGCTATGCTATCCAATTTAGATAGACATCATATATGTGAAATTATGTCATGCTATCCGTTTTAGTTAAACAATATACATGTCAACTATTTCATGCCCTCTTTTTCCACACTCTCTATTGCATCTATCTCTCATACAATGTGTGTACATTCAACTATGTTTCCTGTTTATTAGCCATTTGAATTGGAGCGGGTGATGCCAGTATCTAGCGGAATAAAAACACGATCTTCAAATAAAACAGTGCTACCTATTGGTGGAGATAGCACCCCGGTTGTAGGTGCACAAGAACCAGCCCTACCACACATAACCCAAACTCTCGCAGATTGTACCCCTACTGCGATGGACAAAGAACTAGCTTCACCCAATCTAACCCCAACCCCAGCCGATAGTAACCCAGTTCCTTTTGACACAACACCATCTCCACCACAGAGCTCCCAAACAAGAGCAGTTAGTAAGGCAGCTCCAGTGCCCAAAGGGCCAGTACTATCACGGCGAACCCCAGCTCCACGGTTAATGCGCCTATTCCGTGGAGGAAGCACAACCAGCCAGCCGTGGTTTAGCATCTATCACATTTGATGTTGTTAAATCGTATGTGCGTATCTTCCCATCTTGGAAATATTATAACGGAAGATGAAGGAAAATGCCGTTTGCGGTGTTTGTCCAGGAGTTATGTGTAAGTAATGTTATTCATGGCAATTACTTTGCTTCGTCCCATACATCCTACCTCCATGATGGTTATAATACAACAAATTTTCCCATTTTTCTCTATAGAGAAGGACCGATTTGGAAACTCGAGATGAGGCAACCTGTGCTAATACCTCTGCTATCTTCAAGAATGCTTGGTGGCAGTATCGGAATTACCTGAAGAAAACGTACTTCACCGGCAAAGAAACTCATCAAATTCCCTTACGTTCTCCTGAGACACATTTACTGGACGATGACTAGGAACGCCTTGTTCTATACTGGTCCTGAACCAAGAATGTTGTAAGGTCTATGAGCTCATTTTCTATTTTTAAGTATTATATTCTTGCGTCTTACTGTACTCTGTGCATGTAGAACAAGTGCCTAAGCCTGAAGAACAATTGTTCTAATTTAAAATTCCATTGCTATCATAGTTCAAAAAAGTGTTATGCCTTAATTGTACGTTTTGCCACCGCCTTGCACTTTACTGACCAAACGCATGCTTATGCGCAGTTATGCACAGATTAAGCGTAGTTATGTGCAATGCGTTTTGCCAATGCCTAGAGCCTAGGCGCGCTGAAGCGCTCGCTTAGGCGCACCTTTTTTTAACTATGTTTGATTTGCTCTTGTATCATTGTATTTACTCATACAAACTTATTTTTAAATTGAAGGATCTAATTGAAACTCCAATGGCACGACATGTATGTTCACGCATGTTTCTTTAACAGGTTTGCTCTTATCAATAGCTCTTTTGGTTTCAATTTCAGTTGTGTATACAGTTGACTTTCATATCATGCACATTACTAGCATCACAACAGAGCCAATAGTGTTGTTGTACATGTAGACCCGTGGTACCCATCTGAAATCTTGTTGTGTCGTGTAGTTTCCCACGCTTTGTATTCTTTCACTGCTGCTTTGTCTTGAACTGATATGATTTGAACCGTGTCTCTATTTTGATTTGGCAAGACAATGCGGTGACCATAGCACATAGATATATGTTTGTTTGATGCTTTTATTATGTAGTAGTACTTTGCAATAGAAGACTTGGTAGTTCAATCCTGTCCACCTTACTAATGAACTGGTTCACCGAAATGAGTTTCATATACTAGTACATGCTAAACTTGTTATGTGTTTGCTTGTTTCTTCTTTTAGAATGCTGACAGAATATTGGGAAGAGTGCCTTATTAAGCAATGGTAAAGGAAGTAATGCAGATAAGGTTTAGAATAGTGACACATCCTTGTTGGTCTCCAACAAAGCTGATAAAACAGCTAAGGAAGACTATCTTGAAGACAATGAGACAACCCCAAAGTCTGTCTTGGTTTAGTGTTGATTCTTGGCCACTACCGCTTGCACAAGCTATTCAAACTCACTTTATGCGAATCAATTCAGTTCCTTGAGTCTCAACTACAAGTGAAAGACATCGATCAGCTATCTTTGCAACAAGCGGAAGGGCTGCGGAAGTCCATGGAGCATTGGATGCATACTTTACGGTGCACCGACAAGCGTTGGATGATTTTAGCGCCAAGCAGGACAAAGCTAATCAGCTTGCTAAGCTTATTGCCAGCATGGTGGATACTTAGGATACGTTTCTTGAGCTCTTTGAAGTTGTTTGATTATGCTCTTGTTTTGCTGCCATGTTTATTTGCCGGTGGCCAATTTTGGCGGTCAAGTGTATGTAATATCTTTGCTTTGTTCCCTATATTACGCTTTGGTGGCGAACTTTGATGCCAGTGGATGTAATATGTGTAATAGCGGTAATAGGCTAGCCTTAACTGCTTGCTTATTTATTTCCTTATTGTCTTGTTTAGTTGTTTGCTTGTAGTCACTGCAGTTCTTTTTCTGTGTTTTTCTAATGGCCACAATAGCCTATTTTTGGTAACTAGGCCAAAATAGTCATGGCAACACACGGACTATTGTAACCATGGGCCTCCTGCAGGCCGTATGATCCATGGGCCTTCGTTCGGCCGTAGGAGCATTGGCCTTCTATACGGGCCGTAGGATCCATCGGCCTTTTTTACGGGCTTTAGGGATCAATGGGCCTTCTATACGGGCCTTAGGGATCAATGGGCCTTCTACGGGTCGTAGGGTCCATGGGCCTTGTACGGGCCGTACTATCCATGGGCCTCATACATGCCGTAGGATCCATGGGCCTTCTACGGGGCGTATCAT
This sequence comes from Aegilops speltoides, assembly GCA_021437245.1. Taxonomy (NCBI): domain Eukaryota; kingdom Viridiplantae; phylum Streptophyta; class Magnoliopsida; order Poales; family Poaceae; genus Aegilops; species Aegilops speltoides. The sequence continues at coordinate 197,832,113 of CM038142.1, read as the reverse complement.
CATTTCGCCAATCACGGGCCGTACTACTCGTGGACCATAACGGGCCGTTAATAGGCCGTATTTGATAACTCTATGAAAACAGCCCAATGGGTTTTTTTGACATGAAAGCATTAGCGTATTAACGGACAGCGGGCATTATAAACGGGCTGAATTTGGCCCTAGCGAAAATAGCGAGAACGGGCCATATGTAACGAATCTGCAAATGAGCGAAGAATCAATGGGACGAGAAGGCGAAGATAACTTGGGCTGAAGCGGCCCAATGGAATAACGGGCCGTTAATGGGTATAAAGTGATACACTGTTCATTATGGGCCAGTTTCACCACGGGCCATTAATGGGCCAAGAGTTACAAAGGTCCTCATATGGGCCGAAAGAAGTCATGGGGCACACACGGGCCGGAAGTTAAAACGGGCTGAATCATATTGGACGGCCCAGATGACGCTAGTGAGCCTAATTCCGATAGGGCGTAACCGGCCCTCGGTTAGCGGGATGTAAATGGGCTATATGCGAACAGGCCGTTAACAGGCTTTCCGTGGGCCGTCCCACCACCTTTTGACCAAGTCAAACAGGCCGGCCTTTTCACAGGAATGGGCCTTTGTTGGGCCGTGCCACGTGTCGCCGTATCATAGGCGCCTTCGGTCCAATGAGCGGGTGACATCTGTCCCAACGGTGAGCCGACACGTGTTTCCTCCAGCCAATGATGATTTTACACGTGGAAAATCCTCCTTGGTCGGGGCTATTAACGGGTTATCGGATCCAAAACCCGACCCGATAGCTTAACGGCATTCCGTTACGGTGGATACCACGTGTCGGTCGCCCTTGACGAAAGCAGTTCTGTGACGCGGGATTTATCGTCATGGAAGTGGACACTTCTGTGATGATAATTTTGGTAATGTCATGGAACACTTCTACGACAGCACATGTATGACTATCTTGATTCTGTCATAAATTTGTCATGGATGTACATGCATGACAAAAAACGCGACCTACTGTGACAAACACGTATCTTCACGGAAGTGTATTTTTTTGTAGTGACACCAGCTCAAGAACACCTCACCTCCCGAGGCTTGTTCATCCACTGTACTAGCTCATCCATAGCCCCTCGAGGAAATCCACCACACCACACTGGATTAGGGTATTACACCACAACGGTGGCCCGAACCAGTATAAATCCCTGTGTCTTTGTGTCTCTTTGAGCTCGACGCGCTAGGCTAGGAGGATCGCGAGTAGGCATGCTAGGCAAGTTGAGATCTCCGCCAGCACCCTAGAGTATGAACCTATCAAGGGGTTGCCGGATCCCTAAATCCGACATTTGGCACGCCTGGTAGGGGTGCGTCAGATCATCTCTTCCGTCGTTCGATCCGCCACTATTCCGACACCTCCATGGCCGACGCGAGCAGGGTTCGCGCCGAGCGTCGGGCTGCAGTAGCCGCCCACGTCGCTCAGACGACTCTGGCGGGTGACGGCTGTGCCCGCCGCGCTCCTTCTCCAGTGGCTAATGCTGCCACGGGCCGTGCTAGCCACGAGCAGCAAGCTTCATCGCTGCACCCGTCGGTGCGCCGTGATGGCCGCACCGCCACTCCATCACTGACCCCTGCAGCTTCATCACCCCACGCGCGCCGCGGCCAGGTGGACGCGCAGGCCGCTCTGCTCACGGTGCAGGAGCTTCTTCGCTATCGTCCGGTGGGTGATCTCTACAAGGAGTGGCTCGAGCGGATCGCCGAGCTCATCAGCGTCGCGCACGGGGGATCCGACGGGCTAGCTCGCTCGCTGCCTCAGCAACCACCCGCAGCGGGCAACGTCGCGCACGGGACCCCTCCTCCACCTCCGGCCCAGGGCGCCATCATCGAGCCAAGGCATCTGGCCCCGCGGCATGGCCCACAGCGATCGTCGCCGTCTCGAGATGATGTCAGCTGCCAGGTGGTGCAATGTCCCCAAGGAGAAGCGTGTGTGCTTCTAGCACCCTAGCACCAGGCTCGCGAGGCGCCACAGGAGGTTGCGGTGCGCGTGCACCAGCACTATGTTTCATCCCTCGATGACCTCCGGTGGCCACGGCAGGATGCTGTGCGTTCACTACAGAGCTTTGCAACGTCATCTGGCCGAGCAAGTTCAAGCCTAACCTGCCTCCACGCTACGACGGCACCGCAGACTCCGCCGAGTTCCTACAGCTCTACGAGGTGAGCATCGAGGTGGCCAACGGTGACGAGAAGATCATGGCAAACTTCTTCCCGATGGCCCTCAAGGATGGCACGCGTTCTTGGCTCCTGAACCTAACTGAGGGGTCGTTTTCTTCCTGGGAGGAGACGCGCGGCCGCTACATCACCAACTTCCAGGGCACTTGCGACCGACCGCCGGCCGTGGGCTACCTGCACTGCATCAAGAAGCAGCCAGGAGAGACCCTGCATAAGTTTATCCAGCGCTTCAACAACGTTCACCTCAAAATTCCCAAGGTGTCTAACGAGGCCATCATCTCCGCGTTCACTGATGGTGTCCGCGATGTCAAGAGATGAAGGAGGAGCTAGCCATCCACGAAGACCTCTGCACCGCTCTGGAGATGTTCAACATGGCGAACAAGTGTGCAAGGGCCGAGGAGGGACGCCTCTCCCTCCTCGAGCTCCCTGATGCTGACCCAGAAGACAAGAAGACCAAGGCCAAGGAAATGAACCGCAAGGGGATAGCCGTGCTTGCGGCCGAGCCAGAAACCAAGCGTGGCTGCGACCACCCCGAGTCGTCCGAGGGCAAGTGGTCGTTCTGTGCCTTCCACAACGTCTACAACCACAACACGAGCGACTGCTAGGAGCTCAGGGCTCAGCATGACGGGCTCCTTGGTCGACGCCCCGACCGGAATGATCGGGGATACGGTCCCGGTGGCCGAGGTGGAAGGAGCTGGGACGGACGCGACCGTCGTCAGGAGTGGCGCGACCAACCTCGTGAGGACCGCTGGCAGTACCAGCCTCGTGAGGGCAACTGGAGGAAGCAGCCTCGTGAGGACCGCCTTGAGGGCAATGCAGCTTTGCCTCCTCTAACTCCACCGCCAAGAAGGAACGAAGATCCCCACCAGGACGAGGGGGCTGGGGGGTTCCAGGAGCCTCGAGCCATCCCCTGCATCTTGGGCGGCTCACAGGCCCCAGCTTCCCACTGTGTCTTCAACCAGTTTGCGCGCGCGGTGAATGCAGCACTCCCGAAGCTTAAAGTGATTCGCCCACTCAAGTGGTCCAAGTGCTCCATCACTTTCGACCCCTCGGACCAGCTCAAGTGCGCAGCCACCGCAGGCGCACTCCCCACGCTCTACTCCCCCGTCATCAGCAACGTGACCGTCACCAAGACTCTCATCAATGGCGGAACAGGGCTCAATGTTCTTTTTTTAGACGTTTGACAGGCTTAGGTGCCATACTACCAGCTACACCCCACCAAGCCATTCTCAGGAGTGACCAAGGGATCGACACATCCAATCGGGTAAGTTCGCCTCCCTGTCACCTTCGGCGAGCGCAACAATTACCGCACCGAGCTCATCGACTTCGACGTTGCCGACATTCGCCTGCCCTACAACGCCATCTTAGGGTACCCAGCGCTGGCCAAGTTCATGGCGGCCACACACCACGGCTACAGCGTCCTCAAGATGCCGAGCGGCGGCATCATCGGTCGCTTTGCCAAGAGAAGGATGCGTGTGCTCCCTCGAAACACGCCTTCGAGCTGCAGCGATTGAGAACCAGAGAAGACGAAGACGGCGCCCTCCCTCCTGAGGTCGCCCCCAAGGTGAAGAAGCTGCAGCTGAGCCAGGGGTTCCATGAGGGAGCATCACTCGAGGACGCAGCGCTGAGTCTCGCGTCTCCGGACGCAGCACCTTCACCCATCGCATAGGAAGGCGCGCCCCGCGTCCCTCTCATGTTGGGCTCGGGGGCTCTCCTTTGGAGGGCCTCAGACCTAGCCAATGTCGCGAGAGTGGTGCTTGGGCACCATTTGGAGGTTCCCTTCAGAGCACACTTCCCAGGAGAAGGTAGTAGGCGAGTGGCACCAGGCATTCAGGAGTTCATCATCAAGGCAATTGAGAAGATTCATGAAGGAATGGTTGCAAGGCGATCATCGCCCGTCACGTGGCACAACTCACTGCCCTGGCGAGGGTAAGGATTTCCGCGTCTGCATCGACATCCCCGGGCTCAACAGGGCTGTGTGTCGACAGCTCACGTAGCCATCTTGAGTCGGTCGATGTGAGGGTGCGCCTCACAGCTACATTTGCATGCCTTTTGGCCTGGCGGGCGCGGCTGAGGCATTCCAGCGCTGCATGAAGGACTCTCAGACGGCTTGCGAAGCTAGGCACCAGGCGCTCCTTGCCGAGATGGAGGAGCACCTTCAGGAGCCTTCCGGTCCCTCCGAGCCTCCCGATGCTCGTCACCAGAGTGGCTCATGAGGAACGGCTTCAGCAGCACGCGTTTTTTGGCTACTTTAACTACTCTTCAGCAACGGTAGGAGGTGACATCTCCCTAGTTCGTTCAGTTAGGGGGCGCCCCTCGGGCTGCATCATCCCTAGGCCGTGTGGGTCCGTCCCCATGGCATGTATCGTTTTGCATTTACCAGGACTATCTAATCATTTCTGTGAATTTGTCTATGATCGTCACCTCGTGACCACCTCCTCACGACCTTCATGCTTTCTGACTAACGCCATTCCCGCATCACTGCATGATACTCACATCGGCATGGCACTTGTGATTGGGTCTGTCCCTGCAACATTGATAAACCCGGGGATCGAGCTCTGTTTCGCGGCCCACCTCACGTACACCACCTCACATGGTCCCCGGTGCCTCCGTCTCACGCCCCTGGGGGCTCTCGGCCTCCTTTGTCATCCAACCTATAGGTTCACCCAGCGATGGGCCAAAGGTCGGCCCGGACAACCACCGTCTCGCCTCGCGAGTCACTTGCACGTTAAAGGGGGGGACTCCTGTGCATCGCGTCTCGGGAGCTCCTACTGGCTCTCCAGCCCTCACCCCTTGGCCTTAACCACGGTATTGCGACCTGGCATACCAGCGGCGGATGAGCTCGCTCGAGGGCATGGACCCGAGGACGTAGAGCATTTCGGCGAGCGAGGCAGGAGGGTGGACAATATAGGCCGCACCTAACGGTACCACTGGCGCGACAGCAGGCATCACCTCTTTGATGCACTCAGACAGTAAAAGATAAGTCTCGGCTCGCTACAGCACTAGTTTTTCTCCCTACGCCCCGCCTCATAGTTCCACTTGGGCGGTTCGACTCCCCTTTTTGATTTTCTATACAGCTGGTTGCAGGCCAAAGGGGACCTCGTGGGCATCGCGTCTCATGAGCTCTTACCGGACCTTCGGTCGCTCACCTCCTAGCCTTGAACACGGCATCACGACCTGGCATACTAGCGACGACTGAAGCCTGCCAGGGGACTGGGTCTTGTCGGCGTAGCGCCACGCTGTCTAGGGAAGAGAAAAGCGAGGGACTCAGCTGAACTGGAATACGCGCATCCATTACAAAGTCAAAAGAAACAATGGTAGTATTAAATACATCACGATCCTTACAAGCCCCATGGGGGCTGATCTCCATCTCGCGCAGGAGAAACAACTACAGGGCCCTACGGTATCGCTGACGATGCCGGGCGACAGCCGCAGCCGCGCTGTGACCTCAACGGGAGCTTGGCGGCACGTAGCTGTCGTCGCTTGACTCCGGAGAATCACTGGGCTCAGGAGAGTCAGTGGATTCCCAGGAGTCGTCACTGCTGTTGGACGAAATGCTAAAGGGGGCAGTGGCGCAACCAGCACCCGTTGCACCGTCCCTCGCGTTGTCTCCCCTAGGGCAGCATTCCAGCCGCTCGCTCTCCTCGTTGAAGACCTTGAAGAATAAGGTGGCCGCACCGTCATACTCAAAGTGGATCGCCAGGGCTCCCTTCGCTCAGCAAGCCTGGGCGATTTCGCCCCATCCTCGCGTCATGAAGATGTCTCCAGGCGGCATGACCTTGACCTCAGCTCTGGCGGCTAGGCTACTGCACCCTGTGTGCTGCAGCCATAGCTCCACCTGTCCCCTCGGAGGAAGCTCACTGGCGAAGAACCGCGGGAGTCGGATCCAGGTGTCGGGGGGCATTGCCGCCCACACCACGAACTCACGCGAGCTACCCTTGGCATGGGTCCATGATGCGGTCGACAGGGCAATGGCCGCCCTGCCATCTTCACGAGGTGCCACTTGATGGCGCACTCCTTCACCTTGTGCCCGGGCGTATAGGGGGAGGGGATGCCAGGCGGAGGTCTCAATTGCCAAGGCCTTGCTACCTCTCGCCCCGCACTGGCGTCGCTAGGGTGGTGGAGCTGTTTCTTTGGTGGGAGAGGGTCCGGACCCTCCCTAGGAGCCTTCCCCTTTTCTTCCGTAGAGAACCTCCTAGTCGGCACCATGAGAGCTAGATGGGGAGGAGAAGAAGCAGGCGGGAGCAAGAGGAAAGAGAGATGGGCAGGGGCTCCACCCGCTCGCACATTTATAGCCGCGAGAAGGTGGCCTCCCACAATTTCCAGTAGTGATGATCCTCTCTGCATGCAGCATGCAGTTGTGAAGTCGAGCAGTTGCCGAGGCAGCATGCGGAAACGAAGGCGCCCACGTCCAATCAATCGCCACGTGTCATCAAGGCCGCAGGCGGTTAGGGCCCGCGTCACTCCGCACTTGCCCTTAGCCGCTGGAAGCCATGTCGGCGCTTTGGGCGGGGGCTCTTGTCGAGTCCTCGACTTGGGGGTATCTAGTCATGCCTGACTGCGGTCCACCGCGTGACTCCATCGACGACCTGGTACGGCACAGTTTCAACACCAACACCACAAGACCCTCGCGAGGGGCCAAGCCTTGCGAGGCGGACGACGCCAAGACCCCGAGGGAAGTGTCCTCTTCAGGAGGGCTCCTGAGGGGCGGAAAGTTCTATGCAAGTTATCTCATGAGGCTCGGCTGACATGAGCCATGACGACCAAGGCCAGGCGGGCGCCAGGCGGGTGCAGAGCGTAGGTTTCCTCTTCGGTGCAAGGGAGGCAAGCCACAGGCGCGGAGTCCCGAGGAATCAACCAAATGTTTCCATTTTGGTGAAACAAGATCAAGACCGCCAGGACGGCAAGACGGAGGTCATCACCGAGCCCCCCGCAGCGTCACGACCAGAGGCTTTTCGCTGGAGAAGACTATTTTTTCAGGATAGACTATACTACTTGTCCCCCTTCAAATCCCGCGAGTGTGGAATCCCTTCCCACTCATATTTGGGAAGAGGACCAAGGCCACTATATAGAGGACTTAGCCACCACCATATAGGAGGAGGAGATCAGAACAAGTAGAACACCACACCAGCTCAAGGACACCTCACCTCCTGAGGATTTTTCATCCACTATACTAGTTCATCCAGAGCCCCTCGAGGCAATACACCACACCACACTGGATTAGGGTATTACACAACAATGGTGGCCCCAACCAGTATAAATCCCTGGGTCTTTGTGTCTCTTTGAGCTCGACGCGCTAGGCTAGGAGGATCGTGAGTAGGCAGGCTGGGTCGGTTGAGATCTCCGCACGCACCCCATAGTTCGAACTTCTCAAGGGTTGCCGGATCCCTAATTCCAACAGTGTCAGAGTTAGGTATGATAGCACTGTTAGCTATATAATGACAGGATAAGGTCTGTTTTACAACTTTGGTTACCCCTTGGGCTATAAAAGGAGGTCCAAGACAACCTAGAGAAGGATTCGGACTCTTATGAACTTATACGCACGTAGCTGCCCTCCTCGAGGCCACCTTTCCAGGCTTGAGCATTGTGCGTTGTGGTGTTGTCAGGACCCCGATCCTAAGTCACTCCGATCTAGCATGTAACACATCAGATCAATTTGCGGCCTCATGCACAGTATTCCCACGGGTGCCACCTTACCTAGCCCGGGACCGTTTGCACCTTTTGTCTCACGTATATGATAGTGTCACTAGCTTCCATATGATAGAGAACCCGGGCCTACATGACTAGTCGTAAACCCAAGGTGGCGCTAACTTACAGGGATAGGCATACATGACCCAACAACGAACGTGTCGATCAGCAACGTATGAACCCAAGTCATAGCAAGCTACAAGGACTTAAAGGAACAACGCGTGACATTTCCTCGAAGGGACATATACGGGAACGAAGGACACATGCTGGCCAGCTTAAGTGTTCCGGAGTAGTAGCAAGCTACCATGGCTCAGTGGAAGCACAAGGAGACATGTCCCTATAAGAGAGGCTACCAACAATAAACAACTAGGTTGTCGGATCCCACACATACCAAGCATTTCAAATCATACACACAATATGCTCGATACGTGCTAATACAACATGGCATCACAACAAAACTCTACGACTCAAAGTATTTATTCAATAGGCTCCGAGGAGCCAGATATTACAAACATGGGTCACATGACCCAACATACAGAGCATACAGGCAACGGAAGCATAACATGTCTAAGTACAAACAACTACAAATGAGAAAGGCTGTGAAGCCTGACTATCTACAAGACCCTCCCAAGGGTACAAGATCGTAGCTGAGGTTACAAGCTAAACATCGAAGTCCATGCGGAACTACTAGTGAGACTGAAGTCTCTCTGCAAAAACATAAATTAAGCAAACGTGAGTACAAATGTACCCAGCAAGACTTACATCAGATCTAGCTACATATGCATCGGTATCAACAAAGGGGTGGTTGAGTTTAACTCCAGCAAGGCAGCTTTGACTCGGTGCCTATCCTGTACTACGACTGCTGGTAACTCTTTTGACGTGGCGGACACGAGTCCACATATTCACCATATCAATACACCACTATGAATCCTCTCCCGTCTCCCTATGAGAAGGCCATCCATAGCACTCATGCTTATCTTATGCATTTTAGAGTATCCACTTTCACTGTCTATGAACTGTATAGCCAAGCAAGTAGTCCTTTACTGCGGACGCGACTATTGGAATAGATCATGTTAACCCTGCAGGGGTGTACTTCTTCACACACACTCTCGCCACTTACCGCCATGTACACGTCATGTATCTCGGCAACCGTCAAGCGGAAGCCTGGCGAGGGTGTCGGCCATGACCTGACTAACTACGCAAGACCCTAGTCCAGGTTTATAGCCTATTCAGGTTACATCCGCAAGGAGATCCGGCCAGGGTTACACTCACAGCCCCAAACGATGTGTATAAGGCTCCCAAGACCACCAAATGGGCGACGCTTGGTACACCCGGCCACGGTGCCTAGTCTGTCGCAAGTCCACCTCTACCAGGTGCCAATTGGTAGACTACTAACACAACCTGCAAACACCAGAAATTAGTAGCAACTCCTGGACAGAGATCAAGTTGATTAATAAGTTGAGAGGGGCACTTAAGCATTCCAATGTGTGGTAGTAACTGTCTTGGATCACAAACACAGAAATGAGTTACTGAGGACGGTTTCAATGAGACAACCCACCATGTACTCCTAGATGGCCTTTCACCGCTACCTTTACGAAATCGTGTTCACGCACTTAGCCTTCAATAGTAGGACATGTTCACAACATTCAATTCATCCCCGATGAATCAGACCTGACACAACTCTAAGAAATAGCAGACATGTCAAACAAGAATGGATGAGTAGGCACATCATGGCTCAAGAAACTCCTACTCATGCTAGTGGGTTTCCACTATTTAATGTGGCAAAGACAGATCATGCAGAGGAAAGGGGTTCAACTACCGCCGCATTTAATAGTTGATTCGTTGTTGTCCTATTGCAATAAAAGAGAGCAGGAGCTAGAGAGTGGGATTGTATCGGAAGGAACAAGGGAATTTTGCTTGCCTGGCACTTCTGAAGGTAATAATAGCTCTTCATCGGTGTCATCGGTCTCATAGTCGGAACCACGTCTACTGAGGGGGAACAATTTTTGGTAATAGAGAGGAAATACAATCAATGCAATGCAATAATATGATGCATGTATGTGACATGGCAATATGCTGTGATTTGAGCTAATGCAGCTAGGAGCGATTTAAATGAAGTTGGTTATAACCCGTGGTTCAAATTCAAACTCCACATGTAATTTATTAAATGCCATTTAGTTGAATTGTCCTAAACAGTAGCCAAAAGTTGTTCTAACATGCATGAAAATGGTACAGATGGAAAGAATGGATTTTTCTCATAATTTTTCATATATAAATTATTTCATTTGGAGTTACGGTTGATTTTATATGAATTTTTGAAGTTTATAATATTTTCTGGATTTTCCTGATTATTCTAATTTAATTAAATTCCAGAAATTGCTTTATTGCATCAGCTCTGCGTCAGGGTGACGTCAGCGGTCAGCTAACCCGGTCCAGGTCAATCCTGACCTACGGGGCCCACATGTCAGTCTAACAGAACTAATCTATGTTAATTAGCATTGGGGCCCCACCTGTCATGGACCCTGGGGGTCAAAAAGCAGGGCTGTTAACTGCGAATGACGTGCCATGTCATCTAAACGGTGATTAGCCGCCGGTGCTAAGCAGGACATGGCGACGCTCCTCGTCTGGCCATCTCCAGTGACAAGAGCTCGCGCGTCTAGGCTCTATGGATGCAACGCGTCGGGTGGTGCAACTGGCGCATCGCGGGGCTGCCTAAATCAACGCCGGTCACCACAAGTGCGGCGGCCGGAGCTTGGGCCTCGGCGCTTATGGTGTTCTGGTGTGATAATGACCAAGGTGCTATTGGTGCGGTGGCCGGAGCTCGGTGCTCGCGGTGACAGCGGCTAGAGGGAAAGCGCGGAAGAGGGGGAAGGGGGAAATGAGCGGGAGCTCACAACGATGACGAGGGGATGATCGTCGAGGTCGGGGATGGCCTGGGTGGTGCGAATCAGCGCCGCCGATCTTGGTGGCCCGAGGACAAAGAAGACCGCAGCAACGATGAAGCAGGGCCTCCCGGCGTCCCGCAGCTCGGTGGGGAGGACGAGGAAGATGTGGCGGTGCTCTTGGGCTCAAAGGCATGACGAGGGAGAGGCGGTGTCCATGGCCATGGCGAGCGGCGGTGACGACTGCGCTCGATGGAGGCGCGCAAGAGAGACAGAGGAGGGAAAGGGGGTCTGGCGAGAGAGGAGAGGCAGAGGGGGATCCAGGACGTCTCTAGGCGCGGGATAAGGTTGCCAGAGGGCTCGACACGGCGAAGTAGGAGGTGTCGGGGCATGCTAGTGCGCCGCGGGCACACGCCCATCCTCCTGGCGCGAGGAGGACGACAATTGGCGGCCGGGCTGCACAGTGTCGGGCCGACCACGTAAGTTGTCCCAGTTTCGGGGTTTTCCCTTTTTCTTTCTATTTGTCTATTTCTGACATTTGTTTCAATTTGGGTTTTGACCCAAACTAATTTTTCTGCTTCTGATAATTTTGTGCAGGGAGTAAATGGATTATTCCAAAGCCCCTCACAACTTTTCAGAATTATTGGACATATATTTCTCTTATAGCAGAAATAAATCCAACTCAAATACATTATGATTTAATGTCAAATGCCCAAAATAATTACTTTTAGTCCTCTAAAAATATTGGTTTGATTTTTACCTCTTGCCAATATTTAAAAAGACTAAGAGGAACATTTTCCTCGACTTCTTTGAAGAGATTTTAATGTTGATTATTTGTGAAGTGTTTTTCTGAGGGTTTCAACTGTCCTCAATTCAACTTTCAGAATTTAGATATGATGCATGACGCTCTCAAATGCAACTAATGTAATTATTTATAGACAAATATTCTAGGGCTGTGACAACTCTCCCCCACTAAAAAAGAAGCTCGTCCCGAGATTCAAGACGTGAGGTATGACAGAGGGGACACAATGCTAGCACAATCTTCACAATTTGATTTACCTTCTCAAAGATGTTGATTCCTTGCAACATCTTGTGCTTGATGTCTTTGCATTCGAGATCTTCATCCAACACGATGATGACAGAAAGAAACTCTACATGAATCGACCTTCTCGAAGATCGAGCAACTCAAGATCAACTCACAGAATGAGACATTGAAACATCTCTTGAGCTAAGACGCAAAACACACATCGAGAGGGATGGAGGAAACAAAGGACGAACATTCAAGTAGCACGGAAAAAATACCATGATCCCATAACGGGACACCTTGGGGGAGGTGACTCGTAGAATTATTCCCTTAATTGGCAAAAAGAATTACTTTTGATGTATAGATCATTGAAACTCTTCATACCAGCCTGAGGCAATTCACAATTGATCATTTTAAGGAATTCGAAAAAATGGAAGGGAAACTAGAGTTATAAGACAACTCAGTACACGGAAGGCACATTCCAGTTGTTGCCGAAAATATAACCTAGTGATTGAGTGTGCTCTCAAGAACTTGAGCATTTCATAATCATCATAGCTTTACCGACATCTATGTCAAGATCTTGGTGACACCTCATACCACCATAATGATTAGAGATGGAAGGTGCAGACGCAAGGAAGGCAACACTTTCTTAGATTTTACCTTAGCAACGCAAAGGAAACACAATCTGGATGATCGACAGAGAGACATTTAGCACTCTGCTTCTAATGTTCTCCTTGATGTACTAGATACCACGATCATGCTCTTGGAGTAGCATCGATATGGTCATCAAGTAAATGTCGGACTTCATGAAGACATGTGGGGACCCCGACTTGCAAGTCGTGATCACCGAATGCACGTGTACAGTGATCCCAGAGATCAATGCTCACTGAACACACAGAAGCTGAATAACAAGAGTCTTACATCCATACATACCGTCTTACACAAATAGTGACCATCATGGTCAAGTCTTACATCGATAAAGCCTTAAGGGCTGAACATCAAATGGAACATAGCAGCGGAAAACATCATCGATAAGTAGAACCCATGCCATCTGCCTTAACCCTACGGGCATTACATTGGGAAGCGTCCTAGTTAGCATGATCGTCTCCAAGAACTCTTCTTGAACTCCGGTTCTTCCATGCTGGTCAATTAAATAACCGTGGCAAGCCAATGAGTACTTTGAATGTACTACTTAAGCAACCCATGATTTGGTTCAAAGTGCGGTAATGCATGACATAGGTAAAGTTTTGCGTAAAGCTAGTTTGAGTGTAGGGCATGTTCAACATCCTATAAAGCATGCATCAAGAGAATTCGAAGTAAGTAAGAACTGGTCACAGATATCAACATAAATAGAATGGGCACCAACCCATTTATCATAAGCGGAGTGGGCACCAACCCATCTCAATCATGTCAAGTCCTCGACTTGATCCAAGACAACACCATCATCTCACACACACGGGTTTGAAAACAAGTGGGCGTAGCCCAAGAGCGGTTACCCAAGCTGTCCATGACCGTGGACACGGCTATTGAATAGTTTTACACTCTGCAGAGGTTGCACACTTTACCCACTAGATCCGGGGAACTTTCGTGTCAAACCACGACCCGCGGTACCTCAAGTACCCGGGGTAAGCACCCGATCACTACCTTTCCCTAGACGACACTAACATGGAGTCCACTCGATTGGTAGTAACCCCCGTGCCAACATTTCACATTATAAAGTCGCGGAGCCTCGCTCCCGTATTCATCACATACCACAAGCACGGGTACCAGCGGTGTGTCCGGTGCCCTGTGAAACAGTCATGGCCGCCCTACAGCACGACCCGTCCCAAGAGAGAGCACCAACTCTCCCCATCACTAATAATGCGGGCTCCAAGCTAGTATCGGTCTAGGTACTCAACAATGCCCTTTCCCATATAAGGGTAGAGTGGTTGCGCATGTAAGGTTGGAATAGCAGTGCAACTCCGACCAATCCGTTTTGAAAACCACACACCCTTCTTCACTTGGCACACCACTTCGTCATCAAGTGGTCACCCATCTCATCATCTCCCTCGGGCATAAGTGGCACCCGATGGGGTTTTCGAAAATACCTTTGAAATCACTTTGCCTCCCTCATCATGCACAAACCCATCCCATTTGCGTGGCACCTACATTTGCATCCTAGCTACTCCCCACCGGCATAACCCTCATAAAAAGGTAGGGCCATGCACCATGCAAGTATCAACGAGGAATTTGTAATCGTGGCAACCACCCGTGTGGTTCACCACCTCGTCATGATTCCGATGCATCATCGATAAAGAGCTAAAAATGACATGCATATAAAAAGGGGCATCATAGTCATGGTCAAAGGGCTGCTTGCCTTGGTTGGCTTGGTCTTCAAAGTCTTCCGGCACTGCTCCTCCTTCTTCCTCAGCTACCTCGTCGAATATGGGATCTAACGTTGCAAGAAAATAATGGAAAAATAAGGCAATAATAAAAACAGAAAAGTCAAAGTGCTCTGAAAAATGTCAACTTAATTTTGTAAAATACTAGGAGGAAAGCTAGGAAGGGGGCAACTTTTGGTTTTGGTTCTGGAGTAGCAAAATAGGAGTTATGGATTTTCAGAGGCTCATTTAAATGCCAAAAACCACATTTAAATATTTACAGAAAAGGAAAGGTGATTGGATCTGAGTCAAAGTTGCACCATTAAATAGATTGCAATATTCTAGGAATTTAGAAATTGGAATCAAAGCATTTGGACTATTATTCGCCTGTGGAATTTTGGAAATACTAGAAAAAGAAAAAAGAAGCGGCTGTGCCCTTTGGGCGGAGAGGCCACAGAGCAGCAGCAGGCCGGAAACCCAGCCCACGGCCGCCACGTCGAGGCGTAAAGGCGAATCGCCTTCGGCCGGCGGCGGAGTCTGTCTTGTGTGCCATAGACGTTTCGCTTTGACGGTGGATCCCACCCGTCGTATGCGTCTTGGTGACAGCCGGCCCACACGGCCGTCGTCTACCTCGGCCGAGGCGACGCGAGCTTCGCGGCGGCGTCTGAAACACGGGAAGCGGGCGGAGACTACCGTTGGATTCGGGAGAGTCGCGGATCCGGTGGTGGTGGAGATGGTCGCCGGGGTGGGCTGCCCGGCGGCGAGGTCCATGGCGGAGGTGCTTGGTGCCGGTGGCTCGGCCGTTCCAGCTGCAAAGCGAGGGGGAAAGCGAGGGAAGACATCGGTGAGGTGAGGAGGAGGAATCGAGGGAGAAGCAGGCGGAGGAGGTGCTGTACTCGCGGATCGGCAGCGACCAGGCGGCGGAGCTCGAGCTCGATCTCGAGCTCGGCGGCTCTGGAGCGAAGGGGTGGATCGAGGGGTGGATTAGGCGTGTGGGAGGCGGCGGGAAGGAAGAGGAGGGCTCGGGAGCCTTAAATAGGCTGGCCACGGTTCACCGTGGGCGTGGCCTCTGGCACCATGGGATCTGCTCTGGGGCCATTGGGGAGATTGGAGCTGTCCACGGCGCTCGTGGGAGTGGAGTAGAGGCGCCGAGGAGAAGAGAGAGAGCGAGGAGGGCTCTGGCGTCCAGCGTGTGAGGCCAGCCATTGGCGAGCGGCGGCGTCGAACGCTGCTGCAGGAGGAGGAGAGAGAGGGGAGACGGAGGGGCGGCACGGCGTGTAGTGAGACGTCGAGGCACATCGGCCGCGCGATGGGAAGGCCGCAAGCGGTCGGGTGTGTGGCGTCAGCAGTCGGCGCTGGCGGCGCTCGAGCGCGACTTTGGCCGGCATCCAGCGGTATTTCATGGCCTGTAGCGTCCTTTTGCGTCTGGAAGCAACAGCGCGGGGACAAGACCAGAGAAAGGCACAGGATGCCACAGGGTGTAGAAGGGAGAGAGAGAAGCTGGGAGAGAGAGGAGAAAATGTTGTCCAGAGAGGACAAACTTGATTCCCCCCTTCCTCCACATTGCTTCTTCGGGTAAGAAAGTGTCCAAATGACAGAGGGAAGTGAGGAGGGTTGTGGCAAGAGATTAACTCAAGGAGATTAGTGAAAGTGGCAAAAGAGGCCTTTTAGTATTTTGCGGAAGGTGTTTGATGGGGTTTTGGTTAAGTTAATGATCCTCACTGGCCAAGATGCTCCAAGGGTGAAATGTCACATATATTTAGGGCCTTCCACCCATTTTGAGTTTGTTTGGACAAAGTTGCCAATGCAACTTTTGCAAACCCTAGAAATGGGCAGAAATGGGTTTGTGTAGATCCAGTGGACTAAATCATTTCTCCTTGATGTGTCACTTGGTGTGGTAGCCTTATTTGGTCACATGATCAGGTTCACCAAAGTTGGGGTCTTGGAGAAAAAGTTGGTAGTGCAAAGTGGTTCAAACTTGATTTTGGTCAGAGAGGGTTTTGAGGCACTTTGACCAAGATTTCCTCTTCTCCAACCTGTGCCATTTGGTCCAGTTGCATAATTAGACCAATGAAGCATGTCCACCAAGTTTGAGCACATTTGGACATACTTGGCAATGTAAAGTTGATCAAACTTTAGATTGGACAGAAATGGTTTTGAGGGGTTTTGATGGTGTTATCTTGTTCTCCAAGTCATGAGACTTGGCAAGATCAACAGATATGTCATAAGTGACATGATAGAATTTTCCTGGAATTTTGGAGAATATTTCCTTTGTAAATATTTCAAAAGCTTGAAATATCGAGAAAGGGTTTTAGAGGATTTGACCATTATTTTGAACATGACCATGTGTTGAAACTCTTATATATGGACAATATATGTCCTATGAGCTTCTCTAAATTTTGTCAAATATTTTTGAAACAGAAAAATAATTATTTCCTATTAAAGACCATTTCGGCCTTAAGAAAAAGCCTTTAAATAAAAGAGAACGATAACTTTTAAAATTATATTTTTGTGGTTCTGGGCATCCTATATCTAATAGGAGTCAAATATATTTTTGGAAATGTTTTACTGCCCTTGATCAAGTACTTGCGGTGCAAACCTCAATTCGAGGGTTTTGGAAAACTAATTTTTAAAAATACTTTACGCCAAATTATTTTTGTAAGAAAATTCTATGTAGCACTATTCACATGGCATGATCATTGGTCGGGAGCTTGGGGTAAGGAGATGGAATATAGAGGGTAGAGTAGTTGACCTCAAGAAGCACTTGAAAAGAAGCATAGAAAACCAACTTCAAATAAAAGCCAAATAATGCAAAAAGTTTTTGTTGGTCCAAATTTTCATGCTTTATTGATAGAAATGAAATGTTACAAAATGCAGGGTGTGACAGACCTACCCCCTTACAAGAATCTAGTCCCGAGATTCCTAAACTAAACTTGAAAGAATGCGAAATTCGGATCTAAGGTAGTCTTCACGCTCCCAAGTTATACGCTGCGGTGTGATTGCTCCATTGGACTTTGAAGTACTTGATGGTGCGGCTTGAGTGTGTCGTTCAGCCTCATCGAGAATGCAGATGGGCGCTCACGATCGTCAAATCAGGTTGAAGATCAATGGCTTGGTGATTGGCGTCTTTGTAGAGGTCGGGCTTATGCGGAACTTGGAGACATTTCGGAGTTGTGACCGTGGAACACGTTGTGCACATCGAAAGTTCAGGTGGAAGTTCCAACTGGTAAGCCACTTCTCCTCGTCGCTCAGTGATCTTGAAGGGGCCAATGTATCTCGGTGCGAGCTTTCCTTTGACATGAAAGCGCTGGGCTCCTTTGAGAGGGGTGACCCGGAGATAGACATGGTCTCCAACTCGGAAGTTTATGTCTCTGCGACGTGAGTCTGCATAGCTCTTCTGCCTTGACTTGGCAGACTTCAGACGCTCTCGGACAAGCTGGACTTGCTCTTCTGCTTCACGAAGGATATCAGGCCCAAAGACAAGTCCTTCTCCGGCCTCCGACCAGTTGAGAGGTGTACGACACTTCCGCCCGTATAACACTTCAAATGGTGCCATCTGGAGGCTGGCCTGATAACTGTTGTTGTAAGAGAACTTCGGCGAAAGGAGGCAATCTTCCACTTAGCTCCATAAGCTAAGACACAGGCTCGGAGCATATCTTGAGTATTTGATTCACTCGTTCGGTCGACCTCCGATCTGTGGGTGGAAGCGATCTTTGAAGGACAACTTGGTCCCCATGGCCTCTGGAATTTCTTCCAAAACCTTGAGGTGAACTGGGTTCCTCGATCGACACAATCTCCTTGGGAACACCATGAAGGCTCACGACTCGGTTGATGTAGAGGCGGCTAGCTGGTTCCCCTTGTAGGTTGTCTTGGCAGGAATGAAGTGGGCCACCTTGGTCAAATGGTCAACTATGACCCGGATGGAGTCATGTCCCTTGTTTGACCTAGGTAGTCGATGATGAAATCCATTCGACTTTATCCCATTTCCACTCGGGAACCTTGAGTGGTTGGAGTAATCGGCAGGTCGGCGATGTTCAGCTTTGACCCTCGGCATCGTCACATTTGCAACATAGGTGGCAATCTCCTTTTCATCCCGTGCCACCAAAATCTTTCCTTGGTCTTGATACATCTTGGTGCCTCCGGGGTGGATGGAATATGGGCTGTCATGAGCTTCTTGCAAGATCGGGTTCTTGAGCTCAACCTTGTTGGGCACGCAGATCGATTCCCAAACCACACAATTCCTTCCTCATCCTCTGTGAATCCACGAGGCCTTGCTCGCCTTGATCTTCCTCTTGATGCCTTGATACTCTCATGCCCCTTTCGAGCTTTCTTGATGTCATCCATCAAGGTAGGCTTAACCGAGGTTGGCCAAGAATCTGGTGCAACCAGTTCCAACCCGAAGCTTTCAAGTTCCTCATACAAGGCGGGTAGCTTGTGCTTGACATAGCATTCAAGGAGCAAGCCTTCTGCTCAGCATCTGCTACCACATTAGCCTTTCGGTGGTATTGAACACTTGAGGTCATAGTCTTTTATCAACTCCAGCCATCTTCTCGCCTCATGTTCAATTCCTTTGGTGAAAATATACTTCAGACTTTTGTGATCCGTGTATATCTCACATCGCTTCCCCAAAAGGTAATGTCGCCAAGTTTTGGGGCATGAACCCTTGCTGCTAGCTCAAGGTCATGAGTAGCGTAGTTCTCTTCGTGGTCGTAGTTGCCTTGAAAGGTAGGCCACGACTCTGCCTTCTTGCATCGAACACCTCCGGTCCGGTTCTTGGCGCATCACAATATATCACAAACTCCTTGTGTATATCTGGTGTGGCGAGGCTGGAGCGGTGGTTAGCCTCTTCTTGAGTTCTGGAAGCTCTCTTCGCGCCGGCGTCCATTCAAACTTCTTGTCCTTCTTCAAGAGCTGAGTCATGGGTCGGGCAATGCTTGAGAATCCTTCAGCGAACTTGCGGTAATATCCATGAGTCGAGGAAGCTTCGACTTCCTTCACATTGCTCGGGGATTGCCATTCGATCCGGCTTCAATCTTGGCGGTCGTGACAATCCCTCTTCGGTTAGAACATGACCCAGAATCCAACTTCACGCAGCCGAATTCACACTTGCTGAACTTGGCATACAGTTGGTGCTCCGAAGCTTGTCTAGGACCATCCTCAAGTGTTGCTCGTGCTCTTCTTCCGACTTGAGAAGACAAGAATGTCATCAATGAAGACAACGACGAACTTGTCCAAATATTCCATGAAGACCTTATTCATGAGATACATGAAGTAAGTGGGGCATTGGTCAATCAAAGGACATGACCGTGCATTCATCTGAGCCATATCTGATTCTGAATGCCGTCTTGAATATCTTGGGGTCGATCTTGATTGGTAGTACCCGGATCTGAGGTCGATCTTGGAGAACACCTTGGCCCCATTGAGTTGATCAAAGCAGATCTTCAATCTTGGGAAGCGGGTACTTGTTCTTGATTGTAACCTCGTTGAGGGAGCGGTAGTCAATGCATAAGCGGATGGTACCGTCCTTCTTTGCCACAAGCGAGCAGGCGATCCCCAAGGGAGGCACTAGGCGGATAAATCCTTCCTCAACTGCTCTTCCGGCTGCTTCTTCAATTCGCTAACTCCTCCGATCCCATTCTATAAGGCTTCTTATAGATGGGTCCTGCTCGAGTATGAGCTCGATGATGAACTCAATGTCGATCGGGAGGCATTCTGGTAGCTCGTCGGGAAAAACATCGGGATACTCGCATACTACGGCACTTGTTCCAATCCAACGGTCAGACAGTTGACTTGGTTGGCTTGAAGCGAAGAGGGTTGGAGGCAAATTTGACTTGACTCCTCGGTCATTGGTCATAGTGACCGTCCGGTTGGCGCAATCAATCAAGCCTTGGTGCTTGCTGAGCCAATCCATTCCCAAGATCACATCAAGCCTTGTGATTTTAGGATGATAAGGTCGCTAGGAAGTCTACCCCGTTAATGGTAATCCCGACTCCTTTACATCCTATCTTGGCTCTCATCTCTGCTCCGGGGGTTTGTACAACCATAGGGTTGTTTAGGGGTGTAGGGGTCATGCCACTCTTTAATGCAAAACTTTGGGTGACAAAAGAATGCGTGGCTCCAGAATCAAACAAAAGCGATTATGGTGCTGAATTGACAAGGAGCGTACCCAGCACGACGTCCGGGTCTTCCTGGGCTTCTTCCGCTGCGACATGGTTTACACGAACCCTGCCATTGTTGGGCAAGTTGCGGGGAGCTTGGTTCCTCGGTGACATACCACGGCCTTGTCCTGGGTTCTGCGCATTGGGGCGCAGGCGTCGGGCTTCTTGTTGGGGCAATTCTTGGAGTAGTGCCTGGCTGTCCACATCGAAACAAGTGACTTGATTGGGGACGCCCTTGCCAAAGCATTGTTATTGGGGTTGTTGTAAGCTGGCCTAGGGTTGGCATCTTCTTGAGGTGGATAGTTGGTGCGAGGTGCGAGGAGCTCTTGGCTGCTGATAGGTTGGTTTGACCGGGGCGGCTGCCACAGGCGAGGCTTCTGTTCTTGGAGCTACCCTTGCTGATCATCTTGCGCTTCGAGTGTCATCAAGGCACGGCGCTTGTCCTCAAGCATGGCGCCTTGTTCACCAGATCAGGAAAGGTCGGGCGGTCACACACAACAAGCAAATCTGCGAGTCTGGTTAAGGCCTTCCATGAAGCGCTCCGCTTGGCGGCATCGATCTTGACATCTTGAGGGCATACCTTGAGAGAACAACGAACTTCGCATGTACTCCTTGGCGGTGCTGCTACCTTGCTTGATGCTCGGAACTCACGCTTCTTGATGGCCATGAGTCGGAAGGGATGTGGGCCTTGCGAATTCCGTCTTGAAGGTGTTCCAAGTGATATCTTGCTCAACATGCATAGCCTTGAATCCATCCCACCAAGCTCTGGCGGTCCCCCGAGGCGATGGGCAGCATCGCCACTTTGTCACGGTCCTCGGTGCATCCGACTAGTGCAGCAGATCCTCAATAGTGCGGACCCGATCGTCGCATCCGAGGGTTCAGCGATCTCGATGAAAGTGGGTGGTGCATGCTTCTTGAACTCCACCGGTGTGGAGCGTCCATGGCCGTGCCCGCCATTTGGCGGTTGACAACTGAGCAATCATCTGGAGGGCTGCGGTGTTGGCTTGCGCTCCTCTCGAAAAGCTTGGAGAAGCTGAGCCATATCCATGCTTGGAGGAGGTGGTGGTGGTGGAGTCGTCCTTGGGCTTGGTCTGGCTGGCTCGGCCTCGTGAACCTCCGGCTTCTTGCGGCTGGGTAGAGGTACCGATCGTGTTACAACAGGCATCTGTTGGAGTGGTCAAGGTCTCATGATAGGGAACAACAATGAGGAAAGCGGTAGAGATGGAATGCCTAGTAAGGGGTGGTGTGACACAATTTAAGTAAAGCAAAGGCGGAAGGGCCAAACTCATGCATTAAACCAAATGGGAAATGTAGTGGTTTACAAGTTCCGAAGGAAAATGCGACTTCATCAAAGCAAGTTGAAAGCAAACACAACATAACATGGTTTCATAAGAACCATTACAAAGACTCGACTTAGCAAAAGGGGTACACGACCTATCCTACCATAGGCTACGAGCTAGCCTATCCTAGTCTGACGCAGTCTAAGTGGTGGAATGCTCGGTCGGGTATTACGGCTCCTCTGGGTCTTCCTCCTCATCATCATCTGTCTCGGTCTCCTCATCGCTCGAGGAAGTGGAGGAGTGAAGGAGCTGAACACAGCGCTGCTTTTTGGTGGCGTCTTGAAGAGGTTGCGGTACTCCTTTGCCGTCATCTGGCGTGGCTGAGTGCTCCCTCGGCAGCTGCGACCTGTGGGGTCGTCGCCTCGATAGCTACATGGGCTGTCGAGGGTGCTCCATCCTTCTTGATCCTGTCGCCTTAAATCGAACTATGCGGAGGAGCTCCTTGGTCTCATGGAGTTCCTTCGAAGCTCCGTCGACTCGAGGCAGTCTTTGTGCGGCTGTCGGCACACAAGCTGAAATAGGTGCAGGCGGAGAGAAGTCCCTCGTCAAGGGTGGTGCTGGTGCGCTGCTCTCGTCGTCACCTTCCTTACGATAAGGCAGGTAGCAGTGGCTGGCTCTCTTGCCATCTCTGGCGGGAGATCCCGGAGGCGAGTCGGTGCCTTGAGGCAGCATCTCCACGGCGAGAAGCGGTGTCGCCATCTAGGGTCCCTCAAAGAACCAGCTCGTCAGGCGTCATTCGCCCTCACGACTACCTCCACGTGATACTCCTTCTTGGTCTTTGTCGACCCAAAGTGCTCGTGGTAGGAGAAGGTGGGGACTCGAGTGAGCTGGCACTTCTGAGGCTATCCTCAAGAAGCACGGGAAACCCGGTGGTCGGGAAGTCCTCGAATGCAGTGACCATCTACAAAAAGTAGAAGGGAAGGGTCGATAAAGGAATGTGTCTGTGTTTGGGATGCTAACATAAAACATAGGTATATGGGTAATCTAGGGGATAGTCTCGCTCTAACTAACGTCCATGCTAACTAAGGCTTCCTACAGTCAGGATGGCTCTGGTACCAGCTCTGTGGGGACCCCGACTTGCAAGTCGTGATCACCGAATGCTGCGTGTCTGAGTGATCCCGAGATCAATGCTCACTTGAACACACGAAGCTGAATAACAAGAGTCTTACATCCATACATACCGTCTTACACAAATAGTGACCATCATGGTCAAGTCTTACATCGATAAAGCCTTAAGGGCTGAACATCAAATGAAACATAGCAGCGGAAAACATCATCGATAAGTAGAACCCATGCCATCGCCTTAACCCTACGGGCATTACATTTGGAAGCGTCCTAGTTAGCATGATCGTCTCCAAAGAACTCTTCTTGAACTCCGGTTCTTCCATGCCTGGTCAATTAAATAACCGTTGGCAAGCCAATGAGTACTTTGAATGTACTACTTAAGCAACCCATGATTTGGTTCAAGATGCGGTAATGCATGACATAGGTAAAGTTTTGCATAAAGCTAGTTTGAGTGCAGGGCATGTTCAACATCCTATAAAGCATGCATCAAGAGAATTCAAGTAAGTAAGAACTGGTCACAGATATCAACATAAATAGAATGGGCACCAACCCATTTATCATAAGCGAGTGGGCACCAACCCATCTCAATCATGTCAAGTCCTCGACTTGATCCAAGACAACACCATCATCTCACACACGGGTTTGAAAACAAGTGGGCGTAGCCCAAGAGCGGTTACCCAAGCTGTCCATGACCGTGGACACGGCTATTGAATAGTTTTACACTCTGCGGAGGTTGCACACTTTACCCACTAGATCCGGGAACTTTCGTGTCAAACCACGACCAGCGGTACCTCAAGTACCGGGGTAAGCACCGATCACTACCTTTCCCTAGACGACACTAACATGGAGTCCACTCGATTAGTAGTAACCCCGTGCCAACATTTCACATTATAAAGTCGCGGAGCCTCGCTCCGTATTCATCACATACCACAAGCACGGGTACCAGCGGTGTGTCCGGTGCCACATGAAAACAGTCATGGCCGCCCTACAGCACGACCCGTCCCAAGAAAGAGCACCAACTCTCCCCCCGTCACTAATGTCACGGGCTCCAAGCTAGTATCGGTCTAGGTACTCAACAATGCCCTTTCCCATATAAGGGTAGAGTGGTTGCGCATGTAAGGTTGGAATAACAGTGCATAACTCCGACCAATCCGTTTTGAAAACCACACACCCTTCTTCACTGGGCACACCACTTCGTCATCAAGTGGTCACCCATCTCGTCATCTCCCTCGGGCATAAGTGGCACCCGATGGGGTTTTCGAAAATACCTTTGAAATCACTTTGCCTCCCTCATCATGCACAAACCCATCCCATTTGCGTGGCACCTACATTTGCATCCTAGCTACTCCCCACCGGCATAACCCTCATAAAAAGGTAGGGCCATGCACCATGCAAGTATCAACGAGGAATTTGTAATCGTGGCAACCACCCGTGTGGTTCACCACCTCGTCATGATTCCGATGCATCATCGATAAAGAGCTAAAAGGGGCATCATAGTCATGGTCAAAGGGCTGCTTGCCTTGGTTGGCTTGGTCTTCAAAGTCTTCCGGCACTGCTCCTCCTTCTTCCTCAGCTACCTCGTCGAATATGGGATCTAACGTTGCAAGAAAATAATGGAAAAATAAGGCAATAATAAAAACAGAAAAGTCAAAGTGCTCTGAAAAATGTCAACTTAATTTTGTAAAATACTAGGAGGAAAGCTAGGAAGGGGGCAACTTTTGGTTTTGGTTCTGGAGTAGCAAAATAGGAGTTATGGATTTTCAGAGGCTCATTTAAATGCCAAAAACCACATTTAAATATTTACAGAAAAGGAAAGGTGATTGGATCTGAGTCAAAGTTGCACCATTAAATAGATTGCAATATTCTAGGAATTTAGAAATTGGAATCAAAGCATTTGGACTATTATTCTGCCCTGTGGAATTTTTGGAAATACTACAGAAAAAGAAAAAGGAAGCGGCTACTGTGCCCTTTGGGCGAGAGGAGGCCAGCAGCAGCAGCCTGGGGGAAACCCAGCCCACTGGCCGCCACGTCGAAGGCGTAAAGGCGAATCGCCTTCGGCCCGGCGGCGGTCTGTCTTGTGCAAGTATATGTTTAAACTTGACGGTGGATCCCACCCGTCGATGCGTCTTGGTGACGACAGCCGGCCCCACAGCGGCCGTCGTCTACCTCCGGCGAGGCGACGCGAGCTTCGCCGGCGGCGTCTGAAACGCGAAGCGGGCGGAGACTACCGTTGGATTCAGGAGAGTCGCGGATCGGTGGTGGTGGAGATGGTCGCGGGGGGTGGCTGCCGGGCGACGAGGTCCCATGGCGGAGGTGCTTGGTGCCGGTGGCTCGGCCGTTCCCAGCTGCAAAGCGAGGGGGAAGCGAGGGAAGACATCGGTGAGGTGAGGAGGCGAATCGAGGGAGAAGCAGGCGGAGGAGGTGCAGACTGCAGATCGGCGGCGACGAGGCGGCGGAGCTCGAGCTCGATCTCGAGCTCGGGCGGCTCTGGAAGCGAAGGGGTGGATCGAGGGTGGATTAGGCGTGTGGGAGAGCGGCGGGAAGGAAGAGGAGGGCTCGGGAACGCCTTAAATAGGCTGGCCACGGTTCACCGTGGGCGTGGCCTACGGGCACCCGCGGGATCTGCTCTGGGGGCCATTGGGGGGAGATTGGAGCTGTCCACGGCGCTCGTGGGAGTGGAGTAGGGCGCCAGGGAGAAGGAGAGAGAGCGAGGGAGGGCTCTGGCGTCCGAGCGTGTGAGGCCGACCATTGGCCGAGCCAGGCGGCGTCGAACCTGTGCTGAGGAGGAGAGAGAGGGGAGGCGGAGGGGGCGGCGGCGGCGTGTAGCAGACGTCGAGGCACATCAGCCGCGCGATGGGAAGGCCGCAAGCGGTCGGGTGTGGCGTCAGCAGTCGGCGGCTCTGGCAGCGCTCAGGCGCGACTTTGGCCGGCATCCACGGTATTTCAGGCCTTGGCGTCCTTTGCGTCTGGAAGCAACAGTGAGGGACAAGACCAGAGAAAGGCACAGGATGCCACAGGGTGCGAAGGAGAGAGAGAAGCTGGGAGAGAGGAGAAAATGTTGTCGAGAGAGGACAAACTTGATTCCCCTTCCTCCACATTGCTTCTTGGGTGAAAGTGTCCAAATGATGAGAGGGAAGTGAGGAGGGGTTGTGGCAAAGAGATTAACTGAAGGAGATTAGTGAAAGTGGCAAAAAGAGGCCTTTTAGTATTTTGCCAGAAGGTGTTTGATGGGGTTTTGGTTAAGTTAATGATCCTCACTGGCCAAGATGCTCCAAGGGGTGAAATGTCACATATATTTAGGGCCTTCCACCCATTTTGAGTTTGTTTGGACAAAGTTGCCAATGCAACTTTTGCAAACCCTAGAAATGGGCAGAAATGGGTTTGTGTAGATCCAGTGGACTAAATCATTTCTCCTTGATGTGTCACTTGGTGTGGTAGCCTTATTTGGTCACATGATCAGGTTCACCAAAGTTGGGGTCTTGGAGAAAAAGTTGGTAGTGCAAAGTGGTTCAAACTTGATTTTGGTCAGAGAGGGTTTTGAGGCACTTTGACCAAGATTTCCTCTTCTCCAACCTGTGCCATTTGGTCCAGTTGCATAATTAGACCAATGAAGCATGTCCACCAAGTTTGAGCACATTTGGACATACTTGGCAATGTAAAGTTGATCAAACTTTAGATTGGACAGAAATGGTTTTGAGGGGTTTTGATGGTGTTATCTTGTTCTCCAAGTCATGAGACTTGGCAAGATCAACAGATATGTCATATGTGACATGATAGAATTTTCCTGGAATTTTGGAGAATATTTCCTTTGTAAATATTTCAAAAGCTTGAAATATCGAGAAAGGGTTTTAGAGGGATTTGACCATTATTTTGAACATGACCATGTGTTGAAACTCTTATATATGGACAATATATGTCCTATGAGCTTCTCTAAATTTTGTCAAATATTTTGGAAACAGAAAAATAATTATTTCCTATTAAAGACCATTTCGGCCTTAAGAAAAAGCCTTTAAATAAAAGAGAACGATAACTTTTAAAATTATATTTTTGTGGTTCCTGGGCATCCTATATCTAATAGGAGTCAAATATATTTTTGGAAATGTTTTTACTGCCCTTGATCAAGTACTTGCAGTGCAAACCTCAATTCAGGGGTTTTTGGAAAACTAATTTTTAAAAATACTTTCTGGCCAAATTATTTTTGTAAGAAAATTCTATGTAGCACTATTCACATGGCATGATCATTGGTCAGGAGCTTGGGGTAAGGAGATGGAATATAGAGGGTAGAGTAGTTGACCTCAAGAAGCACTTGAAAAGAAGCATAGAGAAAACCAACTTCAAATAAAAGCCAAATAATGCAAAAAGTTTTTGTTGGTCCAAATTTTCATGCTTTATTGATAGAAATGAAATGTTACAAAATGCAGGGTGTGACAAGACAAGGGTCCATAAGGATTAACTTGCAGAATAAGTCAAATCCTTATGGGGAAGATGGTCAAATTGCTCAATTAAGAAGCTACAATAATAGATCTTCTGGCTAGGTGTGTCGGCCAAAACATCACCCTTGCCAGAACCTACATCATAGATCTTGGAAAATTTCCAACCATCATATCTGCCTGAGATTCAAATCTGGTTGGTAACATGATAGTTCATATAGCATCTCTGGAAGCGAAATTTTGCAACACAAACCGATGAGATGACGTTGCGAGATTCTTGGGAAATGAACTACGATAGCAAGCTCCAAAACATGAGCTAGTTCTGCTACACACATGTGAACACGTTGTCCCAGACAAGCATGACCACATGGTAGTCTAACAACAAAACACTACTGAGTTCAGGTTGGGAATCATCATCAAGGATATCGAACTCCTTGCATAGGGCATGCTCTTAAGAAGGAACTCCTTCTCCTTGAACAACTCAATCAGTGGCTTGGTGTGCTAGGGAATACATATGGAATGGAGGTAATTAATCTACCAAACCATACAACACATTCACACATGCATAACTGACTTGGTGTGATTCCAGAGGAAACAAAACAAACCTTTGTCAAATTCATTGCGGCAACTTGCATCAGATATACATGAATTAGAGGAAGTCACTTCTGTCATCCAACATATGCTTCATGCACGGTACATGAAGATAATGCTTATTAAGGTTTCCAATACTAACTTAATGTCCAACGAAATCATGGATAAATAAGAATGTTGTTGATGGGATCCACAACAATTCATCCAGGTTTCCATATAAGTGAAATTTCACAATTATGTAAACAAGGTGATAGCATTGGTCAGACCCAAAAGATATAATGGTGTATGCTTGAGGGACAACCATGAGTAATACAACATTACGAATATTGTTGGTTATGATATGATTTGACGATAGCCCATACGCAAATCGAAGATTTGGGTAAGGCTATAGGTCCAACAATTGATCACAAGGATCAATTGATGACGATATCATATTTCTTCAACACACACACACACACACACACACAGAGAGAGAGAAGTTATCCCTTAGAGATGAACTAAGTAGGACAAGCTTTTATCTTCCAACTCTCCAAGTTGTTGTTTAGCTTAACCAACTAGCTCAGGGGTATCCAACACAGATTCTTGGAGAAGAGGTGGTTACGGGAAACCAACTTGATCACGAGCTCAACATAACCGTCAAGGGGCACTATAGTAAAAAAAACCGTCAGGGGGCATCCTGGTGATACTTCCGAGAAGATAATCAAAAAATAACGTACCACCGATATGTTACTAAGCTCGAGAACAATCTTTCTCTTCAGGCCAAGACGATATGATCTGTAACGCCCCAAGACCGATGCTCGAGTTGCCTTCCATTTATTTTTCGTTGTTGTCGTGTGTTTATTTTGTTTGTTGCATTATCATATTTATTTTTGCATATTTCATTACTCTATGTTTATGCCATGACCATGTTGAGTGCCTTGTCATATTTTGCTTCTTACAGCATGTTCATCATTTATCATATTACATTATGACATCCTTGTTTGTTTTGCCATGCCTATCTCTTGTCATATTGCTTTTGGTCATTCATGTTGTTGCCATGAGCATCATGCGGATTGCACTCATCTTTATGTTACATGTTACTTTCATGTTGTGTGTGCATCAGCCCTTGCTATCTCTCTCTCAAGCCATGCCCATGTATCATCACCTCTCCCTTCCTTCTTCCTTCATGTTTTTGCAAGCGACATTATTCCCTCCTCCATTAATGTTCAATCTTTTCCTGATGCTAGTTCACCATGCCTAAACCATCTTTACCAATTTTTAGCTCTTTTGGACTTGATTTGGTTGGAATCAAAATTGCCTCAAGTTTGAATTTAATTCAAACTTGCGATAATTTTCATTCTCTAAAAATGCCCAAATCAATTATTTCAATTAGTGCATAATTCCAGCGTCGTGGGGATATTCTTATATCTCTCATACACCCCTCTTTTATCCCTGTGCTTTTCTGTTTATTTTCTGCCTGAGGAAAATGAAAATGAAAAGAGACAAAGACGATAGCTTGACAGCCCGAGAGGCAGCAGCGGTGTGGCCCAGCCGAGCCACAACCCAGCCCTCCAACTACCTCGCCCTCTGGTAATTCCACCTCCACGCAACACATTTTCACCCTGGGCCCGCCTACAAACCCCTCTCCCCTCACCTTTTCTTCCTCCTCCCGGTTCCTCTCCTTCTCACAATAAAAAGAGAGAGGCAGCACGCAAGGCCACCGTGGCCACCCGGTGCCCACGCTTCCCCCATAAAGCAGCCCCGCGACTCCCTAGGTTTTCCTCTTCCCATTCCTCCCTTACTCCTCGCCGCCGCCGCTCTAGGTAGGTTGCACACGCTTCGCTGACGCCATGGTTGGAGAGAACCCGAGCTCTTCTCCGGCGTGATCATCCTTCCCTTTGCCGCCGCCTACATCCGCGGGGAGTGTTGCGACCCTTGACTCAGTCTTCTTCGTCCACGGTTGCTTCCTCAATGACTCTGGCGCTTCCTCCCCGACGTCCTCTTCGTCACCATCGAACGCCAAGACGCTGTCGCATTCATCTCCTTCTTCCTCGGGTCTGGGACATCACCGTCGGAATTTGTCGCCGCCGGTCATCCCCGAGCTCAATCGACTCCTCCAACCAACCCTATGTGTGCATCCACGCTTCTCCGGACCTTTTTCCCCATAGATTGCATCCTTTATCGTTGTTTGCTTGCATGGCCGATAGTTCTTCCGCCACGACCACGTCGCTGGCCTCCATCCGATGATATCTGGTTTGTCCTTTTGCATCTTTCCATTCGCACTGGCGAGGTTCCGTCCGTGGTTCGTAGCAGCCATAGCACCTATAGGCTCGATCCATCCACACCCGATGCATGCCTCTACAGCTGCTCATCGCCGGCGTCGTGTCCATCGACATCCGGAGATGTATGGCATGTTCGGAGGTGAGGATTCACGCGATGAGCACAACACGCACACCCTTGCATCTCGAGCACGCCGGGAGGTAATTCCGGCGAGACGTCCGCCATCATTTTGGTCATCGGCGAGGTTGCTCTGCTTCCTCTGCATGCACGGGCATGCGCAATCAACCGCAGTTCCACACGCTCACGCCCTTCCTGCATTTCACACACATCCCACCACGGCCACCGCACGCCTTTTCCGCACTCCCGCCGGCGCTTGGTAGCCGCATCAGTCGTCGCTGCTTGTTCCTGTCGCTGATGATGGATAGCCATCTGCCATGTAGAAGGAAGGCTCGTCTTTGAGATCCCGCACATCCGAACCTTTGCTGCACCTGCCTCGCCGCCTGTGCATCCACCATAAAAACCCGCAGCCCCGCCGGTTTTCTGCTGCACCGGCAGCCACTGCTTTGCTTGCCGTCGTTGCTGGCAAGTTGTTTTGCATTCATGGCGTTTCCAAGACCGAGCCTCTGCCTGTTCAAAAGTATCTATGCCCCTCCCTATCACAAACACTTAGTTAGGCCAGCTGGTCAACGCTCTGCTCCTCTATGCAGGTGGTCGCGGGATCAAGTCCCAGTCGGCCCCTATTTTTGCTCTGTTTCACTGTTGTTTTGCACACCCACATACGCTTCGGGCCATATCTGCTACTGTGCTTGCACTGTGCATTGCATTCGGCCCACAACGTTTCTTTTCCATTTTGTGATTTAGTCATATATCCAGTGCATGCATATTTTCAGAAATGCCATTAAAATTGCATTGCTTATATCTAAATATCCCTGCATCCAAATGAAACATGTCATATATGTAAAATGCTTAGAATTTCATGTACTTTCACAATATGCAACTTTCATCCCTGTTAAAAGTGTTTAAAATTGTTGTTTGTAGTCATTTGCATAAATGGCATGTTAAAATGGTTTATTTCTTAACTTAGTAACCGTAGCTTGGTTTTAAATGTTCTTTATATGTAAATGGGCTAGAAAAATGCATAGACTAACATGGTAGCATTACTTGGCATGTTTATCAACTCTAAAATTGTGTATAGGGCAGAACAGTACCAAATTCAAAATAAGCACATGTGGATTTTCCGGAAATGTTGTTTGTTGTTTCCGGCCTCATTTAAACTTGCCTAGATAGGTAGTTTGCAGATGCTTCACCTCTTGCCATGTTAACAACATTTAACCTTGTCATGCATCATACTTGGTTGTGCATAATGCCATGTTCATGTGTTGTGTGTTTACCATGTTGTTTGCTTCTTTCCGGCTGTGCTTCTTCTTGATAGTTCCGGTTTCGTTGCGATCGTGAGGATTCGTTCGTCTATGCTTGGTTCGTCTTCGCCCGTTCGTCTTCTTCATGAACTCGTTCTTCTTCCTAGCAGGATTTCAGGCAAGATGACTGTTACCCTGGATCTCACTACTATCATTACTATGCTAGTTGCTTCGTTCTATCGCTATGCTGCGCTACCTATCACTTGTTTATCAAGCCTTCCAAACTGCCATGCCAGCCTCTAACCTTTTCACCCTTCCTAGCAAACCGTTGTTCGGCTATGTTACCGCTTTGCTCAGCCCCTCTTATAGTGTTGTTAGTTGCACGTGAAGTTGAAGATTGCTCCATGTTGGACAGGATTATGTTGGGATATCACAATATCTCTTATTTAATTATTGCATCTATATACTTGGTAAAGGGTGGAAGGCTCAGCCTTATGCCTGGTGTTTTGTTCCACTCTTGCCGCCTTAGTTTCCGTTATACCGGTGCTATGTTCCTTGATTTTGCGTTACTTACGCGGCCGGGTGCATGGGAACCCCTTGACAGTTCGCTTTGAATGAAACTCCTCCAGCAAGGCCCAACTTTGGTTTTACATTTGCCTAACCACCTATTACGTTTCCCTTGGGAGTAATTAACCCGAGGGTCATCTTTATTTTAAACCCCCCGGGCCAGTGCTTCTCTAAGTCTTGGTCTGAACCGGGCGATGTCCGGCGCCCCCTGGGCGACCAGGGTCTATGCCAACCCGACGTCTTGCCCATCCGGTGTGCCATGAGAACGAGATATGTGCATCTCCTATCAGGATTTGCCGGCACATTCGGGTGGTCTTGCTGGTCTTGTTTTACCATTGTCAAAATGTCTTGTAACTGGAATTCCGAGACTAATCAGGTCTTCCCGGGAGAAGGAATATCCTTCGTTGGTCGTGAGAGTTTATAATGGGCTAAGTTGGGACACCCCTACAGGGTTTAAACTTTCGAGAGCCGTGCCCGCAGTTATGTGGCAGATGGGAATTTGATAATGTCCGGTTGTAGAGAACTTGACACGAGATTCGAATTAAAATACCCAACCGTGTATTTAACCATGATGGTCTCTTTTCGAGTGGGTCGAGAAGTGAACATGGTTTGAGTTATGTATGAACGTAAGTAGTTTCAGGATCACTTCTAGCTTCTCAACCACTCCATTTGCTTCTCTCCTCGCTCTTATTTGCGTATGTTAGCCACCATATATGCTTAGTCATTGCTGGAACCTCACCACTTATGCTTTCCATACCCTTTAAGCTTTGCTAGTCTTGATACCCATGGTAATGGGATTGCTGAGTCCTCGTGGCTCATAGATTATTACAACAGTTGTAGGTGCAGGTAATGCGATGATCATGACGCGAGAGCGATGTTTACTTGTTTGGAGTTCTTCTTCTGCTTCTTCTTCGATCAGGGGATAGGTTCCAAGTCGGCATCCTGGGCTAGCATGGTGGATGTCGTTTGAGTTTCTGTTTGTGCTTCATCCGTAGTCAGATGTTGCTCTTGTGTATGATGATGTTGTATTCATGTGGCATTGTGCCTCTTGTATGTATCCCCAACTATTATATAATGGTATGATGTAATGATATCCACCTTGCAAAAGCGTCTCCAATATGCGCTTCTATACTTGGTGGGACCTTCGAGTTCCTTTAGGATAGGGTCGCATATTGGGCGTGACATGATCGAATAGGCAAGGGGTTGACACAATCCTAGCTCCTTGATCGAAAAGTGGAGCAGGAAAATGGACTAGGTAGCACAATGTATCTTAGAATGATGATTCAATAACCAACATAATAGGAATGAGATTATGGTCCATTAACCACCAAGCAACATGGTTGCTAGGAGTATTGATTTCACGCATCACAGTTCACCTGTCGGTATTCCGGTTATTACAACACAGGGACCGAGAGATGAACAATGATGGCGAATAGAATTACTAAATCAAGAATTCATAGGAGGTGGTGCAATTCTCATGACATTCCTGACATACAGAGGGAAACACTCCAAGGTAGGACAAAACAAAAGCTGGATTGGCATTTGATCTGCAGAATACAACTATTTTGACCCAATCCTAGAAATGGATGATGTACTGGAGTTTGTTTCTCCTAGTCATTCTGAAATAGAATGGCTTGACAAACCTCAATAGTAAAAGGCATTGATGAACACGAATGCACAACTACTTCTGACTATCAACTGATAGACGGAGGTCAGAATACAACTAAAGAGAACAACTCAAAGCAACATTTGATTTTCTGAGTTGTGGACGCATGGATTAGCATGTCGAACAAGTTCAACTTATTTCTTGTGGATAACCCGTGCAGGAAGGTAGGACTAGCAGAGTCACAATATAGAATGAGGAACTCATTGTCAGCATTCTGGGAACTGAGGTACCCAGACTTGCCTGCCTGCGGCCTGCGGCGTGGCTCAAGTGGTGGCCCAGTACGGCCCATCTTCATCAGCTCAAGCTCAAGGCCCTCGCGAGGGGCCAAGCATCGCGGGGTGGACGACACAAGGCTTCCTCAGGAACGGCCTCACCAGGCAGGCTCACGAGGAGGCGGAGAGATCAAGGCAAGGGTACCTCGCGAGGTGCTCATGACGCAAAACATGACGATCGAGACCAGGTGGGCGCCAGGCGGGTGCCGGCCTGCGTAGTGTCCTTGTTTCCTCTTTGGTGCAAAGGGGGCAAAGGTTACCATTCCGGTGCAACGAGACGAAGAGCAGTAGAGCGGCATGATGGAGCTCACCATGGAGCCCAAGACAGCGTCATCGCCAGTGCGTTTGGCTGTCGAAGACCAACTTTAGTCAGGATAACTTGTACTAGATGTCCCCCTTCAAAATGGCCGTTGTTGGTGCCCTTCCCGCTCAATATTTGGGAAGAGGACCAGTTCCTCTATATATAGAGATAGCCACCACAGTAGAGGACAGGGAATAGAGTTCTCACCTAGAGCCAACAGAGACGGAGCAATTCCTCTCCAAGCACACCACCACAAGAACACCTCTCACGAGGATGTTCTTCCTTTGTACTGTTCATCATCAGCCCCTGAGGTAATCCACCACACCACACATTGGAGTAGGGTATTACACCACAACGGTGGACCGAACTAGTATAAACCTTGTGTCCCTTGTGTTGTTCATCGTTTAGCTTAGATTCTCAGCGAGGCGTTTGGATGTGGATCGGTAGGGGGAAGATATTCACGCGCACCCCAGAGTTCGAACCTTAAGGGTTTTTCTGGAACCCGATATCCGACATTTGGGGCGCCAGGTAGGGGTGCACCGGAGTCTTTCTTCCGCTGTTCCACGTTCGATCGTTTGTCGCATCCATGGCTGATGCTCGCCGAACCTGCGCTGAGTGTCGGGCTGCTATCGCCGCCCACATCGCCCAGACGGCTCCCGTCGGTAGGCCTCCCCATCGTTCCCCATCGCCTGCCACCCATGCTGCCACCGGCCCGGAGGGGAACGAGCAGCAGGCGTCGTCGCCGCATACCTCGGTGCGGCGGGAAGGCCGCACCGCCACTCAGTCGCTTACTCTAGCTGGTTCGTCGTATCACGCCTATCGCGCTCCCACGGACGCGCATGTCATGTTGCTACTGGCACGCGAGCTCCTGCACTACCGTCTCGTCGACGACCTCTACGAGGAGTGGCTCGCTCGCATCACCGAGCTCGTCAGTGCTGCAGGGTGCTCCCCCGCGCCGTCCCTCTCGCTGCCTCGCCCTCCGTCCTGCGCGGGTGATGCAGCTCAGGAGGTGCCTCCACCACCTCCTCCCCGAGAATGAGCCCTGGCTCCAAGGCGCGCGGCCCCTGGACGAGATCCACCACGTCCAGCGCCCGCGCGACAAGAAAGGAGCTGTCAAGAAATCCCTCGCCCCCAAGAAGGTGCTCGTGTGCTCCCTGCACCGGCACGCCATGAACGCATCCCCGCGCCACCGCGTCAAGACCCTGCGTTGCCCCTGGCGGCGACACGCGGGAATCCCCAGGAGCAAGGCAAAGAGCTCCGGTGGCCACCGCAGGCTGCCGTGCCTTCACCACTGAGCTACACAGTGTCGCCTGGTCGGGCAAGTTCAAGCCGGATCTGCCTCCTCGCTACGACGGCACTGCCGACCCCGCGGAGTTCCTGCAGCTCTATGAGCTGGGCATCGAAGCGGCCAATGGAGACGAGAAGGTCATGGCGAATTGGTTTCCCATGGCGTTCAAGGATGGTGCCCACACCTAGCTCCTGAAACTGCCTCCCGGCACGATCTCCTCTTGGGACGAGATGCGCACCCGCTTCATTGCCAACTTCCAGGGCACTCGCGACCGTCCTCCAGTCATGGGTGACCTGCGCCGCATCAAGCAGCAACCTGGAGAAACCCTGCAGAAGTACATCCAGCGCTTCAACAATGCTCGGCTCCAGATTTCTAAGGTGACCGAGGAGGCCATCATCTCAGCGTTCTCTGATGGCGTCCGTGACGTCAAGATGAAAGAGGAACTGGCAATCCATGAGGATCTGTGCACATCTCTGGAGCTGTGTAACCTGGTGACCAACTGCGCAAGGGCTGAGGAGGTACGCCTCTCCCTTCTCGAGCTCCCAACTGTTGACCCTGAAGATAAGAAGGCCAAGGCTAAAGACGTGGAGCGCAAAGGAGCAACTGTGCTCGCAGCAGAGCCAGACACGAAGCGCGACGGGGACCAATCGGAGTCGTCCAAGGGCAGCCGGTACTGCGTGTACCACGACCTCCACACCCACAACACCAATGAATGCCAAGAGCTCAGGTCCGTGCAAGAAGGATGTGTCGGTCGACGGGCCGAGCGCAACGATCGAGGCTATGGCCGAGGAGGAGGAAGAGGTCGAGGACGATGGGACAACCGTGGCCCTCGCCAAGGGTGGCGTGACTGGCCTCGCGAGGGCCGCTGGCAGGACCAGCCTCGCGAGGGGGCCTAGAGGGATCAGCCTCGTGAGGATCGCCCGCAAGGCAAAGCAAGCCTTCCTCCTCTGCCACCATTGCCAAGGAGGAATGACGACCATCATCAAGACGAGGGGGTTGGGGGCTTCCAGGAGGCATGTGCTATCGCTTGCATCTTGGGCGGAGCTCAGGCCCCAGTCTCTCGGCACATCTTCAAGCAGTTTGCTCGCGACGTGAATGCAGTCCTGCCCAAGCTCGAGGCCACGCGCCCTCTTAGGTGGTCCACGTGCACCATCACGTTTAGCTTAGCGGATCAGCTCAAGTGTGCGGCAATAGACGGGGTCCTCCCAATGCTTTGTTCCCCAGTCATCAGCAACGTGGAAGTCACCAGGACCCTCATTGATGGCGGCGCAGGACTCAACGTTCTATCTGTCGAGACGTTCAACAATCTCCAAGTGCCATATGATGAGCTTCAGCCAACCAAGCCTTTCTCAGGAGTAAGTGACGGCTCCAACACCCCGATAGGGTAGGTCCGCCTCCCTGTAACCTTTGGACAACGCAAGAACTACCATACCGAGCTCATTGACTTCGACGTTGCCCACATTCACCTGCCATACAATGCCATCCTCGGGTATCCAACCCTGTCCAAGTTCATGGCAGTGACTCACCATGGTTACAATGTCCTCAAGATGTCGGGAAGCGGCGGAGTCATCACGGTCCCTTGCAAAGAGAAGGATGCGGTGTGCTCTCTCGAGCGTGCCTTCCAAGCCACACCAGTTGAGGACGCAGACAGCAAGAGTGGGAACTTTCCCGAGGCAGCTCCCAAGAAGAAGACAAAACCCAGCTCAAGGCCTCAGAAGGCAAGCACCTTCGGCGGCACCGCGCCAGGATCTGCGCCCGTCCAAGCGGCGCCTCCCTCCGTCACATAGGAAGGCGTGCCTGGTGCCCTCCTCAGGCAAGGCTCGGGGGCTCTCTCCTGGAGGGCCACTGACTTTGCCAAGATCACGATGGACATGCTCGGTCGCCACTTGGAGGCGTGCTTCGTGGCACGTTTCCCTCAGGAAGGCATGAGGCAAGGAGGGCCCAACCCTCAGGAGTTAATCACCAAGGTCACTCAGGAGCTGCAGGAATCGAGAGTCATGTGCGGCCATCACCACCTACCCGATGCAGCTCCCCATCCAGACAAGGATGACGGGCTGCCCGTCTGCATCGACTACCCAGGGCTCTACCGAGTCGCGACTCAGGAGCGTTTCTGGCCTTCGCACGTGGGATGTTGTGAGGGTCCACCCCACAGCTACGTTTGCATGCCTTTCGGCCTGCCGAACGCGGCTGCTGCTCACCAGCGCCTGATGAGAAGCATTCTGGAAGTTCAGGAGGTCAGGCACTGCGCGTTCCTGGCGGAGATGGAGGCGTAGCTCGAGGAGCCGCCCGGACCACCAGAGCCTCCCGAGGCTCAGGGCTCTGAAGGCTCGTGAGGATTGGCTTCTTCACCGCGCATCGTCAGCTACTCCAACACTCGCTCTGCAATGATATCAGGTGACATCTTTCAAGTTTCATTTCAGCTGGGAGCGCCCCCGGGGCTGCATCAGTCCTAGGTCGCGTGGGTCCGTCCCTGCGGCATGTATCCGTTTTGCTTGTGTCTTTAGTTCAGTTTGCTGAGGGCACCCCTCGGGTTGCATCATCCCCATGCCGCTCGGGTCTGATCCAGTGGCGTGTATCATTCCTGCATCTATCTAAGCTGATTTGCTCTTCACGCTTAACTTGCTCATGGTTATCGTCTCTCGCCGATCGCGGCCCCTTTCTCTCCCTCATGCTAACCGCTTGCACATTAAAAGGGGGGCGCCTGAGCATCGCGACTCAGGAGCTCTTACTGGCTCTCTAGCCCTCACCCCCTAGCCTTGTCCACGGCATCGCGACCTGGCATACCAGCGGCGGCTGAGCTTGCTCGAGGGCCGGGACCTGAGGATGTAGAGCATTTGCATCTAACCACCATGCAGGAATACTCAGCTTCACAAGGCCCAAGATCAGGCGCAACCCGCCTTGACGTAGGGCCTTGTGAGTCCCGTGCGGGCTCATGGGTGCCCAGATACACCTCGTCTAGGCCTGCCGTGCCAGCCATGTGTCAGGGCAGGGCTGTACACGCCCCGGGGGCTCCTCCCGGAGGGGGGCCCCCTCCCACATACCAGTCAAAGCACCATGCTCCGTGCTGGCTGACGACACTGTCGAGGAGCGGCTATGCCCGTACACATACGGAAGCACTATGCTCCACGCTGGTGATAAACAACTGAGGGCAACCCACGGCTGTATCAACCTCAGGGAGCCCAGAGCTTAGTGTCTGGCCTTATCGCAACGCCTCCCCTCGGGAGCGCCGCGCGAGGGGGTTGGACACAGGGGCTACGCCCGGGCCACACCCGAGCGCACGCCACCCAGCCAGGTCCCTCGGATATGGTCGTCGCGCCCCCCTCCCCGAGCGGAGCCAAGGTATGAAGACCGTTTGAGCGTCAAGGGGGACTCCTGAGCATCGCTACTCAGGAGCCTAACTGGTCATGTAGCCCCTCACTCCTTAGTTCAGAAAGGCTAACGGCAGTTGAGGTATGCGCGGGGCCGGGCCCTGCCGACATAGAACGACGGGTCCACTCCTACACCCCTCCCTATTTGCTGTTTGCACATCAAGGGGGACTCCTGAGCATCGCGACTCAGGAGCCTAACTTACCACGTAGCCCCTCACTCCTTAGTCCCGTCCTGGTGATCCGGTCGCGGCTAAAGGCGGTTGACGTATGCGCGGGGTCGGGCCCTGCCGACGTAGAACACAAAGCAAATAGGAAGGAAACCGCAAAATCTCGGAAATTCAGAAGTAAATTCAGAAGCAAATATTACAAACCATAGATTGTCCCCACGATACCAGACACAAGTTTAAACGCCTCCATGAGGCATGGTGCATGTTGCAGGAGTTGAAACAAGAAAGAAGCCGCGACAATATCACCCTTGGGCAGCGCCGACGCTCGTGGTAGGGTCGCGCTTGTCAGCTCCACCTCCAGAGGTCGCAGAACCAGCAGCGCCTCGCTTGGGCACAGTGGCGAAGGCCCGGAACTTCGCCAGCAAGTCCTCCGCTCGGCCCTTCATGACCTCAGCAGCAGCGGCGGAGCGCTCGGTATCCACAGGCTCCAGCAGGTCATCAAGGTTGGCGTCGGGGTTGCGGAGATGGATGTGGCTGAGGATCCGCATCAGTGCTGCGGAGGAAAGGACGCGAGCTTCAACCTCGGCCATGGGGCCGATGCCGGTCACGACCTCCTCAAGCGCCTCGACCAGGAAGGAAAGCAGCTTGGCGGGGCCTTCCGTGGCTCCGGCGAGCGGCTTCTCCAGACCATCTTCATAAAGCGACTTCAGCGCCTTGCGAGATCTCACCTTGTAGTCCGTGAAGGCTGCCCGATCCTCAGCCACGACTTTCGCCTTGGCATCCAGCTCAACCTTCTCCGCCTTTAGCGTCTGCTCTAGTGTCTTCAGCCGGCCATGATCAGCTGAGAGCTCGGCGTCGCGGTCCCTGACGGCGGCCTCCCGAGCCTTCATCTCCTCCTCCTTCGCCTGACGGTCGCGAACCTCCTTGGCGAGCTCATCACGCAGGCCTTGCAGCTCGTCCTCAAGTGCCTTGCATCGGCCCCTCACAGTTAAAGCATCCTTCAACGCCGCGTCGCGAGCAGCTATGCCCTAGGAGGTGACTTGTTTATCCTCCTTGAAAGCAGTCACAGCCTGGTTCAGTGCCGCTCGGATGGAGGTGTCAGAGAGAACCCAGCCAGAGACCAGCTCAGCGCCCGGCCACAAAGGGGTTGGTGCCTTGAGATCTCTTCAGCCGCTCAGCTCATCTCATCGGCACGGTCCAAGGCGGCGGAGAGGCAGAGGAGACGGGAACCGGCGGAGTAGGAGGAGAAGACGGCAGCGTGATCAAGGCTTGAGCGGACGGTACCACCTGAGCCTTGGCAACCTCAGCAACATCGTCAAGTGTAGGTGCCTCCAGAGTTAGCGGGGCCACGGGGGCTAGCTCCCCGCCAGAGCGTCCCTCCTGGCCTCGCAAGGACGATCGGGCAGGGGAGTTGCAAGCTCCACTGCCTACCCTTCCCGCGGGTGAAGGCGCGGCCACAGCAAGCGAGCTTGCCCCGAGTGGGGCCACCATGTCCTCCTTCAGCCTCTTCGCCGTGGGCGGCGGCCTACCCAAACAATGGAGGATGTCAAGCCTTGACGGCAAAAATAATAGCAAAGCAGAGTTCGAGTGCTTACTGGTTGGCTGCCGTGGGTTCCAACGGCCTCCGGCCGAGCTTGAAACCCGAGAGCCTCCTCCGGGGCTCAGCCTCGGGAGGTCCGGCAGTAGAGGAAGGCGCACCAGAAGGGCTGGAGCTGGCTCTGGGCAGCACCGGGTTGGAGTAGACCCACAGGAGATCAGCCCCGACCTGTCCTTCTTCGGGGTCACGGGTGGGTCCTCTCCTCCTCGCCTGGTGCCGGCCTCGTCGTCGTCCGGCATGGAGCGGAGGGCGCTGGACCTGCGCCAGGGGGAAGTCTCCCCTGTCTCCTTGGTGGTCGCCTCCGAGTCACGCTCCGCCTCCTCCTCCTCATCTTCCTCCTCTCCCCCGCTGGAATCATCGGAGGACAAGTCCACCATGCCGTCGCCGCCTGGCCCTCAGGAGCGTCCGCTAGCACCAGACCGTCCCCGTCAAAGGTGGGCATGGCGTCCACCACCCGCTCCCAGTCATCGTGGAGGAACAAGGGGACCATGGCACCCTCCGGGCTTGTCAAGTCCTCTCCAACCAAGAAGCGAAGAGCTGCGATCAGATCTTCGTCAGCCAGGGCCTCCGAGTTCAGGCGGAGGTCGGCATCCGCATCCTCGAGCCTCCACAATGGGCGTGAGTGCACCTGAAGTGGAGCCACCCGATGTTCCAAGAACTCCCTTAGGTGTGTGGCCCCGGTCAGCTTCGCCGCCTTCAGGTTGCTCGGCCTGTGGTCAGCGTTCATCTTCTCTAGCACCGGCTTCGCCCGTCGGTCGTCAAGCTTCACGCGGGACCATGCATCGACGGACTGGGGCAGCCCCGTAGGCAGCGCCAGCCGAGAGCTGATGCACCCGGCATCCAGCATGACCCACTTGTTCCGGAAGCCGTCGGCCCTCTTCCCGGCCTTCGAGATTGCGTTGGCTTTGGAGTATGCGACAAAGCTGGCGCATGCCGAGATATTGGCGCCAGTGACCCAGAGGAAGAAGAAGTGGCGTAGCAAGGCCACGGAGGGCATCACCCCGATGTGCGCCTCGCAGTAGTAGGCGAAAATCGACAGAAAGAGAACAGAGTTGGGATGGAAATGTAGAGCATGCAGCTTGTAATGGCGGAGGACAACAAAGAAGAACTCATAGAAGGGAGGCACCAGGCCAGCGATGACGGCGCTCATGAAGAAGGGATAGAATGTGCTCCCCTTGTCCTTTGGTTGGGCGGAGCTGGGTCGGAGCGCAGTCTCCCACATCTCGCTGCCTTGTGCCTCCATCATCTGGCGTGTGAGGGTGAGATTCTTCTTCGTCATGTTTGTGGGATCCAGAGCCGGCGAGCACCAGGCCGATGGAGCCCCGGTCGTGGTCTTGCGGGGCGCCATTGCTCGCTGGAGGGGAGAGGATGATGCGGATCTAGAGATTTCGGAAGCAGGAGGGCAAGAGCTGGAAAGGGGATCTGGAGCGAGGCGAATGGGAGCAACGAAGGTAAGCCTAACCAGAGCTAGCATTTTTGTCAGACGGGCAGTTGTCGAGGCAGTGTGAGGAAGCGGAGACACCCACGTCCAATCAACCGCCACGCGGCAACCAAGGCCACAGGCTGTTGGGGCCTGCGGCGCTCCGCACTTGCCCCTTTGCTTCCCTACTAAGCCAAGTCCGAGCGCACCTTGGGCCCGGGGGCTACTGTCGGCGTTCTGGGAACTGGGGTCCCCAGACTTGCCTACCTGCGGCCTGCGGCGTGGCTCAAGTGGTGGCCCAGTACGGCCCATCTTCACCAGCTCAAGCTCAAGACCCTCGCGAGGGGCAAAGCCTCGCAGGGCGGAAGACGCAAGGCGTCCTCAGGAACGGCCTCACCAGGCAGGCTCGCGAGGAGGCGGAGAGTTCAAGGCAAGGGTACCTCACGATGTGCTCGTGACGCAAGCCATGACGATCGAGACTAGGCGGGCGCCAGGCGGGCACCGGCCTGCGCAGTGTCCTTGTTTCCTCTTTGGTGCAAATGGGGCAAGCGCAGGCGTGGAGTTCCGAGGCATCAGGCAAATGTTACCATTCTGGTGCAATGAAACCAAGACCAGCAGAGCGGCAGGAGGGAGGTCACCGTTGAGCCCAAGACGGCGTCATCGCCAGTGCCTTTGGCAGCCGAAGACCAACTTTAGTCAGGATAACTTGTACTAGATATTCCCCTTCAAAATGGGGGTTGTTAGCACCCTTCCAGCTCAATATTTGGGAAGAGGACCAGGGCCTCTATATATAGAGATAGCCACCACAGAACAGGACAGGGAATAGAGTTCTCACCTAGAGCCAACAGAGACGAAGCAATTCCTCTCCAAGAACACCACCACAAGAACACCTCTCGCGAGGCTGTTCTTCCTTTGTACTGTTCATCATCAGCCCCTGAGGCAATCCACCACACCACACACTGGATTTGGGTATCACACCACAACGGTGGCCCGAACCAGTATAAACCTTGTGTCCCTTGTGTTGTTCATCGTTTAGCTTAGATTCTCAGCGAGGCGTTGGGACGTGGATCGGTAGGGGGAAGATCTTCGCGCGCACCCCAGAGTTTGAACCTTAAGGGTTTTGCCGGAACACGATATCCGACACTCATCGAGAGCACTCTTGTTGTGATCTTTTGGTTCAAAGAACTTCTGCCATAAGCAGTTCATGGTATTTGGAAGAAGGAAATACCACATACCTCGAGGACTATCGCAAAGGTTACTAATAATCTAAAGGAACTAGCAAACACTATTAACATGAATGAGTAGGGTGAATCTCAGGTTCAAAAACCTATGAATAGAATGCCTACTAACTAAATGGCATCGCAGGATGCTTTCGAGAATGACGGCCAGAATTATCGCACTGGGAACAGAAAAACATGGCTAGATAGGTGATTCTCTAAGACACCCAGGGTCATAATAATATCTCCAAACATATATCTCGAGGCAATAGAGTACCTCAACATCTGTGGTCAATTTGGCCCAAAGGAACATCGAGAACAGTAAGAAGGAAGATGCAAATGCATCAGACTATTAGAAACCCGAAATAACTCGGATAGTATAACGGCTGTAAATGCTCAAAAAGATTTGAGACATCCTGCAAAATGGTGGCATAACGACTCAACATCACAATATCAAGGTTCTGAGACCAACCGTTATCACAAGGAGGTAGTAGAAACTGAACTAAGACTTGAATTCATCAATCTTATAAATCTATGGATTAGTAACACGTAATCTTGATAGAAAGAAGAGAAAGCCTAGATCCTTAACCCCGTAGGAAGGACAGGGTGACTAGAAGGGCATAAGGTAAAGGAGTAAAAAGAACCTTACGTTCCCTTTCACAACCAATTCACCTATATAACTAGA
This sequence comes from Aegilops speltoides, assembly GCA_021437245.1. Lineage (NCBI taxonomy): Eukaryota > Viridiplantae > Streptophyta > Magnoliopsida > Poales > Poaceae > Aegilops > Aegilops speltoides. The sequence continues at coordinate 197,788,219 of CM038142.1, read as the reverse complement.
GCATTTCTAGACTCGACTACGACCAGTTTAGCTTGGTAATCCTACAAGCAGTCAAGCTGTGATACCAAAGCTATCAAGACCCTGATCCTAAGTCATACCGATCTAGCATGTAACACAACATATCACTTTGGGCCTTACGCACAGTATTCCCACAGGTGCCACCTTACCTGGCCTGGGATCGTTTGCGCCTTTTGGCTCACATATATGACAGTGTCGCTAGCATCCAAATGACAGAGAACCCGGGCCGACATGACTAGTCGTAAACCCAAGGTGGCGCTAACTTACAGGGACATGCATAAATGACCCAGCAATGAACGTTGATAAGTCTCCATCATATCTATAATTTTTGATTGTTCCATGCCAATATTATTCAACTTTCATATACTTTTGGCAACTTTTTATACTATTTTTGGGACTAACATATTGATCCAGTGCCCAATGCCAGTTCCTGTTTGTTTCATGTTTTATGTTTCGTAGAAACCCCATATCAAACCGAGTCCAAACGGGATAAAACGGACGGAGAACTATTTTGGAATATTTGTGATTTTTGGGAAGTAAAATCAACATGAGACGGTGGCCGAGGTGGCCAGGAGATAGGGGGCACGCCCCAGGGAGGCAGGCGCGCCCTGGACTCTCCTGGGTCCCCCGTAAGGCGGTTGACACTCTTTTTTGCCGCAAGAAAGCTTATTTTATGAGAAAAATCTGGGCAAAAGATTCACGCCAATCGGAGTTACGGATCTCCGGATATAAAAGGAACGGTGAAGGGGAAGGACCGGGTAACGCAGAAATAGAGAGAGACAAAGAGATAGATCCAATCTCGGAGGGGCACTCGCTCCTCCCAAGCCATGGGAGCCAAGGACCAGGGGGGAAACCCTTCTCCCATCTACGGAGAAGGTCAAGGAAGAAGAATAAGAAGGGGGCTCTCTCCCCCTTGCTTCCGGTGGCGCCAGAATGCCGCCGGGGCCATCATCATCACCGCGATCTTCACCAACACCTCCGCCATCTTCACCAACATCTCCATCACCTTACGCCATCTATATCCAGCGGTCCACTCTCGCGCAACCCGCTGTACTCTCTACTTGAACATGGTGATTTATGCTTTATATTATTATGCAATGATGTGTTGCCATCAAATGATGTCTGAGTAGATTTTCGTTGTCCTATCGGTGGCTAATGAATTGCTATGATTGATTTACTTTGCTTGTGGTTATGTTGCTGTCCTTTGGCGGCCGTCATATGAGCATGCGCGTGGATCACACCATAGAGTTAGTTGTACGTTGATAGGACTATGTATTGGAGGGCAAGAGTGATAGAAGCTTCAACCTAGCATAGAAATTGATGCATATGGGATTGAAGGGGTACCAATATATCTTAATGCTATGGTTGGGTTTTACCTTAATGAACGTTAGTAGTTGCGGATGCTTGCTAATATTTCCAATCATAAGTGCATAGAATTGGAAGTCAGGGATGACATGCTAGCAGTGGCCTCTCCCACATAAAACTTGTTATCGGTCTAGTAAAGTAGTCAATTGCTTGGGGACAATTCCACAACTCCTACCACCACTTTTCCACACTCGCTATATTTACTTTATTGCATCTTTATCTAAACTACCCCTACTTCTTATTTACGTGTTGTTTATTATCTTGCAACCCTATCCTATCACACCTACAAAGTACTTCTAGTTTCATACTTGTTCTAGGTAAGGCGAACGTCCAGCGTGCGTAGAGTCGTATCAGCGGCAGATAGGACTTGAGAGAGTATTTGTTCTACCTATAGCTCCTCATTGGGTTCGACACTCTTACTTATCGAAAGAGGCTACAACTATCCCGTATACTTGCGGTTCATCAAGTTTTTTTTCTGGCGCCGTTGCCGGGGAGTTATAGCGTGGGGTGAATATTCTCGTGTGTGCTTGTTTTCTTTATCACTAAGTAATTTTTATTTTCTGTTCGTAGTTGTTCTCTATCCTTAGTTATGGGTAGGAAATGCAAAATACCAATAAAATTAGTTGTACCTACTACACCAATGGTTGAAGAACCACTCAAAATCTATCACACTCCTGAAGCTTTTTACTTTGTGCTTGTGCTGAAACCCCAACTAGCTTAGTTGAGGGCAAATCTTTACATGAGCATGCTTGTTATGCGCGACACCGTATATCTGAAAAAGGGAAACTTTTACTGGATCAAATTCATCGTTTGCAATGCTATGCTTGGACTTTATGTGAAATATACGATGTTACTTGTTGTTCTAAAAACCCTAGGAAACACCTTCCCTACCAATGTGAGTTTATTGATAATGGAATCGTATCTTCATATGCTAAGGGTGTTTATAATTACTATGATGTTCAACAAATTGAAGAATTTGTTGCTTTTAAGGGTTCTTATGAAATTGCTTCTTTGATTGAAAAGTATGATGCCACTCTTTACAAATCTGAAAATTTTGCCATACTTGAATATTGTTATGATAATTATGCTTCTAATGCCTATGCTTGGGGACAATTCCACAACTCCTACCACCACTTTTCCACACTCGCTATATTTACTTTATTGCATCTTTATCTAAACAGCCGCTACTTTTTATTTATGTGTTCTTTATTATCTTGCAACCCTATCCTATCACACCAACATAATACCTCTAGTTTCATACTTGTTCTAGGTAAAGCGAACGTCAAGCGTGCGCAGAGTCGTATCAGTGGCAGATAGGACTTGAGAGAGTATTTGTCCTACCTTTAGCTCCTCGTTGGGTTCGACACTCTTACTTATCGAAAGAGGCTACAACTGTCCCGTATACTTGCGGGTCATCAAACGTGTGGATCAACAAGGTATGAACCCAAGTCGTACCAAGCTACAAGGACTTAAAGGAACAATGCATGACATTTCCCCAGAGGGACAGACAAAGGAGCGAATAAGAACACATGCCGACCAGCCTGAGTGTTCCAGAGCAGTAGCAAGCTACCATGGCTCAGTGGAAGCAGTAGGAGACATTTCCCCATAAGAGAGGCTACCTCGAATAAAAAACTAGGTTGTCGGATCCCACACATACCAAGCATGTCAAATCATACACACAATATGCTCGATATGTGGAAATACAACATGGCATCACAACAAAACTCTACGACTCAAAGTATTTATTCAATAGGCTCTAAGGAGCCAGATATTACAAACATGGGTCACACGACCCAACATACAAAGCATACAGGCAACAGAGGCATAACATGTCTGAGTACAGACAACTACAAATGAAAAGGGCTGTGAAGCCTGACTATCTCAAAGACCCTCCCAAGGGTACAAGATCGTAGTTGAGGTTACAAGCTAAACATCGAAGTCCACGCGGAACAACTAGTGAGACTAAAGTCTGCCTGCAAAAACATAAATTAAGCAACCGTGAGTACAAATGTACCCAGCAAGACTTACATCAGATCTAGCTACATATGCATCAGTATCAACAAAGGCGTGGTGGACTTTAACTGCAGCTAGCCAGCTTTGACTCGGTGGCTATCTTGTACTACGACTGCTGGTAACTCTTTTGACATGGCGCACATGAGTCCATATATTCACAATATCAATACACCACTATGGATCCACTCCCGTCTCCCTACGAAAAGTCCATCCATAGAACTCATGCTTATCTTGCGCATTTTAGAGTATCCACTTTCACTTGTCTATGAACTGTATAGGCAACCAATAGTCCTTTACTGTCAACGCGGCTATCCGAATAGATCATGTTAACCCTACAGGGGTGTACTTTTTCACACATGCTCTCGCCAGTTATTGCCATGTACACGTCATGTATCTTGGCAACCTTCAAGTGGAAGCCTGGCGAGGGTATCGGCCACGGCCTGACTAACCACGCAAGACCCTAGTCCAGGTTTATCGCCTATTCGGAGTACATCCAGAAGGAGATCCGGCCGGGGTTTCACTCACAGCCCCAAATGATATGTACACGGTTCCCAAGCCCACCTAACAGGCGATGCTTGGTACACCCGACCATGTTGCCTAGCCTGTCCCAAGCCCACATGTACCGGGTGCCACTTGGTAGACTACTAACACAACCTACAAACACTAGAAATTAGTTGCAACTCCTAGACAGATATCGAGTTGATTAATAATCGAGAGAGGCACTTAAGCATTCCAATGTGTGGTAGTAACTGTCTTGGATCACAAACACAGAACTCAGTTCCTGAGGATGGTTTCAATGAGACAACCCACCATGTACTCCTACGTGGCCTCTCACCGCTACCTTTACGAAATCGTGTTCACAAACATAGCCCTCAACAGTAGGACATGTTCACAACATTCCAATTCATCCCTGAAGAATCAGACCTGACACAACTCTAAGCGATAGCAAGCATGACAAACAAGAATGGATGAGTAGGCACATCATGGCTCAAGAAACTCCTACTCATGCTAGTGGGTTTCAACTATTCACTTTGGCAAAGACAGGTCATGCAGAGGAAAGGGGTTCAACTACCACAGCATGTAACGGTTGAATCATTGTTGTCCTAATGCAATAAAAGAGAGCAGGTGCGAGAGAGTGGGATTGTATCAGAATGAACACGGGGGATTTGCTTGCATGGCACTTCTGAAGATAATAATAGCCCTTCATCGATGTCATCAGTCTCATCGTTCTAACCACGTCTACTGAGGGGGAACAATGAAATGCAACAATAAGATGCATGTATGTGACATGGCAATATGCTGTGATTTGAGCTAATGCAGCTAGCAACGATTTAAATGAAGTTTGTTTGAACTCATGGTTCAAATTCAAACTCCACATGTGATATATTAAATGCCATTTAATTGAATTGTCCTAAACAGTAGCCAAAAGTTGTTCTAACATACATGAAAATGGTACGGATGGAAATATTGGATTTTTCTGATAATTTTTCATATATTAATTATTTCATTTGGAGTTACGGTTGATTTTATATGAATTTTTCAAGTTTATACTATTTTTTGGATTTTCCTAATTATTCTAATTTAATTTAATTCCAGAAATTGCTTTACTGCGTCAGCTCTGCATCAGGGTGATCTCAGCGGTCAACTAACCCGGTCCAGGTCAAACCTGACCTACGGGGCCCACATGTCAGTCTAACAGAACTAAATTAGTTTTAATTAAGACTTATCTAAGTTAATTAGCATAGGGGGCCCACCTATCATGGACCCTTTGGGTGAAAAGGCGGGGCTGTTAACTGCTAATGACGTGCCACGCCATCTAAATGGGGATTAGCTGTCGGTGCTAAGCATGACACGGAGGCGCTCCTCGTCTGGCCATCTCCGACGCCGAGAGCTCGCGCGTCTGGGCACTACGGATGTAGCGCGTCAAGGCGCGTTGGGTGATGCAAGTGGCGCATCGCGGGGCTGCCTAAATCAATGTCGGTGACCACAAGTGCAGCGCCCAGAGCTCGGGCCTCGGTGGTTATGGTGTTCTGGCGCGATAATGACCAAGCCACACGACACGTTCACTTCCTGGGGATGCGGCGATCACGTGGGTGCTACTGGTGCGAGTGGAAGAGATGGGGAGCGCGCGGCTCACCGGCCATGGTGGTGGCCAGAGTTTGGTGCTCACTGGGATGGCGGATAGAGGTCAAGCACGGAAGAGGGGAAAGGAGGAAAACGAGCGGGAGCTCACAACGATGACGATGGGATGATCGGCGAGGTCGGGGATGGCCTGGGTGGTGCGAATCGGCGCCGGCGATCTTGGCAGCCCGAGGACAAAGAAGACCAGAACGACGATGAAGCAGGGCCTTCCGGCGTCCCGCAGCTCGGTGGGGAGGACGAGGAAGATTTGGCGGTGCTCCTGGGCTCAGAGGCAGAACGAGGGAGAGGCAGTGACTGTGGCGGAAAGGGGGTCCAGCAAGAGAGGAGAGGCAGAGGGGGATCCAGGATGTCTCCAAGCATGTGATAAGGTTGCCGGGGGGCTCGACACTGCTAAGCAGGAGGTGGCGGGTGTGCTGGTGCGCCGCTGGAACACGCCAGTCCTCTGGCGTGAGTAGGACGACAACTGGCGGCTGTGCTGCACAGTGTCGGGCCGGCCAGGTAAGTTGGCCCAGTTAGGGGTTTTCCCCTTTTTCTTTATGTTTTTCTATTTCTCACATTTGTTTCAATTTGGGTTTTGAGCCAAACTAATTTTTATGATTCTGATAATTTTTGCATGGACTAAATGGATTATTCCAAAGCCCCTCACAACTTTTCAGAATTATTGGACATATATTTCTTTTATTGCAGAAATAAATCCAACTCAAATACATTATGATTTAATTTCAAAAGCCCAAAATAATTACTTTTAGTCCTGTAAAAATATTGGTTTGAATTTTACCTCTTGCCAATATTTTCAAAGACTAAGAGGAATATTTTCCTCGTCTTCTTTGAAGAGATTTTAATGTTGATTATTTCTGTAGTGATTTCTGAGGGTTTCAACTATCCTCAATTAAACTTTCAGAATTTAGACATGATGCATGATGCTCTCAAATGCAACTAATACAATTATTTATAGACAAATATTCTAGCGCTATGACAAGTGTTCCACCATCCAATCCACCAAAAGCAGGAGTAGGGTTTTACGCCTCACGGTGGTCCGAACCTGGGTAAACACCAGAGTCTCATCGTCGCCGCACTGCTTCATGGCTTTTGCTCTTTGTGCAATGTGATATCCTCCTTACGGAACCACAAGGGGCCCGTGGACACATACGTGATCGTCTGCATCCTGCCCCGACAAGGTGCAACATTATTAATTCTTTGAGAGTCTTGTTCAATTCTTTTAGGGTGACCTTCAGGATTCCTGAGTCATTTTGCGTCCTCTAGTTGCTACAATAACAACATAATCTTTCATATTGCTGTTCATTTCACTAAGCAGTTCTCTTTGAGATTTAGAAACTTGTTCTAACTGAGTTTGAACCGTAGAGGCATGTTTTCCTACACCTCTAATATCATTAGTGATTCTAAATAACAAGTCACTCAAGCGTGCAATCATATCCGAATTTTGTTTCAATTGTTTCATAACATTTGCATTGAAGTGCTCTTGCTTCATAACATAATTGTCAAATTCATATAAGCATTGACTAGGATGTTTGTTATATGGGATGTCACCTTCATCAAACTTTAAAAGAGAATTTACATCTACCACCGGTGGTGGTGGTGTGCCAAGTCCATATATTTCTTCAATAGGCGGTAAATTCTTGACATATTCAACTTTAGTACCTTTTTCCTTCATACATTTCTTTGCCTCTTTCATATCTTCAGGACTGAGAAATAAAATACCCATCTTCTTCGGAGTAGGTTTATGCGGTGGTTTAGGGAGTGTCCAATCATCATAATTCTTCAACATATTACTCAATAATACCTCAGCCTGTTCAACAATTCGTTCCCTGGAAATACAACTAGCGCAACTATGAAGTCCCTAGAAGCATCAGTTAGTCCATTATAGAAGATATCAAGTATTCAGATTTCTTAAGAGGATGTGGGGACCCCGACTTGCAAGTCGTGATCACCGAATGCACGTGTACAGTGATCCCAGAGATCAATGCTCACTGAACACACAGAAGCTGAATAACAAGAGTCTTACATCCATACATACCGTCTTACACAAATAGTGACCATCATGGTCAAGTCTGACATCGATAAAGCCTTAAGGGCTGAACATCAATTGAAACATAGCAGCGGAAAACATCATCGATAAGAAGAACCCATGCCATCTGCCTTAACCCTACAGGCATTCTGACTGGGAAGCGTCCTAGTTCGCATGATCGTCTCAAAGAACTCTTCTTGAACTCCGGTTCTTCCATGCCCAGTCAATTAAATAACCCGTGGCAAGCCAATGAGTACTTTGAATGTACTCGCAAGCAACCCATGATTTGGTTCAAGGTGCGGTAATGCATGACATAGGTAAAGTTTTGCATAAAGCTAGTTTTGAGTGCAGGACATGTTCAACATCCTATAAAGCATGCATCAAGAGAATTCCAAGAACCGTAAGAACCGGTCACAGATATCAACATAAATAGAATGGGCACCAACCCATTTATCATAAACAGTGGGCACCAACCCATCTCCATCATGTCAAGTCCTTGACTTGATCCAACAACACCATCATCTCACACACACCTGTTTGAAAACAAGTGGGCGAGCCCAAGAGCGGTTACCCAACTGTCCATGACCGTGGACACGGCTATTCGAATAGTTTTACACTCTGCAGAGGTTGCACACTTTACCCACTAGATCCGGGGAACTTCCGTGTCAAACCACGACCCGCGGTACCTCAAGTACCCGGGGTAAGCACCCGATCACCACCTTTCCCTAGTCGACACTAACATGGAGTCCACTCGATTGGCAGTAACCCCCGTGCCCAATATTTCAACAACCTTTTCATGGAGCCTTGCTCCCATTTCCATCACATACCACTGGCACGGGGTACCAACGGTGTGTCCGGTGCCCCATAAAGATGGTCATGGCCGCCCTACCTGGCACGACCCCGTCCCAAGAGAGAGCACCAACTCTCCCCCGTCACTAGTAATGCGGGCTCCAAGCTAGTATCGGTCTAGGTACTCAATAATGCCCTTTCCCATATAAGGGTAGAGTGGTTGCGCATGTAAGGTTGGAATAACAGTGCAACTCCGACCAATCCGCTTTTGAAAACACACACCCTTTTTCACTTGGCACACCACTTCGTCATCAAGTGGTCACCCATCTCATCATCTCCCTCGGGCATAAGTGGCACCCGATGGGGTTTTCGAAAATACCTTTGAAATCACTTTGCCTCCCTCATCATGCACAAACCCATCCCATTTGCGTAGCACCTACATTTGCATCCTAGCTACTCCCACCGGCATAACCCTCATAAAAAGGTAGGGCCATGCACCATGCAAGTATCAACGAGGGATGTAATCGTGGCAACCACCCACGTGGTTCACCATCTCGTCATGATTCCAATGCATCATCGATAAAGAGCTAAAAATGACATGCATATAAAAGGGGGTATCATAGTCATGGTCAAAGGGCTGCTTGCCTTGGTTGGCTTGGTCTTCAAAGTCTTCAGGCACTGCTCCTCCTTCTTCCTCAGCTACCTCGTCGAATATGGGATCTAACGTTGCAAGAAAACAACGGAAAAATAAGGCAATAATAAAAACAGAAAAGTCAAAGTGCTCTGAAAAATGTCAACTTAATTTTGTAAAATACTAGGAGGAAAGCTAGGAAGGGGGCAACTTTTGGTTTTGGTTCTGGAGTAGCAAAATAGGAGTTATGGATTTTCAAAGGCTCATTTAAATGCCAAAACCACATTTAAATATTTACGAGAAAAGGAAAGGTGATTGGATCTGAGTGAAAGTTGCACCATTAAATAGATTGCAATATTCTAGGAATTTAGAAATTGGAATCAATGCATTTGGATTAATATACTGCCTGTGGAATTTTTGGAAATACTACGTAAAAAAAAAAGGAAACGTTGTGCCCATTGGGCGGAGAGGCCAGGCCAGCAGCACAGGCAGTGGGGAAACCCAGCCCACGCGCCGCCACGTCGAGGCGTAAAGGCGAATCGCCTTCGCCGACGGCGGTCTCGGTGTCTACAACACAAGACGTTTAAACCCGACGGTGGATCCCACCCGTCTGTATGCGTGAGGTCGACAGCCGGCCCCACGGCGGCCGTCGTCTACCTCCGCCAGAGGCGACGCGAGCTTCGCCGGGCGGCGATCAGGCACGGAAGCGGAGCGGAGACTACCGTTGGATTCAGGAGAGAGTCGCGGATCTGGTGGTGGTGGAGATGGTCGCCGGGGTGGCTGCCACGGGCGACGAGGTCCCGCGCGGAGGTGCTTGGTGCCGGTGGCTCGGCCGTTCCCAGCTGCAAAATGAGGGGAAAAGAGGGAAGACATCGGTGAGGTGAGGAGGCCGAATCGAGGGAGAACGGGCGGAGGAGGTCTGACTTGCAGATCGACGGCGACCGAGGCGGCGGAGCTCGAGCTCGATCTCGAGCTCGGGCGGCTCTGGAGCGAAATGGGAGGATCCAGGGGTGGATTGAGTGCGAGGAGGGGCGACAGGGAGGAAGAGGAGGGCTCGGGAGCGCCTTAAATAGGCTGGTCGCGGTTCACCGTGGGCGTGGCCTACGGGCACCCGCGGGATCTGCTCTGGGAGCCGTTGGGGAGAGCTTGGAGCTGTCCACGGCGCTCGTGGGAGTGGAGTAGGGCGCCAGGGAGAAGGAGAGAGAGCGAGGGAGGGCCCTGGCGTCCGCGCGTGTGAGGCCAGCCATTGGCCGAGCCGGGCGGCGTCGGGCACGCGCTGCAGGAGGGGAGAGAGAGGGGGAGACAGAGGGGGCGGCACGGCGGCGTGTAGCAGACGTCGAGGCACATCAGCCGGCGCGATGGGAAGGCACGAAGCGGTCGGGTGTGGCGTCAACGGTCGGCGCTCTGGCAGGCGCTCAGAGCGCGACTTTGGCCGGCATCGCGGTATTTCACAAGGCGTGGCGTCCTTTGCGTCTGGAAGCAACGATGGCGAGGGGACAAGACCAGAGAAAGGCTGGGATGCCACAGGGTGCGAAGGGAGAGAGAGAAGCTGGGAGAGGAGAGAAGATGTTGTCGAGAGAGGACAAACTTGATTCCCCTTCCTCCACATTGTTTCTTGGTAGAAAAGTGTCTAGGTGATGAGAGGGAAGTGAGGAGGGTTGTGGCAAAGAGATTAACTCAAGGAGATTAGTGAAAGTGGCAAAAGAGGCTTTTTGGTATTTTGCGAGAAGGTGTTTGATGGAGTTTTGGTTAAGCTAATGATCCTCACTGGCCAAGATAATCCAAGGGTGAAATGTCACAAATATATAGGGCCTTCCACCCATTTTGAGCTTATTTGGACAAAGTTGCCAATGCAACTTTTGCAAACCCTAGAAATGGGCAGAAATGGGTTTGTGTAGATCCGATGGACTAAATCATTTCTCCTTGATGTGCCACTTGGTGTGGTAGCCTTATTTAGTCACATGATCAGGCTCACCAAAGTTGGGGTCTTGGAGAAAAAGTTGGTAGTGCAAAGTGGTTCAAACTTGATTTTGGTCGAGAGGGTTTTGAGGCACTTTGACCAAGATTTCCTCTTCTCCAACCTGTGCCATTTGGTCCAGTTGCATCATTAGACCAATGAAGCATGTCCACCAAGTTTGAGCACATTTGGACATACTTGGCAATGTAAAGTTGATCAAACCTTAGATTGGACAGAAATGGCTTTGAGGGTTTTGATGGTGTTATCTTGTTCTCCAAGTCATGAGACTTGGCAAGATCAACAGATATGTCATATGTGACATGATAGAATTTTCCTGGAATTTTTGGAGAATATTTCCTTTGTAAATATTTCAAAAGCTTGAAATATCGAGAAAGGGTTTTAGAGGATTTGACCAATATTTTGAACATGACCATGTGTTGAAACTCTTATATATGGACAATATATGTCCTATGAGCTTCTCTAAATTTTGTCAAATATTTTGAAACAGAAAAATAATTATTTCCTATTAAAGACCATTTTGGCCTTAAGAAAAGCCTTTAAATAAAATAGAACAGTAACTTTTAAAATTATATTTTTGTGGTTCTGGGCATCCTATATCTAATAGGAGTCAAATATATTTTTGGAAAGATTTTTACTGCCCTTAATCAAGTACTTGCAGTGCAAACCTCAATTCAGGGGTTTTTGGAAAACTAATTTTTAAAAATACTTTCTGGCCAAATTATTTTTGTAAGAAAATTCTATGTAGCACTATTCACATGGCATGATCATTGGTCAGGAGCTTGGGGTAAGGAGATGGAATATAGAGGGTAGAGTAGTTGACTTCAAGAAGCACTTGAAAAGAAACACAGAGAGAAAACCAACTCCAAATAAAAGCCAAATAATGCAAAAGTTTTTGTTGGTCCAAATTTTCATGCTTTATTGATAAAAATGAAATGTTACAAAATGCAGGGTGTGACAGACCTACCCCCCTTACAAGAATCTCGTCCCCGAGATTCCTAAACTAGGCTTGAAAGAGGTACGGAAATTCGGATCTAAGGTAGTCTTCACGCTCCCAAGTGGCTTCTGCTTCGGTATGATTGCTCCATTGGACTTTGAAGTACTTGATGGTGCGACTTCGAGTGTGTCGCTCAGCCTCATCCAGAATGCAGATGGGCCGCTCACGATACGTCAAATCAGGTTGAAGATCAATGGCTTGGTGATTGACGTCTTTGTAGAGGTCGGGCTTGTCTGGAACTTGGAGACACTTCCGGAGTTGTGACACGTGGAACACGTTGTGCACATCAGAAAGTTCAGGTGGAAGTTCCAACTGGTAAGCCACTTCTCCTCGTCGCTCAGTGATCTTGAAGGGGCCAATGTATCTCGGTGCGAGCTTTCCTTTGACATGAAAGCTGGGCTCCTTTGAGAGGGTGACCGGAGATAGACATGGTCTCCAACTCGGAAGTTTATGTCTCGCGACGTGAGTCTGATAGCTCTTCCGCCTTGACTTGGCAGACTTGGGCGCTCTCGGACAAGCTGGACTTGCTCTTACGCTTCACGAAGGATATCAGGCCCAAAGACAAGTCCTTCTCCGGCCTCCGACCAGTTGAGGGTGTACGACACTTCCGCCGTATAACACTTCAAATGGTGCCATCTGGAGGCTGGCACGATAACTGTTGTTGTAAGAGAACTCGGCGAAGGGAGGCAATCTTCCCACTTAGCTCCATAAGCTAAGACACAGGCTCGGAGCATATCTTGAGTATTTGATTCACTCGCTCGGTCGACCTCCGATGCTGTGGGTGGAAAGCGGTCTTTGAAGGACAACTTGGTCCCCATGGCCTCCTGGAATTTCTTCCAAAACCTTGAAGTGAACTGGGTTCCTCGATCGACACAATCTCCTTGGGAACACCATGAAGGCTCACGACTCGGTTGATGTAGAGGCTGCTAACTGGTTCCCCTTGTAGGTTGTCTTGACAGGAATGAAGTGGGCCACCTTGGTCAAATGGTCAACTATGACCCAGATGGAGTCATGTCCCTTGTTTGACCTAGGTAGTCCAGTGATGAAATCCATTCCGACTTTATCCCATTTCCACTCGGGAACCTTGAGTGGTTGGAGTAAGCCAGCAGGTCGCTGATGTTCAGCCTTGACCCTCTGGCATACGTCACATTTTGCAACGTAGGTGGCGATCTCCCTTTTCATCCCGTGCCACCAAAATCTTTCCTTCAGGTCTTGATACATCTTGGTGCCTCCGTGGTGGATGGAATATGGGCTGTCATGAGCTTCTTGCAAGATCGGGTTCTTGAGCTCAACCTGTTGGGCACGCAGATGCGATTCCCAAACCACACAATTCCTTCCTCATCCTCTGTGAACCCCGAGGCTTTGCGCCTTGATCTTCCTCTTGATGCCTTCAATACTTTCATGCCCCTTCGAGCTTTCTTGATGTCATCCATCAAGGTAGGCTTAACCGATGTTGGCCAAGAATCCTGGTGCAACCAGTTCCAACCCAAAGCTTTCAAGTTCTTCATACAAGGCGGGTAGTGGTGCAAAGATAGCATTCAAGGAGCAAGCCTTCTGCTCAACGATCTGCTACCACATTAGCCTTTCCAGGTGGTATTGAACACCGAGGTCATAGTCCTTTATCAACTCCAGCCATCTTCTCGCCTCATGTTTAATTCCTTTGAGTGAAAATATACTTCAGACTTTTGTGATCCGTGTATATTTCACATCGCTTCCCAAAAGGTAATGTCGCCAAGTTTTCGTGGCATGAACCATCGCTGCTAGCTCAAGGTCATGAGTAGCGTAGTTCTCTTCGTGAGGTCGTAGTTGCCTTGAAAGGTAGGCGACGACTCTGCCTTCTTGCATCAGAACACCTCCCAGTCCGGTTCTTGACGCATCACAATATATCACAAACTCCTTGTGTATATCTGGTGTGGCCAGGACTGGAGCGGTGGTTAGCCTCTTCTTCAGCTCCTGGAAGCTCTCTTCGCACTTCGGCGTCCATTCAAACTTCTTGTCCTTCTTCAAGAGCTGAGTCATGGGTCGGGCAATGCTTGAGAATCCTTCAACGAACTTGCGGTAATATCCCGCGAGTCGAGGAAGCTTCGACTTCCTTCACATTGCTCGGGATTGCCATTCGACCACGGCTTCAATCTTGGCGAGGTCGTCGACAATCCCTCTTCGGTTAGAACATGACCCAGGAATCCAACTTCACGCAGCCAGAATTCACACTTGCTGAACTTGGCATACAGTTGGTGCTCTCGAAGCTTGTCTAGGACCATCCTCAAGTGTTGCTCGTGCTCTTCTTCCGACTTCGAGAAGACAAGAATGTCATCAATGAAGACAACGACGAACTTGTCCAAATATTCCATGAAGACCTTATTCATGAGATACATGAAGTAAGTGGGGCATTGGTCAATCAAAGGACATGACCGTGCATTCATCTGAGCCATATCTGATTCTGAATGCCGTCTTGAATATCTTGGGGTCGATCTTGATTGGTAGTACCCAGATCCGAGGTCGATCTTGGAGAACACCTTGGCCCCATTGAGTTGATCAAACAGATCTTCAATCTTGGGAAGCGGGTACTTGTTCTTGATTGTAACTTCGTTGAGGGAGCGGTAGTCAATGCATAAGCGGATGGTACCGTCCTTCTTTGCCACAAATGAGCAAGCGATCCCCAAGGGAGGCACTAGGCGGATAAATCCTTCCTCAACCGCTCTTCCGGCTGCTTCTTCAATTCGCTAACTCCTCCGATCCCATTCTATAAGGCTTCTTATAGATGGGTCCTGCTCCGGGTATGAGCTCGATGATGAACTCAATGTCCCGATCAGGAGGCATTCCTGGTAGCTCATCAGGAAAAACATCGGGATACTCGCATACTATCGGCACTTGTTCCAATCCAACTTCAATCGACGGTTGACTTGGTTGGCTTGAGCGAGAAGAGGGTTGGAGGCAAATTTGACTTCGACTCCTCGGTCATTGGTCATAGTGACCGATCGGTTGGCGCAATCAATCAAGCCTTGGTGCTTCTGAGCCAATTCATTCCCAAGATCACATCCAAGCCTTGTGATTTTAGGATGATAAGGTGCGCTAGGAAGTCTACCCGTTGATGGTAATCCCAACTCCTTTACATCCTATCTTGGCTCTCATCTCAGCCCGGGGTTTGTACAACCATAGGATTATTCAGGGTGTAGGGTCATGCCACTTTTTAATGCAAAACTTTGGGTGACAAAAGAATCGTGGCTCGAATCAAACAAAACGATTCTTGGTGCTGAATTGACAAGGAACGCGTACCCAGACGACGTCCGGGTCTTCTGGGCTTCTTCAGCGGTGACATGATTCACACGACCCTGCCATTGTTGGGCAAGTTGCGGGAGCTTGGTTCCTCGGTGGCATACCACGGCCTTGTCTGGGTTCTGCGTTTAGGCGCGGGCGTCGGGCTTCTTGTTGGGGCAATTCTTGGAGTAGTGCCTGGCTGTCCACATCCAAACAAGTGACTTGATTGGGGACGACGCCCTTGCGGCATTGTTATTGGGGTTGTTGTAAGCTGGCACAGGGGTTGGCATCTTGCTGAGGTGGATAGTTGGTGCGAGGTGCAGGAGCTCTTGGCTGCCGATAGGTTGGCTTGGCGGGGCTGGCTGCCACGGACGAGGCTTCAGTTCTTGGAGCTACCCTTGCCGATCATCTTGCGCTTACGAGTGTCATCCAAGGCACGTCGCTTGTCCTCAAGCATGAGCGCCTTGTTCACCGGATCGGGAAAGGTCGGGCGGTCACACACAACAAGCGTAGTCTGCAGAGTCTGGTTAAGGCCTTCCATGAAGCGCTCCGCTTGGCAAAGATCAGTCTTGACATCTTGAGGGCATACCTTGAGAGAACACGAACTTCGCATGTACTCCTTGACAGTGCTGCTACCTTGCTTCAGTGCTCGGAACTCACGCTTCTTGATGGCCATGAGTCCAGAAGGGATGTGGGCCTTGCGGAATTCCGTCTTGAAAGTGTTCCAAGTGATATCTTGCTCAACATGCATAGCCTTGAATCCATCCCACCAAGCTCTGGCAGTCCCCCCGAGACAGTGGGCAGCATACGCCACTTTGTCACGGTCCTCAGTGCATCCGACTAGTGCCAGCAGATCCTCAATGGTGCGGACCCAGTCGTCTGCATCCAGGGGTTCAGCAGTCTCGATGAAAGTGGGTGGTGCATGCTTCTTGAACTCCACCAGTGTGGAACGTCCATGGCCGTGCCCGCCGGGCGGTTGTGACTGAGCAATCATCTGGAGGGCTGCGGTGTTGGCTTGGCGCTCCTCTCGAAAAGCTTGGAGAAGCTGAGCCATATCCATGCTTGGAGGAGGTGGTGGTGGTGGAGTCGTCCTTGGGCTTGGTCTGGCTGGCTCGGCCTCGCAGAACCTCCGGCTTCTTGCGGCTGGGTAGAGGTACCAGTACGTGTTACAACAGGCATCCTGTTGGAGTGGTCAAGGTCTCATGACAGGGAATAACAATGAGGGAAAGCAGTAGAGATGGAATGCCTAGTAAGGGGGTGGTGTGACACACTTTAAGTAAAGCAAAGGCCAGAAGGGCCAAACTCATGCATTAAACCAAATGGGAAATGTAGTCGTTTACAAGTTCCCGAAGGGGAAAGTACGACTTCATCAAAGCAAGTTGAAAGCAAACACAACATAACATGGTTTCATAAGAACCATTACAAAGACTCGACTTCGCAAAAGGGGTACACGACCTATCCTACCATAGGCTACGAGCTAGCCTATCCTAGTCCTGAACGGAGTCTAAGTGGTGGAATGCTCGGTCGGGTATTCCGGCTCCTCTGGGTCTTCCTCCTCATCATCATCTGTCTCGGTCTCCTCATCGCTGAGGAAGTGGAGGAGTGAAGGAGCTGAACACGGCGCTGCTTTGCTGGTGGTGTCTTGAAGAGGTTATGGTACTCCTTTGCCGTCATCTGGCGTGGCTGAGGTGCTCCCTCGGCATTGCGACTGTGGGGTCGTCCGCCTCGATAGCTACTGCTGGCTGTCCAGGTGCTCCATCCTTCTTGATCCTGTCCGCCTTAAATCTGAACTATGCGGAGGAGCTCCTTGGTCTCATGGAGTTCCTTCGAAGCTCCGTCGACTCGAGGCAGTCTTTGTGCGGCATGTCGGCACACAAGCTGAAGTAGGTCCGAAGCGGAGAGAAGTCCCTCGCCCAAGGGTGGTGCTGGTGCGCTGCTCTCGTCGTCACCTTCCTTACGATAAGGCAGGTAACGAGTGGCTGGCTCTCTTGCCATCTCTGGCAGGAGATCCGAGGCGAAGTCGGTGCCTTGAGGCAGCGATCTCCACGGCGAGAAGCGGTGTCGCCATCTGGGGTCCCTCAAAGAACCAGCTCGTCGAGGCGTCATTCGCCCTCACGACTACCTCCACGTGATACTCCTTCTTGGTCTTTGTCGACCCGGTGCTCGTGGTAGGAGAAGGTGGGGACTCGAGTGAACTGGCACTTCTGAGGCTATCCTCAAGAAGCACGGAAACCCGGTGGTCGAAGTCCTCTGCACAGCGGCCATCTACAAAAAGTGGAAGGGAAGGGTCAATAAAGGAATGTGTCTGTGTTTGGGATGCTAACATAAAACATAGGTATATGGGTAATCTAGGGATAGTCTCGCTCTAACTAACGTCCATGCTAACTAAGGCTTCCCTACGGTCGGGATGGCTCTGGTACCAGCTCTGTGGGGACCCGACTTGCAAGTCGTGATCACCGAATGCTGCGTGTCTGAGTGATCCCGAGATCAATGCTCACTGAACACACAGAAGCTGAATAACAAGAGTCTTACATCCATACATACCGTCTTACACAAATAGTGACCATCATGGTCAAGTCTGACATCGATAAAGCCTTAAGGGCTGAACATCAATTGAAACATAGCAGCGGAAAACATCATCGATAAGTAGAACCCATGCCATCTGCCTTAACCCTACAGGCATTCTGACTGGGAAGCGTCCTAGTTCGCATGATCGTCTCCAAAGAACTCTTCTTCGAACTCCGGTTCTTCCATGCCTGGTCAATTAAATAACCAGTGGCAAGCCAATGAGTACTTTGAATGTACTCGCAAGCAACCCATGATTTGGTTCAAGGTACGGTAATGCATGACATAGGTAAAGTTTTGCATAAAGCTAGTTTTGAGTGCAGGACATGTTCAACATCCTATAAAGCATGCATCAAGAGAATTCCAGTAACCGTAAGAACCGGTCACAGATATCAACATAAATAGAATGGGCACCAACCCATTTATCATAAACAGAGTGGGCACCAACCCATCTCCATCATGTCAAGTCCTTGACTTGATCCAGAACAACACCATCATCTCACACACACTGTTTGAAAACAAGTGGGCGTAGCCCAAGAGCGGTTACCCAACTGTCCATGACCGTGGACACGGCTATTGAATAGTTTTACACTCTGCAGAGGTTGCACACTTTACCCACTAGATCCGGGGAACTTCCGTGTCAAACCACGACCAGCGGTACCTCAAGTACCCGGGGTAAGCACCCGATCACCACCTTTCCCTAGTCGACACTAACATGGAGTCCACTCGATTAGCAGTAACCCCGTGCCCAATATTTCAACAACCTTTTCATGGAGCCTTGCTCCCATTTCCATCACATACCAGCCGCACGGGTACCAGCGGTGTGTCGGTGCCCCATAAAGATGGTCATGGCCGCCCTACCTAGCACGACCCGTCCCAAGAGAGAGCACCAACTCTCCCCCGTCACTAGTAATGCGGGCTCCAAGCTAGTATCGGTCTAGGTACTCAATAATGCCCTTTCCCATATAAGGGTAGAGTGGTTGCGCATGTAAGGTTGGAATAACGGTCGCAACTCCGACCAATCCGTTTTGAAAACCACACACCCTTTTCACTTGGCACACCACTTCGTCATCAAGTGGTCACCCATCTCATCATCTCCCTCGGGCATAAGTGGCACCCGATGGGGTTTTCGAAAATACCTTTGAAATCACTTTGCCTCCCTCATCATGCACAAACCCATCCCATTTGCGTAGCACCTACATTTGCATCCTAGCTACTCCCACCGGCATAACCCTCATAAAAAGGTAGGGCCATGCACCATGCAAGTATCAACGAGGGATGTAATCGTGGCAACCACCCACGTGGTTCACCATCTCGTCATGATTCCAATGCATCATCGATAAAGAGCTAAAAATGACATGCATATAAAAGGGGGTATCATAGTCATGGTCAAAGGGCTGCTTGCCTTGGTTGGCTTGGTCTTCAAAGTCTTCAGGCACTGCTCCTCCTTCTTCCTCAGCTACCTCGTCGAATATGGGATCTAACGTTGCAAGAAAACAACGGAAAAATAAGGCAATAATAAAAACAGAAAAGTCAAAGTGCTCTGAAAAATGTCAACTTAATTTTGTAAAATACTAGGAGGAAAGCTAGGAAGGGGGCAACTTTTGGTTTTGGTTCTGGAGTAGCAAAATAGGAGTTATGGATTTTCAAAGGCTCATTTAAATGCCAAAACCACATTTAAATATTTACAGAAAAGGAAAGGTGATTGGATCTGAGTGAAAGTTGCACCATTAAATAGATTGCAATATTCTAGGAATTTAGAAATTGGAATCAATGCATTTGGATTAATATCTGCCCTGTGGAATTTTTGGAAATACTACAGAAAAAGAAAAAGGGAAACGGCGCTGTGCCACTGGGCCAGAGAGGCCACAGCAGCAGCAGGCCCAGGGGGAAACCCAGCCCACGCGGCCGCCACGTCGAAGGCGTAAAGGCCGAATACGCCTTCGGCCGACGGCGGGTCTGTGCGCGCGCGCGCGCACGTTTTAAACCTGACGGGTGGATCCCACCCGTCAGGGCGTGAGGCTGACAGGCCGGCCCCACGGCGGCCGTCGTCTACCTCCGGCCCGAGGCGACGCGCGAGCTTCGGCCGGCGTCTGGCACGGGAAGCGGAGCGGAGACTACCGTTGGATTCAGGAGAGAGTCGCGGATCTGGTGGTGGTGGAGATGGTCGCCGGGGTGGCCTGCTTCGCCGGCGACGAGGTCCCGCGGCGGAGGTGCTTCGGGCGCCGGTGGCTCCGGCCGTTCCAGCTGCAAAATGAGGGGAAAAGAGAGGGAAGACATCGGTGAGGTGAGGAGGCCGAATCGAGGGAGAAACGGGGCGGAGGAGGTCTGTACTCGCAGATCGACGGCGACCCGAGGCGGCGGAGCTCGAGCTCGATCTCGAGCTCGGGCGGCTCTGGAGCGAAATGGGAGGATCCAGGGGTGGATTGAGTGCGAGGAGGCGACAGGAGGAAGAGGAGGGCTCGGGAGCGCCTTAAATAGGCTGGTCGCGGTTCACCGTGGGCGTGGCCTACGGGCACCCGCGGGATCTGCTCTGGGAGCCGTTGGGGAGAGCTTGGAGCTGTCCACGGCGCTCGTGGGAGTGGAGTAGGCGCCAGGAGAAGGAGAGAGAGCGAGGAGGGCCTGGCGTCGCGCGTGTGAGGCCAGCCATTGGCCGAGGCGGCGTCGGGCACTGCTGCAGGAGGGGAGAGAGAGAGGGAGGCAGAGGGGCGGCACGGCGGCGTGTAGCAGACGTCGAGGCACATCACCGGCGCGATGGGAAGGCACGGCGGTCGGGTGTGGCGCCAACGGTCGGCGCTCTGGCGCAGCGCTCGAGAGCGACTTTGGCCGGCATCAGCGGTATTTCACATGGCTGGCCCTTTTAAGCGTCTGGAAGCAACGATGGCGAGGGGACAAGACCGAGAGAAAGGCCTGGGATGCCCTGGGTGCGAAGGGAGAGAGAGAAGCTGGGAGAGAGAGAGAAGATGTTGTCCAGAGAGGACAAACTTGATTCCCCCTTCCTCCACATTGTTTCTTGGGTAGAAAAGTGTCTAGGTGATGAGGGAAGTGAGGAGGGTTGTGGCAAAGAGATTAACTCAAGGAGATTAGTGAAAGTGGCAAAAGAGGCTTTTTGGTATTTTGCCGAAGGTGTTTGATGGAGTTTTGGTTAAGCTAATGATCCTCACTGGCCAAGATAATCCAAGGGTGAAATGTCACAAATATATAGGGCCTTCCACCCATTTTGAGCTTATTTGGACAAAGTTGCCAATGCAACTTTTGCAAACCCTAGAAATGGGCAGAAATGGGTTTGTGTAGATCCGATGGACTAAATCATTTCTCCTTGATGTGCCACTTGGTGTGGTAGCCTTATTTGGTCACATGATCAGGCTCACCAAAGTTGGGGTCTTGGAGAAAAAGTTGGTAGTGCAAAGTGGTTCAAACTTGATTTTGGTCAGAGAGGGTTTTGAGGCACTTTGACCAAGATTTCCTCTTCTCCAACCTGTGCCATTTGGTCCAGTTGCATCATTAGACCAATGAAGCATGTCCACCAAGTTTGAGCACATTTGGACATACTTGGCAATGTAAAGTTGATCAAACCTTAGATTGGACAGAAATGGCTTTGAGGGGTTTTGATGGTGTTATCTTGTTCTCCAAGTCATGAGACTTGGCAAGATCAACAGATATGTCATATGTGACATGATAGAATTTTCCTGGAATTTTTGGAGAATATTTCCTTTGTAAATATTTCAAAAGCTTGAAATATCCAGAAAAGGGTTTTAGAGGATTTGACCAATATTTTGAACATGACCATGTGTTGAAACTCTTATATATGGACAATATATGTCCTATGAGCTTCTCTAAATTTTGTCAAATATTTTTGAAACAGAAAAATAATTATTTCCTATTAAAGACCATTTCTGGCCTTAAGAAAAAGCCTTTAAATAAAATAGAACAGTAACTTTTAAAATTATATTTTTGTGGTTCCTGGGCATCCTATATCTAATAGGAGTCAAATATATTTTTGAAAGATTTTACTGCCCTTAATCAAGTACTTGCAGTGCAAACCTCAATTCAGGGGTTTTTGGAAAACTAATTTTTAAAAATACTTTCTGGCCAAATTATTTTTGTAAGAAAATTCTATGTAGCACTATTCACATGGCATGATCATTGGTCAGGAGCTTGGGGTAAGGAGATGGAATATAGAGGGTAGAGTAGTTGACTTCAAGAAGCACTTGAAAAGAAACACAGAGAGAAAACCAACTCCAAATAAAAGCCAAATAATGCAAAAGTTTTTGTTGGTCCAAATTTTCATGCTTTATTGATAAAAATGAAATGTTACAAAATGCAGGGTGTGACAGAGGATGATCAGGCAAAGCATTAAGTAATTGGAGAAGCCTCCCCCAAACTTATGGGAGACTCTCTTCTACAAATTGCACAAAGTTAAAGTTTTCATGTAAGGCAACTTGTTTCTTATGAGCAGGAAAATATTTTTTAGAGAAGTAGTAAATCATATCCTGGGGACTACGCACACAACTAGGAGCAAGAGTATTGTGCCATATCTTAGCATCACACTTTAATGAGAACGGAAATAACTTGAGGATATAGTAGTAGCGAATTTTATAATCATGAGAAAATAGGGTGGCTATATCATTTAGTTTAGTAAGATGTGCCACAACAGTTTCAGTTTCATATCCGTGGAAAGGATCAGATTCTACCAAGGTAATTAACTCTGGGCCAACAGAGAATTCATAATGTTGTCAGCAACAATGATAGGTGAAGTACGAAACTTAGGATCACATTTCCTTCTAGCATTCAAGGATTTTTCTTTCAACTTGCATAATAATTTCTTAAGATGATCTCTATCCTTGTAAGAAAGAAAGTCTCTAGTTACCTCTCCATCCATAACATAACCCTCTGGCATGTTAGGAAATTCATATCTAGGAGAGCTAGGTCTAATAGGTGTTTCATAATTCTCAGTTTCATAATTCATATCAGTTTCAGTAATTTCATCCGTTTCAGCATTCTCAATATCTTTAGGTCTAGCAAGTTGTTCATCAAAAAATTCACCTAGTGGCACATTATCATCACGCAAGGTACTAGCATCATCATAAGCATCATTCATAGGATAAGTAGCATCATCAATAACTTGCGACATGTCAGGATTAATAACATGTGGTGGTGTTGCAAGTCTATTCAAAACAGAAGTTGAATCAACTATAGAGCTAGATGGTAGTTCCTTATCTCCCCTCATCTTAGAGGGAAAAATCTTGGTTCTTGTATCTTTTAGATTCTTCATAGTTATAAAGAGATATAAATCCCAAGTGACTCAACAAATATAGCTATGCTCCCGGCAACGGCGCCAGAAAAATGTCTTGATAACACGCAAGTATAGTGGATAGCAATAGTATTCGAGGGTAGAGTATTCAACCCAAATTTATAGATTCGACACAAGGGGAGCCAAAGAATATTTGTACGTATTAGCAATTGATTTGTTAATTCAACCACACCTGGATATTAAATATTTTCAGCAAGGTGATCAGTAGCACAGTAGTATGATAGTTCGATAGTAGTAGTAACAATAGCAGTGGTAACAGTAGCAGCGGTAACAGTTTTGTAATAGTTGTAACAACACTAGCAATAGTAGAAACTTAGCAAAGATCAATATATGAAACTCCCGTAGGAATTGGATCATTTAATTCTTTGGACAATATTGATCATATATCAGTCATAACCTAGAGCGACACAGAACTAGATCCAGTTCATAAATATAATGTAGGCATGTATTCCGTAAATAGTCATACGTGCTTATGGAAAAGAACTTGCATGAAATTTTTTGTCCTACCCTCGCGTGGCAACGAGGTCCATCAGGAAACTCAGGGATATTAAGGCCTCATTTTATTACATAATCGGGACAGAGGATTAACACATAGTGAATACATGAACTATTCAAACTACGGTTGAGGGAGTCCTGGACTAGGGGGTGTCCGGACAGCCGGACTATCATCGTCCGCCGGACTCCAAGACTATGAAGATACAAGATTGAAGACTTCGTCCCGTGTCCGGATGGGACTTTCCTTGGCGTGGAAGGCAAGCTTGGCGATACGGATATGTAGATCTCCTACCATTGTAACCGACTCTGTGTAACCCTGGCCCTCTCCGGTGTCTATATAAACTGGAGGGTTTTAGTCCATAGGACGAACAACCATTACAACAATCATACCATAGGCTAGCTTCTAGGGTTTAGCCTATTTGATCTCGTGGTAGATCCACTCTTGTACTACCCATATCATCAATATCAATCAAGCAGGAGTAGGGTTTTACCTCCATCGAGAGGGCCCGAACCTGGGTAAAAACATCGTGTCCCTTGTCTCCTGTTACCATCCGCCTAGACGCACAGTTCGGGACCCCCTACCCGAGATCCACCGGTTTTGACACCGACATTGGTGCTTTCATTGAGAGTTCCTCTGTGTCATCACCGATAGGCTTGATGGCTTCTTCGACCAACAACGCAGTCCTGGGTGAGACTTTTCTCCCCGGACAGATCTTCGTATTCAGCGGCTTCGCACTACAGGCTAATTCCCTTGGCCATCTGGAGCAGATCGAAAGCTACGCCCCTGGCCGTCAGGTCAGATTTGGAAGCCTAAACTTCACGGCGGATAGCCGCGGAGACTTGATCTTCGATGGATCCGAGCCGCAGCCGAGTGTGCCATACTGTCTCGACGGGCGTGATCTAATTCTGCCGCCGAACAGTACCTTGGAGGCCGCACACGAATCCGCTCTGACCCATAGTTCGGAGCCGATTGCGCAGATCGAGGACGTGTGGCTGGACACCGTCTCGGGAGCTACAACTTCCATGGCGATGGAGCCGAACATGGACCTCGTCCCCTATAAAGCTCGTGACTCCGAGGTGCCGGACTCCCTACCGGACTCCGAACCTCCTGCGCCCCTGCCAATCGAATCTAATTGGGCGCCGATCATGGAGTTCACCGCTGCGGACATCTTTCAGCACTCACCCTTTGGCGACATCTTAAATTCGCTAAAGCATCACTCGCTATCCAGAGAGCCCTGGCCGGACTATGGCCAGGATGGTTGGGATGCGGACGACGAAGAAATTCAAAGCCCACCCACCACCCAATTTGTAGCCACTGTCGACGATCTAACCGACATGCTAGACTACGACTCCGAAGACATCGACGCTATGGACGACGATGCCGGAGACGATCAAGAACCAGCGCCTACAGGGCACTGGAAGACCACCTCGTCATACGACATATACATGGTGTACACCCCAAAAGATGGGGACGGCGAAGAAGCAGCGGAGGCAGATTCCTTAAAGAAACAGCCCAAGCGCCGAAGTGCCGAAGACAATCCCCTCTTGCAAGATTCAGCGCAGGAGGATGCAGAAGCAAGCCCTCACGAGAGAGCGGCAGACGAAGAGGTCGAGGATGATAATTACATACCTCCCTCCGGAGACGAGGCAAGCCTCGACGACGACGAATTCGTCGTGCCTGAGGATCCCGTTGAACAAGAGCATTTCAAACGCAGGCTAATGGCCAAAGCAAATAGCCTAAAGAAAAAGCTGCAGCTTCAAGCTGATCAAGACCTGCTGGCCGACAGATGGACCGAGGTCCTCGCGGCCCAAGAGCTACCCAAAACGCAAGTTGCTCCCCCCACTAGAGGAGGAAGCATATATACCTTCATCACCAGCGCACAATACGGCAGACCGACCACCCCGTGGTCGGGACAGAGAGGCACCTAGGCCCTCCACCAAGACCGTACCCCGGCATCGCTCAAAAAGTACGAAGCCACGGGGGAATGCGCTGGACTTGCGGGATATATTGGAGGACAAGGCAAGACAATCCAGATCTATCTATGGATCACGTGGGTGCCCCACGACCCACGACGAATATCGTCGCGCCGGATACAACAACTCCGGCCGGGCCGAACACAGCAGACAATGCTCCCTTGAGCTATGTCATTATATTGCTCAATACAGAGGCGCTGCACACCCACTATGCTTCACAGACGAAGTAATGGATCATCAAATCCCTGAAGGGATTAAACCCGTCAACATCGAATCCTACGATGGCACAATAGACCCCGTGGTTTGGATCGAGGATTATCTCCTTCATATCCATATGGCCCACGGCGACGATCTCCATGCTATCAAATATCTCCCGCTCAAGCTTAAAGGACCAGCTCGGCATTGGCTTAACAGCTTGCCCGCAGAGTCAATTGGGTGTTCGGAGGACCTGGAAGCCGCATTCCTGGACAACTTCCAGGGCACATATGTGCGACCACCAGACGTCGATGACCTAAGCCACATAATTCAGCAGCCAGATGAATTGGCCAGGCAATTCTGGACACGGTTCTTAACAAAGAAAAATCAAATCGTCGACTGTCCGGATGCAGAGGCCCTCACAGCCTTCAAACATAACATCCGCAACGAGTGGCTAGCCCGGCACCTAGGACAGGAAAAACTGAAATCCATGGCAGCCCTAACATCATTAATGACCCGCTTCTGTGTGGGAGAGGATAGCTTTCTAGCTCGTAGCAACAACCTCAGTAAAAATGCTGGCAGTCCGGATACTAAGGACCATAACGGAAGGTCGCGTCGAAGCAAAAACAAACGCCGGGTTAACGGCGACAACAATGAGGATACGGCAGGCAACGCCGGATTCCGAGGCTCTAGACCTGGTCAGCGGAAGAATCCATTCAAAAGAACCACTCCGGGTCCATCCAATTTGGACCGAATACTCAGCCGCTCATGCCAGATACATGGCACCCCCGAAAAGCCAGCTAACCACACCAACAGAGATTGTTGGGTATTTAAGCAGGCAGGCAAGTTAATTGCCGAAAACAATGACAAGGGGCTGCACAATGACGACGAGGAAGAGACCCGGCCGCCCGAAGTAGAGACGAAGGTTTCCCCCACAAGTGCGGACGGTAAACATGATATCATAACCCATATACCCAAGAGGGAGCGGAAGCGTGCGATAAAGGGCGTATATGCGATGGAGCGCCGCATACGAAGTTCAATCCATGGTCCTCTTGCCCGATCACTTTCGATCGAAGAGACCATCCGACCGATATCTGCCATGGCGGATTCGCGCGTGGTTTTAGACCCAATCGTCGATGGATTTCACCTCACGAGAGTCTTGATGGACGGCGGCGGTATCCCGAACCTGCTTTATCGGGATACGGTCGCGCAAGATGGGCATAGACCCTCAAGGATTAAACCTACAAAGACGACCTTAAAGCGTCATACCAGGTGTTGAGGCCAATTATGCAGCTCGGTCCTGCCGAAGTGGTCTTGGATCCCGGATAATTTCGGGCGAGAGTTAATCTTGACATAGTCCCGTTCGCAGCGGCTATCACGCTCTGCTCGGACGAACCGCGTTCCCAAAGTTCAACGCGGTGCCGCATTACGCATACCTCAAGCTCAAGATGCCAGGCCCTCGTGGAGTCATCACGGTCAACGGAAATACGGAATGCTCCCTCCGAATGGAGGAACATACACTGGCTCTCGCGGCAGAAGTACAGAGCAGCCTTCTAAGGCAATTTTCGAGTCCGGCCGTTAAACGACCGGACATGGCCAAACGCGCCCGAAGCAACATCAATCAAGACCACCTGGCACGTTCCGAGCATGCGTAGCAATGCGTCCCCAACCCCAGCCCTCGCATGATTGCAAGACCAGCCCTCCACGTACATCATTACGCTCTGGAGATAGCATGGGCATAGGGGGAGGGGCACAACCAAAACAGACCCAGAGTGCGGCTCGACCGCACCAGGGGCTCCCAAGTGTGTCGTTCTTTTTTATTTTTTATTTTCCTTCTTTGTATACACAGGACTCCGTTCATCAGAGGCCCTGTCCGGCGGCGAACCCACCGAACTCACGGTGCAACAGCCAGGGAGGGAAAAAGGCTGCGACGAACACTCAGGTGGTCTCCATTACAAGCATTAAATTTGATTATATACACCAGTCCGCAGCCCACCCCTGGAGGGGGACATGTTTAATTAGTCCAATCCCTTGCCTACCACACTATTTGTATCATTCCACACTCATAGCAGAATTCCTTGAATAAATAATGCAACACTTTTTGCTTATAATTGCATTACTTTACATATATGTTCATTAATGACATCTTGCACCCGTATATTTTGGTACGTCCGAATACACCAGGGGCTTAGGTTCCCCGCATTATGGTGTGATAAGTCCGAACACTTTCACAAGTGCGGCACCTCGAACTTATAGAATTATATGAATCGGCTCTGAATCATGTCTTGGGTCAATAGTTGGGTTTGCCAGGCTCCCATGTTTTGGTACCTTACGTTCCGTTCTGTCGGCTAAGGTAGCACTGGGAGAACCACTGCGATTGCGCCTGGTTGAGCTGGGCGAGCGCCTCAGTGGAGAAAGCTAAAACTGAATGGCATGATAAGGCGAGAGACTTGTCGCTGTTCGAGAGGTCTTTTCGAGTCCCTAAAGACTTATGCCGCTTCGAGCGAAGAACCGGATAATGTCCGGCCAAGGCGTGGATAGCGCCCCGAACTCGGTCTTCCGAATACTAGGGGCTTCGCCGAAATTTAAAATTATAGAATTCTATGGCTAAGTGAGAGTGTTCAAGCATTTTAACTCCGGTTGCCTTGTTCGTCGTGTTGAGCGCCTCCCTAGATGGACCCAAAAATGGGAACAAGAGTGCTCAAGTTTATCCCGAACACCCCAGCACTCGTCGCATGGGGGCTGAAGCCAACGACTTGCCATCTCTCAGATTTTATAAATGGTCGCACAGAAGGTAATATTTTAAATCAATAAGCGTTGCTTAGTGCATATTAACAAAGTTTTCAGCGCACAGGATAACACATTGCCAGTTTACTCAATACTTACATCTCTGGGGCACTCATCCGCAATCTTGCGGGCACCCTTCAGGACGGTCTTATAGTACATCTCGGGCGTACGATACTCCTTGCCACGGTGGCGTAGCGTCGATGATAAGCCTCTCCGCATCCAGCCTGCCCAAATGCACCTTTGCGGGGAAAGGGCCCGACGAGCACCTTGATGCAAAGCGGGCGCTTGATGACCTCCACCTGTGGGCATGCATCCACCAGCCGCCGACGAGGCCAAAGTAGCTCTGTGCATGGCCTCTCGAGCCACTGGCGGACTATGAGGCCCTTCATGGCCTGCTCGGCTACCTTGTGGAGCTCGACCAGCTGCTTCAGCTGGTCGCTAGGGGGCACCGGATGGCCAGCCTCAGCATACTGAGACCAGAAGACCTTCTCAGTTGAGCTCCCCTCCACGGCTCGGTAGAATGCGGCAGCATCGGACACGCTGCGAGGCAAATCTGCAAACGCCCCTAGAGAGCTCCGAATTCGGGTAAGTATCAGGAAGTTTACATTAACATGCTTGCTTTGCATGAAAAATGCCTTACCCGCTGCTATTTTCTTCACATCCTCAACCTCCTGAAGGGCCTTATGGGCCTCGGCCTTGGCGGCTTTGGCACTTTCGAGAGCCGAGGCAAGCTCGGACTCTCGAGTCCTTGAGTCGCGCTCCAAACTCTCATGTTTTTCCATGAGAGCTTGGAGCTCTTGCCGCACCTCCGCCACCCGCGCCTCCTGCTTCTCTCGCTCTACCCGTTCCGTGGCCGCATTGCGTTCGGCCGCGGACACAGCCTCCTTCAGGGTTGCCACCTCGTTCGTGGCCCCTGCAGTACCCACGTTATCCTTGTTATTTTTATCGCAACCTAAATCCTTTTCTGCAAGGTAACTATTCATAGTGGTGTTACTCACCTTCTTTGTCCTCGAGCTGCTTCTTGGCACGGCCGAGCTCTTGCTCGGACCGCTCGAGGTCCTGCTTCAAAGCACCGACCTCCATGATCGGTCTTGGCGAGAGGTTAACAAAAGCAGCCTGCACACCCATATTGACATAATTTTAGCAACCTGCGTATATCTTTTTAGATCCTCATCCGGCTTTTCTTTTCGAACACCGAACCGAGCATCGAGAGACTCTTGTCTATGCGGTATTACATTGCATATTTTTAACTTTTTACCTCAAAGCCTGTTAGAAGGCTACTACAGGGTTTGGTCAGCCCGCTCTTGGCGAGCTGAACCTTCTGAATCACCGCACTCATGATAGTGCGGTGTTCTTCCTTGATGGAAGCGCCTTTGAGCGCCTCCAACAAGTTGTCCGGCGCCTCCGGTTGGACGGAGGCCGCCGGTGTCATGGTCTTGCCCTTCTTATGAAGGGGCCGCCTGCCGGACGCCGGAACCACTGCGGGTTCTGGTGTGGAGTCCGGCGCAAAGTCCGGGAGGCTGCCTTGTGGCGCCTCCGGAGCCTCATCCTTATGGGTCCCTTCCCGGGATCCCACCTCGGCGTCCTCAGCGTCGCAAGGGGTGGAGGCAGTCGGGATGGAATCCAGATCCGACGAAGCCAACGACCCGCTCGATGAAGCAGGGAGATCATCATCGGCCGGACTGCAGGCAGTGTGCGGCATTAGAAGGACACTATGTGACACAAAAGAAATTACAAATCATTCAGGAATCCGGATACTTACGATCTTGCCGGAGGCCTGGCCCTTGAGGGCCACTCTTAGTCGCCAACGTTGGCGTTGGCGGAGCTATCCGGGGGAATAGTTGTTCCCCTCTTGGACCCTTCGGCCTCCCCTGTTGGGGAGGCCTTCCTTTTCCTCTCTCCCACTTCGGGGAGAGAGTCCTCTTTCTCCTCCTCTTCGGGGGAGGAGTCCGCCTCGGAGCCATCGGACGATGAGTCCGATATCACCTGGCGCCGGGAACTTCTTCGAGTTCCTGTGGCCTCCTTCTTGGCCTTCTTCTCCGGCACCACATGCGGTGCCGGAACCAGCAGCCCCGCTAGACGGGCGTCTACTGGGTTTTCTGGCATGGGAGCCGGGCAGATGATCTGCTCGGCCTTCTTCATCCAGTCCTGTCAAAGGAAAAGGAAGATTGAAACCCGCATAGGGTGTAACGCCATGGTTTCGATGTGCCAGGTGTCTATCAGTTATTCGCCGTCGTTGCCATGTCATTTGCTTGCGTGTTGCATTTTGCCATGTCATCTTCGCATTTAAATGCGCATGTTTTCAAAACTTGCATCCGTTCGAGTTCTCCGGTTCTCTCCGTTGTCCATTCCGAGTCGAGACACACTCGCTTGCAGCGCCCTGCACCTCCAAATATTATTTAATAAGTGGCATAAAAATGTTCTCGGAATGGGTTGCAACTTGTCGTGCGGTCTTATTATAGTGTAGACAGACCGCCTGCCAAGTTTCGTCGCACTCGGAGTCCATTTGATAGCCCAACCGTCATCCATAGCGGCACCGTTGCCGGTTTTTCGTCGGACGTTTCGGTCTCCGAAACTGCCACCGGGCTGCTCTGTTTCTTTCTCTCCTCTCCCGCATGCCTCTCCACAGCCCACCTGCAGCCCAGCTACCCCCTCCATTCCGGACCGTCCGATCGAGATCAAACGGCTCTGAAACGGGGCAAAACACCTAACCCTAGCCCCCTTACTATATATAGATGTCTCCCCTACCAATTTTGGCCTTCCCCTTCCTCCCACCTTGTTTTCCGCGCAGCCCAATCATCAGCGCCGCCGCTCCCCTCCATTTCCGCGCCCCTCCAGCCCCTGCTCGCCACTTGGCGAGTCGCCATTAAGCCTTGCGCCCGCCATCCTTGGCGAGGGGCCAACCGGCGCCTCCATGTGGCTCGCAGCATCGGCGCCCAGCCTCCTCCCACCTCCCATGCCCTCTCGGCCACACAGCCCGCCTGGGCAGATCTGGGCCGGACGGAGCGCGCCCGCCGCCCGGCCTCAGCGCTCCTCGCCCTCGCGTTGGATCAAGAGGAGCCCGAGCGCTGCCCTCTCCCGCTGCGCCCTTTGCAGCATGTTGCGTCGCCGGAGCCGTCGTCTGCTTGCCCCCAGTCATCGGCGCCGCACAGCATCTCGTTTTCTCTTTGCTCCCTCTCCCTCATGGCGTATCTTTCTCTCTCTCTCTCTCCCCGCAGGTCGCCCCGCCATGGTTCCCAGCGCCGCCCAGCCCCGCCGCCACCGGGAATGTGGTCCCCGGGGCCGGATCCGCCCGGATCCACCGCCCCTCGGCCTCCTCATGGTCTCCCTGCCGACCGGCGGTGCCGCCGCCCCGCTGCCATGGCCGCCTCCCTCCTGCGTGCTCGTGCAGGCGCACGAGGAGGAGGACGACCGAGCTCCTCCCACGTGGGCCCCGCGCCACCAGCCCGCAAGCCAGCTCCAGCCTCGTCCGGCCCAGCCCACCTCCAAGCCGACCGGCCTCTCCTTCCTTCTGGGCTTAGCCCATGGTGAGAAGCCCGACTAAACCCCGCCCCAGGCGTCTTTTAGTTCATCTGCGCCCGACCTGTTTTTTTTTTTTCAAAAAACGACCAAGTCCCTGTGAAACTTGACATTATCATGCCATGTTCATCGCATTGTATCTCTGCATCCGTAGCTCCGATTCGTGCGTGTAATATGTCAAATTGTTCATCTCAACGAGTACTTCATTTCATTACATTGCATCATTTTCATTTGAGCACATCTTGACGCCCAAAATGCTGTTGGAAGAGTGCATGTTGCTGTTAATCTGCTGAAACTGTTATAACTTGCTCATCTATCATTTTTGCCATGGTTGATGTGTGCATCCTATGAGGTTGATGTCTACATGTGTTTTGATCTATGCCATGCCATCTTTCCAGGGATGTATGCCATGCATTTTTGTGATCAATGTGGTGACTAGCACAAGCATGCAAACTAGGCTTCGTGATATTGCTGATTTTAGTCCATGTTCTGCTGTTATTTTGATGCCATGTAAACTTGATGCTACAGAGAGATCCATGCATATTTTGAGATACTTCAGTAAGGGTGTTTTGAACATATGGTTTTTATCTATCCATTCATGCCCTTGTTTGCAATTATGGAGTAGTCTAGCATGTCATTTGAGTGCTCTACTTTTGCTTCAAAATGTTTCCTGGCAGATTGTTTACATTTTATTCAATTTGGCCAAGGTTGCTATATTTGATCCTTGCATGCTATGGACTTGTTCTTGACTTGGTTTGTTTCACAAACATGTCTTCTTGATGATGCTATGCTTATCTTGTCATGCAATGACTTGTGGTGAGTGAATCGAGTTTGTTAAGTAGTGTACTTGCTGTTGCTGTTTTCCTGACAGATTCTGTTATATTTTGTTGCTATGTTAACATGCTTCTACTAATCATCCTATGCATAATCTGGAGATGTCCTATAAATATGTTTTGATCTACATGTCTTGCTCTATCCATTCATGCCCTTGTTTGCAATTATAGTGTCGGTGTACTAAAGTAGGGGTACCCTAGTACCCCGAACTTGGCACATCAGCGATTCTGGCGTCTGCGGCAAGGCTTGCTTTCAAGGCCCGCCAAGACCCTTCGTCATCCCTATTACTACCATTCAAGAACAAAGTGTTAGCTGAGAAGACAAAGCCCCGGCAAGAGAAGCTTGCCGGGAAGGACAAGACCCCGGCAAGAGGAGCTTGCCGGGAAGGCCAACCAAGGCACTCCAGAAGACTTGCCGCGACGCACCGTGCGTCCCGGCAAGACCCGACGAGCGGCAAGCTCGCGGGTGCGACAAGTCAGCGACCACGGCAAGGCACTTGCCGCGGCGAAGCCACCACTCTGCGCCCATGCTCCAGCTCACCCGACGACGTGTCGCCGCAGGGTCACCCCTGGTGCACGTGGCGGGTGGCTGTGCAGCCTAGCAGTGCGAGGTGGCGAGCTAAGGTGGCTAGGAGGCCATCGTGGCGATCGGGCGCGCCAGAGCGGTCGTTTCTGCCTTGTTGGAGCGGCGGGCGGGCATTAAATGCCCTTGTCCTCTGCCGTCAGAGTTAGGTAGGGGACACTATTGATAGTGGTTGTACCAACCCGTTTTTACCTTTCTACCTGTCTCTGCGTTGCACACAGCCGGTGACCCTTTAGACTATAAAAAGGAGGCCCGCGCGCACGTAGAGGAGGTTCGGTTCGGTTCGGTTCGACTCATCCGAAACCACAGCATACCCACGCTTTCGAGCAAGAACAAAATACGAACAAAAAGCAGCGGTAGGAGTTTTATCTCTCCGGAGAGCTCCGAAGCTGGGTAAAATCCCCCGCGTGCTTTCACCTCGATCTGCTCTTCGTGCGCCCTCCGCTCCCTGCTGGACCGAGAAGGGGCCCCTGCCCCATAGGTGCTCGTGCTCCCAACCACGGCATCTTTGGCGCGCCAGGTAGGGGGGCGTCGAGGTCGTGCGTATCTGATCCGGCGTCTACGCGCGCTACATCAACATCTTCATCGACATGCCACCGAAGAAGAAGGCTTCAGAAGTAGCCGCTCCGTCTGCGACTGTCCTATCGCCACCGGAGCAAACGGGCGGTGGGGTGGACGCCGGCGGAGGAGCAGGCGCCGGCGGTGGGACTCACGTCGTCACCAGGTCCAAGGACAAGGCCCCGCAAGCTTCAGCGTCTGGATATCCACCGCACCCCTCTCAGGAGGTGCAAGATCGACAACGCCACGGTGCCCCTAGCACCGTGCTCACGTTGGAACGAGGCCGAGCCGGCGGATCGCGAGATGTTCAAGACCAGCGTGCACGCCAGCATGCTGGCACGAGTGAGGTGCGGTCGCCTGGACGGGGTACTGCTCCTTCCAACCCAGTTGGGAGTCCGAGCATGTCCCGCACCTTGCGTCGCCGCCACCGCCGCCTAAGACTCCAGAGAAGCAGCGCCCGAGCTCGGCTGCTCTAGATTACCCTCGGCGCGCACAAGATCGGCGATCGAGGATGACCATTCGAGCCTTGTCGGCCGCCCAACGCCGACAAGCCCGGCAACAGAGCATATCGAAGCCCGGCAAGACGCCAGCGCAAGCCGACGCCGACAAGACCGCGGGGGTGCCACCACAGCAAGACTCCGCCCGGAGGCCAAGTTCACCGACTCATTTGGGCCAACTCGACACCGACTCCACCGCTGTCGTCGGACGGCGAAGCTTCGCGCGATCAATGCCACGTTCTCCAAGAACGGCGACACGAAGACGCTTCGTACTGCGCCAGCGCGGAGAGAAGCGGCAAGGCTAATCGACCAGCGGCGCTGGGCCCACTGATGATATGCATGCGCCCGGGAACCAGCGACTTGCCGTGACACGATAGGTTGCCCCACGTTCACTCGTGAGCTGCGGCAAGTCGATGGCCCAGCACCAAGAACTTCAAGCGACGCGTTCGAGAAATGCGATGGCAGGATACATCCGTCGAGTTCCTCGGCGTCTACACCATCGCGGTGCAGGCTGCGAAGCGCGATGAGAAGATCCTCGCCAACTACTTCCGCTAGTGCTCAAGCCCAACGCCGATCTTGGCTCATGCACTTGCCGACAGCTCCATTT
This sequence comes from Aegilops speltoides, assembly GCA_021437245.1. Classification (NCBI taxonomy): domain Eukaryota; kingdom Viridiplantae; phylum Streptophyta; class Magnoliopsida; order Poales; family Poaceae; genus Aegilops; species Aegilops speltoides. The sequence goes on along the minus strand of CM038142.1, from coordinate 197,753,078 downwards.
CTTCGTAGGCGGACTGTGCCATCAGTTTGTCGGCGCATTCACAAAGTGACCACAAGCCCCATGGCCAGAAAGCGATCTTCATTTGCTTGCCCGAAGGAAGGAGAATCCTGCGCGCAAGTACATACAGAGATTCAGCCAGTGCAACAAGAACATCCCAGACGCGTCCACCTGCGCGGTTATCGCTGTTCCATCGAAGCGCGTAACCACGGGATGAGGGAGGAGATGGCGATGTGCAAGATCGAGATGTCAGCGAGCTATATGCTCGCCGACAAGTGTGCGTCTTTCAAGAGGGAGGAAACTCCCTGAGAGCTATGAGGAGCGAGAAGGATCTCGACAAGGAGTACGCCCCTCAAAGAGGAACCGGAGGCGAATAATGTAAAGAGAAAGGCTGAGGATGTGCTAGTTGTTGAGCAGTCCGACAACGGAGGCGGCTCCGACAAGGCCAAAGATGGCGACTCCGAGTGAGGCTTTGGTGGCCGACAAGCGGTGACGGCTCCGCAAGCGATCGCAAGATCCATCGCACCAAGGGCCATGACCTCCAAGCATGCAAGAAGGTTGAGCAGATGGCGAGCTGCGAAAGCTGAGTATGAGCTGCCGCGACAAGGAGAAGGCCGGGAAGGTGGCGGAGGATCCGCAAGAAACTTCCCGCCTGGGAGGGCGCCAAGGCAGGCTAAGCAGCGGCAAGGAGATAGACCTCCCATGGCGCGACCGTAACGAAGAAGAAGATGAGGATGATGAGATGGATGAGGATGAGGCCCGACGCACCAAGAGTTTCGAAGGCGACGGAGGTTTTGTGCGTTGATGGCGGTGCTTCTTGCACACCTCGCACCGCCAACTCAAACAAGGTGCGGGAGGTGAATGCAGCAGAACCATCAACGAATCGCAAGAAGCCTCGAAGTGGTCCAGCACGCCCATCGCCTTTGATGTTGAGGATCACCCTAATCGCATCACTGCGGTCGGGTGATTGCCGATGTTGGTTTCACCAACCATCCGCAACCTCAAGGTGACGAAGATGTTGGTTGATTCGGCGGGCCGGGCCTAAATCTGATCTCTTCCATGTTCTCAACAAGCTCCGTGATCCCCGACAAACAGCTCAAGAAACTTGTACCTTTCAAGGAATCAACCCGGGAAGGAGCAACCCGAAGGGGAAGATCACACTGCCAGCAACTTTTGGCAGCGAGCTGAACTTCAGGACAGAGAGAGTCACATTTGATGTTGGTAGATGAACTTGGTGGGATCATGATTATAGAGTAGCATAGCTTTCATTACCCCTGAGTAAATTGGATTTAATAGGACAATTATGACCGCAAGCTGAAATTCTTGGAAGTATTTGGATTTGTCTTAGGCAGGGGATATTGATAAGTGATAGTTGGTATTATGATAATGACTTGGGGGAAAGTGTAGAAATTCTCGTTGGACATGAGATTTGGATCTAAGTAGGTGATTCTAGTTGAATATAGTTGCTAAGTATGTCTACATGGTTCGGAGTAAATTGGATTTAGACTGATGATCTCGATCATGATACCATGTTTCCTGGAGAACAATAAACTAGAGATTGGATTTGAAAGACTACTAGGTAATGTAATGATTGGTGTAGTTAATGGGTTGTTGGAGTTGATTCATAGGAAGGAAACAAGATTTTGGTGTGGCATACGACGTTTTTCCTTAGGATAGAGATGCACTAGCATGGACCTTGGAATAATAGGATGAGCACTTGGATTGTCCTATTTTATTCCATCTTGGAAGCTTGTATGCTCTACCCATGGATTTTTAGGGGTAGCCACACACATGAGTTTGGGGATTGTAGACATGTATGATTTTGTTAGACATCCTCTCTGGAGCCATGAGGATATGAATCACATGAGTGATGATTGAGCGACCTATGCAAAATGATGCTATCGGTGTTATGATGTGATTTGTTTAAAGTACTAGATAGACTATCGGATCTCAAAAAACTGTGCTCAAGGATGGGATGATAAACATTCACTGCCAAGACTAGAATCCTTGAAACCCTTACGCCTCTACTAAGCCACAACACGGTCGATCCTCGACCTTGGGCTTTGGCTCTAGATCGATAAGACCTGGCCAATACTCAACCGTGAACTCATCCCCAATGCCTCAGCCCACTATACGTTAGACTTCATGGAGTGCTTAGACAAGATAGTTGTCATCATCATTTGGTGACCTACTTGTCCACCAGAGGCGTAAGAAGAGCACACGAGCGACACTTGAGGATGGTCCTAGACAAGCTTCGAGAGCACCAACTGTATGCCAAGTTCAAAGAAGTGTGAATTTTGGCTCGTGAAGTTGGATTCTGGGTCATGTTTTAATCAAGAAGAATTGTCACCGATCCCGCTTAAGATTGAAGCCGTGACTGAATGGCAATCCCCAAGCAATGTGAAGGAAGTCGAAGCTTCTCTGACTCGCGGGATATTACCGCAAGTTCGCTGAAGGATTCTCAAGCATTGCCCCACCCATGACTCAGCTCTTGAAGAAAGGACAAAAGTTCGAATGGACGCCAAGTGCTAAGAGAGCTTCAGAGTCAAGAAGAGATCGACACCACCCCAGCTTCGCCACACCAGATATACACAAGGAGTTTGTGATATATTGTGATGCGTCAAGAACCGGACTGGGGGTGTTCTGATACAAGAAGGCAGAGTCGTAGCCTACCTTTCAAGGCAACTACGGCCTCATGAAGAGAACTATGCTACTCATGACCTTGAGCTAGCAGCAGTGGTTCATGCCCTGAAGACATGGCGACATTACCTCTTAGGGAAGCGATGTGAGATATACACGGATCACAAAAGTCTGAAGTATATTTTCACTCAAAGGGGATTGAACATGAGGCAAAGAAGATGGCTAGAATTGATCAAAGATTATGACCTCAGTGTTCAATACCACCCTGGGAAGGCTAATGTGGTAGCAGATGCATTAAGCAGGAAGGCTTGTTCCTTGAATGCTACGCTTAAGGAAGATCAAGGCAGGCAAAGCCCCAGGGGGATCTTCGTCCGGAGATGATGGAGAGTGAAACGCCTCCATCTGCCGCACCGTCAGGCGGGGCGAACGACCCTAAGGTGTCGTCGCAAAGGGTTTCCCCGAGTCCGGAGGGGCCGGAAGGTTCGCACCCACCGTACGTCGGAGGAGTCAAGGATCTGCTCGGCGAAGCGTCTATCTCAGAAGATCACCGTACGTTAATGGGTACGGTGATTGAAAGGATTTCATCCGCTGAGAGCGGATTGCATGAAGCCGTCAGAAGTTTACTGACGGGGTTTGAGGTACGCGAAAATGATGTACCTTCTGACAGTTTTGCATATGGAATGCGCCCTGTATAGATAGTAGCCCCTGAGACTCGGTATGTTGTCAAAGGTGACAGCGTGCCGAGGATCATAATCCCAGTTGTAAGATGTCGCACTTCCTATATAGGTGGTGGAGTGTTCGGTGGCCAGCCGGACTGATAGATTTGCCGAACTGAAGCGGCAACTTGACATTGCGGATGCGTACATCACGCTGGTCAATAAGCAACTTGACGAGTCACAAGGTATGTGGCTTCTCCCGCGGACACGTAATAAGGGAGCTTGACGACCGTGCCTCACAACATGTGGCTTAATGCAGATGGTGTCGCTGCTATGGAGGACCTTCGGGCAGAGCTCGCCCGAGCCAAGGAGCAAGCTAGAAAAATTAATGCGGCAGCCTTGAAGGCAGCCGAAGAGCTAAAAGCCAAACAGGTTGCTCACTGCCGAAGCAGGGAGGAAATGGCCAAAATGGTCGTGAAGCTGAAGGATGCTACCGACTGCTGCGAGTTTCTTGAAAGAGAATGCCGAGCGGAGCAAGAGGACCTAAAGAAGGCCACCGCCGAAGCCAAGGATGTCCGCTCCGCGATGAGAGCTATAAAGGAAGAGCTATGTCAAGCCGAGGATATTGCGGCTGGAAAGCCCTTTCTGCTGCGGAGGAAGTTCACGGATCCGAAGTATGCTCAGTTGGGCCAGCTGTGGGGTGCGGAGGATGCTTATCTAAATTTGGCGGCAAGTGCCACAGATGCGGTCGCACACTTCCGAGGCCAAAAGGATCACGGAATGGAAGAGCTTTTTTGGTCGCAGTTCCATAGTCCAGAGCGTCCACTTCCATTAACCGATCGGTTAGCAAAATGGGCTGAGCTGAATAGGTTGTCCGGACTTGCCATGAAGGATGTCGTGACCCATTTGTGGCCGAAAAGGCCCGAGCCGAAGAGTTATTTTGGCTTGGTGCAGCAGTTCCTTGATGCGGCGCCGCATATCGAGGCAATGAAATGGTCGGCATGCATAGAGGGTGCACGGATGGCTCTTGCCCGTGTCAAAACATACTGGACAGAGATGAAGGCCACCGATGTTGCGTCCCAGGATTCGGGCAGAAGCCGAGTACCTGCCGAGCACTATTTTGAGGAAGTCCTGCATGGCGCTCGTTTAATAGGGACGCAGTGCTCGAAAAATGTTATGTTCAAATGAAATGTATGATTTGTGAAACCATGTTTCAAATATAATATAATGGCTTTTCATACTTGTGCTTTCAAGTATTGAAATACCTCCTGTGCGGCCGTTAATGTATATGTGTATATAACCTGAAAGATGGCAGTCTTCGGCTTCAGCCCCCATGCACATAGTGCGGGGGTGTTTGAAAAAAAAAGCGCATTTTCACACTTAATCCAACGTCTTGGTCGTGTGAAGGAGGTGATAGTGTAGCAAACTAGGCAACCGGACTATAATGCTTTATCACTTTCACTTAGCCATAGGAGTTCGATGGTGGGGCTACTATATAGCCCCTAGGGGCACCGCCTCCGAATTTCGGGCCAGTATGTTCTCGACCGACACGTCCTTCGTTAAAGTGGAGGAATTCTAAACATTCCGGTGGTCGATCGAGTGGTTGACCAGTCTCTCGCTATATCATGACAGTCAGTTTTAGGCTTTCATCGAGGTGCTCACCGACGAACGGGGCACAATCGCAGAATTCTCCGGTGCCGCGTTAGCCGATAGAGCGGAACGTAAGGCAGCAAAACACAGGAGCCGGGCAAACCCAACATTTGACCAAAACATGATTCGGAGCTAATGCATATAAGGCCTAACTCGAGACGCCAAACACTCCCTGACGTATTTGGTCTTTATGAAAACGGGCAGAACAATGCCCTAAGCCCCTAGTGTCCAGGTACGCGCAAAAAATTTCTGACACGGCCGCCAAAGCGCCAGCCTCCTCCTCGGTTATAGTGAGAAACCGGGGGATGTGTATCAACAAGAGACAGTAAGAAAGGTTTACGCAGGGTCTTAATCTGAAAAGAATCCTTGCAACGGTCCCCACCGCACGCCTCTGCTACTGTGTTCCATTGTGCCGTATCCTAGAAGGGTGTAGCACGGTGTTCATCTGTAAAAGAGAAGAACTTAGTTGGAAAAAAGGATCGTGCGAAAAATGTATAAACAAAGTATAATTCAAAAAATGAATAAAATTGAGCTTTATTGTCTCTTATTGTACATGCGTGCAGCCCCTTGTAAGGGGGTACGCGGCTAGTAAGCCCGTTGTTTACTTATGCCGGACTCGCCTAACCGTGTCCGGTGTCTCAATGACCTGTTTAGGTGCTTTGATCAGCAAGACCGGATTAATGCGTGGCTGTCAAGGCAGTCTCACGTTCTTCTGTATTCGAGGAACACGCGAAGTTTCCTTTTAATGAGATGATGCCGCGTGGACCGGGCATTTTAAGTGTAAGAGATGCATAATGCGGTATTGTGTTAAAGCGCGCAAAAGCTTCACGTCCCAATAGTGCTTGATAGCTACTTTTATATGGGGCGATATGGAAGACTAACTTTTCACGACGGAAGTTGTCGGATGAGCCGAAACAACTTCTAGTGGTAGAGAGCCCGTACAATGTGCATCTGGGCCTGGCATCACTCCTTTAAAGGAAGGGTTGCTATGGCGTATTTTGGTTGGGTCTATCCCCATTCTGCGGATTGCGTCCTGATATAACCGGTTTAGATCACTGCCACCGTCCATTAGGACTTGTGTAAATTGTAGTCCGTCAATTATAAAATCTAATATCAAAGCAGTCCATCCTGCGTTCCAGATACTTCCGGAGTAGTCCTGATGGTCGAAGGTGATTGGTTTTGACAACCAGTGTTGGGACTCCGCTGGGGTGGACCGTGCGGCGCGTACTTTAATGGGCGCCGCTCTATTTTTGCCTGTTGTCACTTGAAGTGAGTTTACTGTTTTGACCTCTTGTGGGAAATTCCTTTGTTTTCCGTTGCTCTGCTTGTGGGGTTCGTCATTGTCCTCACTTGGTGTGTCAAGCCCCTTGTGTTCGGCATTAAGTCGGCCGGACTGTTTGAAGACCCAACAATCTCTATGGGTGTGGTTTGCAGGCTTCCCGAAGGTACTGTGGATTTGGCATATCTTGACCAAGATTTTGTTTAGGTTGGATAGCTCGTCGCTGTTGTCCTTGAGAGGCAGTGTTTTCTTGTTCTGCCGAGAGCTTTTCAATCCGGCGTTGACTGCCATGCTCTTTGGGCCATTTCCCCTAGTCCGGCGCTGGTCCTTGCTGCGTCGTGGTTTCCCATTTCCATCCCTGACATCGGATGTACTTGGGTCGCTGGTGCTGCATCTTGCCAGCTAGCTATCCTCTCCCGCGCAAAAGCGGGTCATGAGGCTTGTTAGTGCGGCCATTGTTCTTGGCTTTTCTTGGCCGAGGTGTCTGGCGAGCCATTCGTCTTGGACGTTATGTTTGAAAGCTGCTAAGGCTTCGGCGTCCGGACAGTCGACTATTTGGTTCTTTTTGGTGAGGAACCTGTTCCAAAACTTGCGGGCTGACTCTTCGGGCTGTTGAGTTCTGTGACTTAAATCGTCTGCATCCGGAGGGCGGACATAAGTCCCCTGAAAATTTTCCCGAAACACATCCTCGAGGTCTTCCCAACTTCCAATGGTATTCTCTGGGAGGCTTTTGAGCCAATGCTGGGCTGGCCCCTTGAGCTCGAGGGGTAAGTATTTTATGGCGTGGAGGTCATCTCCTCTAGCCATATGTATGTGCAGGATTTAATCCTCAATCTAGACTCCAGGGTCTGTTGTTCCGTCGTATGCCTCCATGTTTACGGGCTTGAATCCCGCTGGAAATTCATGATCCAGCACCTCATCGGTTAAACATAGGGGGTGAGCGGCTCCCCTGTATTTGGGTGTGCCGTGATGTTCGAATACTCGACATGTTGTATTGCTTTTTAGAGCCTGCTTTCTTGGCCCGTAGATAGACCTGACTGGGCCATCCTTTTGGCGTGGATCTTTATGCGGATCGTGTGTCGGCTTGTGTACGACACCGCTTGCCTCTCTTTGTTTGTCATGTGGTTGTCTATCCGACCGGGCGGCCTCGTTGTTCTTTGACCGTGGGGGCTCTACGGCCTCTTCATCAAATTCGGGCAGAAGTTTGCGCTTCGGGTAGCTCTTTGTTTGGCGACTATCGCCGTATTTTTCTACGGTGTTGAGTACCTTGCTCCATCTCATTCTGAGTGTGTCTTCTGCTGTTTTGAGCTTCCGCTTCTGCTTCTTCAGACTGCGTGCGGTGGCGATAAGCCTTTTGTGGAGGTTCTGCTGCTCCGACGATCTGTCCGGCGTGAGATCGTCCGGACTGTTATCTTCGCCGAGGACGGGTTGTTTATCCAAGTTATCCTGTTCGGATATTTGCTCGAGGGCATGTTCATCGTCCACCGGTTTGTTCTGTTCTATGGCTGGGTCTTATGCATGTTGTCTTTGTCGAGGCGGGGCTTTGAGCGGCGTTTACATCGCCGTTTTGACTGCTTTTCGAAGGAATTATCCTTTGCGGCGTCCCGTTATTCCCCGTTATTGCTTCCTTTAGGTGTATCCACCATGTATACGTCGTGAGTTGAGGTGGCTTCCCAGTGCCCTGTAGGCGCTGGTTCTTGGTCGTCTCCAGCATCGTTGTCCATACCGTCCATGTCTTCGGAGTCGAAGTCTAGCATGTTGGTTAAGTCGTCGACAGTGGCTACAAAGTGGGTGGTGGGCGAGCAATGAATTTCTTCGTCGTCCGCATCCCATCCTACCTGAAAATAGTCCGGCCGGGGCTCTCCTGATAAAGAGAAAGACTTTAGTGAATTCAGGATCTCGCCCAAGGGTAGGTGCTAAAAGATGTCTGCGGCAGTGAACTCCATGATGGGCGCCCAATCGGACTCGATTGGCAGGGGCACGGGAGGTTCGGAGTCCGGCGAGGAGTCCGGCACCTCGGAGTCATTGGCTTTGCGAAAGGCAGGGTCGGTATTCGGCTCTATCGCCCTAGAGGTAGCAGCCCCCGAGGTGGTGTCCAGCCACCCATCCTCAATCGGTGTAATCAGCCCCGAGCTAAGGGTCGGAGCGGACTCTTGTGCGGCCTCCAAGGCACTGTCCGGCGGCAGAGCTAGATCATGCCCATCGTGACAGTGCGGCGCGCTTGGCTGTGGCTCGAATCCGTCGAAGATCAAGTCTCCACGGATGTCAACAGTATAGTTCAAACTTCCAAATCTGACCTGATGGCCAGGGGCGTAGCTTTCAATCTGCTCCGGATAATGGCGAATCGGCCCACGATTAAAGCGTTGAATACAAAGATCTGTCCGGGAGAAAAGTGTCACCTGGACGCGTCATTGTTGATGATCGAAGGATCCATCGGGCCTATAGGTGCCTGACGCAGAGGAACTCTCAATGAAAGCACCAATGTCGATTGTCAAAACCGGCGGATCTCGGTAGGGGTCCCGAGCGTACTTCTAGGTAGATGGTAACGGAGAGACAAGGGACACGATGTTTTTACCCAGGTTCGGGCCTTCTTGGTGGAGGTAAAACCCTACTCCTGCCTGATTGATATGGTTGATATGGGTAGTACAAGAGTAGATCTACCATGGGATCAAGGAGGCTAAACCCTAGAAGCTAGCCTATGGTATGATTGTTGTTCGTCCTACGGACTAAAACCCTCCGATTTATATAGACACCGGAGAGGGCTAGGGTTACACAGAGTCGGTTATAATGGTAGGAGATCTACATACCCGTATCGCCAAGCTTGCCTTCCACACCAAGGAAAGTCCCATCCGGACACGGGACAGAGTCTTCAATCTTGTATCTTCATAGTCTTGGAGTCCGGCCGACGGTGATAGTTCGGCTATCCGGACACCCCCTAGTCCAGGACTCCCTCACCAACACCGGCGCCAGCGGCGCGCTCCTCCCAGGTTGTGCGTGATGAGCAGCATCACCCTGCCGGTGGCCCGGCGCGCCGCCCTGGGAAAAGTGAGGGAGTCCTGGATTAGGGGGTATCCGAACAGCCGGACTATGTACGTTGGCCAGACTGTTGGACCGTAAAGATAGAAGACTCAAGACTTCGTCCCGTGTTCGAATGGGATTCTCCTTTGCGTGGAAGAAAAGCTAGGCTATCCGGATATTAGATTTCCTTCTTTGTAACCGACTCTGTGTAAACCCTAGCCCTCTCCGGTGTCTATATAAACCGGAGGGTTTAGTCCTTAGAGACAATCATAATCATCATAGGCTAGCTTCTAGGGTTTATCCTCTACGATCTCGTGGTAAATCAACTCCTGTAATACTCATATCATCAGTATCAGTCAAGCAGGAAGTAGGGTTTTACATCCATCAAGAGTTCCCGAACCTGGGTAAAACATCATGTCCCTTGCCTCATGTTACCATTAGCCTTAGACGCACAGATCGGGACCCCCTACCCGAGATCCGCCGGTTTTGACACCGACATTGGTGCTTTCATTGAGAGTTCCTCTGTGTCGTCTGCAAGGCTTGATGGCTCCTTCAGTTAACAATAACACGGTCCAGGGTGAGACTTTTCTCCCCAGACAGATCTTCATGTTCGGCGGCTTCGCACTGCGGGCCAATTTGCTTGGCCATCGTGAGCAAATCGACAGCTACGCCCCTGGACATCAGGTCAAGTTTGGAAACTTGAACTACACGACCGATATACGCGGAGACTTGATCTTCAACGGATTCAGGCCTGCGCCAGGAGCGCCAGACAGTCATGATGAGCATGGCTTAGACCTGTTGTTGGTCAATGCTCGGGATATCGCCCCTGTAGTAGCCCCAGACCTAAATCCCGGGCAGATTGCGTCGCCCGAGGACGGGTGGATGGACCCCGCCCCAGAGGCCGCACACCCATCGGCGGTAGAGCCGAACACAGACTTCACCACCAAGAAAGCCTGTGAAACCGAACCCCCGGACTCGTATCCGGCTATAGGTTCCAGTCCGCGCACCCCCGAGCCCGCCGAATCTGGTTGGGCTACGGTAATGGAGTTCACCCCTGCAGATATCTTCCAGCACTCGCCCTTTGGTGACATGCTGAACTCATTAAGGTCTCTCTCTCTGTCAGGAGACTCTTGGCCGAACTATGTCCGGCTCGAGTCAGAAGCAGGCGACGAAGTAATTCGTTGCCCACCCACCACCCACTTCATTGCCACGATCGATGATTTAACCGACATGCTTGACTTCGACTTTGAAGACATCGACGGTATGGAGGACGATGTAGGAGCAGAACAGGAACCACCGCCCATGGGGCGGTGGATAGCCACCTCCTCATATGATACATACATGGTGGACACTCCGAAAGAAACCAATGGCGATGAGGCAATGGAGGATAACCCCTCAAGGAAGAAGGCAAAGCATGGGCGTTGTCGGCGCCGCTCCAAGCCCCGACACAACAATACCGGCAAAGTAGACGAAAATAATCCGGAGGGTGCCGAAGATGAATACAACCCTGATCAGCCTGCCTTCGAGCAAGCCAAACAGGAAGACGGGCAGGTCAGCCCAGACGAAAAGGCGAGGAACGGATATCCAGGGGAGGACAATTACATGCCCCCCTCTGAAGACGAGATTAGCCTCGGTGACGACGAGTTCGGCGTGCCTGCGGACCGCCGTGGAGCAGGAGCGCTTCAAGCGCCGGCGTATGGCCATTGCGAGAAGCCTGAAAAAGAAGCAGCAGCAGCTCCAAGCTGATCAAGAACTGCTCATAGACAGATCAAGTCCTGGCAGCTGAGCAATATGGACTCGAGCGCCACACGGCTGACCGGCCACCTCATGGCCGGGATAAAACGGCGTATCAGCCCGAATACCAGCGTGCACCCCCATGCCAATACACTACGGCACGAGGCAATAGGTAGGACCTGCAAGATATACTAGAAAACAAGGCAGGACAGCCAAGATCGATCTACGGATCGCGGGGGCGCGCCCCAACATGCAACGATGATCATTACGCCGGATACACTATCGACAAGTCCGGACGGGCCGAATACAGCCAACCAGACTCAGTCGAACTACGCAGCCACATAGCCTGGCATAGAGGCGCCGCACACCCCCTCTGCTTCACAGGCGAAGTGATGGATCATGAATTCCCAGAAGGGTTTAAACCCGTAAACATCGAATAATACGATGGCACAACAGACCCCGCAGTATGGATCGAAGATTTCATTCTCCACATTCACATGGCCCGCGGTGACGATCTACACGCCATCAAGTATCTTCCCCTCAAGCTCAAAGGACCGGCCCGACACTGGCTACACAGCCTGCCGGCAAATTCCATTGGCAGTTGGGAGAACCTGGAGGACGCGTTCCTCGACAACTTCCAGGGCACGTACGTGCGACCACCGGATGCCGATGAATTGGGCCACATTACCCAACAGCCCGGCGAGTCAGCCAGGAAATTCTGGACTCGGTTCCTAACCAAAAAGAACCAAATAGTCGACTGTCGGGACGCTGAAGCCCTGGCGGCCTTCAAGCATAATATCCATGACGAGTGGCTCGCCCGACACCTCGGCCAGGAAAAACCAAAGTCCATGGCGGCCCTCACGACACTCATGACCCGCTTTTGCGCGGGCGAGGACAGCTGGTTGGCTCGCAGTAGCACCACGCCAATAAATTACGGTACCTCAGATGTCCGCGACAATAATGGCAAGCCACGGTGCAACGGACATATGCGATGGAACAACGGCAAAACACTAAAGACACGGCAGTCAACGCCGGATTCAGTGGCTCGAAATCCGGTCAGCGGAAAAAGCCGTTCAAAAGAAACAATCAAGGACCATTCGATCGGACGCAGACATTTGACCGTTCGTGCAAATTCATGGCACTTCGGATAAGCGAGAAACCACACTAGTAGAGACGCTGGTGTTCAAACAGGCGGTAAAATAAGCGCCGAAAACAAGGACAAGGGGCTGCACAGCGACGATGACGAGGAGCCGGATTGTCGTAACATGGGGGCGAAGAAATTCCCTCCCGGTGAAAAGCAGTCGACATGATCTACGCCACCCCATTCCCAAACGGAACGGAAGCGAGCACTACGGGACGTCTATGTGTTTGAGCCAGTCGCCCCAAAATTCAACCCATGGTTAGCCTGTCCGATCACCTTTGATCGTAGGGATCACCCTACTAGCATCCGTCACGGCGGTTCAGCCGCATTGGTCCTATACCCCATCATCGATGGATTCCACCTCACGCGAGTCCTTATGGATGGCGGCAGCAGCCTGAAACTGCTCTATCAGGACACAGTGTGCAAAATGGGCATCGACCCTTCGAGGATCAAGCCCACCAAAACCACCTTCAAAGGTGTAATTCTAGGAGTAGAGGCCCGTTGCACAGGCTCCATAACACTAGAAGTGGTCTTCGGATCTCTGGATAACTTCCGAAGCGAGCAGTTAATCTTCGATATCTTCCCTTTCCGTAGTGGTTATCACGCACTGCTTGGACGAACCGCATTTGCTCGATTCAATGTGGTACCACACTATGCATGCCTCAAGCTCAAGATGCCAAGACCTCGCTGGGTCATAACGGTCAACGGAAACATGGACCGCTTTCTCCATACAGAAGAGCATACTGCAGCCCTTGCGGCAGAAGTACAATGCTACCTTGTCCGGCAAACCACCAATCCAGCGACAACAACCCCAAACACTGTCAAGCGAGTCCGGAGTACCCCGGAACAGGATCGCCAAGCACACCAAGAGTGCGATTAGCAGTCTGGCCTCTGCTCTATCCCCATCAAGGCAGCATTCGTGCCGCGCATACACAATTACGCACTCAAAATACCATGGGCATAGGCGGAGGCTCAATAGTGACTCAGTGAAAAGTGCGGTACAGCCGCAACATACTTTAATAAACCCCCTTTATCTTTCAGGACAATGCTTTCGGGTAGCCTCTTCAGAAGAGCCGGATTGTCGGACTTGCACAGGAGAGAAAACCAAGGAGGCAAAAGGCTTTGCGCACAAAGGGAATACCCAGGTGGAATCTGTTACCTGTTTTATATACCTACATGCGGCCCGCCCTTCGATAGGAGATGTTAAATAGTCCTATTTACTTCTTCTTAACGCATTCATTGTAAACATATGCTTAGACGTATTATTCATCAATGGGAGATAATATATAGCGTCATCTTATTATTCCTATTTTCACAATTTTCCTATAAATGTTTATTTAATATTGCATCCGTACACCTTGGTACGTTCAGTTTGCCAGGGCTTCTTATGGCGCCCCATAATACGCCAAGACAAGGCCGAACACTTTCAACAGTGTGGCACCCCGAACTTATAGCATTATATGCATCAGCTCCGAGTCATGTCTTGGGTCAATAGTTTGGTTTGCCCTGCTCCCTTTTTTTGGTACCATACGTTCCGTTATATCGGCCAAGGTAGCGCAGGGAGAACTACTGCGATTGTGTCCCGGTTCTTCCGGACGAGCACCTCAGTAGAGAAAGCCGAAAACTGACTGCATGATGCGGCGAGAGCTGGTCGCTATTCGAGAGGTCTTAAAATCCTTAAAGATTTTTTCTACTTTAGGCGAGGAATCGGCCTCGTCCAATTTAGGCGTATATAGCGCCCCAATTCGGCTCTCCGAATTCCTAGGGGCTTCGCCGAAATTTAAAATTGTAGACTTCTATGGCTAAGAGAAAGTTATAAAGCCGCATAGTCCGATTGCCTTGTTCGCCGTGCCAAGCACCTCCTTCAGGGACCAAATATTTGGATAAAGAGTGTCTAGGTTTTTTCCAGGAACACCCCGGTACTAGTTATGTTTGGGCAGAAGCCAACGACTGGCCTACTTTCAGAATTTTTTAAACAGGCGCATAGAAGGTAATATTTTAAATCAAAAAAGCGCTATATATAGCGCAAATTACTTTGTCTTTATATTACAAGAACTACAGAAGTACATTCACTGAAAGATCGTGTCCTTGGGTACATTCATCGGCCACGAGACGAGTGCCTTTCATAACGCCATCATAATATTTTTTGGGACAGCGATGCGCCTTGCCCTTCGGCAGTCCATCCTTCACCAGCTTCTCCGCATCCAGCTTGCGCTAATGCACCTTCGCACGGGCAAAGGCTCGACGGGCACCCTCAATACAAACGGAACGCTTGATCACTTCAAGCCGCGGATAGGCATTTACCATCCGCTTTATCCGGACGAAGTAGCTGGCGGGCAGGGGCTCACCAGGCCACATCCGGACTATGAAATCTTTCATAGCCACTTCGGCCGCCCTGTGCAGTTCAACCAATTGCTTCAATTGGTCCCGGGGGTCCACCAGGTGGGGCCACCTATCCCAGAGGGCCCCGTGGGCTGAAGTGGGGCGGGGACCAGCCCCTGGTGGGCTGGTGCACCCCCCTTGTGCCCCCTGCACCTAGGGTTGGGAACCCTAGGGGACGGGGTGCCTCCACCTGCCTTGGGGGGCAAGTCTCCCCCCTTGGCCGCCGTCCCCCTGGAGATCCCATCTCCAGGGCCGGCGCCCCCCTAGGGACCCTATATAAAAAGGGGGGAAGGAGGGCAGCCGCACCATTGCCCCTGGCGCCTCCCTTACCCCTTGCTACACCTCTCCCTCCCGCAGACGCTTAGCGAAGCCCTGCCGGATCCCTGCTGCATCCACCACCACGCCGTCGTGCTGCTGGATCTTCATCAACCTATCCTTCCCCCTTGCAGGATCAAGAAGGAGGAGACGTCACGCTGACCGTACGTGTGTTGAACGTGGAGGTGCTGTCCGTTCGGCGCTAGGATCTCCGATGATTTGGATCACGACATGTATGACTCCCTCAACCCCGTTCTCTTGAACGCTTCCGCTCGTGATCTACGAGGGTATGTAGATGCACTCCTCTCTCTCGTTGCTGGATGAAATCATAGATTGATCTTGGTGAACGTAGGAATTTTTTTATTTTATGCAATGTTCCCCAACACTTCTCAGTCTGGGGGTCGACATACTGGGCCCTTTCCCCCGCGCTGTCAGGGCCTTTGAGTACTTGTACGTCGCAATCGAAAAGTTCACAAAGTGGCCAGAGGTGGAAGCAGTGAGGAAGGTGATGGCGCAGTGCGCTATCAAGTTCTTCAAGGGGCTAGTGTGCCGCTTTGGGGTGCCCAACAGGATCATCACCCACAACGGGATGCAGTTCACAAGCCATGCCTTCATGCAATACATCGAAGATCTCGGTAGTAGGGTCTGTTTTGCTTCCGTGGCACACCCACGGAGCAACGGCCAAGCGGAGAGAGCAAATGCTGAAGTCCTGCGAGGCTTAAGGACGAAGACTTTTGACAGGCTGTGCAAGAGTGGATGGCGCTGGATTGATGAGTTGCCGGCGGTTCTTTGGTCGATCAGAACAATGCCAAATCGAGCCACCAGCCAGACACCCTTTGCCTTGGTTTATGGGGCAGAAGCAGTTCTCCCCATAGAACTCATATACGGGTCACCTCGAGTGCTCGCTTATGATAAGCTGGAGCAAGAGCAATTGCGGCAAGATGATGTGACGCTCCTTGAGGAAGATCGTCTCCAGGCGGCTGTGAGAGCAGCATGCTACTAGCAAGCCTTGCGCCGCTACCATAGCCGCAAGGTTCATGCCCGGAGGTTTGAGGAAGGCAACCTTGTTCCTCGGCACATTCAGTCGGCCAAGAATTCCAACAAGTTGATGCCGAAGTGGGAAGGCCCTTAGCGGGTAACACGAGTCACCAGGCCCGGCGCAGTCCGGCTGGAGACCGAAGATGCCGTTCCAGTGAGCAACTCCTGGAACATCGAGCATCTCCGCAAGTTTTACCCATAAGGCGCGGTTGCCGGACCTCCCGGCAAGCCACCATTTCGTACAAGCCTTGCCGGCAAGGCATGTAACCCTTTGTGCAAAGCCAGGCGCAGACCCTGAGCATAAATAAACGAAGCGCTCGCGCCCTAAATTATAGCATGCATGCTAGGTTGAGTGTCTTTCTTGGTTAGTGTTGATAGTGCTTAGCGGCGGCTAACCCCTAGCTTAGAGGTTGAGTGCGCGTCTCTTTGTTCCTCTCTCTCTTCTTTGGTTCGCAGGGCACATAAATATTCTTGCCGAGCTATTCTGGAAGAAAGGGAACGGACCGGCGTCCGAACCCCGGCAAGCCAAAGTTGTCGGGGGCTGCAAGGACAAAGATCCATCCACGGCAAGCCAAAGATTGCCGGGGCCTGCAGATCCAGATATGTTCTCTATCCTCTATCGTGCATTTCGTTATGGACTGGGATACATGAAAACCCCGTCTATCTCTAAGCTATCGTGCTCCCCCTTTCCGGCACCCAAGGATTATCCCCTGGGTCTGGATTTGGTCGTAGCTGTGGCAGCAAAGAAGAAGAACGAGGGGCCTAAGCCCACCTCATCCCTGCCTCCGCCAAGAGCGTGAGAAAGGTCGAGGGAAGTGGGAGAACGGAAAGGCCTGTTGCCAGGCGAGAAAACGTTTGTCTTAAAGATAACAAGGATTCATTTCGTATCGTGGGTTCCTCCCGCGAATGAAAATCCCGGCAAACATCCCTTTTTCATTAAAAAACATCCCGTACAGGTCCAGTTCATACGAAATGAAAAACATGAACAAGGGGATTACAAGTTCTAAAGCTAACAAAGGCCCGAAGGCTTAGCAGACTAAATATATATAAGGTGCCCGTAATCCCTTTCTTGTCCCTCTCCTCAGGAAATGGATCAAGAAAGCAGAAGGGCAAAAGGGGCGCCTAGGCGAGGTACGAGTGGTAGAAGACACCAAGAGAACATCTCGGTGGCCGTCCAAGGGCTGGATGGTGATGGCGGCACTGGAGACAGAGCTCGAGGATGAGGCGGCATGACGCCAACACGCGACGAAGGCATCGGTGCCCGCGTACTCCGACTTGACGGCCTTGCCGCCAGTCCTCTTCCTCTTTCGCAGCCTCCCTACGCTAGCCGCCCAAGGAGACGACCCCGAGAAGTTCAAGGAGCCGGCGACACGGATGATGGGGTCGCCGGTGCCGCTCAGAGCGGTTCTCGACTCCTAGTCAGACCCGTCATCTTGCCGCCCGCTTCCCTCATCGTCGCTGCAGTTGTCTTCCTCGCCACTCTCGCTTGAGGAGGAATCTTCATCGTCGGAGGAGCTATCCATGCAGCACCTCACGCGGGTCCCAAGTGCCCGAAGATCTTCACGGAGAGGAGGCCACCCACCATTAGTCTGAAATGGAGAGCGAGCCCATCCGTCAAGCTGTGGAGGCGGGCAAAGGTCTTCCACCCTCTGTGAAGATACATGACGTGAGGGGCGGGGAACTCAACGTCGACCCACGTGCCACTGTTTCCACAACCCCTCATGTGCGGCCGCAGCGCCTGCGGCAGATCCAGCTCCATTACCCGCGCAAATGGGGTCGGAAGGCTAAGGCGACGGAGCGGCGGATGGCAGAGCTTGATGAAGAATTCGCAGGGGTTGTCCCCGGCATGGCCCTCCGACAGAGGAGGGCTGCTGGAGGAGGCGAGGCGGATCTGTCGCCCCGTCCTCCTCTCCCTCGGGCACAGCGACGGCCTCGACCTCGCCCCCTCCCCCTTCCTCTAGCGACCGGCTCCGCTGCTACGAGCTCCTGTGGAGGAGCGATGCACTGTCTGGCCGAGACCCTTGCCGCCACCGATGATGCGTCGCCACGCCCCCTCGCCATGGCAGAAGAAGAAGGGAAGCAGGAAGGGCGAGAGGCGGATGGCGAAGAGTGGAGAGGCACCGTTCCTCCCGCCCCCCTCTTTATAAAGGGGTGGGGGCGTGGCTCGGCCGCCCACACTCGGCTAATCCAGCTCATTGAAGTGACAGCGAGCGGGGCCGTCGACCGCCCTTCCCACTCCACTGAAGGAACGTGGGAATCGACCCGCACATGCGCGACTTCCCACTTGCCGCGCGCCTACCATTCGCTCTGTGTTATGCATGTAGTGAACGTGGCGTGAGGGGCGGGTGCAGGGGGACGGTGGAATGACGGTTCCCAAGCAAAGCCAGTAAATGAGAGGCGGCCCTGCGGTCTCGAAGAGACATGCAAGCCGCCTCTTTACTGTCCACCACAAGGTGATGCAAAGCCAGTAAATGAGAGGCGGCCCTGCGGTCTCGAAGAGACATGCACGTCGCGCATTCAACGCGGGTTGTAGGGAAGCACGGCGGACGGAACAGTGGCCGCGGTGAAAATCTGCCCCAACTGCCCGCGCACCGTTCTGGGCCTGGCCCAACAACCTGCTGCGCTTATGTGTGGCCCAGGCCCGGGGGCTCCTGTCGGTGTACAAAAGTAGGGCCTCTGCTTTTGACCCCTTTACTTGTGCACGGGCAGTCAGAGCCTCCCGCCACGGCCACGCACAGACACGGCAGGAAAGGGAAGCCAGAGAGAAGCCAAGGCCACAAGGCAAACAGAGCAACGACAAGGACCGAGGCCATGAAGATCAGATGGACGAAGCTGGTTTTCCCGGCAAGGACCCTTGCCGGGGCAGCCTCAGCAGCCCCGGCAAGACACTTGCCGGGGCAGCTCACCCACGCCAACCGATCAAGCCACCCTTGAGCCCACCAACGCTAAACAAATGCATTGGGACATGGCTTGGAAGGCACCTCCGTGGTGGCATCCAGATCTTTGTGAAGACGTAGAATGCTCAAGATCAAATGAGGATAGGAAGGCAACCATCCTCACCGAAGAAACCCACAAGACCCCCGGCAAGATCCTTGCCGGGGAGGCCAGCGCGCCATGTCAAGACCCTTGCCAGGCCACCCGGCAAGACCCTTGCCGGGCAACCCGACAAGGCCCTCGCCAAGTGCACCGGCAAGGCCACTGCCAAGCCCGCACCAGCCAAGTCCTCAACATCGTTCGCATGCAGCTGCCGACCCAACCAGCTGGGCAGGCACCTGCGTGGCAGCACGCAATCCTTCGTGGAGGCTCCACCACCGCGCCACCTCAACTACCTGCCTGCCTACATGGAACCGCATGCATCGCTGGCCAGGGCGCGTGTCGAAGCGAGGAGGAGCGGCGACGGACGGGACGGGCCTCGCCGCCGTCCTCGATAAAGCGAAGGGACACCTAAGCCTCACATTAAATGTGTCTTGTCCTGTAATACTAGTGATAAACTCGCAATGCTGTAGCACTTTCCACCTCCTGTGTGCCACTGTGGCAGCCCCTTTCGCCTATAAAAGGAGGGCCATGGCACACAGAGAGAGGATTCGGCTCCTTCGAACCCCACATCACCTGGAGCTAGTCCAAGAGCTCAAGAACACTAAATACATCCACCAAAGCAGGATCACAGGGTTTTACGCATCTTTGCGGCCCGAACCTGGGTAAATCCTTTTGTCTTGTCTGCTAGTTCCGCTCTTCTCATGATCCCCGTGCCACGCAACCGTAGAAGGGATTCTAGTGATCCCATAGGTGTCATTTCCCACCGACACATATCTTTTTTCGCATCAGTTAGCTACCTTAATTACGGCCGGCTGCATGCAGGCACTCAGAATCGCTCGCAGGCAGTACGCCAAGCAGCGTGCAACGAGTCGCAGCCAAGGGCACGCATGCAGCCACTTAAATCGCTGGAATTAATTAGGCTTAAACTTCTGCATGCCGTTAATTATTTCCATGCCTTGGTCTTGCTACTTTGCTCACAGGACTAATAAACCCGGACGGAGGGAGTACCTTGGTTGGTGAGAGGTTTGAATTAAGCCCTGCAAACCGGAAAGGAGGTACTAGTACGTGCGTGATCCGCTATTTATTCGTGTAGGATCGAGTAGGTCGTTTCTTGAATTGAGCCCTGCAAACCGGAAAGGAGGTAGTACGTGCGTGATATGCTATTTATATGTGTAGGATCGATAGTGTAGCTTGTCAGTTTCTTCAGAGGTAGGCATTTTTATCCGTGTAGGATCGAGAGTGTAGCTTGTCAGTTTCTTCAAAGGTAGGCATTTTTATTCAAAAAACTACCACTTTGCATCTTGCGTCGCAAATAAAACTCCCAGGAGCGCATTTGTAGGCTAGATAGTGATTGATCAGTAACTTGTAAACACCGAGCGAATAGAAATAAGTAACTGTTAATGCATCTCAATGATTTACAGATCATATACAAATATGTAACTCCAAAAGCAAAGATCAGCCACTTTGGATCTTGCCTCGCAACTAAAACTAACTAGTACGATTCCCATACATAAGATCAACATGTTAATGCATCTCAATGATTCACAGATCATATAGAAATATGTAGCTCCAAAAGTAAAGATCTAGAAAAAACATCTGTTCTTCCTACTAACATGGATGCTTCTCTTGGCCAACATTCAGTACAGACTGGAAGACAAATTTGTTTGTGAAGTCTACAAATCCTCTTGCAAACGTAAGTGGTTTCCCCAATAGCTGGAACCATGAGAATGAACCACACATGATGGAGGAACATCCACTGCAATATGATTTGGTCTTCTCTCGATCACACCGCGAGACTATTTTCGGAATACAAACTTTAACTTAGGCAAATGATGCCCATTGTATAATCAGACCAAAGCAATGAAGCACCTAGTGTTGGCGAGTAAATAGTACAGTACTAGTTTTCTGCAGTCCATGAAGTGACTATCCAATCTTTGTGTCTATTTTCAAATGGCACTGGATGCAGTGACTATACTATTCTCTTGGGCAGTTCAACCAAAATTGCGGACACTTCGTTTGTTTGCCAAATAGCAATGGGCAGACATCTCTGTCTGCAGAAATATCAAGCATCTAGTAAACATATACCACACCATGTATTTTCGGTTTAAACATGTCTCTTCCGCTTAGCATCTGTCATGTTCTGCACTGGACAATCTGATACAGTTATGTTTTTCCCTGGACAATTTTCATACTGAATTTATTTGCTGGTTCCGAGCAGAAATATAGCACCTATTCTTCATCAGACCAAGGATATCCATGTTCGCAGTGATAGAAGAGGTGAAATCGATACAACCAAAATTGAGCATCCAATCATTGAATCCTGTCTTGCACCTCCAATGTAGGTCCACCCTGCCAATAAATTGTCACACCCTGATTTTCATGCCACAACACTTAAGTCACTAAATCATGCTAAAATGTGGTTTGACAAAAACTTTTGTGTATGTTGGTCCTTGCTTGATTTGATTTTTGTCTGCTGTTTGCAAGTGCTCTAAAAATAAAATAAATCCTCCAACTCCTATACTTCATCTCCTTAATCCAAAACCTTTTCCCAATGATCATACCATGTGTACAGAGCAATATAGTATTTTCTTACAAAAATAATTTGGCCAAAAGTATTTTCAAAAATTAGTTTTCCAAAACCCCTGAATTGAGGATTGCTTTGCAAGTACTTAGTTAAGGGCAGTAAAATCTTTCAAAAATATATTTGACTCCTATTAGATATAGGATACCCGAAACCACAAAAATATAATTTTAAAAATTATTTTCCTATTTTATTTAAAAGCTTTTCTTAAGGCCGAAATGGTCTTTAATAGGAAAAATTATTTTATTGTTTTAAAAATATTTGACAAAAATCAGGGAAACTCGGTGGACATATATTGTCCATATATAAGAGTTTCAACACATGGTCATGTTCAAAATATTGGTCAAATACCTCAAAAACCCTTTCTGGATATTTCAAGCTTTTGAATTATTTACAAAGGAAATATTCTCCAAAAATTCCATGAAAATTCTATCATGTCACATATGACATATTTAGTGATCTTGCCAAGTCTCATGTCTTGGAGAACAAGATAACATCATCAAATTCCCTCAAAACCACTTCTGTCCTTTTTCAAGTTTGAACAACTTTGCACTGTCAAACATGTCCAAATGCTCTCAAACTTGGTGCACATTCTCAAATGGTGTAATAATTCATCTAGACAAAATGGCACAAGTTGGAGAGAATTTTATCTTGACCAAAGTACCAAAAAACCCTCTATGACCATATTCAAATTTGAACAACTCTACATTACCAACTTTCTCTCCTTGATTCCAACTTTTGTGAGAATGATCACATGACCAAATGAGGCCACTACGCCAAGTGGTGCATCAAGGAGAATTGATTTTCATGACTAAATCTTGGAAAACCCATTTCTGTTCATTTCTAGGGTTTTCCAAAGTTACATTGTCAACTTTCTTCAAATGAGCTCTAAATTGGTGGAAGGCCCTAATTATATGTGTCATTTCACCCTATGGAGTCTCATGGCAGATGCAAATCATCTACTTGCCCAAACCATCATCAAACACCTTCTGCCACTTTACCAAAATCCCATTTTTGGCCACTTCCACTAATCTCCATGGGTTATCCTTTTTACCACATCCCCTACTAGTCCCCCTTTACCTCTGGTGTTCTTCCCTGCCCGAGAGGCAATGATGAAGGGGGGCAGAGACCCATTTTTCCTCTCTGGGCCACCACTTCCCCCTCCCTTTCTCATCTCTCTCTCACTCCTGGCATGTTCCAGGGCATCCAATGCCACTTTCCCATTGTTTACTCCCCCCTGCAGCTTCCAGACACAAGTGGCCGCGCCCATTCCGCAAAAAGGCATGTCATGCCGGCCAAAGACGCGCTCTGGAGCACGTCAGCGTGCTCCCGACCGTTGACACGGTGCTCCCGTCCACCTCGAGCCTCCCCCTCATGCTAGTCGAGGTGCCTCGGCGTCCGCAACAGGCCACGCGGTCGGCCCCCTCCTCTCTCCTCCTCCTCGCGCCTCCGCGCTAGCAAATAGAGGCCGCCCGAGCGCGCCAATGGTGCGGCTCACACGCGCGCGCCTCTGACCTCTCCCCGTTCCCTCTCTCTCTTCCTGGCACCCTACACGACTCCCACGAGCGCTGCAGACATCCCCGAGCCTCCTCCCGTGGCCACCACGGCCATTCCCGCAGGCACCCGTAGGCCGTGTCCACGGCGAGCTACGAACCGGCTACTTAAAGCCGTCCCAGGACCTCCTCTCCACTCTGTTTGCTCCCCCTCTCCCCTAGAGCCCCTCTGGACCAACCCACACCCCTCCTCGTGCCCTCCTTGCATCTCCATGGACGGAGCAATGCCGTCGGCCTCCGCCTAAATTCGCGCCATTTAGTGCCCCTCCTCCCGACCTCTCTATTCCAGAGCAACACCAGCACCACCGCCAACTCTCCCCGCACCTCACTCCTTCCTCCCCGCGTATGCCTCGCCGTGCTGAATCTCGCCGTCAGCCTCCTCCGCCATGGTTGATGGGGCGCTCACCTCAGACCGCCCCCGCGCCCGTGGAGTACCTCGGAGGATGTGTCGCACTCCCCCGAGCACGCCGGTGTGCCGGGCGCCCGCAGAGGTGGTCGGTGCCACCAGGGAGAGTGCCGGCGCCGATCAGCCTTGCCTCTGTGTTTCACCGTCGCGCTGCGCGGGAGGTTGAGGGCGACCTACCGCGGGGTCCCACGCGTTAGCGACCCAGTGGGCGGGCCCGCCCATTTAAGTGGAAGCGGCTTGTTTCGCCTCCCGCTCGTGACGTATTCCCAAAGGCGCCATCGGCGTCGCTGGGCGCCTGGTGCGGTCGACCCGCATGGCGGCCACGATCTATCTGCCGCCCGTCTTGCAGATAAGGTTAAGCCCTTTTCTCATTTTCTTTATCCAATGAACTTCAAAATCCTAAACAACTCAAATAGTGTCCAAATTTGATGATTCAAATTTCTTATGACTCCATAAATCATGACCTTTCACATGGTGCTATTTGCACATTTTTCCAGAAACTTTCTCTTCATAAACATTTATCAAATCCCATTTTTTCCATTTCTGTGATGAACTTTTGAAAATCACAGAGAGCTCAATATTGATCCAAATGCCATGATTCCAATTCCTAGATGCATCTAAGTTCAAAACTTAGTTTTTGAACATTTTTACTAATACTTTCTGTATCACCTCAACTAATGGTCTATTTCTTTGTATATAGCCAACTTTGCAAATTCATTGGAAAATCACATCAACTCCAAATCTAGTGAAACCAATTCCTAGATGCTTCTAAAATCATTCTTTGTTAAAATGGGTGCCTTTGCTCATTTTTCAAAAATATATTTCTATACACTTCTTACAAATCCATAAACCCCTTGATTCCATCATATTGAAATGTTTAGAGATGTCCATTGATCAAATCCTAATGAAACCACTTTGGTCATCCCTCATATGACCAGAGGTATCCCAGAAAAGTCCAACTCATATTTTTAGAGCACTTTTATTTCCTGCCTCGTTGTGTTGCTTATTATGGTTGCTTTCGACGATAGTTGACGAAGTAGATGGAGTACTTGGAGAAGGACCAGAAGATTTCAAGACTCTGATGAACCAGGCAAGCAGCCCTTTGACCATGTCCATGAAACCCTTTTTATGCATGACATATAACTCTTTTTATTGTTGCACTGGAATCATGGTGAGATGGTGAACCACGTGGGTTGGTTGCCTCTGTTACTTCCTCGTTGATACTTGAATTGTGCATGGCCCTACCTTCTTATGAGGGTCATGCCGGTGGGAGTAGATAGGATGCTAAAGTAGTTGTTGCGCAAAAAGGGACGGGTTTATGCATGGTGAAGGAGACAAAGGTTTTTCAAAAGACTTCTCGAAAACCTCATTGGGTGCCACTTATGCCCGAGGGAGATAATGAGATGGGTAACCACTTGATGACGAAGTGGTGTACCGAGGCAAGTGTGTGTGTTGATTTCGAAAACGGATTAGATGTAAGATTTGATTACTGTCCCAACCTTACATGCGCAACCACTCTACCCTTATATGGGAAAGGGCATTATTGATTACCTAGGCCGATACTAGCTTGGAGCCCGCATTACTAGTGACAGGGGAGAGTTGGTGCTCTCTCTCGGAACGGGGTCGTGCCAGGTAGGGCGGCCATGACCATTTTTATGGGGCACCGGACACACCGTTGGTACCCCGTGCCAGTGGTATGTGATAAGAATGGGAGCAAGGCTCCGCGAAAATGTTATATGAAATGTTGGGCACGGGGGGCTACTGCCAATCGAGTGGACTCCATGTTAGTGTCGTCTAGGAAAAGGTAGTGATCGGGTGCTTACCCCGGGTACTTGAGGTACCGCGGGTCATGGATGACATGGAAGTTCCCCGGATCTTGTGGGTACAGTGTGCAACCTCTGCAGAGTGTAAAACTATTAGAATAGCCGTGTCCACGGTCAAGGACGGTTGGGCGGTGCTGCTTAAACTATGTCCAGAGTTTTCAACCGTATGTGTGTGAGCTGATAAAACTACCTGGGTCAAGTCAAAGAACTTGAAATGATTGAGCTGGGTTGGTGCCCACTCCATTTATGTTAGATGGGTTGGTGCCCACTCTATTTATGTTGATATCAATAACCTGTCCTCATGGTTACTTGAATTCTCTTGATGCATGCCTTACAAAGATGTTGAACATGTCATTGCACTCAAAACTAGCTTTCTGCAAAAGTTTACCATTTCATGCCTTGTTGTATCTTGAACCAAAACATGGGTTGCATGCGAGTACATTCAAAGTACTCATTGGCTTGCCACTGGTTATTTTATTGGCCAGGCTTGAAAGAACAGGATATGATGAAGAATACTTCGATGACGAACATGCGAGCTAGGACGCTTCCCAGTCAGAATGCCTGTAGGGTTAAGGCAGACGGCATGGGTCCAAGTTATCGACAAAGATTTCCGCTGCGATGTTATACTCAAGACTCGACCATAATGGTCCTACTTGTGTAATACGGTATGTATGGATGTAAGACTCTTGTTATTCAGCATCTGTGTGTTCAGTGAGCATTGATCTTTGGGATCATTGTACACGTGCATTCGGTGATCACGACTTATGAGTCGGGGTCCCCACAGAGCTGGTATCAGAGCCATCCTGACTATAGGAAGCCTTAGTTAGCATGGTCGTTAGTTAGGGTAAAAAAATATTTCCAAAACTACTACTAGTTTTCAAAACAATCTATACTTCTCTTCTCTTCTCAGTTTTTCAAAAACTAAGATATACTTTCCTCTTCCCGTTCAAACCTTTGGTCGCCAGAACCCTTATGGCCCTGACCACTGGATTCATTGCAATCCTCGTGGATAATATAGGAGGAAGATGTCTTGCCAGACGTTTACCCACATCTCCCGAACACAAGATTGGCGACATCACAACAAGACGATACCAACAAAAGACACATCCTCGAGGAATGAGGACCTGAAGACCCAGGAGATGGCGACACCCTTGACACTGCTCCAAGATGATGCAACCTTAGCCTACGACGGCCAGGGCATAGGTTATGCAAGAACATGATATGCATCGCTAATAGAGTAACCCTGTCACTACCGTTGTTGTATCGGCAACCACCGATGGATGAGAACCTAGCCATTTGGTCCGCCTCACCATAGTGAGCAGGAAAACGGTTCTCCTCATCCCCCGCTCTTGGTGTCGAAGTGTCATCAACGTAACCGACATGATGGACCTCTATTACGCCTTGATAATGTCATTGCATAAAGGATTGCCTACCTGGTACCATCGACGGCTTAGAAGACAAAAAGGGATCGTCGTGATTAAGAAGACAATAGAAGACCAAGACAATGCCAATTATGAGGAGCCACCTTCACCCCATCACTTCAACAGGCAAGAAGTTGTTGAAGACTCTTCAAGCTCAATTGGGATCGTCCATCAAACAACTACAAGAGACGTAGCAGCACCTGAGGAAACACGGGAGACTGCACGAGGCACAAGGCACGACTATGGAGTCCGAGAACCCCTAGGGTAGGATGAGTCGTGTACCCCCTATCTTGTGATCGAGTCCGTATGATGGTTCGAGTAGAACCATGATTGTGTGTTGCATGTTTTTATTTGTTGTGTTTTTGATATCAGTCGCCCTTTTGCCCTAGGCAACAAGTACGCGACTATATCACCTACCTTGTTTTGTTGTTTGTGTTTGGCCCTTTTTGGCACTTGTTTGTTTGCACCTGCACTATAAAACCCCCTTTAGGCATCCCACCTCCTCTATGCTACTTTTCCCTCTTGTCTCTCTCTCCTCAACCGAAGACCAGCAAGACAAGGTGCACCCAGAAATCTGCCTCGGCAACCAACTAGCAATGAAGACTTTTGCTGCAGCCTCCTCGACCAAGTGAAACCCGTAGAGTTATGTTTAACCCTCGACTAGAAACCCATTCCTAGACCCTTGAGACTTCATGAGATACCCAGTCCTTAACCATGTGCTTGACCCGCAGAATTGCAAGAGAACCAGTTAAGCCTCTGTAAACCTTGCACAACACTGGGTTCATTATGGAACTAGTGGACATAGTGAACAAGCACATTATCATCCTAATATAGCACCAGGACTGACGATGCCATAGGGAAGACTAGTTTGAGGATATAGGGTTAGAGGACAAATGACTTGATGAGTTTATATCAATGACTTGAGGAATTATATGAGACTACTTGGTGGGATCATGAGTATAGATTAGCATAGTTTTCATTACCCTTGAGTAAATTGGATTTATAGGACAATTATGATGCATAGCTGAAACTCACGGAAGTGCAAGGATTTGAGTTGATCGGATGATAGGAGCAGTTGATATTACGTAAGCGACTTGGGGGAACATGTAGGAATTCTCGTCGGACAAGAGATTTGAATTTTAGTAGGTGATTCTAGTTGAATATAGATGCTGAGTATGTCTACATGGTTCGGAGTAAATAGGGTTTAGACTGATGATCTTGATCGTGATACCATGTTTCTCGGTGGACCATAAACTAGGAGATTGGATGTATTGTCAGAGTTTAATTAGGTATCTATATAAGCTTGACCTTGGAGTATTACTTGACCCTGATAATGGGAATTGGTGGACTGACTATAGTAAATATAGCTCTTTCAAGTATTCGGGGATTATAAGGACTTTAGAAGATCATGTGGAACACCAGCATAGGCGTTGGATTTGTAGAATTAACGGATTATGATTCATAGGAAGGAAACAAGATCTTGGAGTGGCATACGACGTGTTTCCTTAGGATAGAGATGCACTAGTATGGGCCTTGGAAGAATAGGGTGAGCACTTGGATTGTCCTGTTTTATTCCAGCTTGGAAGCTTGTATGCTGTACCCATGGATTTTTAGGGGTGGCCACACACACATGAGTTTGGGGATCATAGACATATATGATGTTGTTAGACCTCCTCTTGGGAGTCATGAGGATATGAATAGCATGAGTGATGATTGGAGTTGGCCTATACGAAATGATGCTATCAGTAATATGATGTGATTTGTTTAAAGGACTAGATAGACTATTGGCATCTCAGAAACCGTGCTTAAAGGTAGGATGATAAATGTTCATTCGCACACTAGAATCCTTGAAACCCTTATGCCCTACCAAGCCACAACACGGTTGGATCATGACCTTGGGCCTTGGCTCTAGATCAATAAGACCTTGACCAATGCTCAACCGTGACCCTCACCAATGCCTCAGCCCACTCTACGTACCCCAAATACTTCGTAGAGTACTTGGGCAAGTAAATCATCATCCTTACTTGAGGACATGAATGTCCACATGAAGACGGAAGAAGAGTTGATCAGCTGGTTAGGGAACATCCGAAGACCGCCATGTCAAGGAGGAAGAATTATACCAACCATCGTCGTCAAGGAGTGAGCTTCCGCGTTGAAGACCGTGCATATCTGCAAGCCACTCCTCCCAAAGGCAACTACGGCCTCATGAAGAAAACTATGCTACTCATGATCTTGAGCTAGCAGCAATGGTTCATGCCCTGAAGACATGGCGACATTACCTCTTAGGGAAGCGATGTGAGATATACACGGATCACAAAAGTCTGAAGTATATTTTCACTCAAAGGGAATTGAACACAAGGCAAGGAAGATGGCTAGAGTTGATCAAAGATTATGACCTCAGTGTTCAATACCACCCTGAGAAGGCTAATGTGGTGGCAGATGCATTAAGCAGAAAGGCTTGTTCCTTGAATGCTATGCTTAAGGACAAGCTACCCGCCTTGTATGAAGTA
Organism: Aegilops speltoides; assembly: GCA_021437245.1. NCBI lineage: Eukaryota > Viridiplantae > Streptophyta > Magnoliopsida > Poales > Poaceae > Aegilops > Aegilops speltoides. The sequence goes on along the minus strand of CM038142.1, from coordinate 197,723,898 downwards.
CTTGAAAGCTTCAGGTTGGAACTGGTTGCACCAGGATTCGTGGCTAACATTGAAGTCAAGCCGACCCTGATGGATGAGGTTAAAGAAGCACAGACGGGACACGAGAGTATTGAAGGCATCAAGAGGAAGATCAAGGCGGGCAAAGCCCCCAGTTCATTCCTGTAAAGACGACCTACAAGGGGAACCAGTTAGCCAGTCTCTACATCAACCGAATCGTGAGCATTCATGGCGTTCCTAAGGAAATTGTGTCGGATAGAGGAACCCAATTCACCTCAAGGTTCTGGAAGAAGTTCCAGGAGGCCATGGGGACCAAGTTGTCCTTCAGCACTGCTTTCCACCCACAGACCGGACGTCAGACAGAACGAGTGAATCAGATACTCAAAGACATGCACCAAGCCTGTGTCTTAGCATATGGAGCTAAGTGGGAAGATTGCCTCCCTTTCGCCGAGTTCTCTTCCAACAACAGTTATCAGTCAAGCCTTCAGATGGCACCATTTGAGGTGTTATACGGACGAAAATGCCGCACACCCCTCAATTGGTCAGAAACCGGAGAAGGACTTGTCTTTGGGCCCGATATCCTCCGTGAAGCCGAAAAGCAAGTCCAGCTTGTCAGAGTGCGTTTGCAGACTGCCAAGTCAAGACAAAAGAGCTACGCTGACTCACGTCGTCAAGACATGACCTTCCGGGTTGGAGACCATGTTTATCTCCGGGTCACCCCTCTCAAAGGAACCCAGCGCTTCCATGTCAAAGGAAAGCTCGCCCCAAGATTCATCGGCCTTCTTCAAAATCACTCCAAGATTTAACAACCCTCTCCGAGATCGCTATGAGATGAAGAGAAGACAGTTACCAGCTGGAGTTGCCACCTAAGCTACCTGATGTGCACAATGCTTTCCACGCATCACAACCCGGAAGTGTTTCCAACTTCCTGACTTGCCCGATCTCTACGAGGACATTGACCACCGAGCCATCGACCCCTAGTCCAACCAGACCTAACGCGAGAGACCCCTCAGCAACCAGGATCAACCGAGAGCATCATACTTGAAGACTACCCCAAATCCAAGATTGCATACTCCTTTCCGCGCCTAGTCTGGGAATCTCGGGGACGAGATTCTTGTAAGGGGGGCAGGTCTGTCACACCCTGATTTTCATGCCACAACACTTAAGTCACTAAATCATGCTTAAATGTGGTTTGACAAAAACTTTTGTGTATGTTGGTCCTTGCTTGATTTGATTTTTGTCTGCTGTTTGCAAGTGCTCTAAAAATAAAATAAATCCTCCAACTCCTATACTTCATCTCCTTGATCCAAAACCTTTTCCCAATGATCATACCATGTGTACAGAGCAATATAGTATTTTCTTACAAAAATAATTTGGCCAAAAAATATTTTCGAAAAATTAGTTTTACAAAAACCCCTGAATTGAGGATTGCACTGCAAGTACTTAGTTAAGGGCAGTAAAAATCTTTCCAAAAATATATTTGACTCCTATTAGATATAGGATACCCAGAATCCACAAAAATATAATTTTAAAAATTATTTTCCTATTTTATTTAAAATCTTTTTCTTAAGGCCGAAATGGTCTTTAATAGGAAAAATTATTTTATTGTTTTAAAATATTTGACAAAAATCGGGAAACTCGGTGGACATATATTGTCCATATATAAGAGTTGCAACACATGGTCATGTTCAAAATATTGGTCAAATACCTCAAAAACCCTTTCTGGATATTTCAAGCTTTTGAATTATTTACAAAGGAAATATTCTCCAAAAATTCCAAGAAAATTCTATCATGTCACAGATCACATATTTGGTGATCTTGCCAAGTCTCATGTCTTGGAGAACAAGATAACATCATCAAATTCCCTAAAAACCACTTCTGTCCTTTTTCAAGTTTGAACAGCCTTGCACTGTTAAACATGTCCAAATGCTCTCAAACTTGGTGCACATTCTCAAATGGTGTAATAATGCATCTAGAAAAAATGGCACAAGTTGGAGAGAATTTTATCTTGACCAAAGTACCCCAAAACCCTCTCTGACCAGATTCAAATTTGAACAACTCTACATTACCAACTTTCTCTCCTTGATTGCAACTTTTGTGAGAATGATCACATGACCAAATGAGGCCACTACACCAAGTGGTGCATCAAGGAGAATTGATTTTCATGACTAAATCATGGAAAACCCATTTCTGTTCATTTCTAGGGTTTGCCAAAGTTACATTGTCAACTTTCTTCAAATGAGCTCCAAATTGGTGGAAGGCCCTAATTATATGTGTCATTTCACCCTATGGAGTCTCATGGCAGATGCAAATCATCTACTTGCCCAAACCATCATCAAACACCTTCTTCCACTTTACCAAAATCCCATTTTTGGCCACTTCCACTAATCTCCATGAGTTATCCTTTTTACCACATCCCCTACTAGTCCCCCTTTACCTCTGATGTTCTTCCCTGCCCGAGAGGCAATGATGAAGGGGGGCAGAGACCCATTTTTCCTCTCTGGGCAGCCACTTCCCCCTCCCTTTCTCATCTCTCTCTCTCACTCTTGGCATGTTCCAGGGCATCCAATGCCACTTTCCCATTGTTTACTCCCCCCTGCAGCTTCCAGACACAAGTGGCCGCGCCCATTCCGCAAAAAGGCATGTCATGCCGGCCAAAGACACGCTCTGGAGCACGTCAGCATGCTCCCGACCGTTGACACGGCGCTCCCGTCCACCTCGAGCCTCCCCCTCGCGCCAGTCGAGGTGCCTCGGCGTCCGCAACACACCACGCGGTCGACCCCCTCCTTTCTCCTCCTCCCCGCGCCTCCGCGCTAGCAAACAGAGGCCGCCCGAGCGCGCCAATGGTGCGGCTCACACGCGCGCGCCTCTGACCACTCCCCGCTCCCTCTCCCTCTTCCTGGCACCCTACACGACTCCCACGAGCGCCGCAGACAGCCCCGAGCCTCCTCCCGTGGCCACCACGGCCATTCCCGCAGGCACCCGTAGGCCGCGTCCACGGCGAGCTACGAACCGGCTACTTAAAGCCGTCCCAGGACCTCCTCTCCACTCCATTTGCTCCCCCTCTCCCCTTGAGCCCCTCTGGACCAACCCACACCCCTCCTCATGCCCTCCTTGCATCTCCATGGACGGAGCAATGCCGCCGGCCTCCGCCTAAATTCGCGCCATTTAGTGCCCCTCCTCCCGACCTCTCTGTTCCAGAGCAACACCAGCACCACCGCCAACTCTCCCCGCACCTCACTCCTTCCTCCCCGCGTCTGCCTCGCCGTGCTGAATCTCGCCGTCAGCCTCCTCCGCCATGGATGATGGGGCGCTCACCTCAGACCGCCCCTGCGCCCGTGGAGTACCTCGGAGGATGCGTCCCACTCCCCCGAGCACGCCGGTGTGCCGGGCGCCCGCGGAGGTGGTCGGTGCCGCCGGGGAGAGCGCCGGCGCCGATCAACCTCGCCTCTGCGTTTCACCGTCGCGCCGCGCGGGAGGTTGAGGGCGACCTGCCGCTGGGTCCCACGCGTCAGCGACCCAGTGGGCGGGCCCGCCCGTTTAAGTGGAAGCGGCTTCGCTTGTTTTTGCCTCCCCCGCTCCGCTGACGTATTCCCAAAGGGCGCCATCGATGTCGCCTGGGCGCCTGGTGCGGCCGAGCCGCTGGGCCGGCCCACAGTCTATCTGCCGCCCCGTGCGCAGGATAAGGTTAAGCCCTTTTTCTCATTTTTCTTTATCCAGTGAAGTTCAAAAATCTCTAAACAACTAAAATAGTGTCCAAATTTGATGATTCAAATTTCTTATGACTCCATAAATCATGACCTTTCACATGGTGCTATTTGCACATTTTTCCAGAAACTTTCTCTTCATAAACATTTATCAAATCCCATTTTTCCATTTCTGTGATGAACTTTAGAAAATCACAGAGAGCTCAATATTGATCCAAATGCCATGATTCAAATTCCTAGATGCATCTAAGTGCAAAACTTAGTTTTTGAACATTTTTACTAATACTTTCTGTATCACCTCAACTAATGGTCTATTTCTTTGTATATAGCCAACTTTGCAAATTCATTGGAAAATCATATCAACTCCAAATCCAGTGAAACCAATTCCTAGATGCTTCTAAAATCATCCTTTGTTAAATTGGTGCCTTTGCTCATTTTTCAAAAATATATTTCTATACACTTCTTACAAATCCATAAACCCCTTGATTCCATCATATTGAAATGTTTAGAGATGTCCATTGATCAAATCCTAATGAAACCACTTTGTTCATCCCTCATATGACCAGAGGTATCCCAGAAAATTCCAACTCATATTTTTAGAGCACTTTTATTTCCTGCCTTGTTGTGTTGCTTATTATGGTTGCTTTCGACGATAGTTGACGAAGTAGACGGAGTACTTGGAGAAGGACCAGAAGATGTCAAGACTCTGATGAACCAGGCAAGCAGCCCTTTGACCATGTCCATGAAACCCTTTTTATGCATGACACATAACTCTTTATTATTGTTGCACTGGAATGATGGTGAGATGGTGAACCACGTGGGTTGGTTGCCTCTGTTACTTCCTCGTTGATACTTGCATTGTGCATGGCCCTACCTTCTTATGAGGGTTATGCCGGTGGGAGTAGATAGGATGCTAAAGTAGTTGCTGCGTAAAAAGGGACGGGTTTATGCATGGTGAAGGAGACAAAGCTTTTTCAAAAGACTTTTCGAAAACCTCATCGGGTGCCACTTATGCCCGAGGGAGATAATGAGATGGGTAACCACTTGATGACGAAGTGGTGTACCGAGGCAAGTGTGTGTGTTGATTTCAAAAATGGATTAGATTTAAGATTTGATGACTGTCCCAACCTTACATGCGCAACCACTCTACCCTTATATGGGAAAGGTCATTATTGATTACCTAGGCCGATACTAGCTTGGAGCCCGCATTACTAGTGATGGGGGAGAGTTGGTGCTCTCTCTCGGGAGGGGGTCGTGCCAGGTAGGGTGGCCATGACCATTTTTATAGGGCACCGGACACACCGTTGGTACCCCGTGCCAGTGGTATGTGATAAGAATGGGAGAAAGGCTCCGCGAAAATGTTATATGAAATGTTGGGCACGGGGGGCTACTGCCAATCGAGTGGACTCCATGTTAGTGTCGTCTAGGAAAAGGTAGTGATCGGGTGCTTACCCCGGGTACTTGAGGTACCGCAGGTCGTGGATGACACGGAAGTTCCCCGGATCTTGTGGGTACAGTGTGCAACCTCTGCAGAGTGTAAAACTATTCGAATAGTCGTGTCCACGGTCAAGGACGGTTGGGCGGTGCTGCTTAAACTATGTCCAGAGTTTTCAACCGTATGTGTGTGAGCTGATAAAACTACCTGGGTCAAGTCAAAGAACTTGAAATGATTGAGCTGGGTAGGTGCCCACTCCATTTATGTTAGATGGGTTGGTGCCCACTCTATTTATGTTGATATCTGTAACCTGTCCTCATGGTTACTTGAATTTTATTGATGCATGCCTTACAAAGATGTTGAACATGTCATTGCACTTAAAACTAGCTTTCTGCAAAAGTTTACCCATATCATGCGAGTACATTCAAAGTACTCATTGGCTTGCCACTGGTTATTTTATTGGCCAGGCTTGAAAGAACAGGATATGATGAAGAATACTTCGATGACGAACATGCGAGCTAGGACGCTTCGGTCGGAATGCACTGAGGTTAAGGCGACGGCATGGGTCCAAGTTATCGACGAAGATTTCCGCTGCGATGTTATACTCAAGACTTGACCATAATGGTCCTACTTGTGTAATACGGTATGTATGGATGTAAGACTCTTGTTATTCAGCTTTTGTGTGTTCAGTGAGCATTGATCTCTGGGATCACTGTACACGTGCATTCGGTGATCACGACTTTTGAGTCGGGGTCCCCACATAAATTCACATGCAAACCACTAGTATTACTATCTAATGACAGTACAAAAAGAGTACCAAGATAGTATCAAACCATGTACCTTTGTAATGAACAGCTCATAGTGCCACCAATTGGATATAAAGGTTTGGAAAAAAACATGCTCCTAATGTTGAACCAGTTGGACATTTTGTGCAGTTCCACTAAAATTGAGCATCCCTGTTTGCATAAATATTGAAAGTGTGATTACTATAAAAGTGGCACTAGTTGAAGCATAGACTCACAAATATAAGCATTCCAATTTCTTAGTGGGAAAAGGTAGCAAGACTGTTTCTAACCACCTGTTCGAAGGAATAAAGAAAGCAACAGCGGTTGATGTCAGGAAGGCATACATAGTTTTTTTCTGAAAAACTGAGCCATTCCTGACCTTTCCTCTTCTTTTAAGGAAATTTTGTGCAGTTCTACTAAAATAAAATGCCATCACCGCCTTGACAATTTAGTGACACTATACAAAAGGAAATGACTTAACATACATCATGATGTCAGGTATGTAGTCGACAGGCATTAGAGACAAACATACAGACCTCCTCCGATAACATAATGAACATTAATTTTAACAAAGGTGTGACTAGCTTTACTATGATAATTTGAGTGAACTTTACACCCTCTGTTCCTTAATGTAAGACATTTTCGCAGTTCAATTTAAAGTACCCACACGTCTAGTATTTAGAAAAACAGGTAGTAGTTTTCTTGAGCACATATCTGGGAAAGCTTGCCATAGTTTATATATGTCCATACGCTAATGCAACACCATTCGAATACTACAAATATACACTAATCCAGTGGCTAGTGCAACAGTAGAGTAGTTAGTTTATTACAGGGTACAGTAGAATGGTTTTACTGAACAGATTTCAATAAACTCTAGCACTGGAAGGTTTCTATAAGAATTAACAATACAAAATGTAAAGGTAACAAGTTTCAGCATTGGTATACTAGCTGTGCATGAGCATTAAACCAAATAAAAAAGTCTGAAGGCAACTAGCATTATTAACTATTGATAGAATAAAAAAATTGCAAACCATGTACCTCCAAGGTAAATATCATTTCGAACTTGGGAGGACCTTAAAAATTGCTATCCCAATCTTGATAATCGATCAAACATAAAAGCTTGATCGAACGAGTCAAGAGAACAGCCGGTGGAGGAGGTGCCCAGTCTTGACCTTTCCTCTTGTCTTCATAATAGTCTGTGTAGTTTAACCAAAATAAAATGACATCAGCACATTGGCATTTTGGTGACACTGTACAAAAAAAATTAACTTATCTAATGAAATTGAGGTATGTAATCTATAAGCATTAACAGTGCAAAAATCTGAAGGTAGTAACAAATTTCACCGTTGGTATACTGGCTGTGCAGCGGAGTTAGAATGCCTTAGCTAAAAAATCTTTAATACACCCACAATCCACAGCTAACCCTTAAATAATCCAGTGACATTAAATGGCATTGCTTAAATTTATCGGTGGCATTAGACTGAGAGCGGCATTAGTTAAATGTGGCATCACTTTAGAGGTAGCATTGCTTGACTTGACTGCTGGCGTTATAGTTACTGCAAAAAAGTGGCAATAAGAGCATGGAAGGCCCATTCGGACAATGGGCGCACCAGTATGATGTACCTCCACGGACGCAGAGTGGTGAGGGAGGTTTGGTTGCTCAGAGCAACAAATATCCAGGCAGCATATGTGGATTACATCCCATTTTTGTTCTCTTTAGCCACCTTTTTCCTATGTGAGGACAACAAACCGATCGACCTGGTCATTCTCTATTGCATTGTCATGCCTTTCTACCCTTCTTCAACCAAGAGACACGAGACTCGTTCCTTAGCTACTGATTTTCCTCTTTTCAACCTAGATGCGGGTTCGATGCCTACTATCTTGGACAGTACATTCTCCCTTCATTTCCTTATTCAACCCAGACATGGATTAGTCTGCATGAAGTAGGATTTCCTTTAATATTGCAAATTATGGTTTTCGTCTACATGGCTAGTAGAGCATAGCATAGCAAATTGCGAAGATGGTGGGGTGGAAAAAGATCCACATGCAACAACGTGGAAGATGGGGCAATAGAACAAGGGTATGGTTCTAAAAGAGGTAGCATACCTGAGGCTCAGCGGGAAGTGGCTTCGCTCGTGGTCGTCATCCTCCGCACACACTACGACAGCGAGCTTGGGGACGGAGGCCATCCTGCGTGGGCGCTAGGTCTGAGACGATGGCCTTGTCGTCAGTGTGTGACCTCGCTCGCCGACGACGAGTGCGTCAACACTGCACATCCTTTTCTTCCCCGGCGGATCTGTGACCACCGGTGAGGAGGGAGAGAGGGGCCGTCTTTTTTAGATCCGGGGAGAGGGTGGTAGTGTGAGAAGCAAGTGGGCAGCCCTTGGCAAGAAAGTGCTGAAGCTCCATCCTATATATCTTTTTTATACTACTAGTACTGGAGGTGGACTATTGGTAGAGTAGTTTATATTTTCTCTGCGTACAATACCAGTTAGTCATGCTTCAAAACTGAACGGCACACCATTAAAAAAATAAAGGTCGATAACTACTATGGCACCTTGGGCCAACGCGGCCATATCGCATTTTGCACGAGAAATTACACACCATGTTTCGTTGACATGCGGTCCAGTTCCAACATATCAGTGAGACAACAGCGAGTAGTAGGAGTATTTCCAAACGGACGTGTAGGCCGGGGCGCCTCTTCGTGAATCGTGGCAAACTGGCAACCGTCCACCGACTCTTCGCCTTTCCCTCTCGATTTGGAACTGCTGTCGCACGCTCTTCCTCTCCCTCCTCCATTTTCCTTTATCTCTTCATCCTTTCTTCTGCCATTGTTCGATCGTCTTCTCCATGGAGGGAACAGGCCAGAAACGACCCCGTTATTCTTTCCCCGATCTAAAAGATGACGTGGTGGAGGAACTCATTGATCGGTGCAACGTCATCACCTTGGCTAGCATGGCAGGTTCGTTCAAGCCCATTCTCGACTCAACTAATAACATCATTACAAGGAACCCAGGAGTCAGGGAGCGGTCTGATCTCCCCTATCTTCTTCGCCATGACCCTGATGAGACTGGCGCCGGCACGATGGAGGCCTCGCCCTGTGCAAGTTGATGCCACTTGATAATGATACGTATGATGTTAAGATGCCATCACTTGAGGGCAAAGCTTGGGAAGGCGCAAATGGAGATTGGGTTGTTTACATTGGGTCCAACTGCGAGTGGGAACTTGTGAATGTGTACACTCATGATAGGGTTCCACTTCCAAAAATCTCAGCAGACTGCCCAGAGGTTGAGCACACCGGTATTGTACGCACGTTCAAATACGATCATGGTGGCTATCTTCTACAGAAGATAGCAATTTGTCGAGTTCCCAAACGCTCTTGGAATTACAACAACTATGAAGTTGTTGCTATCTTCAACAAGCTTGTTGCCGTCCTTGGTTGTTTGACTCGATGGATATTGCTCAAAAATCAGTTTCTGTACACGGATGAGTACTGTGATGCAATTCAATACGAGTGCCTTGTGTTTGCTGCCACCACTCGTGGCACTGTTTTCGCATGGCATCCTCGTAGTTTCAGTACATTTGTCTTCCACCGTAATTATAATTGTTTCATCCACATGCATGCGGGTTAGCAAGTTTCCCTTTACTAATTAACCTTCTTCTTGTGTTTCCAAGGTCTTGTGAACATTCCACCAACTATACTTGAATAATTTTATAACCAAGGGGGAGATGACGATGGTGATGATAATGAGCATGAGGACGAGGAGCGCCCATATACTCTTTGGCGCCTGGCAACTAATTCCGATGGATCACCTCTTCTTGTGTGTATACAGCCCACTGATGATGCTACTGCTAAGGAAGCAGGTGTAGTCTCCATGGTTGCACTCTCCGGACCTATTCCAACACCCGTTGCATGTTATTCGGGATGGATACTAGTGAGCTAGCGCCAACTCCACCCTGGTACAAAATTGATAGTCTTGGAGAAAACTCGCTCTTCCTTGGACAAAACTATCCAATGATGGTGAAAGGCGATCCAACTGCTATTGACACAACGTTACTACCATTTATCAGAAGCAACTATGTCTATACCTCGGACATTTGGGTGGTTCCCTACCCTGGTACTGATATAGTAGGCCGCTTCAGCCTACATGATCAGTCCTGCGTTGGTCTCCAGATTGACAATGGATGGCCCGTCCCAGAGAATCACTTGTGGTTCAAAGCAAGCGTTTCCAACACCGAGGAATAGATGAGTTAAAGTTCATTTCATTGCTTGTTATTTGTTGTGCGGTGAAAACTTTAGTATTTATAATGTATCCTTGTTGTCGATGTGGGTTGATGACCTGTTGTATGTAATAAAATGATATGCCTGTGATAAACTTACTAAATTTATGAATGGCTTTCGAGTCGCTTCTCTGAGTGAGTGGTGCGACGAGGCAAAAAAATATTTTCTGAATACATAATTGTACGTGCATTGCAACAGGTTATCGGATGAGGCCAATCAACAATAGTAGTATACTATTTGTACTAGCTTCACATGCTTCGCGCGTCGGGCGGGTGTTTTTACTGTAGCCATATGTTAATATGTTCGTTGTACGTAGCCAGCACCTCGAATGCTTGATACTAGTACTATATAGTAGGAGTAAGTAGTAGGAGTAGTAGAGTGGCATGGGCCAGAACAAGCATTCACGTCCAGGAGTACGGCACACGCCACCACCACGACATCCATCTGACATGATATTATTTCTTGGAGTCCGTGCTAGAGCAATCTCTTCAACCTCGTCGTTTCTCTAACTCCAGCCATCGCACGGCGGGCGAGGTGGGGGTTTGCCGACAGTCGGTTTCCTTAATTGCGGTCCCACTTGTAAGGCCAACTCCAATGCACGACCCCAAACGGACCTACGTTTTGCACGAACTCCAATGATAATTTTGACTAGAAAAGAAAGACCAAAGAAAACAAGAACCACAAGAATACATTTTACTACTCCTATAAGTTGGATTAGTGCCTTCTCGATGCATTCATTGTTGATCTGCGGAGGCTCGATCTTGCGTGCTTCTTTCTTCTTAGATTGTAAAGAAGTTGACGTTGCTTCCTCCCATCTAGTTTCATGTGTAGCCTCTATTCTAGTAGGAGTATCAAAAAGTACAATAATCTCATCTCTAGCCTCTGTGCTAGCTAAAAGTGATAGAGCATCTACTAAATTGCGCTCTATCAATATATGGATGTACTCTTCTTCCCAATACAAAAACTTGCATCCATTCTACTCCCTCCGTTGCACAATACATGCCTTCTATTTGTCAAAATATATATGTATCTAGACATGTTTTAGTATATAGGTACATCCATTTTTGAGTATATATGTATCAATATATGGAAGTCAAGTATTTTGGAACGGAGGGAGTACACAATAATTTTTTTAAGTTAGCACAACTAGTCTAATCCGAGAGCACAACCGAAGATTTTGTCGGGTTCTTCCTCCTTTTGCCGACACGTGGGACATCCAGCATCCAGGTCGTGTCATGAAAGAAAATAGAGTGGTAGTTGAAGCAACGAGATGTGCATCTTGGGTTAAGCTGTAAATAGAATATTACTACTCTTGAGTAACTCCAAAAGCGGCCACCGAAGATCTTTATTGGATTTGTTTTTCATCACCAGCACATTGAGGTAAAAGATGTGCAGGTTTAGTCGGTCCGCTTGCGTTTTCACTGACATCTAGGACCGCATGTGAGCAAACAGACGATGGGCTCCGCGCGTCCGCTGGCTGGCTAAGAAGAGAGATAGAGGAGGCCTGAGCAGAGACAACAGGAAATTTGTTCTACGTACCTCGATATAGGCTCGATATAGTGGGGTGGCATGGGCCATAACTAGCATTCACGTCTAGCAGTACGGCACACGTCACCCACACGAGTCGCATTCGACACCAATTGTCGGTGTCAAAACCGGCGGATCTTGGGTAGGCGGTCCCGAATTGTGTGTCTAGGCGGATGGTAACAGGAGACAAGGGACACGATGTTTTTACCCAGGTTCGGGCCCTCTCGGTGGAGGTAAAACCCTACTCTTCCTTGATTGATATTGATGATATGGGTAGTACAAGAGTAGATCTACCACGAGATCAAAGAGGCTAAACCCTAGAAGCTAGCCTATGGTATGATTGTTGTTCGTCCTAGGACTAAAACCCTCCGGTTTGTATAGACACCGGAGAGGGTTAGGGTTACACAGAGTCGGTTACAATGGTAGGAGATCCACATATCCATATCGCCAAGCTTGCCTTCCACGCCAAGTGTCGGGGGGAAACTGCCCGCCACGAACACCTATGGGGCGGAGCCCTTTGTGCTCTTGATGCACGAGGCGGAGGGAGCACGGAGAGCAGATCGTGGCGAGCACGGGCAGCTTTTTACCCAGGTTAAGACGCGATGGGACGCGTAAACCCTACTCCTGCTTTGGTTTGTATTGAGCTCGGGAGCTTGAGGAGCTCTGATGGCAGCTACACCGAGCACAAGAGTTGCCAAGGTTTCCAACGAATCGACCCCCCCCACGTTGTGCATGGGCCTCCTTTTATAGTGCAAGGGTCACCGACAGTGTCAGCGAGGAGAAAGGGGTAAAAATGTAAAAGAGGTGGTAGTTGGAGCAGTCTTGGGAGCAGTGGAGCTACAAGGCGTGAGCAGTGGTAGCTACCTACTTTGTGATGGGGACAAGGGCATTTAATGCCCGTCGCCGTCGACCCAAAAGCTCCGCCCTTGTGTCTCCGTCGCCACGGCGATGGATCCACCACCGTGAAGTGCCACCGTGTCCCCAGGCTGCACTGACCATCCGCCACGCGATCCTGGAAAGGCCCCAGGCGACGCGTGGGCTGATGAGCTGGGCGCGGGCACAACAGCAATTCTCCCGGCAAGCACCTTGCCGGGTCTTGTTCTGCGGACCCGGAGCTTGCCGGGCTCTGTAACTTGTCGCTCCCGGGCCCTCGCCGGGACGCATATAGCGCCGAGGCGTGTCTTCTATGATGTAATCTCCTAGTCTTCCTGGCGAGCTCCTCTCGCCAGGGCCTTGCGTGAGTGATGTAACCTTGAGCCTGGAACGGCCTTCCCGGCAAGCTCCGCTTGCCGGGGTCTCGATCTTCTGTCTTGTATACTTAGTCTTCGAATGGTTTGACATGGAGCAGGAAGGTTTTTCGGCGAGCACGTGGTAAACCCTGCCGCGGGAAGCTGCAACCGCCCGTGCACAAGTTGGGGTATTGAGGTACCCCTACCTTAGTACACCGACAGGAGCCCCCGGGCCTGGGCCACACACGGTGCCGAAGCGCTGTTGGGCCAGGCCCAAAAGCAGTCTGCAGGCACACGCGCCCACGCGCGCCGAATCCACTTCCGCATCTGCCGCATCCCCCCGTAACGGCACGCGTCGATTGCGGCGTCGTGGGATGGGACGTGCCCACGTTCTTTAGTGGGAAGAGCGAAACGCCCCCCACTTCCCCATAAAAGCAGAGGAAGCAGGAACGGTTCCCCTCCTTCGCTTTCATTGCATCTTCTTCCTCCTCCAGAGATCCCCTTTGCGCTCCGCCTCCACATCTCCTCCGCCGTCTCTTGCGTCTGCGGTGCCGCCGGACTCTTCGTCCTCCTTCCCTCGCCGCCTCCGCCATGGCCCCGAAGACCGGGAAGGGGAAGGCGGAGAAGACCAAGAAGGGGAAATCTGAGCGGTGACAAAGCTTCGCCTTCTTTGTGGAAGCGGAACATCGTCTTCTCGCCTTGCTCAGCGGCGGGAACTCTGGAACAAATATTACCTGTTACGGGCCAAGAAGACCAAGGCGCATCCTCGGACCAGAGCTTATCCTACCGCTGCCAAGGACAACTATCCCGGCGGGTACTATTTCTTCGCAGCCTTCTTCCATTGCGGTCTTTGTCCCCCTTTTTCCAATTTCTTCTGCGACATCATGCACACATCGGCTTCCACCTTCTTGACTTCACCCCCAACGCCATCCTCACAATGGCGGTTTTCGCTACATGTCGAAAACTTCATAGGAATACACCCAAGCGTAGCGCTGTTTAGGCACTTCTTCACTCCTAGAGCAGAGGCCAGCGCCCCTCTCTCCGGAGGAATTTCTTGGGTTTTTCGTCTGAACATGAAGGAGTCGTACTTGCCGGGGGAGCTCCGCGGCAAGTGGGAGGAGTGGCGTCTTGACTCGGTGCTGGATCGTTGAGGACGCGCCACAGCCCTTCACCGCACCGCGACAACGGCATCATCGTCTTTGGCGGAGGCCGGAGCGAGCTGGATTCGACGATATCAAGCTCGGCGTCGCCCTCATTGATTCTTCGTCTTCGGATGGCAAAGCTGTCCGTTGCGAAATGGCGCGGACTTCCTCCGCCGCCGCATTGCCCCTCTCCAAGACAGGAAAAGGCCGGCTGGGAGTGCAGCAGCGCAGCGGATATAATGAGGCTGCGCCCGGGCTGAACTTCAACTTCACGACGGCTGGAGCTGAAGGGATGGTCGGGAACTCTTTAAATATGACCCGGCCCATCGAGTGGTTCAGACCTCCCGGGAGTAGTGCCCCTCTGCAGCGGCAAGACAGTGGCAGGATCGTCTTTGCGCCATGATGCCCGCGTGTGATTCGCACGGCGTGGACCGCACGTGGATTCCGCCCAGTCCATCAGACATCCTCAGCTTCTTCGACAACCTTGAGGAGGTGGCAAAGAACAAGGATGACATCAAGGAGCATACGCGGGACACCACCGACCAAGAGCTTGCATACATAGCTTCTCGGGCTGAAGAGGCTGCCGCAGCCGCAGCGGCAGGGGATTTTGGATACACGCCCGAGGAGGCAGAGGCTGCGGAGGCGCCCCGCCAAGCGGAGGCGGAGATCCGCAGATGCTGTAGCTTCCTCCAGCCGCTCGCCGAGTCCCTCTCTGAGGCACTCCGGGATCCAGGAATCGTGGCGAGGCCGCGGCAATAGGTGGCGCTGCGGAGGGAAACAGGCGCAAGAGTAGCGGAGGCGCGGAAGGAGGCGCCGGAAGGAAGGAGGCAGCGCAGGCGCTGGGCCCATGAGTCGGCCGGGAGGAGGAGGAGGAGGGCGCCGAGGCCTCAGGGACTCGCGGGTCCCGGAGCTCTCGCCGATGACCTCTCCTCGTCGTCGGAGACCTCCCACCCGGGCAAGCCCTAGGCGTTCGCCAAGCGCCGCCGCAAAGGCGGCGGCGGGAGGCGGCGCGGCCCCGGCAACAACCAGCTCGCCGGGCGGCGCAAGCTTCCGGGAAGCCAAGCTGCGTCGAGGCGGCCGGCGCACCAGCCACGGCGGAAGCAGCCCGCGCGCGGGCCACGGCAGAGGCGCCCCGCAGGTCGGCGCCAAGCGGACAGGAGTCTTCTCGTGCAAGTGCAAAAAGGCAAAGGCAAAATCTACCAAAGACTAAGTCCGGCAGGAACAGCTCTGGTGCCTACTCCGGCAAGCGCACCTCCCCGGAGTGCTGCGCCGCCGTCGAGGACGCGTCATCGAGCTCCACCGGCAAGTAAAGCAAAGAAAGCAGTCGGTTGCAAACTTTGAGCCGTATCCCTTGAAAGTCCGTACCTTGTATGGAAAACCTGTGCGCAAAGGGGACGAATCGTGGCTAAGTTGCGCCTTTGATCTGTTTCGAGTCCGCTCAACGATGAAAGCGCGTTGCAACTAGCCCGAGGAGTTCTTCTGCGGAAGCAACACCGCCAATGGAACTGCTGATGTTCCGCACTCAGCAAGTGTGTTTGTGCCGGCGGGTTCCCTGAAAGCGTGAGGGAGAAAGCGTACAAGGGAGGAAATCAAGGGAGAGGTGCGGCCTTGCCGGAGCACAGAAGACAGAAAAGCTAAGTTGCTCAAGCTTGAGTACAGAGCACTTTTAGTTCTAAGTTTTTGTGTTATATTCCTCGAACGTTCGTACCTTGTATGGAACACCTGTACGCGGGGGAACCAACTCGTGGTTAAGTTGCGCCCTTGCTTTGTTTCGAGTCCGCTCAACAATACAAGTGCGCTGCAACTGGCCCGACAAGGTTTCTTGCCGGAAGCAACACTGCCAGCGGGCTGCTGATGTTCCGCACTCAGCAAGTGTGTTCGCGCCAAAGATGTCGGGGGGAAACTGCCCGCCACGAACACCTATGGGGCCGGAGCCCCTTTGTCTGTGCGGTACGAGGGCGGAGGGAGCACGGAGAGCAGATCGTGGCGAGCACGCGGGCAGCTTTTTACCCAGGTTCGGGCCGCGATGGACGCGTAAAACCCTACTCCTGCTTTGGTTTGTATTGAGCTCGGGAGCTTGAGGAGCTACAGTAGCAGCTACACCGAGCGCGAGAGTTGCCAAGGTTTCCAACCGAACCGAACCCCCCCCCCCACGTTGTGCATGGGCCTCCTTTTATAGTGCAAGGGGTCACCGACAGGTGTCAACGTAGGAGAAAGGGGTAAAAATGTAAAAGAGGTGGTAGTTGGAACAGTGCGGGAACAGTGGAGCTACGGTCGTGAGCAGTGGTCGCTACCTACTTTGTGATGGGGGACAAGGGCATTTAATGCCCGTCGCCGTCGACCCAAAAGCTCCGCCCTTGTGTCTCCGTGCCTTGCGGCGATGGATCCACCACCGTGAAGTGCCACCGTGTCCCCAGGCTGCCTGACCATCCGCCACGCGTCCTGGAAAGGCCCAGGCGCACGCGTGGGCTGATGAGCTGGGCGCGCACCAGAGCGCAATTCTCCGGCAAGCACCTTGCCGGGTCTTGACCTTGCGGACCGGGAGCTTGCGGGCTCTGTAACTTGTCGCTCCGGGCCCTCGCCGACGCATATAGCGCCGAGGCGTGTCTTCTATGATGTAATCTCCTAGTCTTCTGGCGAGCTCCTCTCGCCGGGGCCTGCGTGAGTGATGTAACCTTGAGCACAGGCGGCCTTCCGGCAAGCTCCGCTTGCGGGTCTCGATCTTCTGTCTTGTATACTTCGTCTTCGAATGGTTTGACATGGAGCAGGAAGGTTTTTCGGCGAGCACGTGGTAAACCCTGCCGCGGGAAGCTGCAACCGCCCGTGCACAAGTTGGGGTATTGAGGTACCCCTACCTTAGTACACCGACACCAAGGAAATTCCCATCCGGACACGGGACGAAGTCTTCAATCTTGTATCTTCATAGTCTAGGAGTCCGGCCAAAGACGATAGTTCGGCTATCCAGACACCCCCTAGTCCAGGACTTCCTCAGTAGTCCCTGAACCAGGCTTCAATGACGACGAGTCCGGCGCACATATTGTGTTCGGCATTGCAAGGCGGGTTCCTCCTCCGAATACTTCATAGAAGATTTTGAACACAAGGATAGTGTCCGGCTCTGCAAAATAAGTTCCACATTATAACGCCCTCGATGCAGCTATATCTCCCACATGTCGAATCACGACTTAGAGGCATAACCGTATTGAAAGCATTGTCGCAAGTGAGGTAATCTTCACACAACCCATGTAATACATAAGGGAAAGAGATACATAGTTGGATTACAGTCGCCACTTCACACAATACATAAATAAACATCCATCATCCAGGTTACACTAAGGTCCGACTACGGAACCAAAATAAAAGAAGACTACCCCAAATGCTACACAGATCCCCGATCGTCCCAACTGGGCTCCACTACTGATCGTCAGGAAACAAAACATAGTAACGGCCACGTTCCTCGTCGAACTCCCACTTGAGCTCGATTGCGTCATCTGCACTGGCATCGTTGGCACCTGCAACTGTTTTGGTAGAATCTGTGAGCCACGGGGACTCAGCCATCTCACACCCGCGAGATCAAGACTATTTAAGCTTGTAGGTAGGAAAGGGGTAACATACGCAAGTGAGAGCGAGAAGAGAAACAACGCATCAGTCGAGAAGCTAGAAGCGATCAAGAAGTGATCCTGAAACTACTTACGGTCAAACATAACCCAAACCGTGTTCACTTCCCGGACTCCGCCGAGAAGAGACCATCACGGCAACACACACGGTTGATGCATTTTAATGAAGTCAAGTGTCAAGTTATCTACAACCGGACAATAACAAATTCCCATCTGCCTCATAACCGCGGGCACGGCTTTCAAAAGATAATACCCTGCAAGGGTGTCCCAACTTAGCCCATCATAAGCTCTCACGGTCAACGAAGGATAAACCTTCTCCCGGGAAGACCCGATCAGCCTCGGAATCCCAGTTCGCATGACATCTCAACAATGGTAAAACAAGACCAGCAAAGCCCCCCGATGTGCCGACAAATCCCCATAGGAGTCGCACGTATCTCGTTCTCAGGGCACACCGGATGGGCAAGACGTCAGGTTGGTATAGACCCTGGTCGCCTAGGGGACGCTGGACATCGCCCAGGTTGGACCAGCATTCGAAGGAACACTGGCCCGGGGGGGTAAATAAAGATGACCCTTGGGCTCGCGAAAACCCAAGGGAAAAAGGCTTAGGTGGCAAATGGTAAAACCAAGGTTGGGCCTTGCTGGAGAAGTTTTATTCAAAGCGAACTGTCAAGGGGGTTCCATAAATCACCCAACCGCGTAAGGAACGCAAAATCAAGGAACATAACACCGGTATGACGGAAACTAGGGTGGCAAGAGTGGAACAAAACACCAGGCATAAGGCCGAGCCTTCCACCCTTTGCCAAGTATATAAGGTGCATTAATTAAACAGGAGATATTGTGATATCCCAAAATATCCATGTTCCAACAAGGAACAAACTTCATCTTCACCTGCAACTAGCAACGCTATAAGAGGGGCTGAGCAAAAGCGGTGACATAGCCAAACAACGGTTTGCTAGGAAAGGGTGGTTAGAGGCTTGACATGGCAATATGGGAGGCATGATAAACAATGGCAGGTAGAGCTAACATAACGATAGAGTGAGCAACTAGCTAAGCAAAGATAGAAGTGATATCGAAGGTATGGTCATCTTGCCTGCAAGGTTCTCAGAGTTGTCGAAGGCTTGATCCTCGTAGGCGTTCTCAACAGGTTCCTCATTCACGTACTCGTCTCCCGGCTCTACCCAAAGCAAGAACACAAGCAATGGAACCACAATCAAACATGGAGCAATGCACAAGCAATATGATGCAATACATGACATGATATGCGAGATGTGATATGCAATGCATATGTGTGCTCCGGAAGGAAAATGATGAACAAGGCATCAACTTGGCAAACCAAGTATGCCGCTGGAAAGATGAGATGATTTCGGTTGAAATCGATATGAAGATCACCGGAAACGGATGCACGGTTTGCAAATGGCAAGCAAAACAATAATGGCACAAATCTGCGATTAACAGCACGATGCTACTTAGCATGCTACAAGAAAAACTATGCTACAGCACCCCAACATACAAGCAAAGCATATGGCAGTGATCTACAGGAGATTCTTAAAAAAAGAGAACACTGAACTACGGCTAAATCACATCATAACAGGTTCAAACAAGCATGGTGAAAGTGCAAAAAAATATCAGGTTGGGCATGGCATAAACAGCATCACGAAGCAATGTTCAGAGCAAGTTATCAACAAGCTACGGGAACTTATAATAGCAAAACAAGACATGTCAGGAATCTACTCAAAGCATATATAAAAAGTCCCTTACTGACCATAAGCCAAAAAGGACCATAAGAAATGATGGGACCCATGTAAACATAGCAAGTTTCAATACAGATCTCAGACAACAGAAAACTGGACATGGCAAAAACAGATAACAAGTAGGCATGTTCATGAGCTCGATGCACTCACTATAGAGCATTTCATGATAAACTAAGCATACATCCATCAAGAAGACATGGCATAGAAGCTAGACATCGCAAGAACAACAATATAGCATACACGGATCAACTACAACAACCTTGTAAAAATTGAATATCATGTAAACAATCTGCCAGGAAACATTTTGAAGCAAAAGTAGAGCACGAAAATGACATGCTAGACTACTCCATAATTGCAAACAGGGGCATGAATGGATAGAGCATAACCATATGTTCAAAACATCCTTACTGAAGTATCTCAAAATATGCATGGATCTCTCCGTAGCATCAAGTTTACATGGCATAAAAATAACAGCAGAACAGGGACTAAAATCAGCAACATCACGAGGCCTAGTTTGCATCCTTGTGCTAGTCACCACATTGATAACAAAAATACATGGCATACACCCCTGTAAAGCTGGCATGGCATAGTTCAAAACATATGTAGGGCTCATGTTCATAAGATGCACACATCAATCATGGCAAAAATGACAAAAGTGCATGTTCTGTTAAGAAACAGAAACTAACATTATAGAGCCCTCTTCCAATAGCATTTCAGGTGCCCAGATGAGCTCAATTGAAAATGATGCAATGAGATGAAATGATGTACTCTTCGAGACGAACAATTCGGTATGCTACACGCTCAAAACGGAGCCACGAGTGCAAAGTTGAGGTGCGATGAACATGCAACAAAATTACTAGCAGAAAAGACATGGGGGATTTCGGGGGAGGAAGAAAGTCAACCCTAGGTCCAGATCGGATCTGGCTCGGACGTCGAGGCGGCCGGGGACTCGCCGGAGAGGACGGCTGGAGGAGGACGAGGGCGAGCCCGACCGGATCCGGCGGAGACCGCGCAGGGCGGCCATGGGAGCGGGCGGCGGCCGGGCGACGGGACAACGCTGCGGCCTTGGGCCTAGCAGGGAGGCGGGCGGACGTCGCCAGCGGGGACACGGCGACGGCGAGGCGGCGGCAGCGAGGCGCGGCGGCGACGGCGACTTCAGTCTGGGAGCGGGCGGAGGCGGGACGCTGGGGCGGCTCTGGGCTCGGCGGCCGGGCAGCGTGTGGCGGGTGCCATGTGTCGCGCCCTGGTTCGTCGGGCGGCGGCTGCGCGGACGCGTCCGGCTCCGTCTGGACGTGTCCGGCGGCGGGAAGAGGAGCGGGGCTAGGGTTTGCCCGAAAATTTCGGAGGGGGAGGTGTTTTTATAGGTAGAGGGAGCTAGGAGGCTCCAAATGGAGTGCGGTTTTCGCCCACATGATCGTGATCCGACGGCGGAGAGCATGGAAGTGACTTAGATTGGTTATTGGGATGTTTTGGAGGAGTGTTGGGCTGCAACCCAAAAGAAGCTTTTGCGGTTATGCGGTTAACCGTTGGAGTATCAAACGAGCTCCAAATGACTCGAAACTTGAGAGGTGGTCTACCGGTGGTGTACCAAGGCCACTTGACAAGCCTCATCCCATTCCGAGAACGTTTTAACACCCACACATGAAAAGAGACAAGAGGGGTGCGCCGGTGCACGTGGGAGTGTCGGAATGCAAAACGGACAACGGGGAAAATGCTCGGATGCATGAGACCAACAACTATGCAAATGAGATGCACATGATGACATGATATGAGATGCATGAAATGAACAATATGAAAAACAAAAGACAAAACCCAACCACGGAGGGAATATCATAGCACATGGCCGAAAATGGCAAGAGTTGGAGTTACAAATATGGAAAGCTACATCTGGGGTGTTACACACATACCACGGTAGAGAGAATAACATTTAAACAAGTTCAATCTGCTGACGTATTCCGTGGCGTGATATCACACCATGGCCAAGCCTTTATTCGAATCATTTTTACTGTCCCACCTCAGCGCGTTTAGCGAAGCAGCTTCCTTGGCACGTCTTGTCAAAGCAGAGATCGTGTCCCCTTATTTCGGGATTCTCATCAATACGGGTGTGGGTAACCCAACTGCGCCATTGATTACGGCGCTTGGGAGATAAGCGAGTTTTACCAGGCTTGTGGGGACGCATAGTTTCGTCCATCCATATAAGGGGATAAGGATCCAGCTTTTTACCTACGCATTCTTCCTCCTTTGCTTATCCATTTCCGCGCACTCGAGCTCCAGCGCCCAAGTCCGCACATCTCGCCTCAACCTTCCCCAGCCATGTCTGGAGCGAGAGGCAAGTGGATGGCCTCCTCCGTCACGGAGGGGCACATCAAAAAGTTGAGGAAAGCTGGATACCTACACAACGACATTGCGCACTAGCTTCCATACGAGGGGCATCTCGTCCCCACCCCAGGCCCCATGACAGGGTGGTGTTCCTTCCCCATTTCCTCCGTGGACTAGGCTTCCCACTCCACCCATTTGTCCGAGCAATCATGTTCTACTACGGCCTGGATTTCCACGATCTGACCCCGAATTTCATCCTCAACATCTCAGCATTTATCGTTGTGTGCGAGGCCTTCCTCCGCATTAAACCCCACTTTGGCTTATGGCTGAAGACCTTCAATGTCAAGCCGAAGGTAGTGGGCTGCCAGCAGGCGGAGTGCGGAGGCGCCATGGTGGGCAAGATGCCCAACGTCATATGGCTCGAGGGCGCCATCGTGGAAACCATCAAAGGGTGGCAATCGGGGTGGTTCTTAATCACCGAGCCGCGTGACCCTGAATGGGCAGCGGCCCCCGAATTCAGATCTGGCATCCCCATACGGCTCACCTCCTGGAAAGAGAAGGGCCTGACATGGGGTGATTTGGAAGAGCTGACCGGACTCCAAACCTGCGTCCTAAACCTTGTGAACAAGAAGATCAAGCTCGTCAACGCAGTCCAGGTCATGCTCATCTGCCGGATCCTCCCGTGCCAACAACGGGCTTTCAACTTGTGGGAGTTTGATCCGGCAGAGCACCAGACCTTGAGCATACTCTTCGACACTACGTACGAAGATGCCCGGAAGGTGCTGTTCAAGGGCGCCGAGGCTCCCGCATCCGCTACCAAAGATCGCAGATTCAGCTCGCAGCGTCAAGCCAGCGAGGTAAGCTATTTTACCCCTTTACGGGACACTTGTTTTTCATAGTTTGACTCTATGCGGAATCTAAACTCCCTTACCTTTGACAGGCCTGGCAGAAGATGTCCGGGCAGGTTAACTGTCCACCTCCCTTGCCCGAAGACCCAGCGGACGCCCAATTAACGGGGCTGCTGGCTCCGGCGCCTTACGTGGTGCCGGAGAAGAAGGCCAAGAAGAAGGCCACGGTAACCTGAAAGAGTTCCCGGCATCAGGTGTTATCAGACTCATCGTCCGATGACTCCGAGGCGGACTCCTCCCGTGAAGACAAGGAGGAGAAAAAGGAGGCTTCTCCCCAACAGGGAAGAAGGAAGGCCTCCCCACCGGGAGGCGGAGGGTCAAGAAGGAAGGACCCTTCCTCCGGACTGTTCCACCAACGCCGACGACGGCGAAGAGGAGTGGCCCTCGAGGGCCAAGCCCCTGGCGAGATCGTAAGTGTCCGGATTCCAGAATAACTCATGATTTTTCCTTTGTCGCGTAGTGTCTTCTAAGGCCGAATACAACCATGTAGCCCACCCAAGGACGAGCTCCCCGCTTCGTTGAGCGGCTCCCTGGATTCGTCGGATGTGAATAGCACTTCACTTCCGACCGCCTCCTCCCCCCGTGACGCAGATGACGCCACGGTGGAGTCCCAAAAGGGGCCCGGCCAGGAGGAGGAGGAGGTCCCAGAGATGCCACAAGGCAACCTCCCGGACTTGGGCATGAGGGGGATCAACCCCCAAAGGGTTCTGAGTTCGGCCCTGGGTCAGACTTCGCACCGGAACCTTTAGAGGCTCCGGAGTCCGACGGGCGGCCCCTTCGTAAGAAGGGCGAGAGTGCGACACCGGTGACCTTCGTCCAGCCGGAGGCACCGGATAATTTGCTGGAGGCGCTCAATGGTGCCTCCATCGATGAGGAGCACCGCACTGTTATGAGTGCGGTGATCCAGAAAGTTCAGTCTGCCAAGAGCGGGTTGACTGAAGCCTGTACCAGCCTTCTAACAGGCTTTGAGGTATGTAATTAAGATATGTAAAAATAGTACCGCATAGATAGTAGCCCCTGATGCACAGTTTGGTGTTCGGAAAGAAAAGCCGGCGAGGATCTAAAAGATATCTGTGAGAGTCTAACATAAGCTTGTCAATATGGGAATGCAGGCTGCTTGCTTCTTGACCTCCAGACCGATCATGGAGGTCAATGCATTGAAGCAGAGCCTCGAGCGGTCCAAGAACGAGCTCGGCTGTGCCAAGAAGCAGCTCTAGGACAAGGAAGGTAAGTAATACCTTATTAAAGTAATACCTTATAGAAAGGATTTGGTTGCAAAAAATGACAGGAATAACGTGAGTATTACAGGGGCCACAAACGAGGTGCCGACCCTGAAGGAGGTGGTGTCCAAGGCTGAAAAAAGTGCAGCCGTGGAGCGCACCGAGCGGGAGAAGCAGGAAGCGCGGGTGGCGGAGGTGCGGCAAGAGCTCCAGGCTCTCATGGAAAAACACGAGAGTTTGGACCGTGACTCGAAGACTCGAGAGTCCGAGCTCGCCTCGGCTCTTGAGAGTGCCAAAGCCGCTAAGGCCGAAGCCCAAAAAGCCCTCCAGGAAATTGAGGCAATAAAGAAGATAGCGGCGGGTAAGGCATTCTTCATGCAAAGCAAGCACGTGAAAGTGAATTACTTGTTACTTACCCGAATCCGGAGCTCTCCAGGAGCATTCACAGATCTGCCCCACAGTGTGTCCGACGCTGCCACATTCTACCGGGCCGAGGAAGGGAGCTCGATGGAAAAAGTGTTCTGGTCTCAATATGCTGAGGCCGGACATCCGGTGCCCCTGAGCGACCAGCTGAAGCAGCTGGTCGAGCCCCACAAGGTGGCCGAACAGGCCATGAAGGGCCTCATAGTTAATTTGTGGCCTAAAGAAGCCATGCACAGGAGCTACTTGGTGCAGTGCGGCGGCTGGTGGGCCTTTGGCCATGGATTGAAGTCATCAAGCGTTAAAATGCATTGAAGGTGCCCGTCGGGACCTTGCCCGCTTAAACTGCCTTTGGGCCAAGATGGACGCCGAGAAGCTTGTGACGGACGCGCTACCACCGGGCAAGGAGTATCGCACGCCCGAGGTGTACCATAAGGGTGTCCTGAAGGGTGCCCGCCTTATAGCGGGTGAGTGCTCGAAAGATGTAATTTTTGAGTAGACTCGTATTTGTTATCCTGTACGCTGAAAACTTTGTTCATATGCGCTAAGCAACACTTGTTAATTTAAAATATTACCTTCTGTGCGGCCGTTTATCAAATTTGAGAGATGGCAAGTCGTTGGCTTCAGCCCCCATGCCACAGTCTTTGGGGTGTTCGGGATAAACTTGAGCGCTCTTGTTCCCATTTTTTGGGTCCTTCGAGGGAGGCGCTCAACACAACGAACGAGGCAACCGGACTTATAATGCTTGAACACTCCCACTTAGCCATATAATTCTATAATTTTAAATTTCGGCAAAGCCCCTAGTGTTCAAAAGACCGAATTCGGGGCGCTATCCACGCCTGGGCCGGACAAAGCCGACTCCTCGCTCTAAGCGGCATAAGTCTTTAGGGACTCGAAAAACCTCTCGAACAGCGACCGGCTCTCGCCCTATCATGACGGTCAGTTTTAGCTTTCTCCACTGAGTTGCTCAACCCAGCTCAACCGGGGCACAATCGCAGTGGTTCTCCCAGCGCTATCTTAGCCGATATAACGGAATGTAATGTACCAAAACATGGGAGCCGGGCAAACCCAACTATTGACCCAAGACATGATTGGGAGCCGATGCATATAATGTTATAAGTTCGTGGTGCCACACTTGTTAAAGTGTTCGGACTTATCACACCATATTTTGGGGTACTTAAGCCCCTGGTCTATTTGGCCGGACCAAAGCGCACGGATGCAACATGTCATAACTGAACATATATAGATAGAAAAAGGAATGCAGTAATAGGCAAAAAGCGATGCATTACTTATTCAAAAGATACTGCAATGAAAGCATAACGATACAAAATAGTGCGATAAGCAAGGGATAGGACTATTTAACATGTCCCCCTCCAGGGGTAGGCTGCGGGATGGTATGTAAAACAGGTATACTGCTCGTAATAGAGACCACCTGGACATCGACGTAGCTTTTCTGCTTCCGTGATGATAACTTCCGTGATGATAACTTTGGTAATGTCATGGAACACTTCTACGACAGCACAAGTATGACTATCTTGATTATGTCATAAAATCGTCATGGATGTAAATGCATGACAAAAAACGCGACCTACTGTGACAAACACGTATCATCACGGAAGTGTATTTTTTTAAGTGTACTAAGCGGGAATACTGCTTGTGCATCCAATTCCTTAAATCCAAAGTTGTGCCAAATGAGTCCACTATATCTACCTATATGTGTTATTTACATGCCGTTTCACATGAGCCAACTCTAATCATTCAAAAAACTCCATTCTGTATTCCCATACCGCTCATGAAGCGACAGGGGTGGTCAATATCTTTCATGCTAGATGGGTTATTCTTAAGATGAGTGTTTATTCACTTGTCATTGCTCGTGAAAATGGTCGGTAATAGGGATGCCCTGTCCCGAAATGAAAAAAATAATAAGAAGAAATTCCTTCAAAAGTTTTAGGTTTGGAAGGCACCCGTGGATACGGCTAGCCATGGATTGTGAAACAATGATGGATAGGAAATAAAATTTATTTTCTGTTTAGGAATCGCCTATAATGTGTCTAGCATGGGAGATGTCGTAAACTTGCGGTCAAGACGTTGACAGGAAAAGCGTGCCTTTCTCAAAAATAATTTTATCTCTATTTTAAACATTGAGCTCTGGCGCGGCTCCTTCCCTCTACGAAGGGCCTATCTATTTTACTTTTATGATTTTTTTATTTTGAGTCTCCATCGACTCTTATAAAGCACCAACTAAAGAGCATTATTGTCATACTTGTGCATTGGGTGTAGTTAATATTGAGTATATTTCATGAATGGATCAATGACTGAGCATGATGGGCTAGGGATAACTTTCATTGGCATTGATATTTTGAAAGACCTGGTTGCCTGTTAGTATGCTTGAGTATTTATATCTTCACGTAAAACTATAGACTATTGATTTGAATCACTCTAATCCAAATATGCATGCCACAAAAGAAAAGATTATATGATGAATATGATAGATAGCATTCTACACTAAAAATTCTCTTTTTATCATTTACCTACTCGAGGACGAGCAGGAATTAGGCTTGGGGATGCTTGATACGTCTCCAACGTATCTATAATCTTTGATTGTTCCATGCTATTATAGTATCAATCTTGGATGTTTTATATGCATTTCCAAGCAATTATTCATCATTTTTTGGGACAAACCTGTAAACTTAGTGGCCAGTGCCAGTTGCTTTCTTTTGCCTATTTTTTATTTTTTAGAATATCAGTACCAAATGAAGTCCAAATGGCACGAAACTTTTTGGGGATTGTTTCTGGACATAAGAGACCCTAGATGCTTCGGGAGAGGGACAGAAGATCAAGTAGTGGCCCACAAGGCACCAAGGCTCGCCTAGGAGTGTGGGCACGCCCTAGTGGCTCGGGGGGGGGGGGTGCACAATCCTCTTGTCGGATTCAGGGTTCCGGCAAAACCCTTGAGATTCGAACACTGGGGTGCGCATGAAGATTCCCCCCTACCGAATCTCGCTCTCAGCCTCGCCGCGATCTCTAAGCTTAGCTTGATGAACTCACAACACAAGACACAAGATTTATACTAGTTCGGGCCACCGTTGTGGTGTAATACCTTACTCTAGTGTGGTGGTGGTGGATTGCCTATTGGGATGATGATGAACAATACAAGGGAAGAACAGCATCCTGAGGAGAGGTGTTCTTGTGCTTGGATGATACGAAGATGAACCAAGTTGGTCTCTGGAGGTCGAGATCCATTCTTGATCTGTCTCCCTCTTACTGTGGTGGCTAGTCCAACTTATAGAGGCCCTAGTCCTCTTCCCAAATATTGAGAGGAAAGGGATCCAACAACGGCCAATTTGAAAGAGGACAACTAGTACAAGCTATCCTGACTAAAGGTGTTCTTCGCCTCTCAAAGGCGCTGGTGGTGACGCCGTCTTGGGCTCCACAATGACCTCCGTCCTGCCGTCCTGCTGGTCTTGGTCTTGTTGGACCGATATGGAAACCTTTGCGTGATGCCTCGGTACTCCGTGCCTGCGCTTGCCCCCCTTAGCACCAAAGGGGAAATGAGGACACTGCAAATGCTGGCGCCCGCCTGGCACCCGCCTAGCCTTGGTCGTCATGGCTTGCGTCATGGGAACCTCACGAGGTACCCCTTGCCTTGATCTCTCCGCCCCCTAGCCTGCCTGGTGAAGCCGCTCCTGAGGAGGCCTTGTGTCGTCCGCCTCGCGAGGCTTGGCCCCTCGCGAGGGCCTTGAGTGTTGGTTGACAAAGACCGGCCATACTGGGCCACGGGTGGAGCCACACCGTGGGCCGCAGGCAGGCAAGTCTAGGTACGCCCATTCCTAGAATGCCGACAGTAGCCCCCGGGCCCAAGGCGCGCTCAGACTTGGCTTCGCGGCGAAGCCAAAGGTCAACTGCGGAGTTCCGCGGTCCCCAACAGTCTGCGGCCTTGGTCTCCGCATCCCCACGCTGCCTCGGCAACTGCCCGACTGGACGAGTCCCTGCTGCATGCAAAAAGGGATATAATTACCTGCGATCGTGGAGGTCGACAGTTGGCCTCCCTTAGGCTATAAATGAGGAGGGGTGAGAGCCCTCGTCGCCCATCTCTTCCTGCTCTGCCAGATTCTTCTCCCTTGCTCCACCTCCAGTCTTGACACCAATGGCGCCGATCCGTAGATTCTTGGCCGAAGAGAAGGGGAAGGCTCCCCGGGATGGACCCGATTTGCTCCCGCCGAAGAAGAGGCCGTTCCACCGCTGTGGCGAGGTCGTGAGGCTGGATATGACGAGGCCTTCATGCGAGCAGCCACCTCCTGGGTACCCGCTACCCTAGTGCGCCCCAGCCTAGGGTTCCGAAGAAAGGGGCGGCGAGTAGCACCACCCGCGCCACAGCCACGATCGACGCACCATGGTGGCGCGCACCGTCACCCCTGGAGTTCACGGAGCGGACTCCTGTCGCGAGCTCGTGCTGCTGGAGGCGATGCCTCCGAGCATGTGGATCCGCTTCCCTTCGTTCTTCTCCATCGAGAATCTGCTGAGGGGGCATCTCGAGGTTTGGCTACAGCACGCCGAATGTGGCGCCCCGGCAACCAGAGCGGAGTTTGAAGTCGTTTCCCCCTTGCAAGATCTTCATGACCCGAGGCTGGGGCAAGGTCGCCAGGGTCTTCCGAACAGGGGGCGCCCATGGCGCCTCCACGTTGTCCTTCAAGGTCTTCGACACGGAAGGCAGCCGCATGGAGTGCTTCCTCGGAGGGGGCAGTCAAGATGTCAACGCGGCAGGGGCTGGGCCTGCCGTCCGCTCCTCCAGCGGCTCCTCTGACAGCAGCAGCAATGCTTGGGAGTCCGGTGACTCTCCCGAACCATATGAGGCTCTAGAGAGGAGCAACGACAACTACGAACCCCCGAGCTCTCACCGCGCCCGGAGCAAGGCGGTAGCATCGGGCCATCGCCGCCGCTGATCTGGATGGGGTTGGCGCCGGTCTCCCGTGGCCCACTGTTGATGATGGCGTTAGTCACTGATGACCCACAAGTATAGGGGATCTATTGTAGTCCTTTCGATAAGTAAAAGTGTCGAACCCAATGAGGAGCAGAAGGAAATGACAAGCAGTTTTCAGTAAGGTTTTCTCTGCAAGCACTGAAATTGTAGGTAACAAATAGTTTCGTGATAAGATAAATTGTAACGGGTAACAAGCAAGGAAAGTAAATAAAGTGCACCAAGGTGGCCCAATCCTTTTTGTTGCAAAGGACAAGCCTGGACAATTTCTTATAATGAGAAAAAAGCTCCCAAGGACACATGGGAATTATCGTCAATCTAGTTTTCACCACGCTCATATGATTCGCGTTCGGTACTTTGATAATACGATATGTGGGTGGACCGGTGCTTGGGTACTACCCTTACTTGCACAAGCATCCCAGTTATGATTAACCCCTATTGCAAGCATCTGCAACTACAAAAGAAGTATTAAGGTAAACCTAACCACAACATTAAACATATGGATCCAAACTAGCCCCTTACGAAGCAACGCATAAACTAGGGTCTAAGCTTCTGTCACTCTAGCAACCCATCATCTACGTATTACTTCCCAATGCCTTCCTCTAGTCCCAAAAGATGGTGAAGTGCCATCTAGTCGATGTTCACATAACACAACTAGAGGAAAGACAACATACATCTCATCAAAATATCGAACGAATACCAAATTCACATGACTACTAATAGCAAGACTTCACCCATGTCCTCAGGAACAAACGTAACTACTCACAAAGCATATTCATGTTCATAATCAGAGGAGTATTAATATGCATTAACGATCTGAACATATCATCTTCCACCAAGTAAACCAATTAGCATCAACTACAAGGAGTAATCAGCACTACTAGCAACCCACAGGTACCAATTTGTGGTTTTGATACAAGATTGGATACAAGAGATGAACTAGGGTTTTTAGAGGAGATAGTGTTGGTGAAGATGTTGATGGAGATTGACCCCCTCCCGATGAGAGGATCGTTGGTGATGATGATGATAATGCTTTCCCCCTCCCGGAGGGAAGTTTCCCCGGCAGAACAGCTCTGTCGAAGCCCTAGATTGGTTCCGCCAAGGTTCCGCCTCATCGCGGCGGAGTTTCGTCCCATAAGCTTGCCTCTGATTTTTTCCAGGGTAAAAGCCTTCATATAGCAGAAGATGGGCACCGGAGGGCCACCAGGGGGGCCAGGAGACAGGGGGCACGCCCAATAGGGTTGGGCGCGCCCCCCACCCTCATGGCCCGGGTTGGGCCCCCTCTGGTGTTTTCTTCGCTCAGTAATTCTTATTAATTCCAAAACTGACTTCCGTGGAGTTTCAGGATTTTTGGAGCTGTGCAGAATAGGTTTCCAATATTTGCTCCTTTTCCAGCCAGAATTCCAGCTGTCGGCACTCCCCCTCTTTATGGTAATCCTTGTAAAATAAGAGAGAATAGCCATAAGTATTGAGATATAATGTGTAATAACAGCCCATAATGAGACAAATATTGATATAAAAGCATGATGCAAAATGGAAGTATCAATTCCCCCAATCTTAGACCTCGCTTGTCCTCAAGCGGAGGCCGAAATCGATTAATATGTCCACATGTTTAGTGAAAGAGGTGTCGATAAAAATAAAATACGGACATGAGGGCATCATGATCATTCTTATAGTAGCAACATAATAGATTTTATCATATTATTTCTTATGCTCAAGTAACAATCAATTCACAATGTCAAGTATGGTTCAAAAACTTCATTGGGAACTAACAAACTATAATCTCAGTCATTGAAGCAATTGCAATTTATCATAACATCAGAAAGAGTCAAGAATAGAGCTTTTCAGCAAGTCCACACACTCAACTATCATATAGTCTTCTACAATTGCTAACACTCACGCAGTACTTGTGGTTATGGAGTTTCATCCGGACACTGAGAATGATAGGGGCTTATTGTGTTGCCTCCCAACGTATTCACCATTGGGTGATGTCAACAATATTAATTCATGCTAACTTACATCCAATTGGATATATATATCAAGATCTTTCAAACACGAGGAGCTTGCCAAAGGATAAAATGAAAAAGGGAAAGGTGAATATCACCTTGACTCAAGCATAAAGTAAAAACATAAAGTAAAAGATAGGCCCTTCGTAGAGGGAAGCAGATTGTCAAGTGCTTTTAGGGTTGGATGCATAAAATCTTAATGCAAAAGAATGTCACTTTATATTGCCACTTGTATATGGACCTTTATTATGCAGTCCATCGCTTTTATTGCTTCCATAACAAGATCGTATAAAGCTTATTTTCTCTGCACTCATAAGTCATACATATTTAGAGAGCAATTTTTATTGCCTGCAACATGACAACTTACTTGAAGGATCTTACTCAATCCATAGGTAGGTATGGTGGTCTCTCATGGCAAAACTGGGTTTAAGGATATTTGGAAGCACAAGTAGTATCTCTACTTGGTGCAAGGAATTTGGCTAGCATGAGGGAGAAAGGCAAGCTCAACATGTTGGGAAGATCAATGACAATATACTTTAACTGAGATGTGAGAAAACATAAACCATTACGTTGTCTTCCTTGTCCAACATCAACTCTTTTAGCATGTCATACTTAATGAGTGCTCACAATCATAAAAGATGTCCAAGATAGTATATTTGTATGTGAAAACCTCTATTTCCTTATTACTTCCTATTAATTGCAACAATGACCAAAACTATGTTTGTCAACTCTCAACAACTTTTATGCCTCATACTTTCTATGTGTGAAGTCACTACTATCCATAAGATCAATATGAACTCTTTTATTCCTTTTATTATTTCTACTTCCTCAAGATCATAGCAAGATAGCAAAGCCCTTGACTCAACACTAATCTTTATTATAGGTAGGTCACGGACTCGATTACATAAAGATATCAAAAAGCAAAACTCCAAACTACTTGATACTATACACTTCAATCTACTAGATCAAGATACTACTAAAAGGATCAAACTAAGTAAAACGGTAAAGATAGGAGTGTGATGGTGATACGATACTGGGGCACCTCCCCCAAGCTTGGCAGTTGCCAAGGGGAGTGCCCATACCCATGTGATTATGTCCCTGGGGGTGGTGAAGCAGGAGTTGTTGATGAGGTAGGCTTGTCATCCATCTTCCAAGGTATAGGCTCACCATCATAGAAGGATGATCGAGTCTCCAGGATCCTCAAATCTGCAGCCAAACTCATCCTCTTGAATCTATATTCATACTCACAGTTTTGGTTTTGCAGGTCATAGATCTGGGCTTGGAGGTGCTTGATTTCCTCTTGAAGCTTGAAGATGGTCTCCCGAATGACCTTGGCGTCTAGCTTGTGGTTGTTGGTGAACTCCGTGATCATCATCTGGTTGGTGTTGAGTCCGCGCTCCACCATCCATTGGCACTTGAAAACTTGTTGCTCCATGGCTTCGAGCTTTATCTCCACACTTCCGGTACGCCTTGGTCCCTCCACATCGCGGATGTGCAGCACCCCTGCGAGATAGGGGTTGATAACCCTCTCGAAAAACATGTCCTTGGGAGCGCTTGGAGACGTCATGGTGCTCTAGATCTGTCAGAAAAACAGCTCGAAACGAAAACAGAGGATATTTGCATGATACGGTGGTCAAAGCCTTCGGGAGATTATATAATGAATTTTTACCGACCAAAATACGTAACATGCAAGAAAACGGAGTCTGGGAGGCACATGAGGTACCCATGAGATAGGGGGCGCGCCCTCCACCCTCGTGGGGGCCTCGTGTCCTTCCCGGATTACTTCTTGCTTTCTAAAATTCTTAAATATTCCAAAATGGAGGAAAATTGCCATTAGAATTGTTTTGGAGTCGGTTTACTTACCGTACCACATACCTATTCCTTTTCGGAGTCTGAAACGTTCTAGAAAGTGTACCTTATGTATTCCTCTGGGGTTACGGTTTCAATAGTATTAGTTTCAACATTGATAGGATTACCCGAGATATAATGTTTGACTCTATGACCGTTCACCACCCTCGGACTTGTGCCTTCAAAGTTGTTGATTTTTATGGCACCGGAACGATAGAACTCCTCGATAACGTAAGGACCTTCCCATTTAGAGATAATTTTTCCTGCAAAAAAACTTAAACGAGAGTTTAATAATAACACATAATCACCTACATTAAACTCACGCTTTTGTATCCTTTTGTTATGCCAGCGTTTGACTTTTTCTTTCAATAGCTTGGCATTCTCATAGGCTTGGGTTCTCCATTCATCAAGTGAGCTAATATCAAATAACCTCTTCTCACCCGCAAGTTTGAAGTCATAGTTGAGCTCTTTATTAGCCCAATATGCCTTATGTTCAAGTTCAAGAGGTAAGTGACATACGTTTCCATAAACCATCTTATAAGGAGACATACCCATAGTATTTTTGTATGCAGTTTTATAGGCCCATAATGCATCATAAAGTTTCTTGGACCAATTCTTTCTAGATCTATTCACTGTCTTTTGCAAAATTAATTTGAGCTCTCGATTGCTCAACTCTACTTGACCACTAGACTGCGGATGATAAGGAGATGCGATTCTATGATTAACATCATATTTAGCAAGCATCTTACGGAAGGCACCGTGAATAAAATGTGAACCACCATCAGTCATAAGATATCTAGGGACTCCAAACCTCGGAAAAATACCTTCTTTAAGCATTTTAATAGAAGTGTTATGATCAACACTACTAGTTGGAATAGCTTCTACCCACTTAGTAACATAATCAACAACAACTAAAATATGTGTGTAACCATTAGAGGCAGGAAAAGGTCCCATATAATCAAAGCCCCAAACATCAAAGGGTTCAATAACAAGACAATAATTCATAGACATTTCTTGACGTCTACTAATATTACCAATTCTTTGATATTCATCACAAGATAAGCCAAACTTACGAGCATCTTTGAAGAGAGTAGGCCAATAAAAACCGGGTTGCAATACCTTATGTGCAGTTCTATCTCCAGCGTGGTGTCCTCCATATGATTCAGAGTGACACTTGCGTAGGATCTGTTCCTGTTCATGCTCAGGTACATAACGTCTGATAACACCATCTACTCCTTTATAAAGGTGTGGGTCATCCCAGAAGTAATGTCTTAAATCATAAAAGAACTTTTTCTTTTGCTGGTAGGTGAAACTAGGTGGTACAAATTTAGCAACAATGTAATTAGCATAATCAACATACCAAGGAGTAGTACGAGAAGCATTAATGACCGCTAATTGTTCGTCAGGAAAGCTATCATCAATAGGCAGTGGGTCATCAGGAACATTCTCTAACCTAGACAAGTTATCTGTAACGGGGTTCTCAGCTCCCTTTCTATCAATGACGTGCAAATCAAACTCTTGAAGCAAGAGAACCCATCTAATCAGTCTAGGTTTAGCATCTTTCTTTTCCATAAGATACATAATAGCAGCATGATCAGTGTGAATAGTAACTTTGGAATCAACAATATAAGGTCTAAATTTATCACAAGCAAACACAACTGCTAAGAATTCTTTTTTAGTAGTAGCATAATTTCTCTGGGCGGTATCAAGAGTTTTACTAGCATACATGATAACATTCAATCTCTTATCAACTCTTTGCCATAGAACAGCACCTACAACATAATCACTAGCATCACACATAATTTCAAAGGGTAAATTCCAATCAGGTGGCTGAACAATAGGTGCAGTGATCAAAGCTTTCTTAAGTATTTCAAATGCTTCTACACAATCATCATCAAAGACAAAAGGAATATCTTTTTGCAATAAATTAGTCAGAGGCCTAGAGATTTTTAGAAAAGTCCTTAATGAACCTCCTATAAAAACTGGCATGACCAAGGAAACTTCTTATACCTTTTAAGTCCTTGGGACATGGCATCTTTTCAATAGCATCAACTTTAGCTTTATCAACTTCAATACCTCTCTCAGAAATCCTATGCCCCAAACAATGCCTTCATTAACAATAAATTCGCAGTTTTCCCAATTCAAGACAGGACTAGTGTCTTCGCATCTCTGCAAACCCCGATCAAGGTTGCTCAAGCAATCATCAAAAGAGGATCCATAAACGGAGAAATCATCCATGAATACCTCAGAAATCTTTTCACAGAAGTCAAAGAATATAGCCATCATGCATCTTTGAAATGTAGCAGGTGCATTACATAAACCAAAAGGCATACGTCTGTAAGCAGAAGTACCGAAAGGGCAAGTAAAAGTAGTTTTTGATTGATCCTTTGCTGACACAGGTATTTGAGAGAAACCAGAATAACCATCTAAAAAGCAAAAATGTGTGTGTTTGGATAGTCTTTCTAGCATTTGATCAATAAAAGGTAAAGGGTAATGATCTTTCTTAGTAGCTTTATTTAATTTACGGAAATTAATTACCATCCCATAACCTGTGATAATTCTTTGCGGGATCAATTCATCTTTATCATTAGGAATGACAGTATTACCTCCCTTTTTAGGAACACAATGGACAAGACTTACCCATTCACTATCAGCAACGGGATAAATTATATCTGCCTCAAGGAGCTTAAGTATCTCCTTTCTTACCACTTCTTTCATCTTAAGATTTAATCGTTGTTGAGGATCTCTAACTGGTTTGGCACCTACCTCCAATTTAATTTTGTGTTGGCATAGGGTGGGACTAATGCCCTTAAGATCATCCAGAGTATATCCAATAGCAGCACGGTGCTTCTTCAGAGTTTTCAATTATCTTTCTTCTTCTTTCTCTGAAAGGTTAGCACTAATAATAACATGATATATTATCTTTTCATCAAGATAAGCATACTTAAGATTATCAGGTAATGGTTTGAACTCAAACACAGGATCACCCTTGGGTGGATGGGGATCCCCAAGAATTTTAACGGGTAGGTTGTGTTTCAGAATAGGTTCCTGTTGAGGGAACACTTCGTCTATTTCCCTTCTTTCATTCATAAACATATCATTTTCATGGTCTAGCAAATATTATTCTAACGGGTCAGTCGGAGGCACGGCAATAGAAGCAAGACCAATAATCTCATCTTTACTAGGTGATTCTTTATCACGGGGTTGTCTATGAAACTTAGCAAAATTAAACTCATGAGACATATCCCCTAAGCCAATTTCAACAATATCCTTTTTGCAATCAATCCTAGCATTAACAGTATTCAAGAAGGGTCTACCAAAAATAATGGGACAAAAGTCATCTTGTGGGGAACTAAGAACAAAAAATCAGCAGCATATTTAACCTTCCCACACAAGACTTCAATATCTCTAACAATCCCAACTGGTGAAATAGTATCTCTGTTGGCAGGGTTGATAGTAACATCAATACCTTCCAATTCAGCGGGTGCAATATCATGCATAATTTCTTTATATAAGTCATAGGTTATTGCACCAGCACTAGCAACCATATCGCATAAGCCATGATAACAATGATCTTCTATTTTGACAGAAATAACATGCATGCCTAGAACAGGTCAATGTATCTTAGCATCTGGTCTAACAATATTAGGAGTCTCACCACAAAAATAAATAACATGCCCATCTAAATCATCATCCAAAAGATATTTAACCATAGCAATACTAGGCTCAACTTTGATTTGCTCAGGAGGTGTATAAGTTCTAGTATTAATCTTACGAACAACAATTGAAGTTTTAGCATGATCCTTTATCCTAATAGGAAAAGGAGGTTTCTCAACATAAGTAGTAGGAACAATAGGATCATTATAAGTGAAAGTCTTTTGTTAAACAGTAATAGGTGCAACTACTTTTACTTCAATGGGAGGATTATATTTAAACAACTTCTCCTTAGGGAGATCAACGTGAGTAGCAAAAGATTCACAAAAAGCAGCTACTATCTCAGAGTCAAGTCCATACTTAGCGCTAAATCCACGAAAAGCATCGGTATCCATAAAAGATTTGACACAATCAAACTTAGTTGTTATACCAGAATCCTTACCATCGTCGGAACCCCAATCTTCAGAGTTGCATTTGATTCTTTCAAATAAATCCCATTTTAATTCAATAGTCTTCTGCATATAAGAACCAGCACAGGAAGTATCAAGCATGGTGCGATCATTGGGAGAAAGCCGAGCATAAAAGTTTTGAATAATCATTTGTTTGGAGAGCTCATGCTTTGGGCATGAATATAACATTGACTTAAGCCTCCCGCAAGCTTGAGCGATGCTCTCTCCCTCGCGAGTCCAGAAATTATATATGTAATTACGATCACGATGAACAAGATGCATAGGATAGAACTTCTGGTGAAATTCCAACTTCAATCGTTTATAATTCCAAGATCTCGTATCATCACATAGCCTATACCATGTCAATGCATCTCCGTTCATAGATAAAGGGCAGACCTTCCTTTCGACAACATCATCGGGAATACTTGCAAGCTTAAATAGTCCACAAACTTCATCCTCAAAGATAAGGTGTAAATCGGCATGCAATGTTCCATCTCATGCAAAGGGATTAGCTAGAAGTTTCTCTATCATGCCCGATGGAATCTCAAAATAAATATTTTCAGTAGGTTCAACAGGTTGAGGGGCAACTCTTTGCTCTTCTGGTCGGGGTGAAGATACCCCGAACAAGCCCCTCAAAGGATTAGTTTTCATAGCAACAAGTGACAGAAAATATCAGCACACTATATAAATGTTTCCTTACCAAGTTCAACTCACCAAAGACGCTTCACTCCCCGGCAATAGCGCCAGAAAAGAGTCTTGATGACCCACAAATATAGGGGCTCTATCATAGTCCTTTCGATAAGTAAGAGTGTCAAACCCAACGAGGAGCAGAAGGAAATGACAAGCGGTTTTCAGTAAGGTTTTCTTTGAAAGGCCTGAATTTCTAGGTAACAGATAGTTTTGTGATAAGATAAATTGTAACGGGTAGCAAGCAATGAAAGTAAATAAAGTGCAGCATGGTGGCCCAATCCTTTTGGTAGCAAAGGACAAGCCTGGACAATTTCTTATAATGAGAAAAGAGCTCCCGAGGACACATGGGAATTATCGTCAAGCTAGTTTTCATCACGCTCATATGATCTGCGTTCGGTACTTTGATAATAT
Source organism: Aegilops speltoides (assembly GCA_021437245.1). Taxonomy (NCBI): domain Eukaryota; kingdom Viridiplantae; phylum Streptophyta; class Magnoliopsida; order Poales; family Poaceae; genus Aegilops; species Aegilops speltoides. Next base: position 197,685,526 of record CM038142.1, on the reverse strand, counting down.
AATATGTGGGTGGGCCGGTGCTTGGGTACTACCATTACTTGCACAAGCATCCCACTTATGATTAACCCCTATTGCAAGAATCCGCAACTACAAAACAAGTATTAAGGTAAACCTAACCACAACATTAAACATATGGATCCAAATCAGCCCCTTACGAAGCAACGCATAAACTAGGGTCTAAGCTTCTGTCACTCTAGCAACCCATCATCTACTTACTACTTCCGAATGCCTTCCTCTAGGCCCAAATAATGGTGAAGTGTCATGTAGTCAACGTTCACATAACACCACTAGAGGAAAGACAACATACATCTCATCAAAATATCGAACGAATACCAAATTCACATGACTACTAATAGCAAGACTTCACCCATGTCCTCAGGAGCAAACGTAACTACTCACAAAGAATATTCATGTTCATAATCAGAGGAGTATTAATATGCATTAAGGATCTGAACATTTGATCTTCCACCAAGTAAACCAATTAGCATCAACTACAAGGAGTAATGAACAGTACTAGCAACCCACAGGTACCAATTTGTGGTTTTGATACAATATTGGATACAAGAGATGAACTAGGGTTTTGAGAGAAGATGGTGCTGGTGAAGATGTTGATGGAGATTGACCCCCTCCCAATGAGAGGATCGTTGGTGATGATTTCCCCCTCCCAAAGGGAAGTTTCCCCGGCAGAACAGCTCTATCGGAGCCCTAGATTGGTTCCGCCAAGGTTCCGTCTTGTGGCGGTGAAGTTTCGGCCCGTAAGCTTGCCTCTGATTTTTTCCAGGGTAAAAGCCTTCATATAGCAGAAGATGGGCACCGGAGGGCCACTAGGGGGCCCATGAGACAGGGGCGCGCCCAATAGGGGTGGGCGCGCCCCCACCCTCCTGGCCCGGGTGTGGGCCCCCTCTGGTGTTTTCTTCGCTCAATAATTCTTATTAATTCCAAAACTGACTTCCGTGGAGTTTCAAGATTTTTGGAGCTGTGCAGAATAGGTTTCCAATATTTGCTCCTTTTCCAGCCAGAATTCCAGCTGCTCGCATTCCCCCTCTTCATGGTAAACCTTGTAAAATAAGAGAGAATAGCCATAAGTATTGAGATATAATGTGTAATAACAGCCCATAATGCAATAAATATTGATATAAAAGCATCATGCAAAATGGACGTATCAGCCACGAAGGCGCGTGTAGTTAGGGCTCCTCAAAGTTCTTTTCTTTTGTTACCTGTGAGGAATCGAGAAACACCCCGTGGGGGCGTGTAAATGGTCTGCGATGTCTTTTGTCAATGATATCCTTATTATGAAATTGTGTGAGTGCTTATCCTGTCCCGGCTTGGTTCCCCCTTTCTAACCTCGCCACGACTCGGCGCTCTAGGCTGACCAGTCCCAGTCGCCAGGCTGCAGCCGTCGCTGGTATGCCAGGTCGTGATGCCGTGGTAATGGCGAGGAGGTGAGGGGCCCGAGGTCCAGTAAGAGCCCCTGAGGCACGATGCTCAGGAGGTCCCCTTTAGAGCGCAAGCAGCCGCCGAGAGGCAAGAAAGGAAGGAAACGTTGCCGCCATAGGGCCGCATCCAGTGAGAATTTTGCATCGTAATTATCAGTTGTTCCAAGCGCGAAACTTATCTTGGTAATCTGGAGTCGTTCCCTTGTGTTGCACCAGGCTCGTGCACCGGCAGCCGCGGCACAGCTAGATTAGGCCCATGCGAGCCTTCCCTTTCTTCCCGGCACTCTCCTTCTTGCTCTACGTCCTCAGGTCCCGGCCCTCGAGCAAGCTCAGCCGCCGCTAGTATGCTAGGTCGCGATGCCGTGCTCAAGGCCATGGGGTGAGGGCTGGAGAGCCAGTAAGAGATCCTGAGTCATGATGCTCAGGAGCCCCCCTTTTAACATGCAAGGGGATCGTATGGGAAAGAGAGGGAGCTCGTGGTGCCGCCCGCTGTAGAACTCAGGAGGTTCCTGTAAATCAGCACAAGAAAGGCACGGGTTGCCCTTATGATTGTCGGCCGACCATTGGTTGCTCCGAGAGAAGAGTGAGGGCACTGAGGGCCTGGTGAGGTGATGCGCGCGGGGCATGCCGCGGGCCAGAGCTCGTCCGTTCAGATTTGTCGGTGTTGCAGGGAGGGACCCGTGCGCAAATGACGTGCCAGCGTGAGCGGCTCCTGTGGTAGGCGGCAATCGGGAAAGTGATAATCACTGGTAGATTAAGCATGAAAGGCAATCAGCTTAGATAAATGCAGAATGGATACATGCCATTGGGTCAGACCCAAGCGGCTTGGGGATAATGTAGCCCGAGAGGAGTCCCCAGCAAGGTAAGCTAAAGACATAAAAAGAGATACATACCGCAGGGACGAACACACGCGGCCTGGCAATGATGCAGCCCTAAGGGTGCTCCCAGCAGAAATGAACTTGGGAGATGTCACCTGGCTCTGTTGTAGAGAGGGTGTTGGGGTAGCTGAAGATGTGCGTTGAAGGGGCCGACCGTCAAGAGCCACCGGGGCCTTGAGCTTCAGGAGGCTCTGGAGGTCTAGGTGGTTCCTTAAGGACCGTATCCATTTCTGCTAGGAACCGTGGTGCCTGGCCTCCTGAGTCACCAGGATGCTCTGCAGGTCTCGCTACTAGGTGCCACCCACGTTCGGCAGGCCGAAAGGCATGCGAACGTAGATATGTGGTGGACCCTCGCAGCATCCCACGCACAAAGGCCAGAAGCGCTCCTGAGATGCGGCTCGGTTGAACCCTGGGACGTCAATGCAAACGCGCAGCCCACCATCCTCGCCTGGATGGGGAGCCACGCCAAGCGAGCGGTGGTCACCGCGTACGGCCCTCGCTTCTTGAAGCTCCTGAGTGGTCTTGGCGATGAACTCTTGAACGTCGGGCTTTCCACGCCCTTTGCCTTCCCGAGGGAAACGTGCCGCGAAGCACGCCTCCAAGTGGTGCCCGAGCACCTCCCTCGGGATGTTGGCAAGTTCTGAGGCCCTCCAGAAGAGATCCCCCGAGCCCTACCGGAGGAGGGCGCCGGGCGCACCTTCCTATGCGATGGAAGGAGGCACCCCAGGCACGGGCGTTGATCCTGACACGGCACCACCTGAGAAGCCGAGCTCCTGAGGCCTTGTTTAGAGTGGTTCCTTCTTCCTCTAGGGGATGACCTCAGGAGGCTTCTCGCCCTTGCTGTTCGGGTGCTCGATTGCTGCGGCTTGGAAGGCACGCTCGAGGGAGCACACCACATCTCTCTCTTCGCAAGGGACCATGATGATTCCGCCGCTTCCTGGCATTTTGAGGACGTTGTAGCCGTGGTGGGTCACTTCCATGAACTTGGCCAGTGCTGGATACCCGAGGATGGCATTGTACGGCAGGTGGATGTGGGCGATGTCGAAGTAGATGAGCTCGGTGCAGTAGTTGTTGCACTGTCCGAAGGTGATAGGGAGGTGGACCTGCCCTATCAGGGTGGTGGAACCGTCAGTAACTCCTAAGAAGGGCTTGGTGGGTTGAAGTTTCTCGAACATCTAAACGAACAGGATGTTAAGCCCTGCACCGCCATCGATGAGGGTCTTGGTGACCTGCACGTTGCTGATGACTGGTGAACAGAGCATCAGGAGACGCCAGCAGTAGCCGCGCACTTGAGTTGATCCGCTGAGCTGAAGGTGATGGCTCACTTGGACCACATAAGCGGGCGCGTGGCCTCGAGCCTGGGGAGGGTTGCATTCACCTCGCGAGCGAACTTTTAACACCCCAGATGTAACTTTCCATATTTGTAACTCCAACTCTTGCCATTTCCGGCTATGTGATATATTATTTCCTCCGCGGTTGGGTTTTTGTCCTTTGTTTTGCATTGTGTTCATGTCATGCATCTCATCTCATAGCATCATGCGCATTGCATCTGCATGTTTTCATAAAAACTCATAGCCGTTCGCAGTTGCTGCTTCACTCTTTGTCTTCGTTGACCTGTTGTCAGACCGCTTGTCCTTATTGACCTTCTCTTAGACCAATTGAACCCCTCTCTTCTCTCTTTCTCCAAGACCAACAACACCCCTTGTCCCCGTGGCCTTTCGTCAGACCCCATTGTCTTTGATTTCCCCTCTCGTCTAAATGCCCACCCTCTTTGCACTTTGCTCAAACCCCCTTGCGCGCGTCCGTAAACTTCTCCGAACCCGACCCGGGCAGTCATGACCGTTGGATTCGGATCGTCCCCAAACATCTATAAAACATCTTCGGTTTCTTGTTTGACTCTCCTAACCTATTTATCTCGGACCGTCCGATTTTAATCGGAGGGCCCGAATAGCTCCTAAACTAATCCATCTACTATAAATAATGACCCAACCCTATATCTGAGGAGAGCTGTCCCATCGTAACCTCACTCGCCGCCGCCACTCTCCCGCATCTTCCTCGGGATTCAGATCCACCCACTCTCCCTTGATTTCCCGAGTGAGCCATCCACCACATCGCAGCCGCCCAAATCCTGCAGCGCCCCTCCTTCTCCTGCCCGAGCCATGCCTCGTCCGTAGCCCCTCCTCGCCTCGCCGTCCTACAACCAGCGCCGCCGCCGATAACCACCAGATTAGTCCCTCATGCGCTGTTCTTACCCTCCTTCCTTCTTTTCTTCTCCGCGTCCCTGCTCAACTCCCTCTTGACTCACTCTGTACAGGAAACCGCCATGGACGCCTGAATCCGATGGCGACCTCGACCTTGAGGCCACCCGGACATGCCCCTGCTTCCTCGACCTCCTAACCCCTCACGCTCGAGCCACACGAGACGAGCACCCCACAGCAGCGCTCGACCCCGCGCTCGTCTTCTCGCCCGGACGGCCACCTTGCCAGCATCCCTGGGCCCAAGCTCCGCCGCTACCTGCGCCCTCGCCTAGACCTGCCGCCGCCCGCGCCTACCGCCGGCTGGCCATGGCCAGGTCGCCTCACCTCCTCTCGCTCACACTCCGGCCCTTTCTCTATCCCTGCCACTGTCAGAATTTTCCTTGCCATGGCTCTGTAGTACCTCCCCACCTCGGAGCTACCTTGCGCCGTCGAATCAGAGACCCCTCGCCCAGACCTGCCCGTTCCTGGCGCTCGCATCGCTGTCCAGCGCCCGGCCACGCCACCCCGTCTCTAGTCCCTCGCCCCGCGCGCCAAGTTCACCGTTGTCGCTTCCCTGCATCGCCATTGTCTGCTTCTGCCTCCATCCCCTGCATCACAAACGAGGACCGCCTCGCGTTGACTGGTCCAGCGCCAGCGTGGATGAGTGTCGCATCGCCCGCGCGAGCCCCCCTCTTCTTCCCTTCGCCGTGGGCTGCCAGATCCGCCCCGCTGGACCTCCCCACCGAGCCAGGCCGAAGCCCATGGGTGAGGCCCCCAGTGCCTCCTTCTTTTTCCTTCTGTTGGGCCTGCTCCAGCCAATTTCCGCCTGTTTAGGTTTTTTTATCAGTCCGGCGAATTTGTCTAATTATCCAGTGTATTACAGTTTTGCAGAAAACCCCTATATGTTCATGCATATAATATCTCATTAACCGTGCATCGGATTAAAATTATTTAAACATGCAAAATGCTTAGATTTCTGTCTAGTTTCACATTATGCCACTTCCATCCATGTTTAAAATGTTTAACTTGTTGTTTGCTTTAATTTGTATAAATAACATGCTGAAATGGTTTATTTCATAACTAAATAACTGTAGCTCGGTTTTAAATAAACTTTATATGTAAATGGGGTGGAAAAATGCCTAGTTTAACATGGTGCACTTTATTTTCCTGTTTAACATAACTAAAATTGTGTTTAGGCCTGAACAGTACCAGATTCGAAATATGCATATGGGGATTTTCCAGAATTGTTGTTTGTTGTTTCGGCCTCATTTAAACTTTCCTAAATAGTTAGTTTAATTATGTTTCACCCCTTGCCATGTTTAGCAACATTTAATATTGTTGAGTAGCTTATAACAAGATCAAACTAAATAATTGCATGTGGTGTTTTGTCAATATGCAACTCGTTGCATATTGAGCACCACTTAACTTGTAGTATTGCTTGTTGCACTTTGCCATGCCATGATCTTTAAACCGGACATGCATCATACTTGGTTGTGCAAATTGCCATGTTTATGCTTGTATGTTTACCATGTTGTTTGTTTCTTTCCGGTGTTGCTTCTTAGTTCCGGTAATGTTGCAATTGTGAGGATTCGTTCGACTACTCCCGTTCGTCTTCTTCATGGACTCGTTCTTCTTCCTAGTAGGATTTCAGGCAAGATGACCATCACGTTGGATCTCATTACTATCATTACTAAGCTAGTTGCTTCGTTCTATCGCTATGCTGCGCTACCTATCACTTGTTCTTCAAGCCTTCCAATTTGCCATGTCAGCCTCTAACCTTTTCACCCTTCCTAGCAAACCGTTGCTTGGCTATGTTACCGCTCTGAAGTTGAAGATAGCTCCATGATGGACAAGATTATGTTGGGATATCACAATATCTCTTATTTAATTAATTCATCTATATACTTGGTAAAGGGTGGAAGGCTCGGCCTTATGCCTTGTGTTTTGTTCCACTCTTGTCGCCCTAGTTTCCGTCATACCGGTGTTATCTTCCTTGATTTTGTGTTCCTTACGCGTTTGGGTGATTTATGGGACCCCCTTGATAGTTAGCTTTGAATAAAGCTCCTCCAGCAAGGCCCAACCTTGGTTTTACCATTTGCCTCACCTAAGCCTTTTTCCATTGGGTTTCCGGAGCCCGAGGGTCATCTTTATTTACCCCCTCGGGCCAGTGCTCCTTCGAGTGTTGGTCCGAACCGGGCAGACTGCAGGGCCACCACGGGGCAATTCGAGGGCTGGTTTTACTCGTAGGCTGACCTATCCGTTGTGCCCTGAGAACGAGATATGTGTAGCTCCTATCAGGATTTGTCAGCACATCGGACGGCTTTGCTGGTCTTGTTTTACCATTGTCGAAATGTCTTGTAAACCGGGATTCTGAGACTGATCGGGTCTTCCTGGGAGAAGGAATATCCTTCGTTGACCGTGAGAGCTTGTGATGGGCAAAGTTGGGACACCCCTGCAGGGTTTAAACTTTCGAGAGCCATGCCCACGGTTATGTGGCAGATGGGAATTTGTTAATGTCCGGTTGTAGATAACTTGACACCAGATTCGAATTAAAATGCATCAACCATGTGTGTAGCCGTGATGGTCTCTTTTCGGCGGAGTCCGGGAAGTGAACACGGTTTTGGGTTATGTATGAACAGAAGTAGTTTCAGGATCACTTCTTGATCACTACTAGCTTCTCGACCGTTCCATTTGCTTCTCTTCTCGCTCTTATTTGCGTAAGTTAGCCACCATATTTTTCTTAGCCGCTCCTGCAACCTCACCACTTTACCCCTTCCTTACCCATTAAGCTTTTGCTAGTCTTGGTACCCATGGTAATGGGATTGCTGAGTCCTTGTGGCTCACAGATTACTACAACAATAGTTGCAAGTACAGGTTATGCGATGATCATGACGCGAGAGTGATGTTTGCTTGTTTTGGAGTTCTTCTTCTGCTCCCTCTTTGATCAGGGGATAGGTTCCAGGTCGGCAGCCTAGCCTAGCAGGGTGGATGTCGTTTGAGTTTCTGTTTGTGTTTCATCCTTAGTCGGATGGTGCTCTTATGTAAGATGATGTTGTATTCGTGTGGCATTGTATGTCTTTTGTATGTATCCCCATCTTTTATGTAATGTTTATGTAATGATATCCAGCTTGCAAAAGCGTATCAATATGCGGTTCTATCCTTGGTGGGACATTCGAGTCGCTTTAGGATAGTATCGCATATTGGGCGTGACAAGTTGGTATCAGAGCCTCGACCGACCATAGGAGCCCCCTTGATTGTTGGCCGTTGTTGAGTCTAGAAGAAAACTATTTTGAGTCTCAGGATTATATATATCAGAGAGTAGGATTCTTTTTACTCCTCATCCCCCTTCGTCGCTCTGGTGAGGACTCTCGACGTAGATGTTTTGTCTTTCCTCTCCTCAATTTTCACAAAAAAAATTTAGGATCACGCGGGTATCTTCGAATCGTTCCGATAGTCTTGTCACGAGGACATTGTTCTCGGTGCCTCCTGAAATTTAGGGGTTGTGGCAGTGTCCCGGGGAGTTGAGCTCCGAGGTGTTGTCGTCACAATTTTATCGTTGCAGTTCTAGAATATCTGAGTTTTGCCGACATTGAAAATCTCTTTTATGCAATTGTTGGTGAGATAACCTCGACGCCACCCAGTACTGGGGAGTTCGGGAGTATTGCCATAGCTCGTATAACGGATGCTTTTCGAAGGTTGAGGTACATGATTTCCGGAGTTTTCTTGGTTGTGTGTTGACAGATGGATACAGCTGGATGTAGGGATTGTTAGTTTGGGTGAGATATATCACTTCCCCTGTATCCCCAACACCAGATTGCATAACCAGAATGTTTCGGGATTTTTATAGGTGGGAATTCAAGTAGCTCCTAGAATATCTTTCCGACAGATGCATGATATGAGATTGGGGTTCGACGTCTAGTGGTCCGCCTATCCATGGTTATTTTTATAGTGGTCTTGTTGTCTCTTAAAGATCCCTTGGCGATGCTAGTTCGGGGACACTTCGTACGTCATGTGCACTGCTTTTACATGATGGTGCTGTACGATCGAGCCTGTGTGGGCCCCACCACAAAAACTTCGGACCAAATCTCTATCATATGTTTGTTCCGGCTTATTCTGCAAGACAAATCCTTTGTTTTGTTTTATTTGTGGTATTCAAGTTGCTTCGAAGTCAAATGCTAAATCCATACCTTTCCTAAACGGTCTTCTCATATTGCTATGTGAATACTAATCCTTTCGATCATTGAGATTGTCATGTTAATTCTTTTCCAACCGGTGCGCTTCTCTTCGAGATGATCCCATCATTCTCCCCATCCGCAAGATCAATTCTAAGTTTTCTCAATGGTGTTTGTTTCGTTCATCCCAAGTTGTCTTTGTTTTTCCCCACCCTCCCACCCTTTTTATCAAGGACTCATATATTTTAATCAAGTATCCACTTATTCATGTGAAGTCCTTTCATTATTTTCTTTCAATGTTCTTATCCGGTGAGTTCTCATGAAGATGCTCAACAGTTTCAATTTCATCATCCTGCATTGTTGTTTCTTCTCCGGTGGATCTAGTTCAAGCTTTTGATATTCATCATATTCCTTTTCTCGTTTCTAATGCTTTCTCGTGCCGATGCACCTCTTAATCATTCACTTATTCCTATTCATTTCTTCTGGAGTGCTGAAGATATCCCACAAGACTTGTGTTTCCATTCTCACTCCGTTCAAGATATTTCGAGGTTGTTATCTCATTCAAGCCATTTAATTCAACCGGTGCAACCTCTCTTTAAAATTGTTCAACGGTATTTTCTTTTGAGCAGGCCCTAACCCACAGGACTTTTTCCAGGATCTTACCTGACTCTTCAAATTTTCTCGGATCTATTCCCAAATTCTTTTTGAAGTTTGACGTAAGAATGAATTTCATCTGTCAGATCTTTTCCAAGATCAATTTCAAATCATTTTCATTGTTGGCTCAACCTCTTTGTTTTTATTCTCCTGGAGTATCTCAACTATTCATGGTGGTGTTTCTCGTCGTCATTCTTAGATTTTGAGGACCGAAGAAGAGTTCCTCTTAAATGCTTACCCGTTCTTCCAAAGATGCGTAGTTCAAGTTTGATGCCAACCTCTCATAATTGTTTTCGATTGTGGGAATTCTTTTCACCCATCTGGAGCATTTCATGAGTTGTTTCCATTTCTTTCCTCCGAAGGACATCATGTCATAATTCTTCGTTCTCAGCGTGTAGCTATCGTTCTCCAAACCTTACCGGTGCATCATTCAAATAACCTCTAATCAATTCATGATCTCTTTGTTCTCTTGCATCTAAATTCTGTCAAGTATCTTTATTTGTTTTCTAATCTTTCTCGGTGAATTTTGCCTTTGCTACTTTCATTTTCAATTCATACGGTGGTTCGTTCGAGATTCATCTTCATTTGCTACCATATCATTTCATTTGTTCTTTCCAATCCTCCCGGTAATTCATCGAAGAATTCTTCAAGTTGGCGCTACATCTCTCTTCAATCCTTTCCACGAGAATAAGTAGTATGCCAAATTCGTTGCTTGTCATCAATTTAAATTGGTGAAGGATATTCATAACGTAATTCTATTATTGTTTCATCTAAGTAATCTAGTTTCTTCTTTCCAGAGTTGTTCATCATGTCACATTTCTCGGTTCGAGATGCTTCATCTTTTCTTTTCTGGAGTTCCAAGTTTTCCGCATTATCTCATCGCGAAGATCCATCTAAATCATTTCAAGGCTTGAATCCTATTCTTTTCATCATTTTGTTTACTAGAGGCTCTACATGGTGGTTCACCAAGGACTCGTTTCATTCTTCAAGTGTTCTTCAAGCTTGTTCTTGGAAAAGCTCAAGTATTCTTCTTCTTGCATTCCAAAGTGCAATTCTTTCTACCTTATCTCTTGAGGTGGTGTTCTATCATTCTTGACAATTTTCATTCATGTTTCGCGATTCACATGTTGTCAAGGATGAGGTATTTTAAATCCATTAATCTCTTCATTTGAGTTATCTTGGTATAGATTTCACCTAAAGCCTTCCCTAAGGAATGTTGCTATTGTGGTGATTATCAATGGTCCAAGTTATCTCTCTATATCATCTTGGTGGAAGAAGTTTGTCTTCTCGTTGGTGTTATCAATTGTATTATTTGTTTAAGTAGTGGCAAAATTTCGCCTCAATTTTGAGAAGTTTTCCATAAGCCCACTACAAGCTTATTCGTTTTGTTGTTGGTATTCCAACAACTCCATTATAAACTTCTTGGAAGGGTGCTTTCCAAGTTCTCTTGTGGCAAAAGTTGTCATTTTCTTCTCCGTCCCTTTATCCCAACAGTCTAACTTCTATTCTTTCGTTACGGAGGCATTGTGGTGTTGTGCTCTTCAGCCATCACCTCGTTTTGTGAGGATCGTGTTCTTTTCTTGCTTATCCATTTAAACAGAGTGTTGTGTCATCTCTTCAAGTTCTTTTCATCTTATCAAGTGTTGCTTCTCTTTTCAACAGGAGTGTTGTCCGAATTTGATCGTCCTTGTTCCTTGTTTATCTCGTTTCAACCAGAGTGGTTTCAATTCCTTCTTGTACATGGTAGTCATCATTCATAGCTTTGCAACGTCCAAGGTTCACATGGGGTTCTTTGTTTCTATTTTCTACCGCAGTGCTCTCAATTGTGTTCAACTCCATTGTGTTCTTTCTTTCAACTTTTCAACCTTTCAAGGTTCTTTGGTTTCACTCATTTGTCAAAGAAGCAACTTAGTTTTACCTCTTCTCTTCCTCTTCCGTTTCTCTCTGGTACCATCCTAGATCTCGGGACGAGATCCTCTTGTAGTGGTGGAGTGTTGTAACACCCCGGATGTAACTTCCCATATTTGTAACTCCAACTCTTGACATTTCCGACTATGTGATATGTTATTTCCTCCGTGGTTGGGTTTTTGTATTTTGTTTTCAATTGTGTTCATGTCATGCATCTCATCTCATAGCATCATGCGCATTGCATCTGCATGTTTTCATAAAAACTCGTAGCCGTTCGCAGTTGCCGCTTCTCTCATTGTCTTCGTTGACCTGTTGTCAGACCGCTTGTCCTTGTTGACCTTCTCTCAGACCAATTGAACCCCTCTCTTCTTTCTTTCTCCGAGACCAACAAAACCCCCCTTGTCCCCGTGGCCTTTCTTCAGACCCCATTGTCTTTGTTTTCCCCTCTCATCTAAATGCCCACCCTCTTTGCACTTTGCTCAAACCCCCTCGCGCGCGTCCGTACACTTCTCCGAACCCGACCCGGGCAGTCATGACCGTTGGATTCGGATCATCCCCAAACATCTATAAAACATCTTCGATTTCTTGTTTGACTCTCCTAACCTATTTATCTTGGACTGTCCGATTATAATCGGAGGGCCCGAATAGCCCCTAAACTAATCCATCTACTATAAATAATGACGCAACCCTATATTTGAGGAGAGCTGTCCCATCGTTCCCTCACCCACCGCCGCCACTCTCCTGCATCTTCCTCAGGATTCAGATCCACCCACTCTCCCTCGATTTCCCGAGCAAGCCATCCACCACATCGCAGCCGCCCAAATCCCGCAGCGCCCCTCCTTCTCTTGCCCGAGCCATGCCTCGTCCCTAGCCCCTCCTCGCCTCGCCGTCCGACGACCAGCGCCGTCGCTGACAACCACCAGATCAGTCGCTCGCGCGCTATTCTGTCATAGCCCTAGCTTAGCCTTTGCTTGTCCTTGCATGATCATCATGTCATCATGTTTAAATTTCATTCTCAAACCCTAGCACCAAAAGAATTCGACTAGGGTAAAAATAAAATCTTTTTCATTGAAATCAAAATGCCCTTTAAAAATGTTCAACATTTCTGGTTTGAGGTGGAAGCATCTACCAAAGATGGTTTACATTTTTGCAGGACATATTTGGGCTTTCAATTAATTCAAACATATTTGAATTGGAGCTATTTAAATGCTATATATATTTTAGGTGCTCCAAAAATGTTGGAAATTGTTATGGGTCACTGGAGCAATTCAGACAACACCCTTAATTATTTCCAGGATTTTATAAAATGGTTTAGGATTTTACTAAATCAAAACAAAACATAATAAATATAAAATAGAAACAATTTAAATTAGAAAACAGAGAGAGAGAGTTACCTGGGCCGGCCTACCTGTTCTGGCACTGTAGCGGCCCAACCCACCGAGGGCAGAGCCGTCTTCTTCCTCCAGCCAGTAGGCAGAGGGAAAGCGTGGCACGTGCGCGTGCATTCTCGGCCACCTCCTGCTTGTCGACGATCCCCTGGACGCGTGGACGATTTTCCCGTGTCATCCCGATCCCGCTGACCCCCTCGCTCACTCTCCCTCTCCTCTGGCTCTCTCACTCACGCACACCCGAGCACGGCCGTCCCCGCCGCTCACTGCCAGGCCGCTCTCTGGCCGTCCCTCGACCAACCGCCAAGCCCATCGGCTCCGCCTCATTGCCTGCTACCTATCCGTCGAGCTACGTGTCGCCGGACGCCCCACCGCCTCGCCATCGAACTTTCTTCTCCACGCGTGGCAGATGAGATCGCCACCGCCGCATCGGCTGCACCAAGCCTTCCCCGAGCTCGCCGACCGCTCCATTAGATCCGCTGTGAGCTCCCGCGTCGAAAACCCCTCTCCCCCGAGCTCGTTATGCCCTGTAGTCGTCACCCCCTTGCCGACCAAATCGCGCTGCCGCCTGAGCTCCTCACCACCGTGGCCACGTCCACTGGAGCTCGAAACTGAGCGCGTCACCGCGCTCAGCGCGTCACCACGGGGCCGTAGCATCTCCGCCGCGTCTGTGTGCTCGCCGGTGTTTACCAACCGATGACAACCACTGTTAGGGTCTAATCACAACGCTAACCATCCCCCTGGGCCACTGACGCATGGGCCCCATGCCTTATTAATTCCAGCTTTATTTTTTTGCTTAGGTGAGTTATAACCCAGTGGGACCCACCCGTCAGCATTGACTTTGCTGACGAGGCCGTTGACCGGACCCACCTGTCCGTGAGACCAATAACGCTGGGTCACTGACCAGTGGACCCCACTGGTCAGGTTTGACCCTGGCCAGCCTCGGTTGACTCACTGACGTCATAGTGACGCAATGCTGACGCCATAAGTATTTTCTGGATTTATTTTTATACAGGAAATTCCAGAAAATAGCCAAAACTTCTAAAAATCATAGAAATTCAACCCTAACTTCAAATGAAAAAATTTATATATGAAAAATGATCAGAAAAATCCAATCTATCCATCTGTACTGTTTTCATGCATGTTAGAACAACTTATAGGTTCTGAGTTGGGCAAAACAAATAATGGCATTTGAATATCCACATATGGAGTTTGAATTTGAACCTAGGGTTCAAACCAACTTCATTTAACCTGTTGCTAGTTGCATTAGCTCAAATCACAGCATATTGCCATGTCCTGATCATGCATCATATTGTGCATTGCATTGATTGTGTTCTTCCTTGTTTGTTGGTGTTTGTCCCCTCTCGATACACGTGACTCCGACGCTGTGATCGTTGACACCGATGAAGAGCTATACTATCTTCAGAAGTGCCAGGCTAGCAAAACCCCCTTGTTCATTCCGATACAATCCCACTCTCTCGCTCCTGCTCTATTTTATTGCATTAGGACAACAACGATACAACTGTTACTTGCTGCGGTAGTTGAACCCCTTTATCCTCTGCATGACCTGTCATTGCCACAGTAAATAGATGAAACCCACTAGCATGAGTAGGAATTGTTTGAGCCCTGATGTGCCTACTCATTCATGCTAGTTTGTCATGCCTGCTACTGCTTAGAGTTGAGTCAGGTCTGATTCATCGGGAATGAATTGGAAAGTGGTGAACATGTCCTACTGTGTGTGAGCTAAGTGTGTGAACACGATTTGGTAAAGGTAGCGGTAAGAGGCCATGTAGGAGTACATGGTGGGTTGTCTCATTGAAGCCGTCCTCAGGAACTGAGTTCTGTGTTTGTGATCCATGAAAAGCTACTACCACGCATTGGAATGCTTAAGTACCCCTCTCGACTTATTAATCAACCTGATCTCTGTCCAGGAGTTGCAACTAGTTTGTGGTGTTTGTAGGTAGTGTTAGTAGTCTACCAAGTGGCACCCGGTACAGGTGGGCTTGGGACAGACTAGGCACAGTGGCTCGGTGTACCAAGTGGCACCTGGATGGTGGGCTTGGGAACCCTGCACACATTGTTTGGGGCCGGGAGCGACACCCCGGCCGGATCTCCTTGCGGATGGAACCCGAATAGGCGATAAACCTGGACTAGAGACTTGTGTGGTTAGTCAGGTCGTGGCCGACTCCCTCGCCAGGCTTCCGCTTGAAGGTTGCCGAGATACACGAGGTGTACATGGCGGTAAGTGGCGAGAGCGTGTGTGAAGAAGTACACCCCTGCAGGGTTATTATGATCTATTCGAATAGCCGTGTCCACGGAAAAGGACTTCTGGGTTGCCTGTACAGTTCATAGACAAGTGAAAGTGGATACTCTAAAATACGCAAGATAAGCGTGTGTGCTATGGATGGCCTTCTCGTAGGGAGACGGGAGCGGATCCATAGTGGTGTATTGATATGGTGAATATGTGGACTCGTGTGCGCCACCTCAAAAGAGTTACATTGCAATCGTAGTTCAGGATAGCCACCGAGTCAAAGCTGGCTTGCTGCAGTCAAACTCCACCATCCCCCTTGTTGATAATGATGCATATGTAGATAATTCTGATGTAAGTCTTGCTGGGTACATTTGTACTCACATTTGCCTATTTTATGTTTTTGCAGAGAGACTTCAGTCTAGCTAGTAGTTCCACATGGACTTCGACGTTTAGCTTGTTACCTCAGCTACGATCTTGTGCCCTCGGCAGGATCTGCTAGATAGTCAGGCTTCTCAGCCTTTTTCTTTTGTAGATGTCTGTACTCAGACATGTTAAGCTTCCGTTTGTGCTTTACGTGTTTGCTCTGAATGTTGGGTCGTGAGACCCATGTTTGTAATATCTCGCTCCTCGGAGCCTAATGAATAAATTTGAGTTGTAGAGTCATGTTGTGATGCCATGTTGTGTTTGCACATATCGAGCATATTGTGTGTATGTTATTGAAATGCTTGGTATGTGTGGGATCTGACTATCTAGTTGTTTATCCTTAGTAGCCTCTCTTACCGGGAAGTGTCTCCTAGTGCTTCCACTGAGCCATGGTAGCTTGCTACTAATCCGGAACACTTAGGCTGGCCGGCATGTGTCCTTCTTTGTTCTGTGTACGTCGCCGGGAAATGTCACGCGATGAATACCGAGTCTGTTAGCCGCTATAGCCGGTTCGGTGGAGTCACCGCTAGCCCAGTGCTACAGCCTGGATTCACTCGGCCGATGACCGACACGTTCGATCTTTGGGTCATGGATGCTGTCCTCGAAGTTTGTGCCACTTTGGGTTTACGACTAGCCATGTCGGCCGGGCTCCGTATCATATGGATGCTAGCGACACTATCATATCGTGTGCCAAAAGCATAAGCGGTCCCGAGCAAAGGTAAGGCGACACCGTGGGGATACCGTGCGTGAGGCCGCAAAGTGATATGAGGTGTTACATTCTAGATCGATGTGGCATTGAGTCGGGGTCCTGACAGCTTTGGTATTAGAGATTGACTGCTTGTAGGATTACCAAGCCAAACTGGTCGAAGTTGAGTCTAGAAATTATTTAGTTATATAAGGGAATTGATTGTGGGATGGAACGTAAGGCTCTTTTTACTCCTTATACCTTATGCCCTTCTAATATGAGTCATCTTATCCTTCCTATAGGGTTAAAGAACTAGGCTTTCTCTTCTTTCTATTAGGATCACGTGTTACTTTTCTGTAGACTTATAAGATTGTTGGATTCAAGCCTCAGTTCAGTTCCTACTACTTCCGTATGTTAACTGTTGATCTCGAAACCTTGATATTGTGCTTCTGAGTGGTTATGCCACCATTTTTGTAGCATGTCTCAAATCTTTTGAGCATTTACAGCCGTTATGCTGTCTGAGTCATCCCAGGTTACTAAACAATCTGAAGCATTTGCAAAATCCTTTCCCTCTAGTTTCGATGTTCCTTTAGGCCAGGTTAACCACACTAATCAGTGAGTTGAGGAACTCTATTGCCTCGACGTATATGTTGGAACTATTATTATGACCTAGGTATCTTAGGGGATCACCTAGCAATCTAGCCATGTTTTGTGTTACCAGTGTGATAATTCTGGCCATCATCCTTGGAAGCATCTTGTGATGCAATTTAGTTAGTAGGTATTCTATTCCTAGGGTTTTGAACCCGAGATTCACCCTACTTACCTCATGTTGATAGTGTTTGCTAGTTCCTTTAGGATATTAGTAACCTTTGCATTAGTCCTCGATGTTCGTGGTAATTCTTTCTTCCAAATACAATGAACCGCTTATCGCAGAAGCTCTTTGAACCAAAATATCACAACCAGAGTGCTCTTGACGAGTTCTCGATTCTATGTTGTTACTCTGCCAATTCTACCTTTTCTGCATGGGTTATCCGGAAGAAATATGTTGAACTCGTCCGACATGCTAATCCATGCATCCACAACTCGGAAAATCATATGTTCTTTGAGTTGTCCCTCTTTAGTTGTTTCTTTGGCCTCGTCTATCAATTGATAGTCAAGAGTAGTCGTGCACCCATGCCATCGATGCGCATTACTCTTGTGGTCCATCAAGCCATCCTAGTCGGAATGACTAGGAGAAACAAACTCCAGTACCTCTTCCACATTCAGGATTGGGTCAAAGTAGTTGTATCTTGCAGATCAAAATGCTAACCCAGCTTTTGTTTTGTTCTACCTTGAAGTATTACCCACTTTATGTCAGGAATGTCATGATGATTGCATCTTCTCTTATGGATTCTTGATGTAGTGATACTTCTTGCCATCAATGTTCATTCCTCGGCCCCGTGTTATTGTAACCGGAACGCGGACAAGTGAATCATGATGTGTGAAATCAATACCCTAGCAACCATGTTGCTTAGTGATTGATGGACAAAAATATCATTCTTAGCGTGTTGGTTATCGAATCACTACTCTAGGATTGATCGTGCTACCTTGTCCTTATTTCTGGTGCACTCTTCTATCAATGAGTTAGGATTATGCCAATCCCTCGCTGCTTTGATCATATCGTCTTGCCGTGAAAAGCAAGATTGTTCTCGAGCTTAGTAACATATCGGTGGTTCGTGATGTTCCGAATATCTTGTCGGAAGTATTACCAGGTTGTCATCTGACCACTATGTTGAGCTCGTGATCAAGTTGGTTTCTTGTAAACCACCCATTCTCCAAGATTCTATGTTGGATACCCTGAACTAGTTGGTTGAGCTAAACAACAACTTGGAGAGTTGGAAGATAAAAGCTCTGCCTAACTTAGTTCATTTCAAAGGGATATCTTTTGTATATTTGTGTTAAAGAAAGATGATATCTTCATCGATTGGTTCTCGTCATCAGTTGTTGGATCTATTATCTTCTCAAAACTTTGATTTGAGTGTGGGCTATCCTGAAATCAAGTTAGAACCAACGATGTTCGTAATATTATCTTACTCGTGGATTTTCCACGAGCATACACCATTATATCTTTTGGGTCTAACCAATACTATCACCTTGTTCACATAGTTATGGAATTCCATCTCCATGGGAATCTGGATAAATTGTTGTTGAGCCCATCGACAACATCCTTGTCATCTCCATGATTTTGTTGAGCATTAAGCTAGTGTTGGAAACTTTTGAAAGCATTTCTTCATGCTAGCTCCTGAAGCATATGTTCGGATGTAAGACGTGACTTCCTCCAGTTCATGTGCATTTGATGCAAGTTGCCGTCATGAATTCGAGAAAGTCAATGTTGCTTCCTCTAGAATCATCCCAAATCAGTCATGCATACGTGCGAAGCATTCTGTGGTTTGGAGGCTTGCAACCTCCATTCTATATGTATCCTTAGCACACCAAGCCACTGACTGATTTGTTCAAGGAAAAGGAGTTGTTGTGCCATCCTAGGTCATGCACAAGACTTTGATATCCTCGATGATGATTCCCCACCAGAACTCGGTAGTGTTTTGTTGTAAGACTACCATGTGATCATGTTTGTCTGAGACAACATGTTCACATGTGTGTAGTAGAATCAGCTCATGTTTTGGAGCTTGCTACCGCAGTCCTTTCCCGAGAATCTCGCAACGTTATCTCGTCGGTTTGTGTTGCAAACTTTCATTTTTTTCTAGACTTGATGAGTCTGGAATGTCCTGACCCCAACCAGATCTGAATCTCAGGCATATATGATGGTTGGAACGTTTCCCAAGAACTATAATAATGGTCTCTGTAACCCGGTAAAGTGGATGTCGTGGCCAACACACCCAGCCAGAAGACCTATTATTGTAGAATCTTGATTGAGGAAGTTGGCCACCTTCCCATCAGGATTTCGTAGGATTTACCTCCATAGTTATTCCTTATGGATTCTTGTGCTCCCTAAGTCCGACCTTTTACTTGTTGTTCTGGGTACTAGACCATTTTAATTAATGGGTTGCACCGACACATCAAGGAGAACATTAGAAGCGGAGTGCTAAATGTCTCTCGGTCGATCATCCAGATTTTGTCCCCTTGGCCCTGCTAAGGTGAAATTTGAGAAAGTGTTATCTTCCTTTGTATCTGCATCCTCCACCGGTATTCGTCATGGTAGTATGTTGTGTTGCCAGGATCCCTGTCACGGATATTGGTAAAACCTTGATGAATATGGAGATGCTCAAGTTCTTGAGAGCATGCACAAGCACTAGGTGTTATCGTCGGCACTAACTGGGATTGCTCCTAGTTTCCTCGGTTAAGCTATAACTTTTCAAACAGTGGACTCACTCTCTACTGTTGAGCTTTTCCCCAGTTACTAAAATCATCCCTTGTGTTGTCTTCAACAAGGTAATCCACATCATCCTTTCTAATCCGGGTATGCCATTCTACCAAACCCCTCTAAACGATCGCTCGAGAATTGCCTTAGGCTGGTATAAAGAGTTTCAATGATCTCTGAATCAAAGGTAATTCCTTTTGCCACTTAGGGGATATTTCTACGAGTCACCTTCCCTAAGGTGCCCCGTTATGGAATCATGGCAATTATTTCATCTCTATCTTGAAACCATTCACCATCTCCTCAAGCGTGGAATGGTTGCCTACCAATTTGAACCTTCGTCATCTGTTTCACTCCATCCCTCTAGAGGTATGTATTGTGTCTCAGGTCGAGAGATGTCTCAGTGTCTCATTCCATGAATTGGTCGTGAGTTGCTCGATCTTCGAGAGTATCGAATCCTGTAAAGTTGTCACACCCTGATTTTCATGCCACAACACTTAAGCTAATAAATCATGATAAAATGTGGTTTGACAAAAACTTTTGCATTATTTTAGTTGGTTTTCTCTTCGTGTTTTCAAAGTGCTCTTTAAAGTCAACACAACTCCACCTTCTATACTTCATCTCCTTGTCCCAAGCTTCTGCACAATGATCATGCCATGTGTATAGAGCAATATAGTATTTTCTTACAAAAATAATTTGGCCAAAAAGAATTTTCTAAAAATTAGTTTTCCAAAAACCCTTGAATTGAGATTTGCACTGCAAGTACTTAATTTGAGGTGTGAAAAATCTTTCGAAAAATATATTTGAAACCTGTTAGATATAGGATACCAAGAAACCACAAAAATATAATTTTAAAAGTTATTTTCCTAGTTTATTTAAAAGCTTTTTCTTAAGGCCAGAAATGGTCTTTAATAGGAAAAAATATTTTATTGCTTCAAAAATATTTGACAAAAATCAGGGAAACTCAGTGGGCATATATTGTCCATATATAAGAGTTTCAACACATGGTCATGTTCAAAACATTGGTCAAATCCCTCAAAACCCCTTTCTGGATATTTCAAGCATTTGAAATATTTACAAAGGAAATATTCTCCAAAAATTCCGAGAAAAATCTAGAATGTCACCTATGACATTTTAGATGATTTTGCCAAGTCTCATGTCATGGAGAATAGTAAAACCCCATGAAACCCTCTCAAAACCACTTCTGTCCTTTTTCAAGTTTGAGCAACTTTACATTGCCAAACATTTCCAAATGTTCTCAAACCTTGTGAACATGCTCGAATGGTCTAATAATTCATCTAGACCAAATGGCACAAGTTGGAGAACAAGTTAACTTGATCAAAGTGCCCCAAAACCCTTCCTGTCCAGAACCAAATTTGAACAACTTGCATTACCAACTTTCTCTACTTGACCCCAACTTTTGTGAGCATGATAACATGACAAAATGAGGCCACCACACCAATTGGTTCATCAAGGAGAACAGATTTGCATGACTAAATCTTGGAGAGCCCATTTCTGCTGATTTCTAGGGTTTACAAAAGTTGCATTGGCAACTTTGCCCAAATGAGCTCAAAATGGGTGGAAGGCCCTAATTATGTGTGCCATTTCATCCTGTGGAGCCTCATGACAAATGGAAATCATATTATTGCCCAAACCAACATCAAACACCTTCTGGTAATTTTTAAAAGTTGATGTTTTCACCTCTTTCCTTGTTCTCCATGAGCTCAACTTTTTACCACAGCCCCTCCTAGTCCCCTTGCACGTCCAATAGCAATGGCAAATCCATAGCTCAATTATTG
Source organism: Aegilops speltoides (assembly GCA_021437245.1). Lineage (NCBI taxonomy): Eukaryota > Viridiplantae > Streptophyta > Magnoliopsida > Poales > Poaceae > Aegilops > Aegilops speltoides. Next base: position 197,664,340 of record CM038142.1, on the reverse strand, counting down.
GAGGGGTAAAACCCCACTTTCCCTCTCTGGACAGCCCTTTTCTCTCTCTCCCTCAACCTCTCTCCTCTCCTAGTGGTTCACCAGGGCATCCAAGGCCACCTCCCCTTTGTTTACTCACCCCACAAAGCCCCAGACACTAGTGGACACGCCCCTGGCACATAAACAATGCCATGGCGTGCAGAGCTCGTGCTCGAGCATGACCTGATGCTCTCGGACTGTAGCATGCCATTCAAGGCCTCCCGTCGACCTTGGGCGCCGGAATCGTGTCCCCGGAGGCCGCCTCGGCGGCCCACGACACGCAACACTGTCGGCCCTTTCCTCCTCGCCCTCCTTATCCCTCCACGAGCTCACCGAAGCACGTCCATGGACGCTGCCCATGGTGCACGGTGCCCCCTATATAGAGCCTTCCCCCGAGCTCTCCTCTCCTCTTTTGGATCCCTCTCTCTCCCGTGCACCTCCTGGACAGCCTCCCCCTCCCTCTAGTGCTCTCCTGCCCTCTCCATGGCTGGAGTGCCGCCCATGAACCGCCCTTTCGGATTCGGGCGCCACAACCCCTCTCTCTTCCCCATAAACACTCCCGCACCCTCTCATCACCACCACCAACTCGCCCCGTGCTCAATCCCCTCCTCCTCGTGCCTCCTCGCCGTGCCGAACCCCGCCATCGCCTGTTGCTGCCACGGCCGAGGCCTCGCTCGCTCTGGCGCTCCTCGGCAGAAACTGGGTCCCTAGGTGGATGCGGCCCATCCTCCCGATCTCGCCGGACTCCGGGCGGTCGCCGGAGGTGGCCGGAGCCACCGAGCAGGCGCCTGCAAGCGCTCGGCCCGCCTCCTCTGCCTCCTCTGTCATGGGCGAGAGGAGGCGACGACCTGCAGTGGACCCCTTGGTCGGTGACCGCCAGCCCCCGTTTAAGTGGAGCGTACCAGCCTATTCCCGCTTCCTCGCGGTGAAGGCGCCTGACTGGAATCGCCGACGTCGCCCTGACACCAGCAGTAGAGCAGCTGGTCCGCCCATTGCTATCCTTCGCTTTGGTGCGCAGGATAAGGGTAATGTCTTATTTTCTTTTTATTCTTTTCGGTGAGATTGTAAAATCCATAGATTATTTATTCTAAGTCCAAATTTGATGATTCTAATTTCTACAAGTTCATAAGTTCCTGATCTATCACATGGTGCAATTTGCACATTTTTCCATAAAGGTTTTCCTCACAGACAATTATCAAATCCCAATTTTCTTAATTCTGTGATAAAGTTTAGAAAATCACGGAAGGCTCAAAATTTATCCAAATGCCATGATTCAAATTCCTAGATGCTTCTAAGTTCATAACTTAGTTTATGAACATTTTCTTAATACTTTCTGTACCACATAAATTATTGAGCCATTTCTTCATATTTGTCTACTTTGCAAATTCATAGGAAATTCCTTTGAACTCCAAATCCAGTGAAACCAACTCCTAGATGCTTCTAAAATCATCCTTTGTTAAATGGGTGCCTTTGCTCATTTTTCAAAAATATATTTCTGTACACTTCTTGCAAATCCATAAACCCATTGATTCCACCATATCAAAATGTTTAGAGATATCCATTCATCGAATCCCAATGAACCCACTTTGGTCATCCCTCGTATGACCAGAAGTATCCTAGAAAAGTCCAACTCATATTTTTAGAGCACTTTTATTTCCTGCCTTGTTGTGTTGCTTATTATGGTTGCTTTCAACGATAGTTGACGAAGTAGACACAATGCTCGGAGTTGGACCAGAGATATTTGAAGACCTCGAAGACTTTGTTAAACAGGCAAGCAGCCCTTTGATCATGTCTATGAAACCTTTTATGCATGTCATAAAGCTCTTTATTATTGTTGCATCGGAGTCATGATGAGATGTTGAACCTCGTGGGTTGGTTGCCTCTGTTACTTCCTCGTTGATACTTGCATTGTGCATGGCCCTACCTTCTTATGAGGGCTATGCCGGTGGGAGTAGATAGAATGCTAAAGTAGTTGCTACGCAAAGGGACGGGTTATGCATGGTGAAGGAGACAAAGCTTTATCAAAAGACTTTTCGAAAACCTCATAGGGTGCCACTTATGCCCGAGGGAGATGATGAGATGGGTAACCACTTGATGACGAAGTGGTGTACCGAGGAAAGTGTGTGTTGTTTTCAAAACGGATTGGTTGGAGTTGCGACCGTTATTCAAACCTTACATGCGCAACCACTCTACCCTTATATGGGAAAGGGCATTATTGAGTACCTAGAACGATACTAGCTTGGGGCCCGCATTACTAGTGACGGGGGAGAGTTGGTGCTCTCTCTTGGGACGGGGTCGTGCCAGGTAGGGCGCCCATGACCATTTTTATGGGGCACCGGACACACCGTTGGTACCCCGTGCCAGTGGTATGTGATAAGTATGGGAGCAAGGCTCCAAGAAAGTGTTATGTGAAAAGCTGGGCACGGGGGTTACTGCCAATCGAGTGGACTCGATGTTAGTGTCGTCTAGGGAAAGGTAGTGATCGGTGCTTACCCGGTACTTAAGGTATCATGGTCGTGGATGACACGGAAGTTCCCTGGATCTTGTGGGTAAAGTGTGCAACCTCTGCAGAGTGTAAAACTATTCGAATAGCCGTGTCCACGGTCAAGGACAGTTGGGTAACCTCTCTTGGGATACGTCCACTTGTTTACAAACCAAGTGTGTGTGTGTTGATAAAATGACATGGGTCAAGTCAAGGGACTTGACATGATTGAGATGGGTTGGTGCCCACTCTATTTATGTTAGATGGGTTGGTGCCCACTCTATTGATGTTAGATGGGTTGGTGCCCACTCTATTTATGTTGATATCTGTAACCTGTCCTCATGGTTACTTGAATTCTCTTGATGCATGCCTTACAAAGATGTTGAACATGTCATTGCACTCAAAACTAGTTTTCTGCAAAAGTTTACCTATATCATGCATTGTTGTACCTTGAACCAAAACATGGCTTGCTTGCGAGTACATTCAAAGTACTCATTGGCTTGCCCTTGGTTATTTAATTGTCGGGCATGGAAGAACCGGAGTTGAAGAAGAGTTCTTTGGCGGCGAACATGCGAGCTAGGGCGCTTCCGGTCGAGAATGCTGTAGGGTTAAGGCGGATGGCATGGGTCCAAGTTGTTATTGAAGATTTCGCTGCGATGTTATACTCAAGACTCGACCATAATGGTCCTACTTGTATATCTGATATGTATGGATGTAAGACTCTTGTTATTCAGCTTCTGTGTGTTCAGTGAGCATTGATCTCTGGGATCACTGTACACGTACATTCGGTGATCACGACTTATGAGTCGGGGTCCCCACAAAAGTTTATTTCTGTCGTTGTGTTGGATGAAGATCTCGAAAGCAAAGATGTCAAGATCAAGATGATGATCGAATCAACGTTCTTATGAAGTGCAACCTGGATCATGAAGTTTGAGTTATCTTTGTATCCCCCCCCCCTTCATCTTACCCTACGCTTGAATCTCGGGACGAGATTCTTGTTAGTGGGGGTGAGTTGTCACAGCCCTAGCTTAGCCTTTGCTTGTCCTTGCATGATCATCATGTCATCATGTTTAAATTTCATTTAACTATGAAATGGGGATTCTCAAACCCTAGCACCAAAAGAATTCGACTAGGGTCAAAATAAAATCTTTTTCATTGAAATCAAAATGCCCTTTAAAAATGCTCAACATTTCTGGTTTTAGGTGGAAGCATCTACCAAAGATGGTTTACATTTTTGCAGGACATATTTGGGCTTTGAATTAATTCAAACATATTTGAATTGGAGCTATTTAAATGCTATATATATTTTAGATGCTCCAAAAATGTTGGAAATTGTTATGGGCCATTGGAATAATTCACACAACACCCCTAATTATTTCCAGGATTTTATAAAATGGTTTAGTATTTTACTAAATCAAAACAAAACAGAATAAATAGAAAATAGAAACAATTTATATTAGAAAACAGAGAGAGAGAGAGTTACCTGGGCCGTCCTACCTGTTCTGGCACTTTAGCGGCCCAGCCCACCAAGGGCAGAGCCGTCTTCTTCCTCCTGCCAGTAGGCAGAGGGAAAGCGTGGCGCGTGCGTGTGCGTTCCCGGCCACCTCCTTCTTGCCGACGAACCCCTGGACACGTGGACGATTTTCCCGTGTCATCCCGATCCCGCTGACCCCCTCGCTCACTCTCCCTCTCCTCTGGCTCTCTCACTCACGCACACCCAAGCACGGCCGTCGCCGCCGCTCACTGCCACCGCGCTCTCTTGCCGTCCCTCGACAAACCGCCAAGCCCATCGGCTCCGCCTCATCGCCTGCTACCTCTCCGTCGAGCTACGCGTCGCCGGACGCCCCACCGCCTCGCCATCGACCGTCTTCTCCATGCTCGGCAGATGAGATCGCCACCGCCGCACCGGCTGCACCAAGCCTTCCCTGAGCTCGCCGACCGCTCCATTAGATCCGCTGTGAGCTCCCACGTCGAAAACCCTTCTCCCCCGAGCTCGTTATGCCCTGTAGCCGTCGTCCCCTTGCCGACCAAATCGCACCGCCGCCTGAGCTCCTCACCGCCGTGGAAACGTCCACAGGAGCTCGAAACTGAGCGCGTCACCGCGCTCAGCGCGTCACCACGGGGTCGTAGTGTAACACCCCGGATTCGATGTGCCAGGTGTCCGCCAGTTATTCGCCGTCGTTGCCATGTCATTTGCTTGCGTGTTGCACTTTGCCATGTCCTCATCTACATTTCATATCATGTCATCATGTGCATTTCATTTTGCATACGTGTTCGTCTCATGCATCCGAGCATTTTCCCCGTTGTCCGTTTTGCAATCCGGCGCTCTTATCTCACCCGGCGTCCCCTTCTTCTCTCCTATTGTGAGCGGGTGTTAAAATTTCACGGAATGGCCCGAGGTTTGCCAAGCGGCCTTGGTATAGCACCGGTAGACCGCCTGTCAAGTTTCACGCCATTTGGAGGTCGTTTGATACTCCAACGGTTAACCGGGTAACCGTAAAGCCCTCTTTTGTTTGCAGCCCAACACCCCTTCCAAAGTGGCCCAAAACCCATCCAACTCCCCTCCATGCTCTCGGTCGTTCGATCACGATCGCGTGGCCGAAAACCGCACCTCATTTGGACTGTCCTAGCTCCCTCTACCTATAAAACTAGACCTCCCCTCGGATTTTCGCGCAGACCTAACCCTAGCCCCGCTCCTCTCCGCCGCCGGACATGTCCGTGTCGCGCCGGACATGTCCGCGCCGCGCCGGACATGTCGCGCTGCCCCTCAGCCTACGGCGTACGCCGCGTGGCGCGTCCGCCGCCCGCGCCGCCGCCGTCAGCCCCGTTGCGGCCCCGTCCGCCTCTGCCCGCCCGCCGCCGAGCCGACTCGCCGTCGCCTCGCCTCGCCCTTTGCCCGCCATTGCCGCGCGTTCCCGCCGGCCCAGCCATTTGTCGCCGGGCGCGCCCGCCGCCGCGCACACGGCCCGTCGCGGACCCGCCCTCAGCGCCGCCGCCCGCTTCGCCCTGCGCGCCGTTGCCCGAGAGCCTCCCGAGCTTCTCGCCGGAGCTCCGGCCGCCGGTGGCCGCCGCCGCCCAGCCCGAAGCGCCTCAACGCCGCCTCCTGCCGCGCCGCGCTGGCTCCGCCCGCTCCGGCGCCCCGCGCCTCCTCTCCCCCGCCTCCGGCCAGATCCGGGGAAGGAGACCCCGGATCCGCCATCTCCGGCCACCCCGGCACCGTCCCCGTCGTCTCCGGCGAATTTTCTGGCGTGCCTCGAAAACCGTGCTACCCTAAGGTTGTCCCCGAAATTGCCCGTCCCAGGATTTTTATATTATCATGCCATATTCATTGCATCACATCTCTGCATCCGTAGCTCCGTTTCGTGCGTATAATATGTCAAATTGTTCGTCCCGACGAGTACATCATTTCATTCCATTGCATCATTTTCATTTGAGCTCATCTTGATGCCCGAAATGCTGTTGGAAGAGTGCATGTTGATGTTAATCTCTTTGGCTGTTATAACTTCTGTTTTCTCATTTTTGCCATGATTGATGTGTGCATCCTATGAGGTTGAGCTCTACATGAATGTTGATCTATGCCATGCCATCTTTCCAGGGGTGTTAACCATGTATTTTTGTGAGTTGTGTGCTGAGTGTATCAAGCTTGCTAAGTAGGGTAGTTGTTGCTGTTTTCCTGACAGATTCTGTTATATTTTGTTGCTATGTTAACATGCTTCTACTAATCATTCTATGCATAATCTGGAGTTGTCCTATAAACATGTTTTGATCTACATGTCATGCTCTATCAATTCATGCCCTTGGTTGCAATTATAGCCTGCTGGAACATGTTCTTATCTTGCTCCAAAGTTGCTTGAAAATGTTGCTGTCAGCCTGTTAACATTAAGTTCACTTGTTCCCATGTGTTTTCCTAGTGATCTATGCACCCTATGACCTTGCTCTTGCCATGCTTAGCTTCATAAACATGCCTTCTTATTGTTGGTTGCCTTGCCATGCCATGTATTGCTCTGTGGTGAGTGGTTCAAGCTCACGAACATGCCTACTTATTGTTGTTACTGCCATGTATAAATCTGTAATATAACTTGCCATGTTTACATGGGTGCCATCATATTTTCTGTGCCCTTTTGGCTCTTGGTCAGTAAGGGACTTTTGATCTATGCAATTAGTAGATTCATGCCATGTCTTTGTTTGCCATGATAAGTTCCTGTAACATGTTGTTTGATAGCTCTAAACATTGCAAGATGTTCTTTCTGCTAAAGTTTGAAACTGTTATTATTTGCAATCTTACCATGTGTTTTTGAGCATGTTCTAGTTGTTTGTGGAGATAGCTCAATGTTCATGTTTTGTTGTGCTTTACGTGTACTTCATGCCCATGCCTTTTGTTATTATGTTGGGGTGATGTAGCATATTGTTTTGATGCTTGCAATATGCCTAGTTGCTGTTATGGACAGATTGTTGTTATGACTTGTATAGTGTGCGTGTGTTGCACCGTTGCTCCGTTTTGAGTGTGCTCTATATGAAACTTGCTTGATTTTGCATGTAGTTTCATATTATCATGTTGCATCCTTGTTTTGAGGTGTTTGCTTGATGTTTGGGTGCATTTTGCATCAATGCCATGTTTAACTTGTTTTGCTCATATCTTCTAGACCGTAGCTCCGAATCTAATGAACTTTATATGTAACTTGACTAGAATTTCGTGTAGATCATCTTGGTGCAACTTAACTTGCTGTTTAACAACTTGAACATAAGGTTTATTCAGTTCTGGACCAATTTCGAAATTTGCATATGAGGACTTACTGGAATTGTTATATGTTGTTCCCGGTCTCATTTAAACTTGCCTTGATGTGTTGTTCTTGTTTGCATCATCTCTTGCCATGAGTAGCTTCATGTAGCTTGGTCATGCATCATGCTTGTTGTGCATCATGTATTGTTCATGTGAGGTGTGTTTACCCATGTTGTGTGCCTCTTCTCGATAGTTCCCGTTTCGTTGCGATCGTGAGGATGCGTTCGTCTACGTGTGGTTCGTCTTCATGGCTTCATCTTCTTCATGGACTCGTTCTTCTTCCTTGCGGGATTTCAGGCAAGATGACCGCTACCTTGGATCATGCTAGTTGCTTCGCTCTATCGCTATGCTGCGTTGCCTATCACCTGTTTATCAAGCCATCCCATATTGCCATGAACCCCTAACCTTTGACACCTTTCCTATGCAAACCGTTGTTTGGCTATGTTATCGCTTTGCTCAGCCCCTCTTATAGCGTTGCTAGTTGCAGGTGAAGTTGAAGATTTCTCCATGGTGGACAGGGTTTATGTTGGGATATCACAATATCTCTTATATTATTAATGCATCTATATACTTGGTAAAGGGTGGAAGGCTCGGCATTATGCCTGGTGTTTTGTTCCACTCTTGCCGCCCTAGTTTCCGTCATACCGGTGTTATGTTCCCGGATTTTGCGTTCCTAACGCGGTCGGGTGATTTATGGGACCCCCCTGACAGTTCGCTTTGAATAAAACATGTCCAGCAAGGCCCAACATTGACTTTTACCATTTGCCTCACCACCACCTACTTTTCCCTTGGGAGTCGCTCTCTCGATGGTCATCTTTATTATAGCCCCACCGGGCCAGTGCTTGTCTAAGCGTTGGTCCAAACTAGAGCACCATGGGGGACCATTCCTTGGCAACTTGGATTTGTCGGTACCTGTACGCTTTGCTTATCCGGTCATCTTTATTTTAGCCCCGGCCAGTGCTTGTCTAAGTGTTGGTCGAACCGAGCCCTTCTTGAGGCCACCTCGGGAAACTCAAGTCTGGTTTTACTCGTAGCTTGTCTCATCCGGTGTTGCCCTGAGAACGAGATATGTGCAGCTCGTATCGGGATTGTCGGCGCATCGGGTGGTCTTGCTGGTCTTGTTTTACCATTGTCGAAATGTCTTGTAAACCAGGATTCCGAGACTGATCGGGTCTTCCTGGGAGAAGGTCTATTCCTTCGTTGATCGCGAGAGCTTGTCATGGGCTAAGTTGGGACACCCCTACAGGTTTTAAACTTTCGAGAGCCGTGCCCGCGGTTATGTGGCAGATGGGAATTTGTTAATGTCCGATTGTAGATAACTTGACACCAGATCCGAATTAAAACGCATGAACCGCGTGTGTAGCCGTGATGGTCTCTTCTCGGTGGAGTCCGGGAAGTGAACATGGTTTCTGGGTTATATTTGACGTAAGTAGGTGTTCAGGATCACCTCTTGATCATTGCTAGCTTCACGACCGTTCCGCTTGTTTCTCTTCTCACTCTCTTTTGCGTATGTTAGCCACCACATCATGCTTAGTCGCTGCTGCAACCTCACCACTTTACCCCTTCCTTTCCCATTAAGCTTTGCTAGTCTTGATACCCATGGTAATGGGATTGCTGAGTCCTCGTGGCTCACGGATACTTCAAAACCAGTTTGCAGGTGCCTATGTTACCGAGCAGGTGATGCAACCAAGCTCAAGGAGGACCTCGATGAAGATCTTGCCCTTTGTGTTGTTACGTTCTAGTTGATCAGTAGTGGAGCCCAGTTGGGGGTCGATCGGGGACCCTTTGTCGCATTTGGGGTTCTTCTTTTATTTTGGTTCCGTAGTCGGACCTTGATTGTATCTGGATGATGTAATGCTTTATTCATGTAATTGTGTGAAGTGGCAATTGTAAGCCAACTATGTATCTCTTTCCCTTATGTATTACATGGGTTGTGTGAAGATTACCTCACTTGCGACATTGCTTTCAATGCGGTTATGCCTCTAAGTCGTGCTTCGACACGTGGGAGATATAGCCGCATCGAGGCGCTAAGTTGGTATCGATGCCTTCCCGACCTTAGGAGCCCCACTGCTTGATCGTTTTTAGCAGCCGAGTTGTGTCTAGAAAAATGTTTTGAGTCATTTAGGATTATATATATCAGAGAGTTAGGAATTCTTTTTACTCCCCAGTCTCTTCATCGCTCTGGTAAGGCATCCCGACGTAGAGTTTTGACTCTTCTCTTTTCAAATTTCTCTAAAAAAAATTTTAGGATCACGCGGGTATCTTGGAATCGTTCCGATTGTTTTATGATGAGAACATTATCTTGGTGCCTCCTGTCAGGGGTTTAGTGGAAGTGTCCCGGGGAGTTGAGCTCTGAGGTGTCGTCGTCATAATTTTATCATTGCAGTTCTGGAATACCTGAGTTTAGTACGCCGACATTGAAAATCTCTTTTATGCAGTTGTTGGTGAGATGACCCCGATAACCCAGTACTGAGGTGAGTATGGGAGTATTGCCATGACTCGTATAACGGATGCTTTTTGAAGGTTGAGGTACACGATTTCCGAAGGTTTCTTGGTTATGTGTTGACGGATGGATACAGCTGGATGTAGGGATTGTTAGTTTGGGTGAGATATATTGCTTCCCCTGTATCCCCAACACCAGATTGCATAACCAGAAAGTTTCGGGAGTTTTATATGTGGGAATTCAAGTAGCTCCTAGAATATCTTTCCGACAGATGCATGATATGGGATTGGGTAAATCTCTATCATATGTTTGTTTCCGGCTTATTCTGCAAGCCAATCCTTTGTTTTGTTTTATTTGTGGTATTCGAGTTGCTTCAAAGTCAAATGTTGAAACCATACCTTTCCTAAACGGTGTTCTCATATTTCTATGGGAGTACTAATCCTATTGATCATCGAGATTGTCATGTCAATTCTTTTCCAACCGGCGTGCTTCTCTTCAAGTGGGTCCGATCATTCTCCCCATCCGCAAGATCATTTCTAAGTTTTCTCAACGGTGTTGGTTTCATCCGTCCCAAGTTGTCTTTGTTTTCCCCACCCTCCCACCCTTTTTCTTCAAGGACACAGATTTCTTAATCAAGTATCCATTTATTCATGTGAAGTCTCTTCACTCTTTTCAATCAATGTTCTGATCCGGTCATCCCTCGTGAAGATGCTCACGAGCTTCAAGTTCATCATCCTTCGTTCTTTTTTCTTCTCCGGTGGATTCAACTCAAGCTTTCAGTGTTGATCGTATTCCTTTCCTCATGTCAAATGCTTTCTCATGCCGGTGCACCTCTTAATCATTCACTTCTTCCTATTCATTTGTTCTGGAGTGCTGAAGATATCTCACAAGACTTGTGTTTCCATTCTCAATCCGTTCAAGATATTTCGAGGTTGTTATCTCATTCAAGCCATTTAATTCAACCGATGCAATCTCTCTTTAAAATCATTTCCAACGGTGTTTTCTTTTGAGTGGGCCCTAACCCACAGGTCTTTTTCCAGGATCTTACCTGACTCTTCTAATTATTCCGGAGCTATCCCAAATTCTTTTCCAAGTTTGATGTAAGAATGAATTTTCATCAGTCACATGCCTTCTCCAAGATTGTTTTGAAATTATTTTCATCTTTGGCTCAACCTTTCCTCTTTTAATTCTCCCGGAGTATCTCAACAATTCATGGTGGTTATCATCATCATTCTCAACATTTGAAGACCGAAGAAGGATTTCTCTTAAATCTTGGTCCATTCTCTTGAATATTCATGGTTCTAGCTTCATGCTATCCTCATAATTGTTTTCGATTGTGAGAATTCTTTTCAACCATCCGACGCATTTCAAGGGTGCTTCCTTTCTCGATCATCTGAAGGCCATCATTTCTGAATATTACTCATTCTCAGCTTTCAACTCTCGTTCTCGAATTATTCCGGTGCATCGTTCAAATAACCTCTAATTAGTTCATGGTCTCTTCATTCTCATGTATCTAAATCCCTTCAAGTATCTTCATTCGTTTTCAAACTCTTTCCGGTGAATTGTGCCCTTGCTACTCTCTTTTTCAAGTCTTACAGTGGATCGTTCAAGATTTCACTTCCTTTGTTATCATTTTAATTCACTCGTTGTTTCCAAATCCCATCGGTGGTTCCTTCAGATTCTTTTCCTTTGTTATCATATCAATTCATTCATTCTTTTCAATCCTACCGGTGGTTCATGAAGACTTTCTCAAGTTTTGTGCTATTCTCTCCTTAATCCTTTTCAAGAAGAATAAGTAGTATGCAAAATCCATAGCTTGTCGTCAATTTAATTTGATGAAGGATAAGCATATAATAAATCTTATTCTTATTTTCTCGAGGTGATTCAATTATTTTCTTCCGTAGATTATTCATGATGAATAAATTCTTGTTTACAAGTGATTCATCTTTCTTTCCGGAGTTGGTCATCATATCACATTCTCGGTTCGAGATGCTTCATCTTTTCTTTTCGGAGTTCCAAGTTTTCCGCATTATCGTCATGAAGCTCATTCTAAATCATTGCAAGGTACACCTTGTGTTTTCAACTTCTCCTTCTTTCCACCATCCTTTTTATACCGGAGTTTCTTCATGGTGGTTCCTCAAGGATTCTTTTCATTCTTGATTGTTCTTCAAGATTTCTCTCGTAGTTATGATCCGCCAAGCTATACTCTAAAATAAACATGATGCTCAACACATGTTTTGTTTTTGAAGCGTTCAAGTATTCTTTGTCTTGCATTCGAAGTGCAATTCTTTCTACCTTATCTTTTGAGGTGGTGTTATGTCACTCTTGACAATTTCCTTCTTGTTTCATGATTCATATGTTGTCAAGAATGAGGTATTTTAAATCCATCAATCCCTTTGTTGGAGTTATCTTGGGTTATATTTCACCTAAAGCTTTCCCTAAGGATTGTTGCTATTTATGGTGCTTATAAATGACCCAAGTTCTTCTTTATCCTCCCGGTGATATAGCTTTCTCGTCTCCTTGTTCGTATCAATGAAATTCTTTTCCCGTGCTTGGCAGGTTGTCGCCTCATAATTTGAGATGCATTCCTTAAGACCATATCAAGCTTATTCTTTTCGTTGTTGGTTTTTTTTCCAACAACTCCGTTCTAATCTTCTTGAAAGGGTGCTTTCCAAGCTCATTCGTGGCAGAAGTTGGCATTTCCTTCTCCGTTCTCTTATTCCGATGATCTATCTTCTATTCATCCGTCCCGGAGGCATTGTGAAGTTGCTCCTTAGTCCAATAGTCTCGTTTTGCCAAGATCATGTTCCTTTTTCCTTGGTTATCTATTTAACCGGAGTGTTGTGTCTATCGTTCCTCTTTTAACCGGAGTCTCATCCAAGTGCGTTCATTTTGCCAAGTTCAAATTCTATTCCTCCATTTCCAACCGGAGTGTTGTATCATCTCCTCAATATCATCTCATCCTATCAAGTTTTCCTTCTTCTTTCAGTCGGAGTGCTGCCCAAATTATATCAATCTTATTCCTTCTCTATCTAGTTTTAACCGGAGTGGTTTCAATATCTATCTTATCACTAAACCTCTTGGTTCTCATCATATTCCTTGTTCCTCTTGGCCAACGAATTGTTTGCAATCTTGGTCATCTCCGTTATTTTGTTTCTTTCAATGTGTTCAACCTCTCAAGGTTCTTTGGTTTCACTCATTGGTCAAAGAAGCAACTTAGTTTTACCTCTTCTCTTCCTCTTCCGTTTTCCCTCCTGTGCCATCCTAGATCTCGGGACGAGATCCTCTCGTAGTGGTGGAGTGTTGTAACGCCCCGGATTCGATGCGCCAGGTGTCCGCCAGTTATTCGCCGTCGTTGCCATGTCATTTGCTTGCGTGTTGCACTTTGCCATGTCTTCATCTGCATTTCATATCATGTCATCATGTGCATTTCATTTTGCATACGTGTTCGTCTCATGCATCCAAGCATTTTCCCAGTTGTCCGTTTTGCAATCCGGCGCTCCTATCTCACCCGGCGTCCCCTTCTTCTCTCCTGTTGTGAGCGGGTGTTAAACTTTCTCGAAATGGCCCGAGGTTTGCCAAGAAGCCTTGGTATAGCACCGGTAGACCGCCTGTCAAGTTTCGTGCCATTTGGAGGTCGTTTGATACTCAACAGTTAACAAGGGTAACCAAAGCCCTCTTTGTTTGCAGCCCAACACCCTTCAATGTGGCCCAAAACCCATCTAACTCCCCTCCATGCTCTTGGTCGTTCGATCACGATCGCGTGGCCGAAAACCGCACCTCATTTGGACTCTCCTAGCTCCCTCTACCTATAAAACTAGACCTCCCCTCGGATTTTCGCGCAGACCTAACCCTAGCCCCGCTCCTCTCCGCCGCCGGACATGTCCGCGTCGCGCCGGACATGTCCGCGCCGCCCCCCCTCAGCCTACCGGCGCCTACCACGTGGCGCGTCCACCGCCCGCCCCGCCGGCCCGTCGGGCCCGTCGCCCGGCCCTGGCCCGCCTCTGCCGCCGCCGCCGAGCCGACTCCGCCGTCGCCTCGCCTTGCCTTGCCCGCCCGCCCCGCGCGCCGCCGCCGGCCACAGCGCCGTCGTCGGGCGCGCGCGCCGCGCCGCGCACCGGCCCGGTCGCGAGCACGCCCTCGATGCCGCCGCCGCTTCGGCCTGCTGGCGCCGTCGCCCAGAGCCTCCCGAGCTCCTCGCCGAACTCCAGTGCCGGTGGCCGCGCCGCCAGCGCGGCGAGTGCCTCGGCACCGCCTCCACGCACGCCGTCACGGGCTCCGCCCCGCTCCGGCGCCCCGCGCCTCCTCTCCCCCGCCTCCGGCAAGATCCGGGGAAGGAGACCACTGATCTGCCATCTCCGGCCACTCCGGCGCCGTCCCCGTCGTCTCCGGCGAATTTTCCGGCATGCCTTGAAAACCGTGCTACCCAAAGGTTGTCCCCGAAATTGCCAAAGTCCCAGGATTTTTATATTATCATGCCATATTCATTGCATCACATCTCTGCATCCGTAGCTCCGTTTCGTGTGTATAATATGTCAAATTGTTCGTCTCGACGAGTACATCATTTCATTCCGTTGCATCATTTTCATTTGAGCTCATCTTGATGCCCGAAATGCTGTTGGAAGAGTGCATGTTGATGTTAATCTGCTGAAACTGTTATAACTTGTTGTTTTCTCATTTTTGCCATGATTGATGTGTGCATCCTATGAGGTTGAGCTCTACATGAATGTTGATCTATGCCATGCCATCTTTCCAGGGGTGTTAACCATGTATTTTTGTGAGTTGTGTGCTGAGTGTATCAAGCTTGCTAAGTAGGGTAGTTGTTGTTGTTGTTTTCCTGACAGATTCTGTTATATTTTTTTGCTATGTTAACATGCTTCTACTAATCATTCTATGCATAATCTGGAGTTGTCCTATAAACATGTTTTGATCTATATGTCATCCTCTATCCATTCATGCCCTTGGTTGCAATTATAGCCTGCTGGAACATGTTCTTATCTTGCTCCAAAGTTGCTTGAAAATGTTGTTGTCAGCCTGTTAACATTAAGTTCACTTGTTCCCATGTGTTTTCCTAGTGATCCATGCACCCTATGACCTTGCTCTTGCCATGCTTATCTTCATAAACATGCCTTCTTACTGTTGGTTGCCTTGCCATGCCATGTATTGCTCTGTGGTGAGTGGTTCAAGCTCACGAACATGCCTACTTATTGTTGTTCCTGCCATGTATAAATCTGTAATATAACTTGCCATGTTTACATGGGTGCCATCATATTTTCTGTGCCCTTTTGGCTCTTGGTCATTAAGGGACTTTTGATCTATGCAATTAGTAGATTCATGCCATGTCTTTGTTTGCCATGATAAGTTCCTGTAACATGTTGTTTGATAGCTCTAAACATTGCAACATGATGTTCTTTCTGCTAAAGTCTGAAACTGTTATTATTTGCAATCTTACCATGTGTTTTTGAGCATGTTCTAGTTGTTTCTGGAGATAGCTCAGCGTTCATGTTTTGTTGTGCTTTACGTGTACTTCATGCCCACGCCTTTTGTTATTATGTTGGGGTGCTGTAGGTGAAGTTGAAGATTTCTCCATGGTGGACAGGGTTTATGTTGGGATATCACAATATCTCTTATATTATTAATGCATCTATATACTTGGTAAAGGGTGGAAGGCTCGGCATTATGCCTGGTGTTTTGTTCCACTCTTGCCGCCCTAGTTTCCGTCATACCGGTGTTATGTTCCCGGATTTTGCGTTCCTAACGCGGTCGGGTGATTTATGGGACCCCCCTGACAGTTCGCTTTGAATAAAACTTGTCCAGCAAGGCCCAACCTTGGTTATACCATTTGCCTCACCACCACCTACTTTTTCCCTTGGGAGTCGCTCTCTCGAGGGTCATCTTTGTTTTAGCCCCCCCCGTGCCAGTGCTTGTCTAAGTGTTGGTCCAAACCGAGCCGCCTGCGGGGCCACCTCGGGGAAACTCGAAGTCTGGTTTTACTCGTAGCCTGTCTCATCCGGTGTTGCCCTGAGAACGAGATATGTGCAGCTCCTATCGGGATTGTCGGTGCATCGGGTGGTCTTGCTGGTCTTGTTTTACCATTGTTGAAATGTCTTGTAAACCGGGATTCCGAGACTGATCGGGTCTTCCTGGGAGGCGAGAGCTTGTCATGGGCTAAGTTGGGACACCCCTGCAGGGTTTAAACTTTCGAGAGCCGTGCCCGCGGTTATGTGGCATATGGGAATTTGTTAATGTCCGATTGTAGATAACTTGACAGCAGATCCGAATTAAAACGCATCAACCGCGTGTGTAGCCGTGATGGTCTCTTCTCGGCGGAGTCCGGGAAGTGAACCCGTCCCGCGATCCAAACGCCCCGTCCCGGATCGCCCCGTCCAGCTTTTCCCCGAGGTGAAAAAAAACTGCTAAGTCCCCGAAAATTGCACATTAACATGCCATGTTCATCGCATCACATCTCTGCATCCGTAGGTCCGTTTCGCGCGTATAATATGTCAAATTGTTCGCCTCGACGAGTAGATCATTTCATTCCATTGCATCATTTTTATTTGAGCTCATCTTGATGCCCGAAATGCTGTTGGAAGAGTGCATGTTGATGTTAATCTGCTGAAACTGTTATAACTTGCTGATTTATCATTTTTGCCATGATTGATATGTGCATCCTATGAGGTTGATGTCTACATGAATGTTGAACTATGCCATGCCATCTTTCCAGGGGTGTTAACCATGTATTTTTGTGAGTTGTGTGCTGAGTGTATCAAGCTTTCTAAATAGGGTAGTTGTTGTTGCTGTTTTCCTGACAGATTCTGTTATATTTTGTTGCTTTGTTAACATGCTTCTACTAATCATTCTATGCATAATCTGGAGATGCTCTATAAACATGTTTTGATCTACATGTCATGCTCTATCTATTCATGTCCTTGGTTGCAATTATAGCCTGATGGAACTTGTTGTTATCTTGCTCTAAAGCTGCTTGAAAATGTTGCTGTCAGCCTGTTTACATTAAGTTCACTTGTTCCCATGTGTTTTCCTAGTGATCCATGCACCCTATGACCTTGCTATTGCCATGCTTAGCTTCATAAACATGTCTTCTTACTGTTGGTTGCCTTGCCATGCCATGTATTTCTCTGTAGTGAGTGGTTCAAGCTCACCAACATGCCTACTTATTGTTGTTCCTGCCATGTATGAATCTGTAATATAACTTGCCATGTTTACATGGGTGCCATCATATTTTCTATGCCTTTTTGGCTCATGGTCAGTAAGGGACTTTTGATCTATGCTATTAGTAGATTCATTCCATGCCTTTGTTTGCCATGATATGTTCCTGTAACATCTTGTTTGATAGCTCTAAACATTGCAACCTGATGTTATTTCCTGATAAGTCTGAAACTGTTATTATTTGCAATATCTCCATGTGTTTTTGAGCATGTTCTAGTGATTTCTGGAGATAGCTCAGTGTTCATGTTTTGTTATGCTTTACCTGTACTTCATGCCCATGCTTTTTGTTATTATGTTGGGGTGTTGTAGCATGTTGTTTTGATGCTTGCAATATGCCTAGTTACTGTTATGGGCAGATTGTTGCTATGACTTGTATAGTGTGTGGGTGTTGCACCGTTGCTCCGTTTTGAGTGTGTTCTATATGAAACTTGCTTGTTTTTGCATGTAGCTTCATATTGCCATGTTGCATCCTTGTTTTGGTGTGTTTGCTTGATGTTTGGGTGCATTTTGCATCAATGCCATGTTTAACTTGTTTTGCTCATATCTTCTAGGCCGTAGCTCTGAATCTAATGAACTTTATATGTAACTTGACTAGAATTTTGTGTAGATCATCTTGGTGCATCTTAACTTGCTATTTAACAACTTGAACATAATGTTTATTCAGTTCTGGACCAATTTCGAAATATGCATATGAGGACTTACCGGAATTGTTATATGTTGTTCCAGACCTCATTTAAACTTGCCTTGATGTGTTGTTCTTGTTTGCATCATCTCTTGCCATGAGTAGCTTCATGTAGCTTGGTCATGCATCATGCTTGTTGTGCATCATGCCTTGTTCATGTGTGGTGTGTTTACCTATGTTGTGTGCTTCTTCTTGTTAGTTCCTGTTTCGTTGCGATCGTGAGGATTCGTTCGTCTACGATTGGTTCGGCTTCATCCGTTCGTCTTCTTCATGGACTCGTTCTTCTTCCTTGCGGGATTTCAGGCAAGATGACCGCTACCCTGGATCTCACTACTATCATTGCTATGCTAGTTGCTTCGTTCTATCGCTATGCTGCGCTACCTATTACCTGTTTATCAAGCCATCCCATATTGCCATGAACCTCTAACCTTTGACACCTTTCCTATGCAAACCGTTGTTTGGCTATGTTACCGCTTTTCCTCAGCCCCTCTTATAGCGTTGCTAGTTGCAGGTGAAGTTGAAGATTTCTCCATGGTGGACAGGATTTTGGTTGGGATATCACAATATCTCTTATATTATTAATGCATCTATATACTTGGTAAAGGGTGGAAGGCTCGGCCTTATGCCTGGTGTTTTGTTCCACTCTTGCCGCCCTAGTTTCCGTCATACCGGTGTTATGTTCCCGGATTTTGCGTTCCTAACGCGGTCGGGTGATTTATGGGACCCCCCTGACAGTTCGCTTTGAATAAAACATGTCCAGCAAGGCCCAACATTGACTTTTACCATTTTCCTCACCACCACCTACTTTTCCCTTGGGAGTCGCTCTCTCGATGGTCATCTTTATTATAGCCCCCCCGGGCCAGTGCTTGTCTAAGCGTTGGTCCAAACTAGAGCACCATGGGGGACCATTCCTTGGCAACTTGGATTTGTCGGTACCTGTACGCTTCGCTTATCCGGTGTTGCCCTGAGAACGAGATATGTGCAGCTCCTATCGGGATTGTCGGCGCATCGGGCGGCTTTGCTGGTCTTGTTTTACCATTGTCGAAATGTCTTGTAAACCGGGATTACGAGACTGATCGGGTCTTCTGGGAGAAGGTCTATTCTTCGTTGATCGCGAGAGCTTGTCATGGGCTAAGTTGGGACACCCCCGCAGGTATAAACTTTCGAGAGCCGTGCCGCGGTTATGTGGCAGATGGGAATTTGTTAATGTCGGTTGTAGATAACTTGACACCAGATCCGAATTAAAACGCATCAACCGCGTGTGTAGCCGTGATGGTCTCTTCTCAGCGGAGTCCGGGAAGTGAACACGGTTTCTGGGTTATGTTTGACGTATGTAGGTGTTCAGGATCACCTCTTGATCATTGCTAGCTTCACGACCGTTCCGCTTGTTTCTCTTCTCGCTCTCATTTGCGTATGTTAGCCACCACATCATGCTTAGTCGCTGTTGCAACCTCACCACTTTACCCCTTCCTTTCCCATTAAGCTTTGCTAGTCTTGATACCCATGGTAATGGGATTGCTGAGTCCTCGTGGCTCACCAGATACTTCCAAAACCAGTTTGCAGCTGCCTATGTTACCGAGCAGGTGACGCAACCAAGCTCAAGGAGGAGCTCGATGAAGATGTTGCCCTTTGTGTTGTTACGTTCTAGTTGATCAGTAGTGGAGCCCAGTTGGGGGTCGATCGGGGACCTTTGTCGCATTTGGGGTTCTTCTTTTATTTTGGTTCCGTAGTCGGACCTTGATTGTATCAGGATGATGTAATACTTTATTCATGTATTTGTGTGAAGTGGCGATTGTAAGCCAACTATGTATCTCTTTCCCTTATGTATTACATGGGTTGTGTGAAGATTACCTCACTTGCGACATTGCTTTCAATGCGGTTATGCCTCTAAGTCGTGCTTCGACACGTGGAAGATATAGCCGCATCGACGGCTCTAATACCAACTTGTCACGCCCAATATGCGACCCTATCCAAAAGGAACTCGAAGGTCCCACCAAGGATAGACCCGCATATTGAGACGCTTTCGCAAGGTGGATATCATTACATCAACATTACATAACAGATGGGGATACATACAAGACATACAATGTCACATGAATACAACAATACAATATACAAGAACAACATCTGACTACGGACGAATCATAAACAGAAACTCAAACAATATCCACCCTGCTAGCCCAGGCTGCCGACCTGGAACCTATCCCCTGATCGAAGAAGCAGAAGAAGAACTCAACGCAAGCAAGCATCACTATCGCGTCATGATCATCGCACAAACCACACGGCGTGGTGGAGAGGCGGCGCTGAGGCGCCTTCGCTGCTTGCGGGCGGCGGCCACCGGTGGTGGAGCTCGACGAGGAGCTCGGGAGGCTCTCGGGCAACGACGGCGCAGGCCAGCGGGCGGCGGCGCTGAGGGCGGGTCCGCGACCGGGCGGGCGCTGGCGGCGGGCGGCCCGCGCGGCGGCGCTGGTGGTGGCGGCGAACGGTGGCCAGCGGGGCAAGGGGCGAGGCGAGGTGACGGCGGAGTCGGCTCGGCGGCGGCGGCAGAGGCGGGCTCTGGGGCAGGCGACGCTGACGGGCGGCGCTGGGACGGCGGACGCCACGTGGCGCTGGTAGGCTGAGGGGGGCGGCGTGGACATGTCCGGCGCGACGCGGACATGTCCGGCGGCGGAGAGGAGCGGGGCTAGGGTTAGGTCTGCGCGAAAATCCGAGGGGAGGTCTAGTTTTATAGGAGAGGGAGCTAGGAGAGTCCAAATGAGGTGCGGTTTTCGGCCACGCGATCGTGATCGAACGACCGAGAGCATGGAGGGGAGTTAGATGGGTTTTGGGCCAATTTGGAAGGGGTGTTGGGCTGCAAACAAAAGAGGGCTTTACGGTTACCCGGTTAACCGTTGGAGTATCAAACGACCTCCTAATGGCACGAAACTTGACAGGCGGTCTACCGGTGCTAGACCAAGGCCGCTTGGCAAATCTCGGGCCATTCCGAGAAAGTTTAACACCCGCTCACAACAGGAGAGAAGAAGGGGACGCCTGGTGAGATAGGAGCGCCGGATTGCAAAACGGACTACGGGGAAAATGCTCGGATGCATGAGACGAACACGTATGCGAAATGAAATGCACATGATGACATGATATGAAATGCCGATGATGACATGGCAAAGTGCAACACACAAGCAAATGACATGGCAACGACGGCGAATAACCGGCGGACACCTGGCGCATCGAATCCGGGGCGTTACACATAGCAACCACCCGTTGCTCCGTTCGTGCCCTGCGACATCGGAATGGTCGATGTCCAAACTCCGGCCGCCGCGGACGTGCTTGCCTCCGTCGTCTCCGGCCACCCCAGCACCTGCCCCCACCACCTTGTTCATTCCGATACAATCCCCTTGTTCATTCCGATTCAAAGCAAACTGTGAAGGGGGTCCCATAAATCACCCAACCACGTAAGGAACGCAAAGTCAAGGAACATAACACCGGTATGACGGAAACTAGGGCGGCAAGAGTGGAACAAAACACCAGGCATAAGGTCGAGCCTTCCACCCTTTACCAAGTATATAGATGCATTAATTAAATAAGAGATATTGTGATATCCCAACGTAATCTTGTCCATCATGGAGCAATCTTTGACTTCACCTCCAACTAACAATGCTATAAGAGGGGCTGAGCAAAGCAGTAACATAGCCAAGCAACGGTTTGCTAGGAAGGGCGAAAAGGTTAGAGGCTGACATGGCAAATTGGGAGGCTTGAAGAACAAGTGATAGGTAGCGCAGCATAGCGATAGAACGAAGCGACTAGCATAGCAATGATAGTAATGAGATCCAAGGTGACAGTCATCTTGCCTGAAATCCCGCTAGGAAGAAGAACGAGTCCGTGAAGAAGACGAATGGGAGTAGTCAAACGAATCCTCACAATCGCAACATTACCGGAACTAAGAAGCAACACCGGAAAGAAACAAACAATATGGTAAACATACAAGCATAAACATGGAAATTTGCACAACCAAGTATGATGCATGTCCGGTTTAAAGATCATGGCATGGCAAAGTGCAACAAGCAATACTACAAGTTAAGTGGAGCTCAATATGCAACGAGTTGCATATTGAGAAAACACCACATGCAATTATTTAGTTTGATCTCATTATAAGATACTCAACAATATTAAATGTCTTTAAAAATGGCAAGGGGTGAAGCATAATTAAACTAACTATTTAGGCAAGTTTAAATGAGGCCAAAACAACAAACAACAATTCCGGAAAATCCCCTTATGCATATTTCGAATCTGATACTGTTCAACCCTAAACACATTTTAATGATGTTAAACAGGAAAATAAAGTGCACCATGTTAAACTAGGCATTATTCCACCCCGGAGTTCGGACAACGGGGAAAATGCTCGGATGCATGAGACGAACACGTATGCAAAATGAAATGCACATGATGACATGATATGAAATGCAGATGATGACATGGCAAAGTGCAACACGCAAGCAAATGACATGGCAACGACGGCGAATAACTGGCGGACACCTGGCGCATCGAATCCGGGGCGTTACACATAGCAACCACCCGTTGCTCCTTTCGTGCCCTGCGACGTCGGAACGGTCGATGTCCGAACTCCGGCCGCCGCGGACGTGCTTGCCTCCGTCGTCTCCGGCCACCCCAGCACCCCCCACCACCCCCTTGTTCATTCCGATACAATCCCACTCTCTCGCTCCTGCTCTATTTTATTGCATTAGGACAACAATGATACAACTGTTACTTGTTGCGGTAGTTGAACCCCTTTATCCTCTGCATGACCTGTCATTGCCACAGTAAATAGATGAAACCCACTAGCATGAGTAGGAATTGTTTGAGCCCTGATGTGCTACTCATTCATGCTTGTTTGTCATGCCTGCTACTCCTTAGAGTTGAGTCAGGTCTGATTCATCGGGAATGAATTGGAAAGTGGTGAATATGTCCTACTGTGTGTGAGCTAAGTGTGTGAACACGATTTGGTAAAGGTAGCGGTGAGTGGCCATGTAGGAGTACATGGTGGGTTGTCTCATTGAAGCCGTCCTCAGGAACTAAGTTCTGTGTTTGTGATCCATGAATAGCTACTACCACGCATATGAATGCTTAGGTGCCCCTCTCGACTTATTAATCAACCTGATCTCCGTCCAGGAGTTGCAACTAGTTTCTGGAGTTTGTAGGTAGTGTTAGTAGTCTACCAAGTGGCACCCGGTACAGGTGGGCTTGGGACAGACTAGGCACAGTGGCCCGGTGTACCAAGTGGCACCTGGATGGTGGGCTTGGGAACCCTGCACACATCGTTTGGGGCCGTGAGTGACACCCCGGCCGGATCTCCCTGCGGATGGAACCCGAATAGGCGATAAACCTGGACTAGAGACTTGTGTGGTTAGTCAAGTCGTGGCCGACTCCCTCGCCAGGCTTGCGCTTGAAGGTTGCCGAGATACACGAGGTGTACATGGCGGTAAGTGGCGAGAGCATGTGTGAAGAAGTACACCCCTGCAGGGTTAATATGATCTATTCGAATAGCCGTATCCGCGGAAAAGGACTTCTGGGTTGCCTGTACAGTTCATAGACAAGTGAAAGTGGATACTCTAAAATACGCAGGATAAGAGTGAGTGCTATGGATGGCATTCTCGTAGGGAGACGGGAGCGGATCCATAGTGGTGTATTGATATGGTGAATATGTGGTCTCGTGTGCGCCACCTCGAAAGAGTTACATTGCAATCGTAGTTCAGGATAGCCACCGAGTCAAAGCTGGCTTGCTGCAGTCAAACTCCACCATCCCCCTTGTTGATAATGATGCATATGTAGATAGTTCTGATGTAAGTCTTGCTGGGTACATTTGTACTCACGTTTGCCTATTTTATGTTTTTGTAGAGAGACTTCAGTCTAGCTAGTAGTTCCACGTGGAGTTTGACGTTTAGCTTGTTACCTCTGCTACGATCTTGTGCCCTCGGCAGGATCTGGTAGATAGTCAGGCTTCTCAGCCTTTTTCTTTTGTAGATGTCTGTACTCAGGCATGTTAAGCTTCTGTTTGTGCTTGACGTGTTTGCTCTGAATGTTGGGTCGTGAGACCCATGTTTGTAATATCTCGCTCCTCGGAGCCTAATGAATAAATATTTGAGTTGTAAAGTCATGTTGTGATGCCATGTTGTATTTGCACATATCGAGCATATTGTCTGTATGTTATTGAAATGCTTGGTATGTGTGGGATCGACTATCTAGTTGTTTATCCTTAGTAGCCTCTCTTACGGAAATGTCTCCTAGTGCTTCCTTTGAGCCATGGTAGCTTGCTACTGCTCTGGAACACTTAGGCTGGCTGGCATGTGTCCTTCTTCGTTCTGTAGGTCCGTTCTTCGGGAAATGTCGCGATGAATACCGGAGTCTGTTAGCCGCTTCTGGCCAGTTCACGGAGTCTGCTAGACCAGTGCTACATCCTGGATTCACTTTCTGATGACCGACACGTTCGATCTTTGGGTCATGGATGCTGTCCTGTAAGTGTGTGCCACTTTGGGTTTACGACTAGCCATGTCGGCTCGGGCTCCTTATCATATGGATGCTAGCGACACTATCATACACGTGTGCCAAAAGGCATAAGCGGTCCACAGCAAAGGTAAGGCGACACCGTGGGGATACCGTGCGTGAGGCCGCAAAGTGATATGAGGTGTTACATGCTAGATCGATGTGGCACTGAGTCGGGGTCCTGACATATTCTTACCCTCCTTCCTTCTTTTCTTCTCCGCGTCCCTACTCAACTCCCTCTTGACTCTCTATGTACAGGAAACCGCCATGGATGCCCGAATCTTACGGCGACCTCGACCTTCAGGCCACCCAGACGCGCCCCTGCTTCCTCGACCTCCTGACCCCTCACGCTCGAGCCACAGGAGACGAGCACCCCGCAGCAGCGCTCGACCCCGCGCTCGTCTTCTAGCCCGGATGGCCACCTCGCCAGCATCCCAGGGCTCAAGCTCAGCCGCTGCCTGCGCCCTTGCCAAGACCTGCCGCCGCTCGCGCCTACCGCCGGCCGGCCACGGCCAGGTTGCCTCGCCTCCTCTCGCTCTCACTCCGGCCCTTTCTCTGTCCCTCCCACTGTCTGAATTTTCCCTGCCATGGCCCTGCAGTTCCTCACCGCCTCGGAGCTCCCTTGCGCCACCGGATCAGAGACCCGTCGCCCGGACCTGCCCGTTCTCGGCGCTTCCGTCACCGTCCAGCGCCCGGCCCCTCCGCCCCGTCTCTAGTCCCTCGCCCTACGCGCCAATTTCACCGTCGTCGCTTCCCTGCATCGCCGCTGCCTGCCTCTGCCTGCATCCCCTGCTTCACGAATGAGGCCCGCCTCGCGTTGACCGGTCCAGCGCCAGCGTGGACGAGTACCGCATCGCCCGCGCGAGCCCCTCTCTGCTTCGCCTTTGCCGTGGGCCGCCAGATCCGCCCCGTTGGACCTCGCCACCGAGCCAGGCCGAAGCTCATGGGTGAGGCCCCCAGCGCCTCCTTTTTTTTCCTTCTGTTGGGCCTGCTCCAGCCAATTTCGGCCTGTTTAGGTTTTTTTATCAGTCCGGCGAATTTGTCTAATTATCCAGTGAATGACAGTTCTGCAGAAAAACACTGTTTGTTCATGCATATAATATCTCATTAACCGTGCATCGGATTAAAAAGAATTAAACATGCAAAATGCTTAGGTTTCTGTCTAGTTTCACATTATGCAACTTCCATCCATGTTTAAAATTTTTAACTTGTTGTTTGCTTTAATTTGCATAAATAACATACTGAAATGGTTTATTTCATAACTAAATAATCGTTGCTCGGTTTTAAATAAACTTTATATGTAAATGGGGTGGAATAATAACTAGTTTAACATGGTGCACTTTATTTTCCTGTTTAACATCATTAAAATGTGTTTAGGGTTGAACAGTATCAGATTCGAAATATGCATATGGGGATTTTCCGGAATTGTTGTTTGTTGTTTCGGCCTCATTTAAACTTGCCTAAATAGTTAGTTTAATTATGCTTCACCCCTTGCCATGTTTAACAACATTTAATATTGTTGAGTATCTTATAATGAGATCAAACTAAATAATTGCATGTTGTGTTTTCTCAATATGCAACTCGTTGCATATTGAGCTCCACTTAACTTGTAGTATTGCTTGTTGCACTTTGCCATGCCATGATCTTTAAACCGGACATGCATCATACTTGGTTGTGCAAATTGCCATGTTTATGCTTGTATGTTTACCATATTGTTTGTTTCTTTCCGGTGTTGCTTCTTAGTTCCGGTAATGTTGCGATTGTGAGGATTCGTTTGACTACTCCCATTCGTCTTCTTCACGGACTCGTTCTTCTTCCTAGCGGGATTTCAGGCAAGATGACTGTCACCTTGGATCTCATTACTATCATTGCTATGCTAGTAAACCCGTTCTATCGCTATGCTGCGCTACCTATCACTTGTTCTTCAAGCCTCCCAATTTGCCATGTCAGCCTCTAACCTTTTCGCCCTTCCTAGCAAACCGTTGCTTGGCTATGTTACTGCTTTGCTCAGCCCCTCTTATAGCATTGTTAGTTGCAGGTGAAGTCGAAGATTGCTCCATGATGGACAAGATTACGTTGGGATATCACAATATCTCTTATTTAATTAATGCATCTATATACTTGGTAAAGGGTGGAAGGCTCGACCTTATGCCTGGTGTTTTGTTCCACTCTTGCCGCCCTAGTTTCCGTCATACCGGTGTTATGTTCCTTGACTTTGCGTTCCTTACGTGGTTGGGTGATTTATGGGACCCCCTTCACAGTTTCCAGAGCCCGAGGGTCATCTTTATTTACCCCGGGCCAGTGCTCCTTCGAGTGTTGGTCTGAACCGGGAAGACTGCGGGGCCACCACGGGGCAACTCGAGGGCTGGTTTTACTCGTAGGTCGACCTATCTGTTGTGCCCTGAGAACGAGATATGTGCAGCTCCTATCGGGATTTGACAGCACATCGGGCGGCTTTGCTTTATTGCTTTACCATTGTCGAAATGTCTTGTAAACCGGGATTCTGAGACTGATCGGGTCTTCCTGGGAGAAGGAATATCCTTCGTTGACCATGAGAGCTTGTGATGGGCTAAGTTGGGACACCCCTGCAGGGTTTAAACTTTTGAGAGCCGTGCCCGCGGTTATGTGGCAGATGGGAATTTGTTAATGTCTGGTTGTAGATAACTTGACACCAGATTCGAATTAAAATGCATCAACCATGTGTGTAGCCGTGATGGTCTCTTTTCGGCGGAGTCCGGGAAGTGAACACGATTTTGGGTTTTGTATGAACGTAAGTAGTTTCAGGATCACTTCTTGATCACTTCTAGCTTCTCGACCATTCCATTTGCTTCTCTTCTCGCTCTTATTTGCATAAGTTATCCACCATATTTTTCTTAGCCGCTGCTGCAACCTCACCACTTTACCCCTTCCTTACCCATTAAGCTTTGCTAGTATTGGTACCCATGGTAATGCGATTGCTGAGTCCTCGTGGCTCACAGATTACTACAACAATAGTTGTAGGTACAGGTTATGCGATGATCATGACGCGAGAGCGATGTTTTCTTGTCTTGGAGTTCTTCTTCTTCTTCTTCGATCAAGGGATAGGTTCCAGGTCGGCAGCCTGGGCTAGCAGGGTGGATGTCGTTTGAGTTTTTGTTTGTCTTTCATCCGTAGTCAGATGGTGCTCTTATATAAGATGATGTTTTATTCGTGTGGCATTGTATGCCTTTTGTATCTATCCCCATCTTTTATGTAATGTTGATGCAATGATATCCACCTTGCAAAAGCGTATCAATATGTGGTTCTATCCTTGGTGGGAGATTCGGGTATCTTTAGGATAGTATCGCATATTGGGCGTGACAAAACTGCTTGAAGATACGCCGAGAGGTTGGGGCCTGAGCTCCGCCAAGATTCAGCGATAACACGTGGCTCCGGGAAGCCCCCAGCCCCCTCGTCCTAATAATGGTCGTCATTCCTTCTTGGACGCGGCGGTAGTGCAGGAAGTCCTGCGTTACCCTGGGGGCAGTCCTCGCAAGGCTGATCCCTCCAGGCGCAATCGCGAAGCTAGTGCGTTCAGGCGCCCTCGCGAGGCTGGTCCTGCCAGCGATCCTCACGAGGTCGGTCACGCCACTCCTGGCGCGGGCACGGTCGTCCCATCGTCCTCCACCACGTCCTCCTCCTCGGCCGTAGTGTCGGTCGTTGCGCTCGGGGCGTCGACCGAAGCATCCTTCTCGAACGGCCCTAAGCTCCTCGCAATCGTTGCTGTTGTGTGTGTGGAGGTTGTTGTAGGCACACAATGGTTAGCTGCCCTTGGACGACTCCGGCTGGTCCCTGTCGCGCTTCGTGTCTGGTTCCAATGCGAGCACGGCCAATCCCTTGTGCTTCACATCCTTGGCATTGGTCTTCTTTTCTTCCGGGTCGGCAGCTTGGACCTCGAGGAGGTAGAGGGGCGCCCCTCTTCAGCTCTTGCACACTTGGTCGCCAGGTTGAACAGCTCCAGGGATGTGCACAACTCCTCGTGGATGGCGAGCTCCTCCTTCATCTTGACATCACAGACGCCATCAGAGAATGCTGAGATTATGGCCTCGTCCATCACCTTGGGTATCTTGAGGCAGACGTTGTTGAACCGCTGGATGTATTTCTGCAGGGTCTCCTCGGGCTGCTGCTTGATGCGGCGCAGGTCACCCGCGGCGGGGTGGAAGTCGTGAGTGCCCTGGAATTTGGCGATGAAGCGGCTACACATCTCGTCTCAGGAGGAGATCGAGCCGGGAGGCAGGTTCAGGAGCCACGAGCGAGCACCGTCCTTGAGTGCCATGGGAAACCAATTCGCCATGACTTTCTCGTCGCCTTTGGCCGCCTCGATGCTCAGCTCGTAGAGCTGCAAGAACTTCGCGGAGTCAGGGGTGCCGTCATAGTGAGGACGCTGGTTCGGCTTGAACTTGCCCGGCTAGGCGACGCTACATAGCTCGGGGGTGAAGGCACGGCAGCCTACTGTGGTCACCGGCGCCTTTGCTGGCGCGGAGCTTGTTCTTGATGGTACCCGCGCATCGCTGGCATAGGCAGTACACGGTTTTCTCCCACCGGTGCAGGGAGCACAGGGGCGCCTTCTTGAGGCCGAGGGATTTCTTGATAGCTTCCTTCTTCTAGCGTGGGCGCCGGACGCAGTGGGTCACGCCCAGGGGCCGCGCGCCTTGGCGCCAGGGTGCCGTCTTGGGGCAGAGGTGGTGGAGGCGCTCCATGAGCCACGTCGCCCGTACCTGGCGGAGGGTGAGGCAACGAGAGGGACTGCGCAGGAGAGCCCCCTACGGCGCTGACGAGGTCGGTGATGCGAGCGAGCTATTCTTCGTAGAGGTCATCGACGGGGCGGTAACACAGGAGCTCGCGTGCCATAAGCAGCGCGGCCTACATGTCCGTGGTGGCGGGACGAGCGTGGGACGACGAGCCGACTGGGGTCAGCGACGGAGTGGCGGTGCGGCCATCCCACTGCACCGAGGGGTGCAGTGAGGATGCTTGTTGCTCGTTCCCGCCCGGGCCGGTGGCGATGTTCGTGGCAGGTGACGGAGAACGACAGGAGGTCCACCGACAGGAGCCGTCTGGGCGACGCATGCGGCAAGAGCGTCCCGGCGCTCAGCGCGGGCTCGGCGGGCGTCGAACATGGATGCGACGAAGCGCTAGGACACGGATCAGAAGGAATACTTCGGCGCACCCCTACCTAGCACGCCAAATGTCGGATTCAGGGTTCCGGCAAAACCCTTGAGGTTCGAACACTGGGGTGCGCACGAAGATTTTCCCCCTACTGAATCTCGCTCTCAGCCTCGCCGTGATCTCTAAGCTTAGCTCGATGAACTCACAACACAAGAGACACAAGATTTATACTGGTTCGGGCCACCATTGTGGTGTAATACCCTACTCCAATGTGGTGGTGGTGGGTTGCCTCTTGGGCTGATGATGAACAGTACAAGGGAAGAACAGCCTCCTGAGGAGAGGTGTTCTTGTGCTTGGTGGATGCGAAGATGAACTGAGTTGGTCTCTGGAGGTCAAGATCCGTTCTCGATCTGTCTACCTCCTACTGTGGTGGCTAGTCCTATTTATAGAGGCCCTGGTCCTCTTCCAAAATATTGAGAGGAAAGGGATCCAACAACGACCAATTTGAAAGGGGACAACTAGTACAAGCTATCCTGACTAAAGGTGGTCTTCACCTGTCAAAGGCGCTGATAGTGACGCCGTCTTGGGCTCCACAATGACCTCTGTCCTGCTGGTCTTGGTCTTGTTGCATCGATATGGGAACCTTTGCTTGATGCCTCGGTACTCCGCGCCTGCACTTGCCCCCTTAGCACCAAAGGGGAAATGAGGACACTGCGCGTGCTGGCGCCCACCTGGCCTTGGTCGTCACGGCTTGCATTACGGGAACCTCACGAGGTACCCCTCTCCTTGATCTCTCCGCCCCCTCACGAGCTTGCCTGGTGAGGCCGCTCCTGAGGAGGCCCTGTTTCGTCCACCTCATGAGGCTTGGCCCCTCACGAGGGTCTTGAGTGTTGGTTGACGAAGACCGGCTGTACTGGGCCACTGGTGGAGCCATGCCGTGGGTCGCAGGCAGGCAAGTCTGGGGACCCCCATTCCCAGAATGCCGACACCTCTGTTTGACCTAATTCCGCTCCTATAAATTCTCTAAAATCGGGAAACCAACAGAGAGCCACCCGAAATACTTTTTTTGCCGCCGCAAGTTCCTGTTCTCGTGAGATCCCATCTGGATGCCTTTTCCGACACTATGTAGGAGAGGGATAAATCATGGAGGGGCTCTACATCAACCTTTCTGCCCTTATGATGATGTGTGAGTAGTTTACCGTAGACCTACAGGTCCATAGTTAGTAGATAGATGGCTTCTTTTCTCTCTCTCTCTCTCTCTCTCTCTCTCTTTGATCTTCAATACAATGTTCTCCTTGTTGTTCTTGGCCTTCTATTCGATGTTTGTTGGGATCCCATGAATTATGAGTTTATGATCATATTATCCATGAATATTATCTGTGTCTTCTCTAAACTCTTTTATGCATGATTATTATAGCCGTATATTTCTCTTCGACCTATTGGTTTTGTTTGGCCAACTAGATTGATTTATCTTGCAATGAGGGAGGTGCTTTGTGATGGGTTCGATCTTATGGTAATCAATCCCAATGCAAGAAAGGGACATGCCACGTATTTGTATCATTGCCATTAAGGAGAAAACGATGGGGTTTATTCACGCATTTGTTTAATTTGTCTACATCATGTCATCTTGCTTTAGGCGTTACTCTGTTCTTTATGAAATTAATACTCTAGATGCATGCTGGATACCGGTCGATGTGTCGAGTAATAGTAGTAAATGCTGGCAGGAGTTGGTCTACTTGTCTCAGACGTGATGCCTATATATATGATCAATGCCTTGGATATCTTCATGATTATTCGCTTTTCTATCAATTGCCCAACAGTAAAAACATTACCCACCTTATGCTATTTTGAAGAGAGAGGCCTCTAGTGAAAACTATGGCCCTGAGTCTATTTTTATCATATATTAAAATCCAAAAATACCTTGCACAATTTTTCAAGAGTGACGGATGTTGGGTGCAAGGATTTGTTATCTTGTGTGCAGGTGCCGCTAACGAGGTGTTGCGTGGTTCTCCTACTGGATAGATAACCTTGATTCTTAACTGATGGAAATACTTATCTCTATTGTACTGCATCATCCCCTCCTCATCGGGAATCCCAATGCAGCTCACAAGCAGCATGGTGTACCGCATCTGATGCGTGGTAAAGGACATTAAGGTGCAACATCTCCTCCTTCAAGCGCTCGCTTTCCCTAACGATTTGAGCTTGTACCTCCGCCATCGAATATTTTTGGTGTTGATATCTTCCTAGGCCTTGGCCATCTGCTCGCGAAGCTTCACAGCTTCCGCATTGCATTTTGCCTAGTTCTCTACAGTTACCGGAGCCTCCAGGAGAGTTCCCACAGCAATCATTAGCCCTGCCAGAGCTTGAGCCGGCTACATCAAGAGCCAGTGTTGAAGTACCAGTCCCTGTCATGGCACTCGCCGCCATGGAGTTTTGAGCCGCCCCTATCCCAGCCAAGTTTTTGTTTCATGCCATGTAGACCGCTACATGACATGGAGGCTCATAGGCCTCCAGATCGATCTCGTCATCAGAATAGTCCCCAATTTTATAATCAAAAAGTGGAAGAATCGACTCGGTATTGCCGACCAAGGACTCATCGCCAAAGTAGACGAGAGTGTCACTACCAGATGTGGAATTACCTGCTAGGTCAACTCCATGAGTGAAACTGACGAAGATGTGAGCCCGGTCGGCTTGAGCTCGACTAGGTCTGGTGCCACGAGCCGGCTCGACAATGTCGGAGGAGATGTCCAACTCGGGATCATCTTTGCTGATTACGCCAATGAAGTCACGGGTATTGTCGAGGGGGACCCGGAACCCGCACTCGATTGAGTCGGCCTCGGCGCCGCAGCCTAAATCGTCGATGTAGAGGTTGCCTCAGCGACTCTTCATCGTATGGGCGATTGCGTATCCCTCAATCCCTAGGAGAGCACCCTCCAAGAACTCAACACCGCCATGCGTAGGCCCCATGGTGGGCACCAACACTCGTTGTTTTGTCATGGCAGATGTTCTCATGAAAGTACTAAGTCTGGAGGCCATCGCAACTAGGTGGTCGCTTGAAATGGGTTGATCGGGAATGAAGGACAGAAGTTTACCCAGGTTCGGCCACTCATGGTGGAGGTAAAGACCTACTTCTTGCTTGATTAATATTGCTGGAGATCTCTATCGAAAGTATGCCGATTCGCTAACTTACCTCTCGAGAGATTGCAACTTAGTCTTTTCGTCCTGGGGGCTCCCCTTTATATAACAGGTCGAATCCCTAGATTTACAATAGATTCCGGGTCGAAGTGACAACATGTATCCTACTCTAACTCCTACTCACCTTCCTTCCCAAGCTAAGGAAAGTATTCTATATGGGCCTCCTCTACAAGCCAGCTGTCTTTATTCCTTACGTGCCGGCCCAAATCTGGGTCACCTCATGGGCCCCCAGCCCTTTTCTTATCGTGCCCGTATGGCCCAGAGAATTGATGACTAATACATCTCCAACGTATCTATAACTTTTATTGTTCCATGCTATTATATTATCCATCTTGGATGTTTTATACGCATTATTATGCTATTTTATATCATTTTTTGGGAGTAACCTATTAACCTAGTTCCTACTGCCAATTCTTGTTTTCTCTATTTTTTGTCTTTCACAGAAAATCAATACCACATGGAGTCCAAATGGAACGAAATTTTTTGAAGATATTTCTTGGACCAGAAGACTCCTAGGAAGCTGGGGGAGGAGGCTAGAAGGCCCACGGGTGAGCCACAAGCTCACCAGTCACGCCCTAGGGGGGGGCGCCCTATGAGCTTGTGGCCCCCATGGCTCCTCTAACCCTAATCTCAACTCTGTAAATACCGAAATATTCCCCATATACCAGAGGGAGTACAAAAAATACTTTTCCGCCACCGCAAGCTTCTGTCCTCGTGAGATCCCATCTTGGTGCCTTTTCTGGTAATCTTCTAGAGGGGCATTCGATCACGGGGGGCTCCTCCATCAACCTTGTTGCCCTTTCGATGATGTGTGAGAAGTTTACCACAGACCTACATGTCAATAGCTGGTAGCTATGTGGCTTCTTCTCTCTCTTTGATCTTTAATACAATGTTCTCCTCGATGTTCTTGGACATCTACTTGATGTAATCTTCTTTTGTGGTGCGTTTGTTGAGATCTGATGAATTGTGGATTTAGTATTAGATTATCTATGAATATTATTTGAGTCTTCTCTGAAATATTTTATGCATGATTAATATGGATTTATATTCCTCTTCGATCTATTGATTTGGTTTGTCCAACTAAACTGATTGTTCTTGCAATGGGAGAGGTGCTTTGTTTTGGGTTCAATCTTGTGTTGTCCTCACCCAGTGACAGAAGGGGTAGCGAGGCACATATTTGTATTGTTGCCATTAAGATAGAAAGATGGGGTTTATTTCATATTGATTGGATCTATCCCTCTACATCATGTCATCTTGCTTAAGGCGTTACTCTGTTCTAGTTAACTAAATACACTAGATGCATGCTGGATAGCGGTCGTTGTGTGGAGTAATGGTAGTAGATGCAGAATCGTTTCGGTCTACTTGTCATGGACGTGATGCCCATATTCATGATCATTGCCTTAGATATCGTCATAACTATGCGCATTTCTATCAATTGCTCAAAAATTTACCCATCATTTGCTTTCTTTCAAGAGAGAAGCCTCTAGTGAAAACTATGGCCCCCGGGTCTATTTTTATCATATTATTTTCAGATATATAAAACCAAAAACGCAAAAATACCTTGCTGTAATTTATTTACCTTTACTTTATTTTGCACTTTTATTTATCTGTTATACCTATGTCTATCCGATCTCATCCTTGCAAGTAACCGTGAAGGAATTGACAACCCCTTTATCGCGCTGGGTGTAAGTATTTGTTTGTTTGTGTAAGTGCTACCACTGGAGACTTGTGTGTTCCTCCTACTGGATTGATACCTTGGTTCTCAACTGACGGAAATACTTGTCTCTACTTTGCTGCATCACCCTTTCCTCTTCAAGTGAAAAACCAATGCAAGCTCAAGAAGTAGAAGAAAGAATTCCTGGCGCCGTTACCGGGGAGAATATACATTAAGCCTACCATGTACCTATCATAAATTCTCATCTCTTGCATTTACATTATTCGCCATTTGCCTCTCGATTTCATCTCCCCCACTTCTAAAACGTTTTCAGAAAAATACAAAAATACTTGCCTATTCGTTTGCCTTTATGTCTTACTTGGTTTATTTGCTTGTTCGCTTGGTATAACTGTATGTTTATTCCAAATCAGAAAACAAAAAGCTTATGGATCGTCATCCACTTGCTAATATTTTTAAAAGATACAACTATGATGAACCAATTGCTAATGAGTTGAGTGCACTAGATTATCTTTATGAAGTTTTGCTTGAAATTAGTGAATCGGAAAATTGTGATGAAGTGCCAAAAGAGGAAATTTATGAAGTGCTTCACGATAGCTCCCTGAATGAAAAGAGTGATTGCAATGGTGTTATTATAAATTCTAATGTCAATTTTGCTAGCAATATGCAAAACCCCAAGCATGGGGATTGCAATGATCATGACTGAGGTGATTCTTCTTGCGATTTTGAAAATTTATTTAAGCCTCATAGGTATGCAATAATATTGAAAGTGGGTTTGGAAGAGAGTC
Source organism: Aegilops speltoides (assembly GCA_021437245.1). Taxonomy (NCBI): domain Eukaryota; kingdom Viridiplantae; phylum Streptophyta; class Magnoliopsida; order Poales; family Poaceae; genus Aegilops; species Aegilops speltoides. Next base: position 197,629,398 of record CM038142.1, on the reverse strand, counting down.
AAATCTAGGTAATAATGATCCCACCACTTTCGATAATGATCAATCCTATGAAATTTTTGATAAAAGTGGGCTTGGACAGGTCTTGACTTCATTTGATGATAATCCCACTATTTTGGAAGAGTGTCAAGTTTGCAGGTATGTGGATCATGAAGAGAAAAATTTATATAATAGCTATATTGTTTACTTTGATTCTGATCCTATATGTAATTATTATGAGAGAGGAAAATATGGTTGTAGAAATTTTCATGTCACTAAATTACCTCTCGTTATGTTAAGATTGCTATTGCTTCATTCTTCTTCCATGCATACGCTAGTTTTTGCTTGTCTTGATAATTTATTTGCTTATAAAATGCCTATGCATGGGAAGTATGTTAGACTTAAACTAGTTTTTCACATTCTACATGATGCTCTCTTCGTGTTTCAATTTCTATCTTTCATGTGAGCATCACTAAAATTATCAATGCCCAACTAAAAGGCTTTAAAGATTTAATTCATTCTTTCTAGGGTTCATCAAGATTCTTGTTGGTGGAGTTCAAGTATCTTTTCTTCTTGCGTCTCAATGTGCAATTAATTCTCCGTATTCTTTTGAATTGGAGTTTTGCATTTCTTCATTCTTCTCTGATATTAAAGCATTTGGTTGGGGCATAATTTCACCTCAAGTTTTGGGATGTTTTTCCATTCGTCCTCAACAAGATAATTCTTTTGTTGTTGATTTTCTCAACAACTCCGTTCAATTCTTCCTTCTATGGATGCTATCGAATTCATGGTGGAAGTTGTTGGTCACTCATCCGTTCTTTTCATTCCATTCATTCAATTATACCAGAGGCATTGTGTTGTTCATCTCATCAAGTGTCATGCCATCTTGTGAAGTTCATGTTCTATTCAGTTCCATGTTCAACTTGGACGCTATCTGAATTCTTACATTCGTATCCCTTTTCTATATTGTTCTAACCGGTGTGGTTTCAGAGTCTATCTTATTCCTTGATCTATTGATTCTCGTCATATTCGTCGTTCCTCGTTTCGACTGAGTGCTCTCGACTTTGTTCTTCTTCTCTCTTCAGCTCTTCTTTTACCTCATCCGCTGTTCCTCTGTCGCATTCCTGAGATCTCGGGACGAGATCTTCTATTAGTGGAGGAGAGTTGTAACACCCCTAGACCGATGCGCCAGGTGTCATCCATCCGGGTCCTCCCAGTTCTCTCTGTTGTCCGTTCTGAGCCCAACCACAACCACACATGCTCGCGGCACCTCTGAAATATTATTTTATAAGTGGCATAAAATGTTCTCGTAACGGGGTGAAACTTGGCGAGCGGCCTTATTATAGTGTAGGTAGACCGCCTGCCAAATTTCGTCGCATTCGGAGTCTGTTTGATAGCCCAACCATTAAACATATAGTCGCCATATAGTCGTGTCACACCCTGCATTTTGTAACATTTCATTTGCATTATTAAAGCATGAAAATTTGGACCAACAAAAACTTTTGCATTATTTGGCTTTTCTTTGGAGTTGGTTGTCCCTCTGTGATTTTTTTTCAAGTGCTCCTTAAAGTCAACTACTCCACCTTCTATATTTCATCTCGTTGCCCCAAACTTCTGCCCAATGACCATGCCATGTGTATAGTGCAATATAGAATTTTCTTACAAAAATAATTTGGCCAAAAAGTATTTTCTAAATTTAGTTTTCCAAAAACCCCTGAATTGGGATTTGCACTGCAAGTACTTGATTTGGGTTATGAAAAATATTTCAAAAGGTATATTTGAATCCTATTAGATGTAGGACTCCCATAAACCACAAAAATATAATTTTAAAAGTTATTTTACTATTTTATTTAAAAGCTTTTTCTTAAGGCCAGAAATGGTCTTTAATAGGGACAATTTATTTTATTGTTTTAAAAATATTTGACAAAAATTAGGGAAACTCAGTGGACATATATTTTCCATATATAAGAGTTTCAACACATGGTCATGTTCAAAATATTGGTCAAATCCTCAAAACCCTTTTCGGATATTTCAAGCTTTTGAAATATTTACAAAGGAAATTTTCTCCAAAAATTCCAAGAAAATTCTATCATCTCACATATGACATACTTGATGATCTTGACAAGTATCATGTCATGGAGAATAGTATAACCCCATGAAATCCCCTCAAAACCATTTCTGTCCATTTTGAAGTTTGAGCAACTTTACATTGCCAAACATGTCCAAATGTTCTCAAACTTGGTGCACATGCTCCAATGGTATAATAATGCATCTAGACCAAATGGCACAGGTTGGAGAAAAAGATATCTTGATCAAAGTGCCTCAAAACCCTCTCTGACCAGAATCAAATTTGAACTACTTTGTACTACCAACTTTCTCTCCTTGACCCCAACTTTTGTGATCATGTTTACATGACTAAATGAGGCCACCACACAAAGTGGTGCATCAAGGAGAAGTGATCTACTCAACTGGATCTACACAAGTCCATTCCTGCCAATTTTTAGGGTTTGCAAAAGTTGCATTGGCAACTTTGTCCAAATAAGCTCAAAATGGGTGGAAGGCCCTAATTATGTGTGACATCTCACCCAGTGGAGTCTCATGGCAAGTGGAAATTATTAACTTGCCCTAACCATCATCAAACACATTCTGGCAGAATTTTGAAATGCCAATTCCAGCCTCTTCCACTAATCTCCTTGAGCCCATCTTTTTACCACAACCCCTCCTCGTTCCTCTCTGTCACTTGGATGCTTTTCTGCCAGAGGAAGCAATGATGAGGGAGGGGGAAACCCCATTTGTCTTCTTTGGACAGCAGCTTCTCCCCTCTCTCTCAGCCTCCATCTCTCCCCTCAGCCCTCCAGCGCATCCAAGGCTCACTCCCACTTTTGCCCACAACCCCTGCAGCCTCCAGACACTAGTGGACGCGCGCGGACGCGGGAAAGCCGCGGATGCCGGCCAAAGTCGTGCTCTGGAGCACCTGGCAGGGCACCCAATCGTTGACACCATGTCTCCCGACCACCTCGAGCTTCCCCCGCGCGCCAGTCGATGCCCCTCGACGTACGCTCCACGCCAGCAGGCCACCCACTTGCTCCCGCGCCCTCCTCTCTCTCCTGCAGCTCGCGCCAGAGCGCCGCCCCACTCGGCCAATGCCCGCGCCACCCCTGTGGCCCGCGTGCAGCTCGTCCCGCTCCTCCTTTCTCTCCCTGGCACCCTACACCACTCCCACGAACACCCCCGAGCCCTCCATTTCCTCTCCAACGGCCACCCGAGCCGATCCATGGGCACCGTAGGCCACGCCACGGTGGACCTCGGCCAGCCTATATAAAGCGACCCGAGCCCTCTTTCGCTCCTGTCGCTCCCCACACTCCTAATCAACCTCCCCACCCCCATTCATCTCCAGAGCCGCCCGAGCTCGAGATCGAGCTCGAGCTCCGCCGCCTCGGCTCGTTGGCGTTCAGCATGTACAGGCCTCTTCCGCCCCTGTTCTCTCTCGATCTGGAACCGCAAGGCGTCGTGACCTTTTCCCTCTCTTCCCACTCGTTTTGCAGCCGGAGCGGCCGAAACCATCGACGCCCGAAGCACCTCCGCCACGTGACCTCGTTGCCGGCGAACCAGCTGCTCTCGCGACCGTCTCCACCACCACCCGAACGGCGACACCTCCCGAGTCCAACCGTACCACCCGCGCACCTCCCGTGCTCAGATCGCCGCGGCGCGAGCTCGTCGTGCCTACGGGCGGAGGTAGGCGGCGACGGCGTGGGGCCAGCCCGTCGACCTCACGCATACGGCGGGTGGGATCCACCGTCGAGTTTAAAGCAGCAGCAAGACACCGTTCGCCCGTCGGCTAAAGGCGATTTCGCCTTACGCCTTCGACGTGGCGGCCAGCGTCAGGCTGGTTTCTCCCCAGGCCTGCTGCCGTGGCCTCTCCGCCCGATGTACGAGCCGTTTTTCTTTTCTTTTTCTTCCTGTTTTACGAAAATTCCACAGGGTAAAATATTTATCCAAATGGAATAATTCCAACTCCTAACATACCAGAATAATCCCACCTATTTATTGATGTAACTTTCATGCACATCCATTACACTTTTCTGCTCTGTTCAAATTTAAATTCAAATATGAACAATAGAACCTCTGCTTCGAAATCCACAACTCTGTTTCCCTAGCTCCAAATCCAAAACCAAGAATTTTCCCCTTCCTAGTTTTCCTCCTAGTATTTTACAAAAATAAGTTGACATTTATCTGAGCACTTTGACTTTTCTGTTTTTATTATTGTTTCATTTATCCGTTGTTTTATTGCGACGATTAGATCCCGTGTTTGACGAAGTAGTTGGAGAAGAAGGAGAGGAAGGGCCTGAAGACTTTGAAGACCAAGCCAACCAAGGCAAGCAGCCCTTTGACCATGTCTATGAAACCCTCTTTATGCATGCCATATATCTCTTTATTATTGTTGCATAGAATCATGATGAGATGGTGAACCACGTGGATTGGTTGCCTCTGTTACTTCCTCGTTGATACTTGCATTGTGCACGACCCTACCTTCTTATGAGGGTTATGCCGGTGGGAGTAGATAGGATGCTAAAGTAGATGCTACGCAAAAGGGATGGGTATATGCATGGTGATGGAGAGAAAGTATTTTCAATGGACTTTTCGAAAACCCCGTCGGGTGCCACTTATGCCCGAGGGAGATGATGAGATGGGTAACCACTTGATGACGAAGTGGTGTACCGAGGCAAGTGTGTGTGTTGTTTTCGAAAACGGATTAGATTTAAGATTTGATGACTGTCCCAACCTTACATGCGCAACCACTCTACCCTTATATGGGAAAGGGCATTATTGAGTACCTAGACCGATACTAGCTTGGGGCCTGCATTACTAGTGATGGGAGAGTTGTTGGTGCGCTCTCTCGGGACGGGGTCATGACAGGTAGGGCGGCCATGACCATCTTTATGGGGCACCAGACACACCGTTGGTACCCCGTGCCAGTGGTATGTGATAAATATGGGAGCAAGGCTCCAGGAAAATGTTATGTGAAATGTTGGGCGGGGCTACTGCCAATCGAGTGGACTCCATGTTAGTGTCATCTAGGGAAAGGTAGTGATTGGGTGCTTACCCCGGGTACTTGAGGTACCGCGGGTCGTGGCTGACATGGAAGTTCCCCGGATCTTGTGGGTACAGTGTGCAACCTCTACAGAGTGTAAAACTATTCGAATAGCCGTGTCCACGGTCAAGGATGGTTGGGCGATGCTGCTTAAACTATGTCCAGAGTTTTGCAACCATGTGTGTGAGCTGATAAAACTACTTGGGTCAAGTGAAAGGACTTGACATGATTGAGTTGGGTTGGTGCCCACTGTATTTATGTTGATATCTGTAACCTGTCCTCATGGTTACTTGAATTCACTTGATGCATGCCTTACAAAGTTGTTGAACATGTCAGTGCACTCAGAACTAGCCTTCTGCAAAAATTTACCTATATCATGCATTGTTGTATCTTGAACCAAAACATGGGTTGCTTGCGAGTACATTCAAAGTACTCATTGGCTTGCCACTGGTTATTTAATTGACCGGGCATGGAAGAACCGGAGTTGAAGAAGAGTTCTTTGGAGCGAACATGCGAACTAGGGCGTTTCGGTCGAGAATGCATGTAGGGTTATGGCAGATGGCATGGGTTCTACTTATCGACGAAGATTTCCGTTGCTTGTGTTTCATTTGATGTTCAGCCCTTAAGGCTTTATCAATGTAAGACTTGACCATAATGGTCACAATTTACGTAAGGCGGTATGTATGGATGTAAGACTCTTGTTATTCAGCTTACGTGTGTTCGGTGAGCATTGATCTCGGGATCCTTGTACACGTGCATTCGGTGATCTCGACTTATGGGTCTGGGTCCCCACAGAGCTGGTATCAGAGCCATCCTGACTGTAGGAAGCCTTAGTTAGCATGGACGTTAGTTAGAGTGAGACTATCCACGAAATTACCTGTATACCTATGCTTTCTGATAGTATCCCAAACATAGGTCACATTCCCTCTATTGACCCTTCCCCTTCCAGTTTTGTAGATGGCCGTCGTACCCGAGGACTTCCGTGACCACCGGATTTCCCGTGCTTCTTGAGGAAGTGCCAGTTCCCTCGAGCCCCCACCTTCTCCTACCACGAGCACTGGATCAACAGCACCAAGAAGGAGTATCACGTGGAGGTAGTCGTGAGAGCGAATGACTCCCCGACGAGCTGGTTCTTTGAGGGACCCCAGATGGCAACACTGCTCCTCGCCGTGGAGATTGCCGCCCTCAAGGTGCTGACTCGCCTCCGAGATCTCCTGCCAGAGATGGCAAGTGAGCCAGCCACTCGTTACCTGCCTTATAGTAAGGAAGGTGATGACGAGAGCAGCGCACCAGCCCCACCCTTGGACGAAGGACTTTCTTTCCGCTTCCAGACCTACTTCAGCTTGTGTGCCGATAGCCTGGCACAGCACCTGGCCTCAGAGTCGATGGAGCTTCGGAAGGAACTCCACGAGACCAATAAACTCCTCCGCCAAGCTCAGATAAAGGCGGACAGGATCAAGAAGGATGGAGCACCCCCTGGACAGCCCGTTGTAGCCTATCGAGGCGGGCGACCCCCACAGGTCACGCATGCCAAGGGATCATCTCAGCCACGCCATATGACGGCGAAGGAATATCGCAACCTCTTCACGACGCCATCGGCGAAGCAGCGCCGTGTTCAGCTCCTCCACTCCCCCACTCCCTCAAGTGACGAAGAGACTAAGACAGATGAAGATGAGGAGGAAGACCCAGAGGAGCCAGAATACCCGACCGAGCATTCCACCACTTAGACACCGTTCAGGACTAGGATAGGCCAGTCCGTAACCCTATGGTAGGATAGGTCGTGTACCCCTATGCAAAGTCGAGTCCTTGTAATGGTTCATATGAAACCATGTTGTGTTGTGTTTGCTTTCAACTTGCTTTGATGAAGTCGTACTTTCCCTTCGGGAACTTGTAAACGACTACATTCCCCATTTGGTTTTAATGCATGAGTTTGGCCCTTCTGGCCCTTGTTTAACTTAAATTTGTGTCACACCCACCCCCTTACTAGGCGTCCCATCTATATTGCTTTCCCTCATTTTATTTTCCCAATCATGAGACCTTGACCGCTCCAACAGGATGCCTGTTGTAACATGTACTGGTACCTCTACCCAGCAGCAAGAAGCCGGAGGTTCTGCTGAAGCAGGAGTCAGCCAGGACCAAGCCCAAGGGCAGACACCACCACCACCACCTCCTCCAAACATGGACATGGCTCAGCTTCTCCAAGCCTTCTGAGAGGAACGCCAAGCCAACACTGCAGCTCTCCAGATGATTGCTCAAGCTGTCAATCGCCAGCGGCGGGACACGGCAATGGACGTTCCACGTTGGTGGAGTTCAAGAAGCATGCACCACCCACCTTCATTGAGACTGCCGAACCCCTGGATGCAGAAGACTGGGTCCGCACCATTGAGGAACTACTGGCACTAGTCGGATGCAATGAGGACCGTGAGAAGGTGGCATATGCTGACCACTGCCTCGGGGGAACTGCCAGAGCTTGGTGGGATGGATTCAAGGCTATGCATGCCGAGCAAAACATCACTTGGGATAACTTCAAGGCAGAATTCCGCAAGGCCCACATTCCTTCTGGAATCATGGCCATCAAGAAGCGTGAGTTCCGAGCCACGAAGCAAGGTAGTAGCTTGTCAAGGAGTACATGCGAAGTTGGTGTTCTCTCAAGGTATGCCCCGAGGATGTCAAGACCGATCTTGCCAAAAGGGCGCTTCATGGAAGGCCTTAACCGGACTCTGCAAGACTTCGCTTGTTGTGTGTGACTGCCCGACCTTTCCTGATCTGGTGAACAAGGCACTCATGCTTGAGGACAAGTGACGTGCTTTGGATGACACTCGTAAGCACAAGATGATCAGCAAGGGTAGCTCCAGCAACCAGAAGCCTCGCCCATGGCAGCCAGCTCCGGTCAAGCCAACCTATCAGCAGCCAAGAGCTCCTGCACCCCGCACCAACTATTCACCTCAGCAGTATGCCAACCCCAGGCCAGCTTACAACAACCCCAATAACAATGCTGGCAAGAGCATCATCCCCAACCAAGTTACTTGCTTTGGATGTGGACAGCCAGGACATTACTCCAAGAATTGCCCCAACAAGAAGCCCGACGCCCCGCGCCCCAATGCGCAGAACCCAGGACAAGGCCGTGGAATGCCACCAAGGAACCAAGCTCCCCGCAACCTGCCCAACAACGACAAGGGTCGTGTGAATCATGTCACTGCAGAAGAAGAAGCCGGGAAGACCGGCCGTCATCTTTGGGTGCGTTCTTGTCAATTCAGCACCTGCAACTGTCTTGTTTGATTCTGGAGCCACACATTCATTTGTCACCCAAAAGTTTGCATTAAAAAGTGGCATGACCCCTACACCTCTGAAAAACCCTATGGCGGTACAAACCCCCGGAGCAGAGATGAGAGCCAAGATAGGATGTAAAGGAGTCAGGATTATCATTAATGGGGTAGACTTCCTAGCAGACCTTATCATCTTAGAATCACAAGGCTTGGACGTGATCTTGGGAATGGATTGGCTCAGCAAGCACCAAGGCTTGATAGATTGCGCCAACCGGACTGTCACTGTGACCAATGACCAAGGAGTCGAAGTTAAATTTGCGTCCAACCCCTCCTCTACTCAAGCTAACCAAGTCAACTGTCTGACTGAAGTTGGATTGGAGCAAGTGCCGGTAGTATCACGAATACCCGATGTTTTTCCTGATGAGCTACCGGGAATGCCTCCTGACCGAGACATTGAGTTCATCATCGAGCTCATACCCGGAGTGGGACCCATCTATAAGAAGCCTTATAGAATGGGATCGGAAGAGTTAGCAGAATTGAAGAAGCAGCTGGAAGAGCAGTTGAGGAAGGGATTTATCCGCCCTAGTGCCTCCCCTTGGGGATCACCGGTTCTGTTTGTGGCAAAGAAGGACGGTACCATCCGCTTGTGCATTGACTACCGCTCCCTCAATGAAGTTACAATCAAGAACAAGTATCCACTTCCCAAGATTGAAGATCTGTTTGATCAACTCAATGGGGCCAAGGTGTTCTCCAAGATCGACCTCAGATCTGGGTACTACCAACTAAAAATCAGACCCCAAGATATTCCGAAGACGGCATTTGTAACCAGATATGGCCTGTATGAGTGCACGGTCATGTTCTTTGGATTGACCAATGCCCCGGCTTACTTCATGTATCTCATGAATAAGGTCTTCATGGAATATTTGGACAAGTTTGTCGTTGTCTTCATTGATGACATTCTTGTCTTCTCGAAGACGGAAGAAGAGCACGAGCAACACTTGAGGATGGTCCTAGATAAGCTTCGAGAGCACCAACTGTATGCCAAGTTCAGCAAGTGTGAATTTTGGCTACGTGAAGTTGGATTCTTGGGTCATGTTTTAACTGAAGAAGGATTGTCAGTCGATCCCGCTAAGATTGAAGCCGTGACTAAATGGCAATCCCCAAGCAATGTGAAGGAAGTCAGAAGCTTCCTCGGACTCGCGGGATATTACCGCAAGTTCGTTGAAGGATTCTCAAGCATTGCCCGACCCATGACTCAGCTCTTGAAGAAGGACAAGAAGTTTTAATGGACGCCGAAGTGCGAAGAGAGCTTCCAGGAGCTGAAGAAGAGACTGACCACCGCCCAGTTCTAGCCACACCAGATATACACAAGGAGTTTGTGATATATTGTGATGCGTCAAGAACTGGACTGGGATGTGTTCTGATGCAAGAAGGCAGAGTCGTAGCTTACCTTTCAATGCAACTACGGCCTCATGAAGAGAACTATGCTACTCATGAGTCATGACCTTGAGCTAGCAGCAGTGGTTCATGCCCTGAAGACATGGCGACATTACCTCTTAGGGAAGCGATGTGAGATATACACGGATCACAAAAGTCTCAAGTATATTTTCACTCAAAGGAATTGAACATGAGGCAAAGAAGATGGCTAGAGTTGATCAAAGATTATGACCCCAGTGTTCAATACCACCCTGGGAAGGCTAATGTGGTAGCAGATGCATTAAGCAGAAAGGCTTGTTCCTTGAATGCTATGCTTAAGGACAAGCTACCTGCCTTGTACGAAGAACTTGAAAGCTTCGGGTTGGAACTAGTTGCACCAGGATTCTTAGCTAACCTTGAAGTCAAGCCGACCCAGATGGATGATGTTAAAGAAGCTCAGAAGGGACACGAGAGTATTGAAGGCATCAAGAGGAAGATCAAGGCGGGCAAAGCCCCAAGTTTCACAGAAGATGAGCAAGGAGTCGTGTGGTTTGGGAATCGCATTTGCGTACCCAACAAGATTGAGCTCAAGAATCTGATCTTGCAAGAAGCTCACGACACCCCATATTCCATCCATCCTGGAGGAACCAAGATGTATCAAGACCTGAAGGAAAGATTTTGGTGGCACGGGATGAAAAGGGAGATTGCCACCTATGTTGCAAAGTGTGATGTATGCCAAAGAGTCAAGGCTGAATATCAGCGACCTGCTGGATTGCTCCAACCACTCAAGGTTCCCGAGTGGAAATGGGATAAAGTCGGGATGGACTTCATCATTGGACTACCTAGGTCAAACAAGGGACATGACTCCATCTGGGTCATAGTCGATCATTTGACCAAAGTAGCCAATTTCATTCCTGTTAAGACCACCCATGATGGCAACCAGCTGGCAACTCTATACATCAACAGGATCGTAAGCCTTCATGCTGTTCCCAAGGAGATTGTGTCAGATCGAGGAACCCAGTTTACCTCAGGGTTCTGGAAGAAGTTCCAGGAGGCCATGGGGACCAAGTTTTCCTTCAGCACTGCTTTCCACCCACAGACCAGAGGTCAGACAGAACGAGTAAATCAGATACTCGAAGACATGCTCCGAGCCTGTGTCTTAGCATATGGAGCTAGGTGGGAAGACTGCCTCCCTTTCGCCGAGTTCTCTTACAACAATAGTTATCAATCGAGCCTTCAGATGGCACCATTTGAAGTGTTATACAGACGGAAGTGCCGCACACCCCTCAATTGGTCAGAGACCGGAGAAGGACTTGTCTTTGGGCCTGATATCCTTCGTGAAGTAGAAGAGCAAGTCCAGCTTGTCAGAGAGCGGTTGAAGACAGCCAAGTCAAGGCAGAAGAGCTACGCTGACTCATGTCATAGAGACATGAACTTCCGAGTTGGAGACCATGTCTATCTCCGGGTCACACCTCTCAAGGGAACCCAGCGATTCCATGTTAAGGGGAAGCTTGCACCAAGATACATCGGCCCCTTCAAGATCACTGAACAACGAGGAGAAGTGGCTTACCAGTTGGAACTTCCTCCTGAACTATCCGATGTGCACAACGTGTTCCATGTGTCACAACTCCGGAAGTGTCTCCAAGTTCCAGACAAGCCTGATCTTTACAAGGACGTCAATCACCAAGCCATTGACCTTCAGCCTGATTTGACTTACCGTGAGAGGCCCATCTGCATTCTGGATGAGGCTGAGCGACACACTCGAAGCCGCACCATCAAGTACTTCAAGGTCCAATGGAGCAACCACATCAAGCGAAGCAACTTGGGGCGTGAAGACTACCTTAGATCCGAAGTTTCCGTATCTCTTTAAAGCCTAGTTTAGGAATCTCGGGGACGAGATTCTTGTAAGGGGGGTAGGTCTGTCACACCCTGCATTTTGTAACATTTCATTTGCATTATTAAAGCATGAAAATTTGGACCAACAAAAACTTTTGCATTATTTGGCTTTTATTTGGAGTTGGTTGTCCCTCTGTGATTTTTTTTCAAGTGCTCCTTAAAGTCAACTACTCCACCTCCTATATTTCATCTCCTTACCCCAAACTTCTGCCCAATGACCATGCCATGTGTATAGTGCAATATAGAATTTTCTTACAAAAATAATTTGGCCAAAAAGTATTTTCTAAATTTAGTTTTCCAAAAACCCCTGAATTGAGATTTACACTGCAAGTACTTGATTTGGGTTATGAAAAATATTTCAAAAGGTATATTTGAATCCTATTAGATGTAGGACTCCCATAAACCACAAAATTATAATTTTAAAAGTTATTTTACTATTTTATTTAAAAGCTTTTTCTTAAGGCTAGAAATGGTCTTTAATATGGAAAAATTATTTTATTGTTTTAAAAATATTTGACAAAAATTAGGGAAACTCAGTGGACATATATTTTCCATATAAAAGAGTTTCAACACATGGTCATGTTCAAAATATTGGTCAAATCCCTCAAAAACCCTTTCTAGATATTTCAAGCTTTTGAAATATTTACAAAGGAAATATTCTCCAAAAATTCCAAGAAAATTCTATAATCTCACATATGACATACTTGATGATCTTGACAAGTATCATGTCATGGAGAATAGTATAACCCCATGAAATCCCCTCAAAACCATTTCTGTCCATTTTGAAGTTTGAGCAACTTTACATTGCCAAACATGTCCAAATCTTCTCAAACTTGGTGCACATGCTCCAATAGTCTAATAATACATCTAGACCAAATGGCACAGGTTGGAGAAAAAGATATCTTGATCAAAGTTCCTCAAAATCCTCTCTGACCAGAATCAAATTTGAACTACTTTGTACTACCAACTTTCTCTCCTTGACCCCAACTTTTGTGATCATGTTTACATGACTAAATGAGGCCACCACACAAAGTGGTGCATCAAGGAGAAGTGATCTACTTAACTGGATCTACACAAGTCCATTCCTGCCAATTTTTAGGGTTTGCAAAAGTTGCATTGGCAACTTTGTCCAAATAAGCTCAAAATGGGTGGAAGGCCCTAATTATGTGTGACATCTCACCCAGTGGAGTCTCATGGCAAGTGGAAGTTATTAACTTGCCCTAACCATCATCAAACACCTTCTGGCAGAATTTTGAAATGCCAATTCCAGCCTCTTCCACTAATCTCCTTGAGCCCATCTTTTTACCACAACCCCTCCTCGTTCCCCTCTGTCTCTTGGATGCTTTTCTGCCCGAGGAAGAAATGATGAGGGAGAGGGAAACCCCATTTGTCTTCTCTGGATAGCAGCTTCTCCCCTCTCTCTCAGCCTCCATCTCCCCCCTCAGCCCTCCAGCGCATCCAAGGCTCACTCCCACTTTTGCCCACACCCCTGCAGCCTCCAGACACTAGTGGACGCGCGCGGACGCGGGAAAGCCGCGGATGCCGGCCAAAGTCGAGCTCTGGAGCGCCTGGCAGGGCACCCGACTGTTGACACCGCGTCTCCCGACCACCTCGAGCTTCCCCCGCGCGCCAGTCGATGCCCCTCGACGTTCGCTCCACGCCAGCAGGCCACCCACTTGCTCTCGCGCCCTCCTCTCTCTCCTGCAGCTCGCGCCAGAGCGCCGCCCCGCTCGGCCAATGCCTGCGCCACACCTGTGGCCCGCGTGCAGCTCGTCCCGCTCATCCTCTCTCTCCCTGGCACCCTACACCACTCCCACGAACACCACCGAGCCCTCCATTCCCTCTCCAACGGCCACCCGAGCCGATCCCGCGGGCACCCGTAGGCCACGCCTATGGTGGACCTCGGCCAGCCTATATAAGGCGACCCCGAGCCCCTCTTTCGCTCCCTGTCGCTCCCCCACACTCCTAATCAACCTCCCGCACCCCCCATTCATCTCCAGAGCCGCCCGAGCTCGAGATCGAGCTCGAGCTCCACCGCCTCGGCTCGTCGGCGTTCACGCGGTACATGCCTCCTCCGCCCCTGTTCTCTCTTGATCTGGAACCGCAAGGCGTCACTCACCTTTTCCCCTCTCTTCCCCACTCGTTTTACAGCCGGGAACGGCCGGAACCATCGACGCCCGAAGCACCAACGCCACGTGACCTCGTCGCCGGCGAACCAGGCTGCTCCGGCGACCGTCTCCACCACCACCCGAATGGCGACACCTCCCCGAGTCCAACGGTACCACCCGTGCACCTCCCCGTGCTCTGTATCGCCGCCGTCGAGCTCGTCATTGCCTCTGGACGGAGGTAGACGACGACGGCCGTGGGGCCAGCCCGTCAGCCTCACGCCCTGACGGGTGGGATCCACCAGTCAGGATTAAACGTGCGCGCGCGCACCGGTTCGCCCGTTAGCTAAAGGCGTATTTCGCCTTTACGCCTTCGACGTGGCAGCCCGCGTGGGCTGGTTTCCCCCTTGGGCCTGCTGCCCGTGGCCTCTCTGGCCCAGTAGCACAGAGCCGTTTTTCTTTTTCTTTTTCTTCCTGTTTTACAAAAATTCCGCAGGGTAAAATATTTATCCAAATGGAATAATTCCAACTCCTAAAATACCATAATAATCCCACCTATTTATTGATGTAACTTTCATGCACATCCATTACACTTTTCTGCTCTGTTCAAATTTAAATTCAAATTTGAACAATAGAACCTCTGTTTGAAAATCCACAACTCTGTTTCCCTAGCTCCAAATCCAAAACCAAGAATTTTCCCCTTCCTAGTTTTCCTCCTAGTATTTTACAAAAATAAGTTGACATTTTTCTGAGCACTTTGACTTTTCTGTTTTTATTATTGTCTCATTTATCCGTTGTTTTATTGCGACGATTAGATCCCGTGTTTGACGAGGTAGTTGGAGAAGAAGGAGAGGAAGGGCCTGAAGACTTTGAAGACCAAGCCAACCAAGGCAAGCAGCCCTTTGACCATGTCTATGAAACCCTCTTTATGCATGCCATATAGCTCTTTATTATTGTTGCATCAGAATCATGATGAGATGGTGAACCACGTGGGTTGGTTGCCTCTGTTACTTCCTTGTTGATACTTGCATTGTGCACGACCCTACCTTCTTTTGAGGGTTATGCCAGTGGGAGTAGATAGGATGCTAAAGTAGATGATACGCAAAAGGGATGGGTATATGCATGGTGATGGAGACAAAGTATTTTCAAAGGACTTTTCGAAAACCCCGTCGGGTGCCACTTATGCCCGAGGGAGATGATGAGATGGGTAACCACTTGATGACGAAGTGGTGTACCGAGGCAAGTGTGTGTGTTGTTTTCGAAAACGGATTAGATTTAAGATTTGATGGCTGTCCCAACCTTACATGCGCAACCACTCTACCCTTATATGGGAAAGGGCATTATTGAGTACCGAGACCGATGCTAGCTTGGGGCCTGCATTACTAGTGACGGGAGAGTTGTTGGTGCGCTCCCTTGGGACGGGGTCGTGCCAGGTAGGGCGGCCATGGCCATCTTTATGGGGCACCGGACACACCGTTGGTACCCCGTGCCAGTGGTATGTGATAAATATGGGAGCAAGGCTCCACGAAAATGTTATGTGAAATGTTGGGCACGGGGGCTACTGCCAATCGAGTGGACTCCATGTTAGTGTCGTCTAGGGAAAGGTAGTGATCGGGTGCTTACCCCGGGTACTTGAGGTACCGCGGGTCGTGGCTGACACGGAAGTTCCCCGGATCTTGTGGGTACAGTGTGCAACCTCTGCAGAGTGTAAAACTATTCGAATAGCCGTGTCCACGGTCAAGGACGGTTGGGCGGTGCTGCATAAACTATGTCCAGAGATTTGCAACCATGTGTGTGAGCTGATAAAACTACTTGGGTCAAGTCAAAGGACTTGACATGATTGAGTTGGGTTGGTGCCCACTCTATTTATGTTGATATCTGTAACCTGTCCTCATGGTTACTTGAATTCTCTTGATGCATGCCTTACAAAGTTGTTGAACATGTCATTGCACTCAAAACTAGCTTTCTGCAAAAATTTACCTATATCAATCATTGTTTTATCTTGAACCAAAACATGGGTTGCTTGCGAGTACATTCAAAGTACTCATTGGCTTGCCACTGGTTATTTAATTGACCGGGCATGGAAGAACCGGAGTTCGAAGAAGAGTTCTTTGGAGACGAACATGCGAACTAGGACGTTTCCAAGTCAGAATGCCTGTAGGGTTAAGGCAGATGGCATGGGTTCTACTTATCGACGAAGATTTCCGCTGCTTGTGTTTCATTTGATGTTCAGCCCTTAAGGCTTTATCAATGTAAGACTTGACCATAATGGTCACAATTTCTGTAAGACGGTACGTATGGATGTAAGACTCTTGTTATTCAGCTTCTGTGTGTTCAGTGAGCATTGATCTCTGGGATCACTGTACACGTGCATTCGGTGATCTCGACTTATGGGTCGGGGTCCCCACAAGTCGGTTTAAGTGTTGGACGTTTTGGTCCCCGAAACTGTTGTCGGGATCCATTCCTCCTCTCTCTCCTCTCAGCCCAACCCCATCTACACATCCACATGCAGCCCACCTAGACCGACCTCCACTCCGGACCGTCGGGTCACGATCGGAGACTACGAAACGCTCCAAAATCTCCCCTAACCCTAGCAAATCTGCTATATATAGCCTCCCCCTTCCTAATTTGGGCATCCCTAACCTAACCTACCCATTCCATAACCCGCAGCCGCAGCCAATCCCCCCTCCTCCTCAGATTCCGCGCCCGAGCGGCCCAGAGCTCGCCGCCGCTCGCTCCCGAGCTCCCGCCGGACGCTGCTGCCATCACCTGCGTGCGCCGCCCTGCTGCCGTCCTTCTTAGTCGGCGCCGCCGCGCCGCCGCCTCGCCAGTAGCTCTCCCACGCCACCGCCGTTCGGCACCGCGCCCCGCGTCGCAGCCCGGGCAGCACACCGGCCTTGCCTGTCCAGCTCCAGGCCCAGCCAGCGCGCCCGAGCCGGCCCATTTGGCCCGTGGATGACATACCCTCTTGCCTACGTTTTTTTCCCAGTCCCTGGAAAATATCATCTCATGTGTGCTTGTTTGACATGATGTAACTTTTTGCATGTTACTCCATTTTGCATGCATAATATGTCAAAATGTTCATCTCTGGATGCTCTTCATGATGAATTAGTTTGCATGCAAGCTATTGTTAATCTTGATGCCTTAATATTCGTTGCAAAACTGCCAAGTGATATATACTGCTGAAAACTGTTGCATGTTAACATCACATAGGCGTCTTGTGAGTGCTATAACTTTGTCCCTATTAATGCTATGGTGACGATCTTGATATGCAAATGTTCTGATTTTCATGATCCACATGTTGGTGTGCTTTGAATTCACGTTAGGGTGTATCTTGACATGGTAATCACTGTTGCAAAAGTGCATGTTGCTTTTAACTGCTGAAAACTGTTATAACGTGTCTATTTGTCTTTTTTATATCTTTTTGTGTGATTTCTTTTGAGCATCATGTCTACATGTTTTAGGAGCATTACCATGCCATATTTGCTGTGGTGCCATACATGTGTTTTGATATGCCCTATGGTGAGTGCAACAAACTTGTAAAGTAGGCTATTTGCTGTTAATGTTTTGTCAAGTCTATTTCTGTCATCACGATGCCATGTTTGCTTGATGCTACCAATTAATCCATGCATAATATGGAGATGCTTAGTGGAGATATTTTTTTGTCCATGTTATGTTTTATCATGCTATGTCTTTTGATGCCTCATATAAGTCGTGTACCATGTGTTTTCATTGCCATGAACATGCCTAAATGATGTTCCTCTTTTCTGTTAAGTTCATGATGCCATGTTGTCATCTTGATATTAACTGATCGATTCCTCGTTTATAGATACTCCAATTACATGTTCTTAAGTATGCTAAATGTTTTTTTGACTGTGAAGTATGCTAAATGTTATATAAAGACATGCCAAGTTTGATAATTTTGGATGGCATATGTCTCTGGTACATGCTTGCAAACATGCTATCGTAATGTTGCTGTTTTACACTTGCTGAAACTGTTTTAACATTCAATCTTGTCATGTTGGCTCCCACTAATCCATGAGCAATATGCATATGATGCTTTGATGTTATTTTCTATATGTTATGTGTACTATTGTTACATCCCTTGGTTTATATGTATAGTTGCTGTAGATTCTTTGTTTCATGCCTCGAACATGCCATCATATTAACTCTGCTCATGTATATGCTCCTGTGTTATAAAGTGGCATTTTGCATTGATCATACTGGTTTAATATTGATGCCTATGAACATGAACCTTAATGAAATTTGAATTACGTTATGTGTAAATGAAGTGCATATCAAGGTTGTACTCATATGTTTCATGTGGCATGTTGTTTTGATGTTTGCAAAGTGCCTAGTTGCTGTTTTGGGCAGATTGTTGTTATATCTTATTTGGAGTGTATGTGTTGCACCGTTGCTCCGATTCGAGCATTCTCTATATGAAACTTGATTAGAATTGCATGTAGTTTCATCATGACATGATGAATCCTTGTTTTGAGTGTGTTTTCTTGATGTTTGAATGCAGTTTGCATCAATGTCGTGTTTAACTTGTTTTGCTCATATCTTCTAGGCCGTAGCTCCGAATTAAATGAACTTTATACGTAACTTGACTAGATTTTCATGTAGATCATCATGCTGCATCTTAACTTGCCGTTTAACAACTTGAACATAAGGTTTATTCAGATCTGGACCATTTTTGAAATTTGCATATGAGGACTTACCGGATTTGTTATATGTTGTTTCCGGCCTCAGTTAAACTTGCTTGCATGTGATGTTCTTGAGTGCTTCATCCCTTGCCTTGGGTAGCTTCATATAGCCTTGTCACGCATCATACTTGGTTGAGCATCATGCCATGTTTATGTGTTGTGTGTTTACCTTGTTGTTTGCTTCTTTCCGGTTGTGCTCCTTCTCGATAGTTCCTGTTTGGTTGTGAACGTGAGGATTCGTTCGACTATGATTGGTTTCGCTACGCTCGTTCATCTTCTTCATGGATTCATTCTTCTTCCTAGCGGGATTTCAGGCAAGATGACCGTTACCCTGGATCTCACTACCATCATTGCTACGCTATTTGTCTAGATACTATTGCTATGTCGCGTTTCCTACCACTCGTTTATCAAGCCTCCCAAATTGCCATGCCAGCCTCTAACCTTTTTAACCCTTCCCGGCAAACCATTGTTTGGCTATGTTAAGGCTTTGCTCAGCCCCTCTTATAGCATTGCTAGTTGTGGTTGTTCCATGTTGGGACATGGATATCTTGATATATCACAATATCTCTTATTTAATTAATCCATCTAAATACTTGGTAAAGGGTGGAAGGCTCGGCCTTATGCCTGGTGTTTTGTTCCACTCTTGCTGCCCTAGTTTCCGTCATACTAGTTTTATGTTCCTTGATTTTTTGTCCCTAACACGGTGAGGGGTATGGGACCCTCTTGACAGTTCGCTTTATAAAAAACTCTTCCAGCAAGGCCCAACATTGGTTTTCCATTTGCCTAATAACAACTAAAACTTAAATAGGGGATTTTCGCCGGCCCCCTAGTATTTTTAAACAACCCCCTGGTCCAGTGCTCCTCTGAGTATTGGTGCAAAACAGGCAGACTGCAGGGCCACCTCGGGGCAACTCGAGGGCTGGTTTTACTCTCAGGCTGACCTATCCGTTGTGCCCAACGGGATACGTGCAGCTCCTATCGGGATTTGTGGGCACACCAGGACGTCTTGCTAGTTTTGTTTTACCATTGTCAAAATGTCTTGTGCACCGGGATCCCGAGTCTGATCAGATGTCCAGTAATGCAGGATTGTCTCCGCGGATCATCAGCTTGTAATAGGCTAAGTTGCGACACCCCCGCAGGGTTTTATCTTTTGTAAGTCGTGCCCGTGGTTATGTGTGGAGTTTTTAATAACCGGTTGTAGAAGACTTGACACCAAATTCAAAATAAAATATCCAATCGCGTGTGTCACCGTGATGGTCCCTTTTCGAGTGGGTCGAGAAGAGAACACGGTGGAGTAATGTTTGAACGTAAGTAGTTCAGGATCACTTATTGATCATCACTAGTTTGCGGCCGTTGCATAGCTTCTCATCGTATTCTTGTACTCGTAAGTTAGCCACCAGACATTACTTAGCCGCTTGTTGCAGCCTCACCACTTATCCATTCCATACCTATTAAGCTTTGCTAGGCTTGATACACATGGTAATGGGATTGCTGAGTCCTTGTGGCTCACAACATACTACAACAACAGTTGCAGGTACATGTAATGCGATGATCTGACGTGAGGGCGATGTATGCTTGTCTTGGAGTTCTTCTGCTTCTTCTTTGGTCAGGGGTTAGGTTCCTGGTCGGCAACCTGGGCTAGCATGGTGGATGTCGTTTGAGTTTCTGTTTGTGTTTCATCCGTAGTTGGATGATGCTTTGATGTATGATGTTGTTGTATTCACATGGCATTGTATGCCTTTTGTATGTATCCCCATCTATTATGTAATGGTACAATCTAATGACATCCACCTTGCAAAAGCATTTCAATATGCGGCTCTATCCTTGGTGGGACCTTCAAGTTCCTCTCGGATAGGATCGCATATTGGGCGTGACATTAAGCCGCAACTAACCTACGACAGGGGCCTCGCGCAAAAAGGAACGAGGTACTAGACAAGCTTCCTTTTTCCTAAAACAACTTTGCAGCAGATCTACAACATCTCCTGAGGACCGAAGCGCCTCCCGCATCGCCGGGAAGGGGGGCTTCGCTAGGCGCCAAGGGCTTCACCCTCATGAGGAGGAAGGCCACTCCAAACGCGTCGAGCTAAGTTAACCTACCCTTGCCTACCCAGAGCACAAACGTCATAACACGGCATTGAGATAATAAGCATAGCATAAAAGGGGGCATAACTGTCGTAGTTCATTACACACCCCAGCGGGGCACACTACATTTTTTTCGAGTTGCAGAAGAAAGGAAAGGCTAAACAGAAATGGCCCAAGGGCGCGCGGATCCAGCACCAGCGCCGCGTCCTCAAGCAGCGCCTCAAGGTGGCCCCGACGCTCCACTAGTTCCCCCGCAGGCGGCCCGGGGCCGCGGTAGGTCTCAAGTCCAAGTTCGGTAGCCCCGGGCTCATGCCGGGCTTCCCTCCAGCTGCATCGGAAAAAGGTAGCGGGACGACCCACCGCTGCCCTCGATCCGAGCTCGATGGCGCGGGGGCTGGTCGTAGCCACCGCTGCTCGAGCTCTCACCCAAGGAAGAGCTGCTGCTGCGGGAGGAGCGGACATCACCAAAGCAGATTTCACCCTCATCGCCCTCATCATTGCTACCGTCTTCTGGGCAACACCCCATGCGGCAGCCAAATTCCCTGAACACCCTCACGTAGAGGGTCGCCAGGCCGTCGTACTTGAAGTGGAGGGTGCACCTGCCGGCCAGGCCTCGCACACGGGCGAACGTCTGCCAGCCGCAGGTCAAGACCATGATTCCAGTGGTGGAAACCTCAGTCCCCATCCACGAGGCCCTGCTGCAGTAGCCATCAGCTTGCAGCGAGAGGCCATCAAGCCCCGAGGATGGCGGCTAGCCAGAGAAGAAGCGCGGGAGCCAAAGCGAGGTGCCGGCGGATGCCTCCGACCACACCACAAACTCCGGGAGCACGTCCAGCAAGGAGAAGCGTGGGCGAGGAGGGCACGCACCCACGGCGCACCTCCCCTCTTCATGGGGGCTACCCCGGAGCTGGCGGCCCCCGCCGCGAGAAGAAGTACCACCACAGGCGCAAAGGGAGATGCCGACCCTTGGTGATGCGCGCCCGCAACCCCTGGGGTCCACCGCAGAGGTCGCGGGTTGTTTGCTGGGACGGTCGCCACCTCTCTTGGGAGGCAGAGAGGCTGGTGAAAGCACAAGTGCTCCCTAGGTGATTTTGGTAATTAATGTCAACATATCTCTTGTTGGACTAATACTCTTACCTAGTATGTTTCAGATAAGTTCAAGAATGGAGTGGCATGGACTAGAGGATGTGGAACCCCTTCAAGATGCTGAGGACAAAGGATTGGCTCATGCTCAAAGCACAAGACTCTACATTTTACTTTTACTGATCCAAGATCACATTGAGTCCATAGGAAAGCCAATACTATTCAGAGGGGATGAGGTGTTTCTTAATGGCTTGCTTGCTCAAAGTGCTTAGTGATATGCTCCAAAGCCCTCAACCACTTTCTCACATCCACATATGTCCCAAACCAAAAGTCAAACTCAGCCCCATCGAAACTTTCTATCCAGCGCCACCGAGTTCTCTTGACACAGCCACTGCCAGAAACCCTAATCAAGTCGGTCTCACTGATGGGATCTTGGTCTCACCGAAATGGGCTTTCAAACTCTCTATTGCCTATTGCAATAATTTCGGTACCACCGAGGTATGCAATCGGTCCCACCAAGTTTGCCTGGCCAACTCTCTGTTTTGCTTATTACCCAAATCGGTCCAATCGAGTTTGTAATCGGTCAAACCGAGTTGAGGCTTTAACCTAACCCTAGCACGTCGGTCCTACCGAGATGATCATATTGGTCCCATCGAAATGCCTAACGGTCACATTATGAACTAAATCGGTCTGACCGAGTTTCACGATTCGGTCCCACCGAGTTTGGTAAATTGTGTGTAACGGTTAGATTTTGTGTGGAGGCTATATATACCCCTCCACCCAATCTTCATTCGTGGAGAGAGCCATCAGAATATGCCTATGCTTCCAACATACATTTTCTGAGAGAGAACCACCTACACTTGTGTTGAGGTCAAGATATTCCATTCCAACCACTTGTGTGATGGAACAAGATGAAGAAGATGTTCCACCCAGATCCAAGCAAAAGCTTCCATGAGTTCGAGCAAGAGTCGCCAAAGACCATCCCATTGAGCAAATCTACAATGATATCCAAACCGGGAGAATCACTCGCTATAAAACTTGTTTGGCTAACTTTTGTGAACGTTATTCATTCATCTCTAGCATTGAACCTATGAAGGTTGAATAAGCTTTGGAACATCCGGATTGGATAAACGCCATGCATGAAGAACTACATAACTTTGAAAGAAACCAAGTGTGGACATTGGTCGAGAAGCCTGACAACAACCACAACATCAACGGTACCAAATGGGTGTTTCGCAACAAGCAACATGAAGATGGACAAGTAGTTCGCAACAAAGCACGTCTCTTCGCCCAAGGCTACAATCAAGTCGAAGGTATGGACTACGGTGAGACATATGCCCCCGTTGCTAGACTTGAGTCCATTCGCATCTTACTTGCCTATGCTAATCACCATGATATCACCTTGTACCAAATGGGCATTAAAAGTGCTTTTCTAAATGGTGAAATAGAGGAGGAAGTTTATGTTAAGCAACCTCCCGGCTTTGTCAATCCTAAGAAACCTAATCATGTTTACAAACTTCACAAACCTCTTTATGGTCTCAGACAAGCTCCTAGAGCGTGGTATAAATGCTTGACCAAGTTCCTTATTGAAAAAGGCTTTGAAATTGGAAAACTTGATTCTACTCTTTTTACTAAAAGGGTTAATGGAGAACTATTTGTGTGCCAAATCTATGTTGATGATATTATATTTGGTTCGACTAACCCTCACTTTAGTGAGAACTTTGGAAAGCTAATGTCGGAGAATTTTGAGATGTCTATGATGAGTGAACACTAATTCTTTCTCGGCTTGCAAATCAAGCAAACTAAGGAAGGTACCTTTGTCTCTCAAGCAAATTACACCAAGGACTTATTCAAGAACTTCAATATGCAAGAATGCAAAGGTATGAATACACCCATGCCTACTAGTGGACATCTTGATTTGACCAAAGATGGTGAACCGGTTGATCAAAAGGTTTACCGCTCCATGATTGGTTCATTGTTATATCTATGTGCCTCTCGACCTGATATTATGCTAAGTGTGTGCATATGTGTACGATATCAAGCGGCCCCTAAAGAATGTCATCTTAAGGCTGTGAAAAGGATAGTGAGATACTTAATACACACACAAAATTTTGGCATTTGGTATCCTAAGAGGTCTTCTTTCGATCTTGTTGGTTACTCCAATTCGGACTATGTCAGAGACAAGGTTGATACAAAGTCCACTTCGGGTACTTGTCAATTTCTTGGTAGATCTCTTGTGTCTTGGTCCTCCAAGAAACAAAACTCGGTATCATTATCCACCGCCAAAGCAGAATACATTGCCACTGGTTCATGTTGTGCTCAATTACTTTGGATGACCCAAACTCTCAAGGATTATGGGATATCTGTGAAACATGTTCCATTGCTTTGTGACAATGAAAGTGCTATAAAGATTGCTCACAATCCCGTTCAACACTCTCGAACTAAGCTTATTGAAGTTCTTCATCTTTTCATTCGAGATCACATTGCCAAAGGGGACATTGATCTTAAGCACGTTCGTACCGATAAGCAATTAGAGGATATATTCACCAAACCGCTTGATGAGAAAGTCCTTTGCCATTTGAGAGGTGAATTGAACATCATTGATGCTTCAAACTTGGAGTAGGAACTCCATTTGCATACATGCAAGGTATGAGCCTTTGACTAATCCTTGATATTTCTTCCATGTTGCTATTTATATGTCTTGGATATATTTGCACCCTTGCATGCTATCTAACCCTTGTAGGTACTTGGATGAATCTAAATATATGAGATTGCAACCCACTCACATCTTCAGCAAATTTCTACATCACCAAGTCTCTACACAATGGTGGTTGAAGACAAGGAAGCACGAAACCGTTCAAACATATCCTTTGACAAATTCTATATTAAGTTTGCTGATTGTCATGGATACACAAGTGCTCTTCCTTGCCAGACTAACCCATGTAGGTAGATGAACTCAAATTCCAAGTGGAGCTCCCAACTCTTGATGAGCTACATCAACCTTGAGCAACCCACGCAAGTTCAACTACATGATCACGATCAACACCACCACCCAAGGTATGTTATTCCATCTTAGAGAAGCTTTACTCCAAGTCATGAGTCAAAGCAACTCAACAAGATGTGAATACATCGAAATGCTTAAACGAAAAATGGTAACCCCATTTTGCGCTTAAACGATGAGTATGACCTATGATCAAGTGATCTCACTAGACTCCTAAGTCAATATACTGTAACATAGGTGACACTGTCGCCGAACAATTCTAGATGAAGCTCTCTTGAGTTCTTTTCTGCGCTCTTGCATTTGTATCATGCATATTTGCTTCCCCTTTCAAAAAAAAACTCCATCTAGATTTCTTTTCCGTTTCTTTTTGTTCTACATTCCCTGCATCCAATTCATTGCAAATCTTTCAGTTAATTCCTTGCAAATCCTTGTGAGATCTTACTTGACTAGTGAGTTGAGGTGACAAGTGTTTTCTCTGTGATAAACTCGTTCACACCGGTCTATTGTTTTCGGTCCAACCAAATTCGTTCGGTGCAAACGAAGCACACAACTCGGTGCCACCGATTTCACTGCAGGAAAGACAGCTTGCCACTTGTTCCTGTATTCTTTTTGATCCAGCTCCACTCAATGATTCTTGTCCTCTACCAGCATCACATTTGACTTGCTGCTTTGTTCTATGACTCGAGGACCAAACCCATTTGTAACAAAAATCTAGAAGAACCCTTCTTGGAAATTGATGTCAAAGGGGGAGAGAGAGATCACATCAAAGCTTAATCATTTCTATAGGGGGAGAGAATACTCAGGGGGAGAGAGTTCTTCTACAAGGAGATAGAAGTATCACTTCAAAAGACACCAGATGTTTGGTATTCAAGAGGAGAGAAGTCACATGTCTTTAAGAGGGGAAAGACATGTTCATATTTGATTGTTTGCATTAGCTCTGTTTCTTTTCTTTGCTCTGATTTTCTGTTCCCTATCTTCTCCCAGTATCCCATGCTAGATTCAGGGGGGAGCAAGACATCTAAGGGAAGGAAATCCTTGAATTCATTGCACATCTTTACCTTTGGGGACAAGTCTATATCCAATGGGGTACTTAGTACTCACTCTCTACATGTCATCCCAGTGTTGGTACTCTTGTGGTTTCTTTTGTTTGCTCTGGCTAGTAGGTGTATATGTGTTATCTAACCTTGTTTAAGCAGGTCCATTCCTTCCTAAGCCAACTCAAGACCACAAGGTAAGTATATGCATCACAGTCATGTGTATGAGTATTTCTTACTAATGTACATACTGTTTGCAAGAAGGACTCATGAGCATGAAGGTACATTTCCTATATTCACATCATTTGCTCTGATGCATATAGCCAAGATACATGTAACACATTGCTTACTCTGTCATGCTTATGCATTCACATGTTTATATATTCCATATTTACATGATTGCATACATGTAGGGGGAGCCTATGCATGTTACATGTCTTTCCAAAGCTTTACTTGTTATTCTGTACAGATTTATCTAAAGCTTTGATGTATGTTGTCATCAATTACCAAAAAGGGGGAGATTGAAAGCACAAGTGCTCCCTAGGTGATTTTGGTAATTAATGTCAACATATCTCTTGTTGGACTAATACTCTTACGTAGTATGTTTTAGATAAGTTCAACAATGGTGTCGGTGTACTAAAGTAGGGGTACCTTAGTACCCCGAACTTGTCTGCAGGCGATTCTGACACCATGGCAAGGCTCGCGAGCGCCCGCCAAGACCCTCCGTCATTTCCACTTCTGCCATTCAAGAAGAAAGTGTCAACCAAGTAGACAAGGCCCGGCAAAAGGAGCTTGCGGGAAGAACAAGGCCCGGCAAGAGGAGCTTGCGGGAAGATAACAAGGCACTTCGGAAGGTTTGCGCGATGCCCAGCGTCCGGCAAGGCCGGTGACCGGCAAGCTTGCGGTAGCGACAAGAGAAGGGCAGCGGCAAAGGCGCTGCAGCGGCAAGGCTGCCAACCTGCACCCAAGCTCCAGCGCATCCAGCAACGTCTCACCCCAGGGCCATCCCAGGAGCACGTGGAGGCGTTGTGCAGCCATCTTGATGCGAGGTGCAAGCGGAGCTGACAAGGAGGCCATCATGGCGTCGGTGGCGCACCTAACGGTCGTTTCTTTGCCTTTGTTAGAGGCGACCGGACGGGCATTAAATGCCCTTGTCCCCTGCCGTCAGAGTTAGGTAGGGGACACTTTTGGTCACTGTTGTACCAACCTGTGTTTTTACCTTTCTACCCCTCTTTCTACACCACCACCTATTGGTGACCCCCTTTGACTATAAAAGGGAGGCCCATGCGCACGTAGAAAAGGTTCGGCGGTTCGGAACTTTTCCACACTAGGGTTCCGCAGGCCGTAGATTCGACACCACAGCATATCCACGCCCTCGAGCAAGAAAAAATACAAACACAAGGCAGCAGTAGGAGTATTATCTCTCCGGAGAGCTCCGAAGCTGGGTAAAATCCCCCGCGTGTGTGACCTCGATCTGCTCTTCGTGCGGCCCTCGGCCCCCTGCCGGACCAGAAGGGGCCCCCTGCCCCATAGGTGCCCGTCCCAGCCACGACATCTTTGGCGCGCCAGGTAGGGGGCATCGAGGTTGTGCGAACCTGATCCGGTCTCCGCGCACGCTACATCAACATCTTCGTCAACATGCCACCGAAGAAGAAGGCTTCGGAGATAGCCGCTCCGTCTGCGACTGTCCTATCGCCACCGGAGCAAACGGGCGGTGGGGCGGACGCCGGCGGAGGAGCGGGCGCTGGTGGCGGCACTCACGTCGTCACCAGGTCCAAAGACAAGGCTCCGCAAGCTTCGGCGTCTGGATATCCACCGCGCCCCTCTCAGGAGGTGCAAGATCAACAACGCCACGGTGCCCCTAGCATCGTGCTCGCGTTGGAAGAAGGCCAAGCTGGTGGGTCACCGGGCGTTCAAGACCAGCGTGCATGCCCGACATCTTTGGGCGCGAGTAATCGATCGCCGGACGGGTGTTGCTCCTTCAATCAATTGGGAGTCGAGCACGTCCGTTCCTCGCGCCGCTTCGTCGCCACCGCCACCTAAGGCTGCAGAGGAAGCGCGGCGAGCCCAGCTGCTCCTAGACTACCCTCGGCGCCACACAAGATTGGCGGCGGAGGGCGACCATTATAGCCTCATCGGCCGCCAGCGGCGACAAGCCCGGCAACGAGCGCGCCGAAGCCCGGCAAAGCGTCCGGCGCAAGCCGAGCGCCGACAAGACCGCTGGGGTGCCACTACCATGCACTCCCGCCCGAAGGCGAGATCGCCACTTGCGGGTCAACCCGACGCCGACTCCGCTGCGTCGTCGGACCGCGAACTTCGCGCGACCAATGCCAAGTTCTTCAAGAACGACAACACGAAAACGCTTCCTTTTCGAATCAGCGTCGGAGAAAGCGCGGCGTCGATCCGACCGGGCGCTGGGCCCCCTTGTCGGTATGCACGCGTCGGGGAACCAGCGACCTGCCGTCTGCGGTAGGTTGCCTGCGTTCACTCGTGAGCTGCGGCAAGTCCGATGGCAATACCAAGAACTTCAAGCGAGCGTGGCGAGAAATGCGATGGCAGGATACACTGTCGGAGTTCCTCGGCGTCTACACCATCGCGGTGCGAGCTGCGGGCGCGACGAGAAGATCCTCGCCAACTACTTCCCTGGTGCTCAAGCCCAATGTCGATCTTGGCTCATGCACTTGCGGACAGCTCCATCTCTTCGTGGGCGGACTGTGCCATCGGTTTGTCGGTGCCTTCACGGTGGCCACAAGCCTCATGGCGAAGCGATCTTCATCTGCTCGCCCGGAAGGAAGGAGAGAGCTGCGCGCAAGTACATCTGAAGATTCAGCCAGTGCGGCGTAACATCGAGCGTCCACCCCGCCGCGGTTATCGGCGCGTTCCATCGAACGTCGCGTAACCGCAGGATGAGGGAGGAGATGGCGATGTGCAAGATCAGAAATGTCAGCGAGCTCTATGCTCTGGCCGACAAGTGCGCCGACGTCTTTGAAGAGGAGAAACTCCCGGAGAGAATGTAGGAGCAGAGGATCGGCGGTGAGGACACCGCTCCGACAAGACGGAACCGGAGGCGAATAACGAGAGAAAGGCTAAGGATGTGCTAGTTGTTGAGCGATGCAGCAGGAGGCGGCTCGACAAGGCCAAAAGCGGCGACTCCGGCGAGGCTGTGGTGGCGCCGACAAGCAGGGCGGCTCCGGCAAGCAATTTTGCAAGATCCATCGCACCAAGGGCCATGATCTCCAAGCATGCAAGAAAGTCGGCGGATGGCGGAGCTACAAAGAGCTGAATCTGGCGCGCGACAAGGAGAAGGCCCAGAAGGTGGCGGAGGATCCGGAAGAAGCTTCCCGCCGGGGAGGCGCCTGGCAAGCCCATGTAGCTGCAAGGAGATAGACCTCCCGGGGCCGTGACAAGGGCGAAGAAGAAGATGAGGATGATGAGATGGGCGAGGATGGGACTGATGACCAAGAGTTTGAGAAGGCAGCGGAGGTTTTGTGCGTTGGCGGTGCTTCTCGCACACCTCGCACCGTCAACTCAAACAATGGGTGCGGGAGGTGAACGCAGCAGAGCCATCAGTCGAAGCGCGCAAGCCCCTGAAGTGGTCCAGCACGCCCATCGTCTTTGACGTTGAGGATCACCCTGGTCGCATCACTGCGGTCGGGTGCTTGCCGATGTTGGTATCACCAACTATCTGCAACCTCAAAGTCACAAAGATGTTGGTTGACGGCGGGGCCGGCCTGAATCTCATCTCCTCCGCGGTGCTCAAGAAGCTCCAGATCCCCGACAGTGAGCTCGAAGAAACTGGTACCTTTCAAGGCATAAATCCGGGAAGGAGCAAGCCAAAGGGGAAGATCACACTGCCAGTAACCTTTGGCAGCAAGCTGAATTTCAGGATAGAGAGAGTCACGTTCGACGTTGCTGATTTCCCATTTCCTTACAATGGGATACTCGGCCGTCCAGCGCTTGCCAAGTTCATGGCAGCCTCGCACTATGCTTACAATGTGCTCAAGATGCCTGGTCCGAGAAGTGTTATTTCAGTCTACGGTGACAAGAAGGATGCACTTATCTGCACCGACAAGATCTACCGGGAAGCCGCAGCCGCAGCAGAGCACAAGCCACTTGCCGCTGAAGCTCCCCGGGGGAAGAAGAAACCCAAGTCCAGCAAGAATAGCTCTGGTGCCCACTCCGGCAAGCGCACCTCTCCGGAGCGCTGCGCTGCCGTCGAGGACGCGCCATCGAGCTCCACCGGCAAGTGCAAAAAAGCGAAGACAGCTTCACCAGAGACCAAGAAAGTGGCCGCTAAGGAGGACGGCATTGGTGGTACTTTCACTATCAGTGCCACGCTTGATCCTAAATAGGAAAGCGCGCTCGTTGCTTTCCTGCGGGCGAATGTCGATGTGTTTGCATGGCAACCATCTGACATCCCCGGTGTTCCCAGGGAAGTAATTGAGCACCACCTTGCCGTCTGTCCTCACTGCGCGCCCGTCAGCGAGAGTCGAAACAAGCGGTGGGCGTCAAGAGTTCATTCTTTGGCGAGATCAAGAAATTGGAAGCAGCAGGCCTGGTCCGAGGAGTACTCCATCCAACGTGGTTAGCCAATCCAGTAGTCGTGCGCAAGGCAAACGGGAAGTGGAGGCTTTGTATTGACTTCACCGATGTCAATAAAGCCTGTCCCAAGGATCAATTTCCCTTGCCGCGTATTGACCAGATTGTCGACTCCACAGCAGGATGTGATCTGCTTTCATTCCTTGATGCATACTCAGGATATCATCAGATCTTCATGGCAGAAGAGGATGAAGAGAAAACAGCATTCATTACTCCATGTGGCACGTACTTCTTTGTACGGATGCCTTTCGGACTAAAGAATGCCGGTTCAACATTTGCAAGAGTAGTCAGTCATGCTTTTGAGCCACAGCTGCACAGAAATGTAGAGCCTTACATGGATGATATAGTGCTCAAGAGCAGAGACAAAGCAACTTTGATCAAAGATTTGGATGAGACTTTTGCAAATCTGCGCAAGGTCAACCTCAAGTTGAACCCCGAGAAGTGTGTGTTTGGAGTTCCTTTCGGCAAGCTTCTTGGGTTCTTCGTGTCCCAGAGGGGGATCAAAGCCAATCCCGACAAGATCAAAGCCATTGAGCAGATCGAAGCACCAAAGCGAGTCAAGGACGTGCTAAAGCTTGCCGGCTGCGTCGCTGCTCTCAGTAGGTTCATCTCTAAGTCTGCTGAGCGCGCCCTGCCATTTTTCAAGATTTTGAAAAAGGCTGGTCCAATGAAATGGACTCCGGAAGCGGAGGCTGTGCTGCAGGACTTGAAGAAATACCTGTCATCTACTCCAACACTTGTCGCACCTAAGCCGCAAGAGAAGTTGCTGCTATATCTAGCGGCAACCAATCAAGTGGTTAGTGCTACGTTAGTTGCGGAGAGGGAAGCGGATGATGAGCCAGTGGCCGCGGCAAGCGAGTCCAGCGACAAGCAGGGGGCGTCTCCAACAAGCTCTGGCCCGGCAAGCCCTGATCCGACAAGTTCTGGCCCCGCCAAGGATGAATCTGCGTAGTTGCCGGAGGAAAAACAGAAGAAGATGGTGCAGCGCCCCGTGTACTTTGTCAGTTCCCTTCTGCAGGTGGCTAGATCAAGATACTCTGGTGTGCAGAAGCTGCTTTTCGGCCTTCTCATGGCCTCGAGGAAGCTGCGCCATTATTTTCAAGCACATGAGATCACAGTAGTCACTCGCTTCCCGTTGAAGAGGATATTGCAGAATCCAGAAGCAACGGGCAGGATCGTCGAGTGGGCACTAGAATTGTCAAGCTTTGGCCTTAAGTTTGAAAGTACTTCAACTATTGAGCGAGCATTGGCAGAATTCATTGCGGAATGGACGCCAACGCCCGATGAGGAAACTCCGGAGAAGAGCATCCCCGTCAAGGAAGCAAGCAAAGAATGGATCATGTACTTTGATGGTGCCTTCTCGCTCCAAGGCGCCGGTGCCGGCGTGTTACTTGTCGCACCCACCGGAGAGCACCTCAAGTACGTGATCCAGATGCACTTTCCCAAGGAGAAAGTAACAAACAATACTGCAGAGTATGAAGGATTGCTTGCCGGACTCAGAATCGCTGCTGAACTTGGGATCAAGAACCTTATTGTCAGGGGTGACTCACAGCTAGTCGTCCGCCAAGTGAACAAAGATTATCAAAGTCCGTTGATGGAAGCATACATCAATGAAGTGAGGAAGCTAGAAGAACATTTTGACGGCCTGCAGATGGAACATGTTCCAAGAGCCCAGAATGACATTGCAGATGGCCTGTCAAAGTGCGCTGCGCTCAAGTTACTTGTGGAACCAGGGATTTTTGTGCTCAAGCTAACTCAGCCATCTGTAACACCATCAACTGGGCAGAGCAAAAAGAGAAAGTTGGTCACTGGCGATTACTTTCCGGCAGAGCTCCCCGGAGCCGCCGCCAAGAAGGCCGCCAGGATCAGCACAGAGAGCGCTGAGGGGCAGTCTGCTCCGACAAGCCCTATGGGTTGTTTCGTTGAAACAGACGCTCCCGACAAGCTGTGTTCCGATCGCTTGCCGGGGAACATCACGCTCCGACAGGATCCCAGATCATTGCCGTATAAGCGGATGTTCCCGCAGCAGCATTTGCGCCGCTAGTCCTTGCCGTCGAGCCACAAGCTCCGGCATGGGCATAGCAAATTGTCCATTTCCTGCAAACGGGAGAACTTCCGAGGAACAAGAAGAAGCGGAGAAAGTAGCCCGGCAATCAAGTATGTACCAGTTTGTCAATGACATACTGTACAGAAGAAGATTCAACGAAGTGAAATTGAAGTGCATTTCCCGGGAAGATGGACAGGAGCTGTTGGCGGAGATACATGGAGGCATATGTGGACACCACATAGGCGCAAGAGCACTTGCCGGCAAGGCTTTCCGGCAAGGTTTCTTCTGGCCAACAGCCCTCCAGGATGCAACTGCACAAGTAACCAAGTGTGAAGCGTGCCAGTTCCATTCCAAACAGATTCATCAACCAGCTCAAGCTCTCCAAACAATCCCTTTATCCTGGCCATTTTCGGTCTGGGGGCTCGACATCCTCGGCCCCTTCCCCCGAGCTGTCGGGGGCTTTGAGTACTTGTACGTCGCAATCGACAAGTTCACAAAGTGGCCTGAAGTGGAACCAGTGAGGAAGGTGACAGCACAGTCAGCCGTCAAGTTCTTCAGGTCAATTGTTTGCTGTTTCGGAATCCCTAACAGGATTATCACCAACAATGGCACACAATTCACGAGCCGCGCCTTCACGCAGTACATCCAAGATCTTGGCACCAAGATCTGCTTCGCTTTTGTTGCTCACCCGAGAAGCAATGGCCAAGCGGAGAGAGCGAACGCTGAAGTACTGCGCGGGCTCAAGACCAGAATTTTCGACAGGCTGCACAAGTGCGGAAGAAATTGGATCGAGCAGCTGCCAGTGGTTCTTTGGTCGATCAGAACGACGCCAAATCGAGCCACTGGTCAGACACCCTTTGCTCTTGTCTACGGAGCGGAGTCAGTTCTCCCCACGGAACTCGTATACGGATCACCTCGAGTGCTCGCTTATGATGAGCTTGAGCAAAAGCAGCTGCGACAAGATAATGCGCTGCTTCTCGAGGAGGATCGTCTTCAGGCTGCTGTGCGAGCTGCTCGCTACCAGCAAGCTTTGCGCCGCTACCATAGCCGCAAAGTTAATGCCAGAAGCTTCGAGGAAGGAGACCTTGTTCTTCGGCGTGTTCAATCCGCCAAGAATTCCAACAAGTTGATGCCGAAGTGGGAAGGCCCTTATCGAGTGAAACGAGTCACTAGGCCCGGCGCTGTACGCCTTGTGACCGAAGATGGCATTCCGATGAGCAACTCCTGGAACATAGAACATCTTAGCAAGTTTTACCCGTAAGGCGCGGTTGCCGGGCCCCGTTCCGGCAACCACCTTTTGTACAAGCCTTGCCGCTGTTGCATGTAACCCTTTGTACAGAACCGGGCGCAACTCCCGTGCATAAATAAAGTTTATGTGCCTCGCACACCCTGTCAAATTTAATGCATCTTTCTTTTTGCATATATATCTGACACTTTGTGCAGCACTTACCCCCGGTAAGCAATAGCAGACCTTAAAATTCCATATCATTATTTTCTCTTCTTTCTTTTCAAAAAGAAGATTCCTCCGCCCACAAGTCCACCGGGGGGGAGGAGAAGATAAAGGTGTGGACCAGGCGTCGTTCAAAGGAATCTAACCTTGCCGGG
The DNA here is from genome assembly GCA_021437245.1 of Aegilops speltoides. Lineage (NCBI taxonomy): Eukaryota > Viridiplantae > Streptophyta > Magnoliopsida > Poales > Poaceae > Aegilops > Aegilops speltoides. Next base: position 197,595,490 of record CM038142.1, on the reverse strand, counting down.
ACGCGGACGACAGAAAAGCTAAGTTGCCAAAGTTTGAGCTTAGTCAATTTTAAATTTTTAAGTTATATTCCTTGAATGTTCGTGCCTTGTATGGAAAACTTGTGCGCGGAGGAATCGACTCGCGGCTAAGTTGCGCCCTTGATTTGTTTTCGAGTCCGCTCAACAATACAAGCGGGCTACTGATGTTCCGCACTCAGCAAGTGTGCTTGCGCCGGCAAGTTCCCTCAAAGCGTAGAGTAAAAGCATACATGGGATGTAACAGAGTAAAGGAAATAACATAGCAAGCAGCCCAGAATAATGTTATATTACAAGAATGACTTATTGCGGCGCTGACTAGATTGTTCTCATAACTGGAAATGCAGCAGCAAGAAAAAGGGAGAAGAAGGGCGGCCTAATCCACGCGCCCACCGTCGACCCTCCTGACCTCGTTCACCTTGTCCACGATGGGTGCGACGATGGCCCTGAGCTCCTCAAGATCAGCGCCCTCCGGCAACTTCTTGGTGACGCGGGAGAGGTCGAGGCCTGGGTTGCGGAAGAGGATCTTGACCAGCACCTTCTCCAAGACCCTGGCGCAGATCGCGCGCGACTCGTTGGCCAGCTGCTTCGGGATCCTTTCCCGGAGCTGCCGGAGAGCCGTCACCACATCCTTGAAGAAAAGCGTGAGCTTGGCGTTGGGCTGGAGATTTCCCTCCGTAGGGTACCCGAAGCCCACCAAGTCCAGCCCCGCCAGCTCCTCATCGATGAGCGCGGCGATGTTGACGAGGCCCTCCGTCCAGAGCTCCACCGTGGTCTTGAAGGTGTTCTGGGACTCGGGGGCCCTCATCAGCAGCTCCTCGTTGCCCTTGAGCTCCTTCCTCAAGTCATCCTCTCGCTTCTTGGCGGCGTCCAGCATCCCCGCCAAGGTGGACAGCTTCAGCTCTAGATCAGCACTCGAGTCCTTGGCGGCGTGCAGCTCCTTGATCTTTTCGGCGAGCTGGACCTGCAGATCGCCATGGGCGCGTGCGTCCTTCTCACGCTCGCGCTGGAGTGCGGCAAGCTCTTCGTTCTTCCTTGTCATGTCCGCCTCCAGCTGCGTCACCCTCTCCTCTAAATCCTTCTTGGCGGCCTCGGCGGCCGCGGCTGCGTCCTTTGCCTCCTTGAGCGTCCCACCAAGCGACTGCTCTCGTGCCTCGAGCTCCTCCTCGTGACTGTCTAGACTGGCTTTCTTCGTGTCAGCTCACCTTCCCTTTGGCCATCTCCTCGGCGGGCGAGCCTCTGCTGCTCCTCGGCTTCAGCCTTCTCCAGGATGAACGCCTCCTTTGCCTCGCCCAGCTGAGCCCTCTCCTCTGCAATGGATCGGAGGGCCTCTTGGTCGCGGTCCCGGAGCTCTTGCGCATGTTTCTCTATGTCATCTCCGCTTGCGACAAAGCGCTTCCGGGACTCGAGCCGCTTGTCGGGCGCGGTAGAGTGACACCAGCTTTCGGAGCAACTGCTCCTCCTCGGACTCGCCGCTGCTGCTGCCTGGCCTGTCGACCACCGCCAGCCCAGCGGAAGCAAGTACCTCCCCATCAAACTCCTCTCCCTCGACCGGCGCCCTGGAGCTCGACGCCCAGGGAAGCTTGATGTACACGCCCTCACCGGCTTTCAAGTAAGCACCTGGCTGGGGCTCCTCGGGGCCCGCTGCGTCGGCCAGCGGAGGGTCGGAGTCGGTCTGCAGTGCCTCGCGCTCCTGCGTCCTCCGGCCGTCAAGTCGATCGCGGACCCTCGCCCGGCTCCGCGCCAAAGAGCCTTGGCGGCCTCTTCGCCGGCGGGCTCCTCCGTGCCGGCCTCTTCCTCATCAGCGGCAACATCCCCGGTGTTACCGCGCGCGCCCTCCTCGCCGGTGGCCTCAGTTTCCATCGGGTCCCCAAGAGGAGGATCTGAAGACAGGAAGAGGAAGGAAAAGTCAAGCAGATACCCAAAAGGAAGAGAAAGAAGATCAGCAGAACCCAAGGGAAAGTTTCCGGCAAGGAGGGTCACCTGTGCTAGGCTCTGTGATCATGGGCTCCACCACTTGGGGCTTGCCGGTTCCGCCCCTTGCCGGAGATCCCCTCCTTGTTGGGGAGTGCTCCCATATCGGGGAATCGGCCCTTGGTGGCGTAGTTGAAGCCGACGACACCTTCGGGTCGGTCTCCGATGGCTCCTGGTGGGCTTGTTCTGCCCCTATACAAACGAGTCAATAATCAAGATGTCAGCAAGAGAAGAAGCACCCGTGCGCGCCCCACAACGGGAAGTGAACCAAAACACTTACGCTGGGGGCTGTGCTGGGGGCTGCCGCGAGGGGAAGGGATCGGGTCCGTCAAGGTGGTCTCGGACGTATCTTCCGTCGTCACGGCAGGATCGTCCCCGATGTCGACCATGGGGATCTTGGCCCTCTTCGCCGCCCTCTCGGCCAAAGTCCTGGAAAGGAACAGGAGTTCAGGGAGAAGCAAATTAGATACAAGACAAACAACAACAGAGGAAAGACAAGTGCAGTAAGGAGAAAGCCTTACTCCTCCTCATCCTCCTCCTCCTCCTCTTCATCGTCATCAGAGCTCAGCGGAGAGGTCGAACTCCGGTACCCTCTCGGCGCGGCGCGGCGGAGGGGTAAACTCCCTCCGCGCTTGCCGAGGGTTGCTGGCGAGATCAGCGTGGCGGCCGGGAAGGCCCGCCTCGATTGCAGTGCAGCACAGGACCCTCCCCAGCGGCGTTGCTTGCTGCGGTGGGCGTGTCCCACGGCGCGCTGCTGCTGGGCGGCCTGCTCCTCTGCCAGCTCTCCAACTCGGCGGAGGCGCCTTCTCGGTCGGAATTGGGGCTGCGCTGGGGCTCCGCTGCGGCAAGTTGCTCGAGCGGCTGGCCGCTCGCGCCCTCGGCGGGCTCGCTTCGCCGACCTCGGCCTCCCGCCGCCATCGACTTCTCCGGCAAGATCTTCCCGGGCGGCAAGGCTTGACGCCTCAGCTGCATCCGCCTCCGCCAGCGTGAAGCCAAACTCGCCCACAGCAGCGGCTGCCGCCGCCTCTTCGTCCCTGCTAGCAATGTACGCCAGCTCGTTGGCAGTTGTGGCACGGGTGAGGAGCTTCTGCTCGTCGGATTTGACTGCCACCTCCACCAAGTCATCGAAGAATTGCTGCACGACCTCGGCAGCGGGCTCTATCCAATTTGCACTTATCCCGTGCGAGTCGCACTCTGGCATCATTGCGCAGATGTGATCGCGCTAGGAGTTGTTGCACAAAGGGACAACGCCTTGCGGCAACTGGAACCATTCTGGATGGTTGGGGTCATGCTTCAACATCTCCCTCAGCATCCCATCAAGCTCCAGAACGGTGAAGTTGAAGTTGAGGCCTGGGCGCAGCCTCAAGAAATCCGCCGGTCCGCCAAACAGCCAGGCGGGCCTCCCCCTCTCCTGCAGAGGGGCGATGCGACGGCGAAGGAAATCCGCGCCAACTGCCCCTGTTGTGAGTCCGGCATGCCTGAGCCGAAGGATTCGGGTGGTGGCGATTGTCAGCTTGGCATCGTCTGGCGACAAAGCGCTCCAGTCGCTGCCACGCACCACCCGGGTCTCGCGCAGCTTGGTGAATGGCGGGCGGATTGGCATCACATCCAGCACCACTCCGCCCTCCACTCGTCCCACTTGCTGCGGAGCTCGCCCGTCAAGTACACCTCCTTCATGCCCATCCGGGAGGCCCAGGCGATTCCGCCAGCCAGTGGCTCCCCTTTCTCGGCCCGGGGAGAGAAATAGTGACGAAAAAGAGCGACATTGGGGAGGATGCCAACAAAGTTCTCGCAGAGGTGTGCGAAAACCGCCATTGTCAGAACGGCGTTGGGGGTGAAGTCAAGAAGATGAAACCCATAGGTGTTCATGATGTCGCAAAGAAAAGCAGAAAAAGGTGGGCAGAGCAGCAATAGAAGAACACAGGGAAGAAGTAGTACCCTCTGGGGCACTTTTTCGACTTGGAAGCTTCAGCGGAAAGCATCAGCGTCTTGTGAGTGCGCCGCGTCTGCGTTGACCAGAAGAGGTAGAACTCCGTCCGCAGCGCCTCCGGGGTGAGCTCGGGGGGGAAAAGCACTTGCTTCTTGCGCAGCGCCTCGAGCTCCAGCGCCTCGGCCGACTTTGTGGCCTTTGCAGCCTTTGCAGCCTTCGCAGTCTTCGCAGCCTTTCCGGTCTTCGGAGCCATGGCGGAAGCAGCGGGGGGAAGGCGAAGGCGATGGCGGCGACGGCGACGATGGGCGGCGGCACGCTGCTCTCTTTCGACTCTGGAAGCGGTGGGGAACGGCGGAGCTTTCGAAGGAAGGAACTGCAAGTGGCGAAAGTGGGGGAACGGCCCTGTTTCCCCTGCTTATAAACAGGGGATGCGAACATTACGCATTTCCTGGAATTAAGTGCTGTCCACGTTCTCTCCCACGACGCCGTAATCGACGCGTGCCGTTGCGGGGGAACGCGGTGGAAGAGGAGTGGGTTTTGTGTGGACCCGGGCGCGTGCCGTGCTGATTGCTTTTGGGCTGGCCCAACATCGCTCGGCACGTGTATGGCCCAGGCCGGGGCTCTGTCGGTGTACTAAAGTAGGGGTACCTTAGTACACGAACTTGTCTGCAGGCAGTTGCAGACACCAGCGGCATGGCTCGCCCGGCGCCCGCCAAGACCCTCCGTCATTTCCACTTACGCCATTCAAGAACAAAGTGTCAACCAGGTAGACAAGGCCCGGCAAAGGAGCTTGCGGGAAGAACAAAACCCGGCAAGAGGAGCTTGCGGGAAGAATAACCAAGGCGCTTCAGAAGGTTTGTCGTGGCGCCCGTGCAGGTACCGGCAAGGTCCGGCGACCGCAAGCTTGCCGGGCGCGACAAGAGAAGAAGACGGCAAAGCGCTGCCAGCGGCAAGGCTGCCACCCCGCACCCAAGCTCCAGCGCATCCAGCAATGTGTCACCCCACGGCCATCCCAGAGCGCGTGGCGGTATTGTGCAGCCATGCGGTGCGAGGTGGCAAGCGGAGTGACAAAGGAGGCCATCGTGGCGATCGGTGGCGCACCTAACAGATTGTTTCTTTGCCTTGTTGGGGGCGACCGGACGGGCATTAAATGCCCTTGTCCCCCGCGTCGAGTTAGGTAGGGGACACTGTTAATCCTTTGTTGTACCAACCTGCGTTTTTACCTTTCTACACCACCACCTGTTGGTGACCCCCTTAGACTATAAAAGGGAGGCCCATGCGCACGTAGAAAAGGTTTGGCGGTTCGGAACTTTTCCACACTAGGGTTCCGCAGGCCGTAGATTCGACACCACAGCATATCCACGCCCTCGAGCAAGAACAAATACAAACACAAGGCAGCAGTAGGAGTATTATCTCTCCGGAGAGCTCCGAAGCTGGGTAAAATCCCCCGCGTGTGTGACCTCGATCTGCTCTTCGTGCGGCCCTCGCCCCCCTGCCGGACCAGAAGGGCCCCCCTGCCCCATAGGTGCTCGTCCCAGCCACGACAAATGGAGTGGCATGGACTAGAGGATGTGGAACCCTTCAAGATGCTGAGGACAAAGGATTGGCTCAAGCTCAAAGCACAAGACTCTACATTTTACTTTTAGTGTTCCAAGATCACATTGAGTCCATAGGAAAGCCAATACTATTGAGAGGGGATGAGGTGTTGCTTAATGGCTTGCTTGCTCCAAGTTCTTAGTGATATGCTCCAAAGCCCTCAACCACATTCTCACATCCACATATGTCCCAAAGCAAAAGTCAAACTCGGCCCCACCGAAACTTTCTATCCAGCGCCACTGAGTTCTCTTGAGATAGCCACTGCCAGAAGCCCTAATCAAGTCGGTCTCACCGATGGGATCTTGGTCTCACCGAGATGGGCTTCCAAACTCTCTATTGCCTATTGCAATAATTTTGGTCCCACCGAGGTATGCAATCGGTCCCATCGAGTTTGCCTGGCCAACTCTCTGTTTCACTTATTACCCAAATCGATCCCACCGAGTTTGTGTAATCGGTAAAACCGAGTTGAGGCTTTACCCTAACCCTAGCACATCGGTCCTACCGAGTTGATCATATCGGTCCCACCGAAATGCCTAACGGTCACATTATGAACTAAATCGGTCTGACCGAGTTTCACGATTCAGTCCCACCGAGTTTGGTAAATTGTGTGTAATGGTTAGATTTTGTGTGGAGGCTATATATACCCCTCCACCCACTCTTGATTCGTGGAGGGAGCCATCAGAACATGCCTACACTTCCAACTTACATTTTCTGAGAGAGAACCACCTACACTTGTGTTGAGGTCAAGGTATTCGATTCCAACCACATAAATCTTGATCTCTAGCCTTCCCCAAGTTGCTTTCCACTCAAATAATCTTTCCACCAAATCCAATCCTATGAGAGAGAGTTGAGTTTTGGGGAGACTATCATTTGAAGCACAAGAGCAAGGAGTTCATAATCAACACACCATTTGTTACCTCTTGTAGAGTGGTGTCTCCTAGATTAGTTAGGTGTCACTTGGGAGCCTTCGTCAAGATTGTGGAGTTGAACCAAGGAGTTTGTAAGGGCAAGTAGACCGCCTACTTCGTGAAGATCTACCCGAGTGAGGCAAGTCCTTCGTGGGCGACGGCCATGGTGGGATAGACAAGGTTGCTTCTTCATGGACCCTTCATGGGTGGAGCCCTCCGTGGACTCGCACAACCATTACCCTTCGTGGGTTGAAGTCTCCATCAATGTGGATGTACGATGGCACCACCTATCATAACCACGGATAAAAAATCTCCTTGTCTCCAAATTGCATTTGCACACTCCAATCCCATCCCTTTACATTCTTGCAATTTGCATGCTTTACTTTCCGCTGCTCATATACTCTTGTCATGCTTGCTTGATATGTATTATGACTGTTAAAACTTGTGCCAAAATTCTACTTCAACTTAAAGAGATTAAAAACTGTAACTTTTCTTACTTAGAGTCTATTCACCCCCCCTCTAGATACCTCTTCTCGATCCTTTCAGCTAGCCCCTCCTTGGAAGCCTTCCCCTTTTCGGCCGTAGAAAACCTACTCAACGGCACCATGGAAGCAGAATCAAGATGGAGAAGGAGGCGGAATGAGCAGCGAGAAGATGGAGGAAGAGATGAGCGAGGGGGCTCTGCCCCTCCCCTCATTTATAGCCGGAGGGAGGCCAACCGCCAGCCTCCACGACCTCTCATAATGATGATCTTCTGCATGCAGCGTCGATTCGTCAAGTCGAACGGTTGCCGAGGCATTGTGGGGAAGAGGAGACGCCCGCGTCCCACCCATCGCCATGCGTCGTTCAAGGCCACAGGTGGTTAGGGTCCGCAGCGCACCGCACTTGCCCCTTGGCTTCGCCTTGAAGCCAAGTCCGAGCACGCCTTAGTCCTGGGGGCTACTGTCGGCATTCTGGATATGGGGGTACCAAAACTTGCCTGCATGCGGCCCACTGCACTGCTCCATCGACGGCCTATTATGGCCCAGCCTCAGCATCGACACCCAAGACCCTCGCGAGGGGCCAAGCCTCGCGAGGTGGATGACGCCAAGACCTTGAAGGGGATCGGCCTCCTCAAGCTGATTTGAGCCATGAGGACCAAGGACAGGCGGGCGCCAAGTGGGCGCCAGCGGGCGCAGAGTAATAGTTTCTTATTTGGTGCAACGGAGGGGAGCAGTAGGTGCGGTGTCCCAAACAATCAGCCAAAGGTTTCCATTATGGTGCAACGAGACCAAAACCGCCAGGACGACAGGACGGAGGTCATTGCCGAGCCCACCGCAGCGCCACGACCAGAGGCTTTTCATGGGTGAAGACCACTTTAGTCACTTCCTGTCCCCCTTCAAATCTGGCCGTTTTGGAATCCCTTCCCGCCAACATTTGGGAAGAGGATCAAGCCCACTATAAATAGGACTTAGCCACCACCAGGAGAGGGATCGGATCCATTCTCATCCGACCACCTCACCAGCTCTCTTGAGCTCAAGAACACCTCACCTCATGAGGCCAGTTCATCCACTGTACTAGCTCATCCTTAGCCCTTCAAGGCAACCCACCAAAATGCTGGAGTAGGGTATTACAGCGCAAGGTGGCCCGAACCAGGATATACTGATGTTTCTCTCTATCCCTTTGAGCTCGAGGCGCTAGGCTTAGAAGACTGCGAGTAGGCAGGCTGGGTAGGTTGAGATCTCCGCACGCACCCCAGACTTCGAACTTATCAAGGGTTTGCAGAACCCGAAATCTGACACTTCGGCTCACCCGTCCACCTCAAAGGCTCCGCTGCCCACAGCCACCAATACTACGGGAGGTGCGGAGGCACGTGAGGATGTGGACACTGCTGGGGATGTGGTCGGTGAAGGCGGCACCATCACCACTTCCCCCGCGGATGAAGCAGGAATGGGAGACACCGGAGGAGAGCAACTTCAGCAACACCCCGATGGCCACGATCCATGAGGTACGGGTGAAGGGGTTACTTTGTCCACACCCCTTCCTCTCACCGACGGGCACAGCCGCAGCGATGGCGCTCGATCTGGGGCGAATCGCCGCCCTCCCCCATCACGGGAGCGACCGTAGTTTGTGCGTCTCCCCCGGGGCCAGTCGACCAAGTTGCTACACCCGATGAAGCCGCTAGCCCTCAAGCGCCTTCGCCACGCCACCATGCCATCTAGGTGGCCGCACCGCAACAGCAGGGATGTGGTACCGTCGCTGCTAGCACCGTTAGGAGCCGAGCGACGGTATGATCTACGTCGTCATCACCCACCAAGTATGGCTACGGAGGCCGTGGTGCTGGCTCAACTGCTACTAAGATTCCTACCAGCGACCGACCAGATGGACGAGTGGCATGCCACCATCCAGAGTCTGCTCGGTTTCGCCGAGGCTGGGGGCTCGCAGCGAGCTAGCCCACCACAGCCTCCCTAAGCGACAACGACGGCTCGTGTTGCTGGTTGTACAGAAGAGGCCACCCCCACAGTATAGTCCCCGCCATGGCAGCTAGCGCGAGCGCAGCAGAATCAAGAACCTAATGATGTCTTAGTGGCCTCTTCTAACCCTCGAGTGCGTCTAGACCCGAGGCAAGCCCTGGAGGATAGGCAGAGGGAGACGCGCGCGTTGTCATTGAGCAATTCCGCGACAACCACCACTGGACCAATGGGTGTGATGGTCCTGACGTAGACGAGCCTATGCTCGATATTGGCGGGTGCCTACCTTTCGAGGTTGGATACCTTGCCTTTACTCATGAGATGCGGCAAGTCCATTGAACGTCCGTCCGCACGTTCAAGCCATAGATACCTGAGAAGAATGATGAGAGGCTAAACCCAGTAGAGTTTTTGAGCATCTACACCATCAGTGTTCAAGATGCCGGGGGAAGAGATGAGAAGGTGTTCGTCAACTACTTCCCTTTGGCTCTCGAGTCCAATGTGAGGTCCTGGCTGATGCACCTGCCGGAGATCTCCATTTCGTCATGGGCTGACCTGTGCCATGAGTTCATTGGCACCTTCACTTGCGGCCATCAAGAACCAGGCCAGCCTAGTGATTTGTAGCTTCTCCGATAGAAAGAAGGAGAAACTCTCCGGAAGTATTTGCAGAAATTTAGGAGAGTCCATAGGAACATCCCGAACATCCATCCGGCAGCTGTTATAGCCGCCTTCCAGTCCAATGTGCACAACCCTAGGACTTGTTCCAAGATGAATGTATGATTGCCCAAGACAGTGAAGGAGCTTCATGTCGGGGGTTGGGTGCGACATATGCCAAAGGATGGCTTATCATGGTGGGGGCGAGTAGAACGTCGTCGGTGCTCGAAGCGGGATGAGGCTTGAACATGCTGCCTTGGCGAATCTTACACAGCTTCGGGGCTCTCTGGGGGATAACACCCCTACTGCTGCTCTGCAGGGTCTCCGCATGGTCACTATGGCGAAAGGGTTACAAGGGTGCTCCTAGAGCTGCATCGGGTGGCAGGAGGTAGCTAGGCTGGCTCTCTCCTCCCTTCTCTATGTGTCTAACTCTATCAAAGGCCGAACCCTTTGCATGGGTGCCCCGGGGGGTTTATATAGGCCTACCCCCCGGGGGTACAATAGTAATCTGACTGGGCGTGGCCCCCAGCCGTCTGTCCCTCATGCTGCCGTCCTTCCTGCCGGCTTCTGGGGCCCGCCGACTCGTGGGTCCCGCGGACAGGCCGAACACTATGCAGCACTCTTGATGACGTAGGCTTGGTCATGGGGTCGTGGCAACAGTGCCGCCGTCTGTCAGGCGATCACTGTCGCCACTCCCCATCCAATTTGGTTTATGGCTTGTGGGGCCCTGGCGGGGAGGCGGCCGACTCCGTGGAGGCCGACTCCCTCAGGGCCGTCTTCTGGCGCTCTGCCGTCTCTGATTCACCCACTGACGGGTGGCCCGGCGATCTCTAGGCCGTACAGGCCGGCATCATGGGCACAGTGCATCACGCACTGTGGCTGAGGTCAGGGGAGGCATGGCAACATTGCCGCGCCTCGCCGGAGATCTCCCGGCGATACGGCTCGTTGTAGCCATGCCAACCCCTCGTAGACAGGAAGGGACGGCCACGTCGGGGCCGTGCCCTGCATCGGTCTTCGTGAAAGGTCGCGGGCCGACTCCCATAGTCGGCGCTTCTGGAGGTCGCAAGCCGGGAGTCGGCTTGCTTTAAAGTCGTCGTCTGGGACTCGGCTTTTCGGGGGATCGCCCTCTGGGACTCGGCCTCTCCGAAGGTCGCCAGATGGGACTCGGCCAGAGGGGCGCGGCCTACCCCGATGTCTTGAAAGATCCTGGGTCCCGGCTCGGCCTACCCGTGGCCCATTACTCCGATAGTAGTCCCCGAAGCTGGTGAAGCCCTGCGGGCGCCGCCTTGTGGGGCTTCAACAGTTTCAATCTTCCCAGCGCCGATTCTGAGACTCGGCCGTTGTTTCTTTGGGCCGACTTGCCGAAGTCGGACTTGGTCAGCGAGGGGCCATTATTCGTAAGTCGCGGCGGGAAAATAGGTGGCGTATCGGATATGCTTCCCTGCCGCCATCGAGACGATCCTATTGCGTGGCGCCACGTGGGGAGGATAGCCTGCCCACCCACGCGCACGACGGGACGGGCCGCCAGGTGGGGCCCGCCATTACCGCACCTCGGCTCCCGAGCGGATCCGCTGTGGTTGTGGACGGTTGGCATCCCCACGTTGTTACTGCGCGCAGTAACTTTGTGGGGGTAAATCGTGGGCGGCGTGGGGCCTTGGGCACAGTTAATCCCATGTCCGCCTCCTCGGCTCCTCAGCCCGTAGGGCTATAAATAGGCAGGGAGGAGCGGGGCGGCACTGCACGCACACCCTCTCCCCCGCTCTCCTGCCTTCTCTTCTTCCTCCGCCGCGAGCCAAAGCATCCTTTCTCATCGGTGATGAGTTCTTCCTCCGTCACGCCCCCCGCCTCACGCTCCGGCGTGTGGGACGGCTCGGACGTGGAGGCGGAGCACATCGAGTTTCTCCGCCGGACCCGCCTCCTCCCCGGCGCAGACCTGGTGCACGCCCGCCCCGCGCCGGCGGGAGAGATCTGGCCCGTGCAGGAGGAGGGCGAAGGGTCGTCTTCCGCTCGCACCTAATCGCGCGGGCTGGGGCTTCGGCGGCGGGTTCTTCCGCTTGTTCCTTGAGTTCCATAAGCTTCAGCCGCACCACCTCACCCCAAACGCGGTGGTGCTGCTTTCCGCCTTCGCCACTCTATGCGAAGGCTACCTCGGTGTTCTCCCCACCCTCAAGCTGTGGGGAGAATTTTTCTCTTCGAAGCTCGGTACTCAGGCCGCCGACACGCCGGCTCAGTGCGGCGCTCGACGGCCGACAACCCTTTCCCTCCCATCTCGTTGGTGAAGTCAGTGAAGATGTGGCAGAAATCTTACTTCTACGTGAAGAACATCTCCACCGACGGCGACTGGGTCAATTTGCCGCCCTTCGACCCCGAGCCTCTGACTGGCAGGCTTGCCATTTGGTCCACCGGTCCAAGTCGCTGTCCCCCTCCGAAGCCGGCTCCATGGCGCGACTCCGAGTTCTGCTGCAGTCGGAGGGCCTCGTCGGATCTGATCTTCTGGCCGCCATCGTGGCGCGCCAAGTCCTCCCACTCCAGGGCCGGCCTCACCTCATCTATTAGATGAGCGGCCGCCACGATCCGAGCCGGCTGAGCACCAAGGAAATGCCCCGCGGGGAGGTGGTGAACTTGGTGAACCACATCGCGCACTGCGAGTTCACGGAGAACTGGCAGTTCGGCAAGGAGCCGTACTCGCGCGACAACCCCCCTCCAATGGTAAGTCGCATCCTTCTGTAGCTTAATCCTCTTTGCAGCCGACTCCGGACTCTAATCATCGTTGGTTTCTTCTGGGCAGTGTCCCGTCACGGTGCCCGCAGCCGGCGCCATGAGAGAGCCCCGCGACTACGTCCCAGATCGCGAGGACAGTGATGTCGACGACCCCGACTTGGGGGTGGCGGCGCTGCAGGCCGACGCCGAAGGCGGCGGAGAGGGGGCGGACGGCGGCCTCAGGCCATCGGCCACCTTCGCCGACTGGCCCGGGGACGACGCCGATGTGGAAGTCATCCAACGCCGCCAGTCGAGGGCCGGCCCCTCCGGCCAAGTCGGCACGAAGAGGCGTCACCCCGGGCCGAGCGCGCCCGGCGGCAAACAGAAGAAGTTCAAGGGGGCGGCCGCCGCGACCATGCGGGAGGAGGCGGCCGCCGCGACCATGCGGGAGGAGGCGGCCGCGAAGGTCAGCCGCTTCCGAAGGGAAGTGAGAAGGCCGCCACTAGTTTCCGCGTGAGTCTTTTTACCCTTTCATTTTCTTTGTTGGATCTTATCCGAGTCTTCTTTGATTTTTCCCTCCGATCTTCTCCAGAGCTCCCCTCTCCCTTGAGAGAGCCGCCGTCCCCTCTGTCATGGGGTCGGTAGAGACATCCGCCAACACTCGGCAGGTTGATCCCGCCGCCGACCTTCGGGAGGCGACGGAATGGAACGCGCGGGAGAAGCGCGATGAGGAGGAGGCCAACCGCCTGGAGAAGGCGGAGGCTGAGAAGGCGGCTGCCAATGCCCAGAGGAGACTAGAGGAGGCCGAGACTACCGCCGCGATGAAGCAGCGTGCTGAGGAGGTCGCGCGTCGCCGATCGGCGATGCTCGTCCCTCCGTTGTCGTCGGCGCCGCCGGCTCTGGAGTTCACGGGGCAGACCGGAGAGGTCGGCACCGAGAACCCTCTCGTGGAGGAGGGCGGCGATGCTTCAGGCTCGGACACCCACGCGCCGCCTCCGCCTCTGTCTAGGAGGCCGCATGGCAAGCAGCCGGTGGACCCGCAGGGTCCTCCGACTACGGACGACGCCGAGGTGAGGCCGCTTCTTCAGGTCGCCATGCCGGCACGCCGCCGGCTTGAGAGGACGAGCTCGGCGCCGTGAGCTCGGGAGACTGGCGCCGCAAGTTCGGCGAATCTGGACGTCGAGGCATCCAGCGCCGCGCCCACCGGCTGGTTACATGGAGGCGGCACCGGCCCGCTGAATTAGGCCCTCCTGGACGTCCAGTCAAAGCTGCTCGCGGAGAGCGACGCCTCAAGTTCTGCACGAGCACATTCGCTGTCACGGACATCCGTCCGGGTATGTTTCCTTTCTCTTTTTTTTTATTTTCTGTCTTTCTCTGTGGGGGCGCACCAGCGCACCCACTGGGTGCAGTCCCCGAGTTCCGGGTCGGCTGCTGAGCAGGCGGTTCGGAACTCCCTCTTGTGAGCTCCGAGGACTAACTTTGGCTTTTGCCGGCTTTTTGCAGGAATATCATAATCTCCGCGCCACTGCCTTCAACCGCAACGTCGAGGAGCTGAAGAAGCGGACCGCCAACCTGACGGAAAGCCGAGGTGACTTATTTCTTCCTTCTTCGCGGGGGCGCGCTGGCGCACCCGCGGGCTGTAGTCCCCGAGATTCGGGCCGACTGCTGAGCAGTCGGGCCGGATCTCTCCGGCGATCTACCTTACTGATGACTTTCTTGTCTTCCTCTTCGCTCTTCAGGCACTAATGCCGCCCTCCAGGAGCTGCTGGGCGAGGCCAACACTGCTCGTCGTGCCAAGGAAGAGGAGTGCAACAAGTTTGCCAAAGAGCGCGATCTGCTGGCGACGCAGCTGGCTGAGCAGAAGGAGTTGCTCCGGAAGGCGCAGGACGACGCCAAGTCGCGGGAGGTCGCCCTCATGGCCGAGTTCGAGGTCGAACGCTCCACCTGGACCGTCCGGGAGGCGATGCTGACCTCCGGCTACCACGAGCTCGAGGACATCGTTGATGGTAAGTTTTTTTCGCTTCTTTGGTCTTCCGACTCTGTGTCGAGCTGATTTCTGATTTTCTGACTATCTTCTTTTCTGCCTTGGCAGACTTCTTTCCCGGCCATTCGCAAGCCGTCCCTCTGGCCATTGAGGTGGCTCGGGAGGCGCGAAGGGCGAAGGGTGAAGTGATTGCCGCCAACGCCCCGAACCATCGACGAGCAGCCGAGCATCGGGCTCGTCTTCGTCCCCGCTCACCGGCTGCTGCGCCGTCTTCAGCGTGCTGGTGCCCAAGTGGTTGCCGCCCTGTGGCCGGACGTGCCAGCTCTTCGCACCGCCAGTCGGACTGCCGACTGGCTGGAAGTCGCCGCCGGTCACCTTGAGGCTTGGAAGGGCTCGCCCGGCCGGGAGCACGCCGGGCCTTGGAGTTCGACAAGGGGTGGTATCCGGGCTGACTGGACCGTCGGCGCATTCGGCCGAGGCCCAGGCCGAGCTGGAGGCCGTAGAAGGCACCCTTGTCGAGCGCGCGGCGGCCATTGCCGAGTACACGGACACCAGCGTCTTCGTGCCCGAGCGGACTGAAGGCGGCGAGGAGGCACCGCCGGACTGGTTCGGGATGAACCCGGAGTACAAGGAAGACTCGGCGGAGGTGATCGACTCCAGCGCCGAAGAGGAGGACGAGTCGGAGGACGGAGGCGAGGAGGAGGCGCCAGAAGACGAAGCAGGCGGCCAACCTCAGCCCGATCGCGCCTCCAGCAACGAGCCGCGCGGGGACAAGGCGACCGCCGCCAGAGGCGACCAGGCTGAGACCGCCCAGCCGACTGCCCCGGCATCCGACACCGCCGTCACCTCCGATCCTCCGGCTCCAGAGGCCGCCTCCTAGACTGCTTCTGTTTATCTGTCTTCATTGTTCTTTTGAAGAACTTTTTAGGTTCGAACAATTCCACCCACGGGGTGTATCCTGAATTCTTATTCGGAGATTCGGCCGAGGGCCTATGTAAATATTTATCTAATTCCCGCCTTTCCTTGCTTATTACTCCTTAGACTTTTTTCCTTTGCCGCCTTCCTTTAGTTGCCGCCTTGCCGGCTGGGCAGCCGCTCTACGGACTGTCGCCGGGTCAAGTTCTTGGCTACTTCAGGAAGGCAAGTACTTAGCCATTTAGAGTTTTTTCTAGAAAGTCGGCTAGGAAGCGACAGGCCGACTATTCGAGAGTCGGCTGTCCTTGATAAAAGTCGAGATGGCAAGCCGACTGCTCATGAGTCGGCTCGGTGGGGGAGGCTGGTAGCCGGCATGGGCTATGCGTAAGCTTTTAGGTCCTTAGCCATTTTTCATGTGTACGCTCGTTCTTGCTTGTTCCCTGTCTACCGACAGTCGCTCTGCGAGCTGCGGCTTTCGACAGGAGACGGCTTGAGCGCAACACATTACTTGTCTGACCGCAGAAGCATTCCATAGCGAAGGCGGCAAGTCCCCGGCCGACCGGTCGGACCGGTGCGAACGATATGATAAAAAAGCAGCACATTCGGAAGCGTAATTCTTATCATACAGATAATCAAAAAGGCAGTCCCATAGCTCGTCCCGGGGGGCCTAAGGTCTTAGTACTTTAATACAAAGAGGGTAGTGCGATACATACTGCATCAACTGTAAAATCTTCGAAGAAGATTTGCGTTCCACGGGCGCTCTGTTTCTTTGCCGGAGTCGTCCCTCTTGCGCGCTCGAGGCTTCTGAGCGTCGATTAGATAGTAGGCGTCATTCCCTAGCACCTTGCTGATGATGAAGGGACCTTCCCAAGGCGCCGACAACTTGTGCTGGCCGGCTGTTCTCTGAATCAGCCGGAGCACAAGGTCGCCCTCTTGGAACGATCTTGGCTTGACCTTGCGGTTGTAGTATCGACGCAGACTCTGCTGGTAGATGCTGGACCGACTGAGAGCCATCAGTCGGCCCTCTTCCAGCAGATCGACGCCGTCTTGGCGTGCTTCTTCGGCTTCCTCTTCGGTGTACATGGAGACTCGTGGAGAGTCGAACTCTATATCCGTTGGGATGACGGCTTCGGCACCATAGACGAGGAAGAAAGGCGTGAAGCCGGTTGACTTGTTTGGGGTTGTGCGCAGACTCCAGAGGACGGCAGGCAGCTCTTCGACCCAACAGCCGGCCGAACGCTCGAGTGGTTCGACCAATCGAGGCTTGATGCCGGACAGGATGAGGCCATTGGCTCATTCCACCTGGCCGTTTGACTGCGGATGGGCAACGGACGCTAAGTCCAGTCGGATGCCCTGCGTCGTGCAGAAACGAGCCAAGGCGCCCTTGGCGAAGTTGGTGCCGTTGTCGGTGATGATGTTGTGCGGTATGCCGTACCGCACCGTGTTGTCGGCAATGAAGGTTACTGCTGTAGGCCCGTTTAATTTCTTGATGGGCTTTGCTTCCACCCACTTGGTGAACTTGTCCACCGCGACAAGCAAATGAGTTAGGCCGCCTCGGGCCGTCTTGAATGGTCCTACCATGTCCAGGCCCCAAACTGCGAAGGGCAAGGCAATGGGGATTGTCTTCAGCGCGGAAGCCAGCTGAAGGGGCTTGGAGCGGAACATCTGGCACCCCTTGCATTTTTGGACTAGCTCTTTAGCTTCTTCCAGGGCAGTCGGCCAAAATAAACCATGCCGAAAGGCTTTGGCCACAAGTGCCCTCAAGGCCGCATGGTGGCCGCACTCACCCTGATGGATGTCTCTGAGGATCGCTTGGCCTTGCTCTGACTCTACGCAGCGCTGGTAGACACCAGTGACACTGCGCCTGACTAGCTCTCTGTTGACTATGGTGTAGAGCTTGCGCCGCCGCGCTGCACTTGCCGAGCCGAGATCTCATCTGTTGGTAATTCTTTGTTCACTAGAAACTTGAGGATGGGCTGTGCCCATGAAGGTGCTGCTATCTCCTCAACTGCTACCACAGTGACTTGGACAAGGGTGGCTGGGCTGGGAGGCGGCGGGTTGGAGTCTGCCGCCGTTGCTGGATTGAGGAATCTCAGGATGATTAGGGCAGCTCCAGGCCGTGGCGCATCCCGGGCGAACTCGGAAGTCCCCGGCCGACCGGGCGCAGATCCCAGGCTGGGCTCAAGTCCCAGGCCGACTGGCGCAGTCCCCGGGCTGGGGTTTGAAGTCCCTGGGCCGACTGGCGCAGTCCCCGGGCTGGTTTCAACTATGGCTTTCTTGAGGTCGCCTGCTGGGGCCTTGGAGTCGGATCCGACTATTTCTGGCGGAGCCGACACGAAGATGGAGTCTAACTCTGGTGAAGGCTTGATAGACGGCTTGAGGAGGCGCTGAAGGGCGACGCCTGAAGGTATCGCTTGGCGAGTGGAGCCGACTCGTGCCAAGGCATCTGCTTGATCGTTGTCATTTCTTGGCACATGAAGGAATTCGCACCCCTCGAAATATCCGCTGAGTTGCTGCACCAGGAAGCGGTAGCTTGCCATGTTTGCGTCTTTGGCGTCCCAGTTGCCGGATGATTGCTAAACCACCAAGTCGGAGTCGCCATAGCACAGGATCCGGCGAATGCCGAGTTCTTTGGCAAGCCGGGGCCCATGGATGAGCGCTTCATATTCGGCGACGTTGTTGGAGGCAGCGAAGTGGATTTGCAGCATGTATTTGAGCTTGTCGCCCTTAGGGGAGGTGAGGACAACGCCGGCTCCAAGGCCGGTGCCCATCTTGGAGCCGTCGAAGTGCATCCGCCAATGAGTGGAGTCGGGCGCTGGCGGCAGGTACTGGGTCTCGGCCTAGTCGACGAGGAAGTTGGCCAGCGCCTGCGACTTGATGGCGGTGCGGGGCTGGTAGTAGATGGTGTAAGGGGCTAGATCAATAGCCCATTTGGCCACTCGGCCGGAGGCGTCTCAGCTTCCAATGATCTCGGCAAGTGGAGCGGTGCAAACCACAGTGATTGGATGCTCTTGAAAGTAGGGCTTCAGCTTCTTGGCGGCAAAATGCACGCCGTAACACATCTTCTGATAGTGAGGGTAGTTTTGCTTGGAGGTCGACAGTACCTCGCTTAGGTAATATACCGGTCTCTGGACTGGGAGCGCCTTGCCTTCCTCCTTGCGCTCGACTACGATGACTGTGCTGACTACTCTACTGGTGGCGGCGATGTACAAGAGCATGGGCTCTTTGGGAGTCGGAGCCGCCAACACGGGGGGAGTAGTCAACATCTTCTTCAGTTGGAGAAATGCCTCATCTGCCTTGTGGTTCCACTCAAAAAAGGTGGTCTTCTTCATCAGTTGATACAAAGGTAGAGCTTTCTCGCCCAGCCGACTGATAAATCGGCTGATGGACGCCAAGCAGCCGGTGAACTTCTGCACATCCAACAGTCGGCTAGGTACCTCCATTCTCTCAATGGCCTTGATCTTGACGGGGTTGCACTCTATGCCGCGTTCGGAGATGTAACGCCCTCGATGCGGCTATATCTCCCACGTGTCGAAGCACGACTTAGAGGCATAACCGCATTGAAAGCAATGTCGCAAGTGAGGTAATCTTCATACAACCCATGTAATACATAAGGGAAAAAGATACTTAGTTGGCTTACAATCGCCACTTCACGCAATTACATGAATAAAGCATTACATCATCCAGATACAATCAAGGTCCGACTACGGAACCAAAATAAAAGAAGAACCCCAAATGCGACAAAGGTCCACGATCGACCCCAACTGGGCTCCACTACTGATCAACTAGAACAAAACAACACAAAGGGCAAGATCTTCATCGAGCTCCTCCTTGAGCTTGGTTGCGTCACCTGCAAACTGGTTTTGGAAGTATCTGGTGAGTCACGAGGACTCAGCAATCCCATTACCATGGGTATCAAGACTAGCAAAGCTTAATGGGAAAGGAAGGGGTAAAGTGGTGAGGTTGCAGCAGCGACTAAGCAAGTATGGTGGCTAACCAACGCAAATAAGAGCGAGAAGAGAATCAAGCGGAACGGTCGTGAAGCTAGCAATGATCAAGAGGTGATCCTGAACACCTACTTACGTCAAACATAACCCAGAAGCCGTGTTCACTTCCCGGACTCCGCCGAGAAGAGACCATCACGGCTACACACTCGGTTGATGCATTTTAATTCGGATCAAGTGTCAAGTTATCTACAACGGACATTAACAAATTCCCATCTGCCACATAACCAGCACGGCTCGAAAGTTTATACCCTGCGGGGTGTCCCAACTTAGCCCATGACAAGCTCTCGCGATCATCGAAGGAATAGACCTTCACCGAGACACTCCGATCGACTCGGTATCCGGTACATCAAGACATTTCGACAATGGTAAAACAAGACCAGCAAAACCTCCGGCGTGCCGACATCCCGATAGTAGCAGCACGTATCTCGTCTCGAGCCACGACGGATGAGCACTACGTACAACTAGAACCAGCCCTCAAGTTTCCCCGAGGTGGCGCTGCAAGTGGCTCTAGTTTGGACCAACACTTAGACAAGCATTGGCCCGGGGGGGCTAAAATAAAGATGACCCTTGGGTTAATTACTCCCAAGGGAAAAGTAGGTGGTGGTGAGGCAAATGGTAAAAGGCAATGTTGGGCCTTGCTGGACAAGTTTTATTCAAAGCGAACTGTCAGGGGGGTCCCATAAATCACCCGACCGCGTAAGGGACGCAAAATCCGGGAACATAACACCGGTATGACGGAAACTAGGGCGGCAAGAGTGGAACAAAACACTGCATAAGGCCGAGCCTTCCACCCTTTACCAAGTATATAGATGCATTAATAATATAAGAGATATTGTGATATCCCAACAAAAACCCCATCCACCATGGAGAAATCTTCAACTTCACCGCAACTAGCAACGCTATAAGAGGGCTGAGCAAAGCGGTAACATAGCCAAACAACGGTTTGCATAGGAAAGGTGTCAAAGGTTAGGGGTTCATGGCAATATGGGATGGCTTGACAAACAGGTAATAGGTATCGCAGCATAGCGAAAGAACGAGGCAACTAGCATAGCAATGATAGTAGTGAGATCCAGAGTAGCGGTCATCTTGCACGAAATCCCGCAAGGAAGAAGAACGAGTCCATGAAGAAGATGAAACCACGAAGACGAACCATACGCAGATTTAACGAATCCTCACAACTCCGGAACGGAACCGAAGCTATCGAGAGAGGCAACCCGGAAAGAAACAAACAACATGGTAAACACACAAGCACAAATATGGCATGATGCACAACCAAGTATGATGCATGTCCGGTTTAATGAGGCATGGCATGGCAAAGTGCAAACAAACAACACTACAAATTAAGTGGAGCTCAATATGCAACGAGTTGCATATTGACGAAACACCACATCAATTATTTAGTTCTCTCTTGTTTAAGCTACCCAACAATATTAAATGTTGATTAACATGGCAAGGGGTGAAGCATAACAAAACTACCTACCTAGGCAAGTTTAAATGAGGCCGAAAGAACAAACAACAATTCCGGAAAATCCCCATGTGCATATTTTAGATTCGGTACTGTTCTGCCCTAAACACAATTTTAGAGTTGTTAAACATGCAAGATGAGTGCACCATGTTAAACTAGGCAAAATTCTACCCCATTTACATATAAAGTTTGTTAAAATCCGAGTTACGGTTAATTAGTTACGAATTAAATCATTTTAGCATGGCATAGGAGCAAATTTAAATAAACAGCAAGTTAAACATTTCAAACATGGACAAAAGTGGCATATTATTAAACTAGACGAAAAACTAAGCATTTTACATATAAAGTTTGTTTTAATCCGATGCACGGTTGTGGAGTTATTATATGCATGAACTTTGAGGGTTTTTCTGTAAATCTGTTAATACAATGGATAATGTTAAAATCGCAGCGCGGAAAAAAAATAAAAACGGGCCACATCTGGCTGGGCCAACAGAGAGGATCGGGTCGCCACCACGGGCTGAGGCCTGTGTCGGTGAGGTGGCGGGGAAGCAGCTGGCTGCGGGCAGGCCGCAGAGGAGGCTCGGCGGATCGGGTCATGGGAGGCCCACGTGGGCTGGTTCTGGGGCTCGAGAGGACGAGGCCCATGCAGGGTCGACGCGGTCGACGGGCGCCCGCAGGGACGAAGGGCGGCGGCGCTGACGACGCTGGGCGAGGGCGCCAGAACGGCGGGAAGGTCGAGGGGCCTGGGACGACCAGATCCGGTCGCCCGGACCTGTTCCGGCCGGATCCGGCGCAACTCGCGATGGGCGGCGGCGAGGAAACTCCGGCGACGGCGGCTCTGGGGTTCTGCAAAGAGAGAGAGAGAGGTCCGAGAGAGAGAGAAGCAAGAGGGAGAGGGCGACGGGAGGCGCGAGCTCACCGGGGCGACGGCATCACCGGCAGTGCTCGCCGGGCAGTGGTGAGGCGACGAGGTAGAGGGGCAGCGGGCGGAGGCGCTGGTGAGGTCGGGCGGCGGTGCTTGAGCGGAGGCGCGGGACAGCGGCGGCGGCGGTGGAGCGCTGGGCCCGATGGGCTTTGGCCTCGGCCGGGAACTGGGCGGGCCACGACGGCCGGGAGGTGGAGGAGGAGGCGGCAGTGGCGGCGGCCTTTGTGGAGGGCACGGAAAACGAGGGAAGCGGTTAGGGTAGCAAACCGGGACGGCTAGGGCGCCCATTTATAGCAGTTTTGGCTAGGGTTTGGTCTAGGGGTTTGGGACCCTCGGATCGCGATCCGACGGTTTTGATCGGAGGGGAAAGTTAGGCAGGCCTAGGTGGGTTGTGACGAGAGGTTGGGCTGAGAGAGAGGGAGAAATGCAGCCCGCAATCTGTTTCGGATACCGAAAACGTCCGACGCAGTACCGCAATGGTACCGCTAAGTTTAACGGTTGGGCTATCAAATGGACTCCGAATGCGATGAAACTTGGCAGGCGGTCTGTCTACACTATAATAAGACCGCACGACAAGTTGCAACCCATTCCGAGAACATTTTTATGCCACTTATAAAATAATATTCCGGAGGTGCCGCGGGCGCGTGCCAGTGTGTGTGGGCTCAGAACGGACAACGGAGAGAACAAAGAGACCGAGACGGATGCAAGTTTTAAAATATGACGGCAATGGAGTGCCGATGCAATGCGAATGATGCGATGATGAAATGTAAGACACAAGCAATGACATGGCAACAACGGCAAATAACTGGCGGACACCTGGCGCATCGGATCCGGGGCATTACAACACTCCACCACTACGAGAGGATCTCGTCCCGAGATCTAGGATGGCACCGGAGGGAAAACGGAAAGGAAGAGAGGAGGTAAAACTAAGTTGCTTCTTCGGCAAACGAGTGAAACCATGAACCTTGAGATGTTGAGCAATTTAAAAGAAAGAGTACAACGGAGATGAACGAGATTGCAAACAATCCGGTAGAAAAGAGGAACAAGGAGTATTACGAGAACTTGAAGGTTAACAGACATGGAAAAAAAAAGCTTCATGAACGAAAAGAATATGACCACCTCGGTATAATGAGATAGCCAAGGAACAAGAATGACAGAATTTGGATAGCACTCCGGTAGAAAAGAGAAGAAAACTTGATAAGATAAAAAGATATTGAAGAGATGATACAACACTCCGGTTAAATGGATAAGCATGAAAAGAACACGATCTTGACAAAACGAGGTGATGGGTGGATAGCACAACATCACAATGTCTCCGTAAGAAAGAATAGAAGATAGATCATTGGAATAACAGAATGGAGAAGAAAATGACATCTTCTGCCACAATTGAACTTGGAAAGCATCCTTGCAAAGAAGAATTGAACGGAGTTGTTGGAAAATCAACAACTAGAAGCACAAGCTTGTTGTGGGCTTAAGGCTAACATATCAAAATGATGAGCTGACAACCGACCACTAATGGAAACACTTGATTTGACTGAGAGCACAAAAGAGATGAAAATCTGCTTTCGCCGAGAGGATAGGAGAAAACTTGGATCATTGATAAACACCATAATAGCAACATTCCTTAGTGAAGGCTTTAGGTGAAATCTTTACCAAGATAACTCCAACGAAGAGATTGATGGATTTAAAATACCTCATTCTTGACAACATGTGAATCATGAAACATGAAGGAAATTGTCAAGAGTGACATAACACCATCTCAAAAGATAAGATAGAGAGAATTGCACTTTGGAATGCAATATGAAGAATACTTGAGCTCCTCAAAACAAAACATGTGATGAGCACCATGTTTAATTTAGAGTATAGCTTGACGGGTCACAACTTCAAGAGAAATCTTGAAGAACATTTGAAGAATGGAGAGAGTCCTTGATGAACCACCATGTAGAGTCTCCATGAAGAACTCCGGTAATAGAAGGATGATAAAAAGAAAGAGAAGTTGAAAACACAAGGTGAAGCCTTGCAATGATTTAGATGTAGCTTCGCGATTATAATGCGGAAAACTTGGAACTCCGGACAAGAAAAGATGAAACACTAGAGCCGAGAATTACTTCATCATGAACAATCTCCGGAGGAAAAGAATTGAATCACCTTGAGGAAATAAGAATAAGATTTATTGTATGCTTATCCTTCATCAAATTAAATTGATGACCCACAATGGATTTGGCATGCTACTTATTCTCGTAGAAAGGATTAAAAGAGATATGTCAAAACTTGAGAAGGTCTTCAACGAACCACCGGTAGGATTGGAATCAACAAATAAATTGATATGATAACGAAGGAAGTGAAATCTTGAACGAACCACCGTAAGAATTGAAAATGAAAGCAGCAAAGGCACAATTCACCGGGAAGAATTGCAAAATGAATGAAGATACTTGAGGGGATTTTGATACATGAGAACGAAGAGATCATGAACTGATTAGAGGATATTTGAACGATTCACCGGAAGATTTGAAGAATGATAGCTACACGCTGAGAATGAAGAATTATGACATGAAGGCCTTCGGAGGAAAGAAATGGA
The DNA here is from genome assembly GCA_021437245.1 of Aegilops speltoides. Classification (NCBI taxonomy): domain Eukaryota; kingdom Viridiplantae; phylum Streptophyta; class Magnoliopsida; order Poales; family Poaceae; genus Aegilops; species Aegilops speltoides. The sequence goes on along the minus strand of CM038142.1, from coordinate 197,571,392 downwards.
AACAACTCATGAAATGCTCCGGATGGGTAAAAAGAATTCTCACAATCGAAAACAATTATGAGAGGATGGCATCAAGCTAGAACCATGAATCTTCAAGAGAACGGACAAGATTTAAGAGAAATCCTTCTTTGGTCTTCAAATGTTGAGAATGATGATGAGAACCACCATGAATTGTTGAGATACTCCAGGAGAATGAGAAAAAAAAACAAGGTTGTTGAGCCAACAATGAAAAATAATTGAAAGATCTTGGAGAAGGAATGTGGTGATGAAAATTTATTCTACGCCAAACTGAAAAGAATTTGAGAATGGCTCCGGATAAATTAGAAGAGTCGTAAGATCTGGGAAAAGACCTGTGGGTTAGGGCCCACTCAAAAGAACACCGTTGAGAATGATATTAAAGAGAGATTGCACCGGTTGAATTAAATGACTTGAATGAGATACCAATCTCGAAAGAGCTTGAACGAATGCAGAGTGGAAACACGAATCTTCGAGATATCTTGAGCACTTCGGATAAGAATAGAGAGAGGTGAACGATTATGAGATGCACCGGCAAGAAAAGACATTGAAATGAGGAAAAAGGTATGATCAACAAAACTTGACTTGAATCCACCGGAGAAGAAACAACAATGAAGGATGATGAACTTGAAGCTGTTGAGCATCTTCATGGGAAATCACCGGATAAAACATTGATTGAAAAGAATGAAGAGACTTCACATGAATAAATGGATACTTGATTAAGAAATCTGTGTCCTTGAAGAAAAAGGGTGGGAGGGTGGGGAAAAACAACGGCAACTTGGGATGAACGAAACAAACACCGTTGAGAAAACATAGAATTGATCTTGCGGATGGGAAAAATAATGGGATCCACTTGAAGAGAAACACGCCGGTTGAAAAGGAGTTGACATGACAATCTCGATTGTCGAGAAGGATTGGTATTCACATCGGAGTATGAGAATACCATTTCAGAAAGGTATGGAATCAACACTTGACATTGAAGCAACTCTAATACCACAAATAAAACAAAACAAAGGATTTGGCTTGCAGAATAAGCCGGAACAAACATATGATAGAGATTTCGTCCGAAGTTTTCGTGGTGGGGCCTACACGGGCTCAATCGTACAGCACCATCATGTACAAGGCAATTGCACATGACATATGAAGCGCCCCCAGTCGGCATAGCCAAGGACTCTTTAAGACACAACGAGACCATCAGTAAAACCAACCGTGAATAGGCGGACCACTAGACGTCGAACCCCAATTTCATATCATACATCCGTCGGAAAGATATCCTAAGAGCTACTTGAATTCCCACCTATAAAACTCCCGAAACTTTCCGGTTATGCAATCGGTGTTGGGGATACGAGGGAGCAATATATCTCACCCAAACTAACAATCCCTACATCCAATTGTATCCATCCGTCAACACATAACCAAGAAACCTTCGAAATCGTGTACCTCAACCTTCAAAAACATCCGTTATACGAGTCATGGCAATACTCCGTACTCACCTCAAGATTGGGTTAGCGGGTTATCTCACCAACAACGCATAAAAGAGATTTTCGATGTCGGCGTACTAAACTCAGGTATTCCAGAACTGCAACGATAAAATTATGACGACAACACCTCGGAGCTCAACTCCCCGGGACACTGCCACAACCCCTAAATGTCAGGAGGCACCAAGAACAATGTTCTCATCATAAGAATATCGGAACGATTCCAAGATACCCGCGTGATCCTAAAAAAATTTAGTGAAATTTGAGAAGAGAAGAGTCAAAACTCTACGTCAGGATACCTCACCAGAAGGTCGAAGGGACTGGGGAGTAAAAAGAATCCTAACTCTCCGATATATATAATCCTAAATGACTCAAAACATTTTTCTAGACACAACTCGCCACTAAAAGCGATCAAGCGGTGGGGCTCCTAAGGTCGGGGAAGGCTCTGATTACCAACTTGTAACGCCCTCGATGCGGCTATATCTCCCACGTGTCGAAGCACGACTTAGAGGCATAACCGCATTGAAAGCAATGTCGCAAGTGAGGTAATCTTCACACAACCCATGTAATACATAAGGGAAAAAGATACATAGTTGGCTTACAATCGCCACTTCACACAATTACATGAATAAAGCATTACATCATCCAGATACAATCAAGGTCCGACTACGGAACCAAAACAAAAGAAGAACCCCAAATGCGACAAAGGTCCACGATCGACCCCAACTGGGCTCCACTACTGATCAACTAGAACGAAACAACACAAAGGGCAAGATCTTCATCGAGCTCCTCCTTGAGCTTGGTTGCGTCACCTGCAAACTGGTTTTGGAAGTATCTGGTGAGTCACGAGGACTCAGCAATCCCATTACCATGGGTATCAAGACTAGCAAAGCTTAATGGGAAAGGAAGGGGTAAAGTGGTGAGGTTGCAGCAGCGACTAAGCAAGTATGGTGGCTAACCAACGCAAATAAGAGCGAGAAGAGAATCAAGCAGAACGGTCGTGAAGCTAGCAATGATCAAGAGGTGATCCTGAACACCTACTTACGTCAAACATAACCCAGAAGCCGTGTTCACTTCCCGGACTCCGCCGAGAAGAGACCATCACGGCTACACACTCGGTTGATGCATTTTAATTCGGATCAAGTGTCAAGTTATCTACAACCGGACATTAACAAATTCCCATCTGCCACATAACCGCGGGCACGGCTCTCGAAAGTTTATACCCTGCAGGGGTGTCCCAACTTAGCCCATGACAAGCTCTCGCGATCATCGAAGGAATAGACCTTCACCGAGACACTCCGATCGACTCGGTATCCGGTACATCAAGACATTTCGACAATGGTAAAACAAGACCAGCAAAACCTCCCGGCGTCCGACATCCCGATAGTAGCAGCACAGATCTCGTCTCGAGCCACGACCGGATGAGAACTACGTGCAACTAGAACCAGCCCTCAAGTTTCCCCGAGGTGGCGCTGCAAGTGGCTCTAGTTTGGACCAACACTTAGACAAGCATTGGCCCGGGGGGGGGGCTAAAATAAAGATGACCCTTGGGTTAATTACTCCCAAGGGAAAAGTAGGTGGTGGTGAGGCAAATGGTAAAGGCAATGTTGGGCCTTGCTGGACAAGTTTTATTCAAAGCGAACTGTCGGGGGTCCCATAAATCACCCGACCGCGTAAGGGACACAAAATCCGGGAACATAACACGGTATGACGGAAACTAGGGCGGCAAGAGTGGAACAAAACACTGTGCATAAGGCCGAGCCTTCCACCCTTTACCAAGTATATAGATGCATTAATAATATAAGAGATATTGTGATATCCCAACAAAAACCCTGTCCACCATGGAGAAATCTTCAACTTCACCTGCAACTAGCAACGCTATAAGAGGGGCTGAGCAAAGCGGTAACATAGCCAAACAACGGTTTGCATAGGAAAGGTGTCAAAGGTTAGGGGTTCATGGCAATATGGGATGGCTTGACAAACAGGTAATAGGTATCGCAGCATAGCGAAAGAACGAGGCAACTAGCATAGCAATGATAGTAGTGAGATCCAGGGTAGCGGTCATCTTGCCTGAAATCCCGCAAGGAAGAAGAACGAGTCCATGAAGAAGATGAAACCACGAAGACGAACCATACGCAGACGAACGAATCCTCACAACTCCGGAACGGAACCGAAGCTATCGAGAGAGGCAACCCGGAAAGAAACAAACAACATGGTAAACACACAAGCACAAATATGGCATGATGCACAACCAAGTATGATGCATGTCCGGTTTAATGAGGCATGGCATGGCAAAGTGCAAACAAACAACACTACAAATTAAGTGGAGCTCAATATGCAACGAGTTGCATATTGACGAAACACCACATCAATTATTTAGTTCTCTCTTGTTTAAGCTACCCAACAATATTAAATGTTGATTAACATGGCAAGGGGTGAAGCATAACAAAACTACCTACCTAGGCAAGTTTAAATGAGTAGGAAGAACAAACAACAATTAGGAAAATCCCCATGTGCATATTTTAGATTCGGTACTGTTCTGCCCTAAACACAATTTTAGAGTTGTTAAACATGCAAGATGAGTGCACCATGTTAAACTAGGCAAAATTCTACCCCATTTACATATAAAGTTTCTTAAAATCCGAGTTACGGTTAATTAGTTACGAATTAAATCATTTTAGCATGGCATAGGAGCAAATTTAAATAAACAGCAAGTTAAACATTTCAAACATGGACAAAAGTGGCATATTATTAAACTAGACGAAAAACTAAGCATTTTACATATAAAGTTTGTTTTAATCCGATGCACGGTTGTGGAGTTATTATATGCATGAACTTTGAGGGTTTTTCTGTAAATCTGTTAATACAATGGATAATGTTAAAATCGCAGCGCGAAAAAAAAAATAACACGGGCCACATCTGGCTGGGCCAACAGAGAGGACTGGGTCGCTCACCACGGGCTGAGGCCGAGGTCGGTGAGGTGGCAGGGGAAGCAGGCTCTTGGCAGGCAGGCCGCAGAGGAGGCTGGCGGGCGGATCGGGCATGGGAGGCCCACGTGGCCTGGTTTCGGGCCGAGAGGCCGAGGCCCATGCAGGGTCGACGCGGTCGACGGGCGCCGCAGGGACGAGCGGGCGGCGGCGTTGACGACGCCGGCGAGGGAGCGCCTGAACGGCGGGAAGGTCGAGGGCGCTGGGACGACCAGATCCGGTCGCTCCGGACCTGTTCCGGCGGATCCGCGCAACTCGCGACGGGCGGCGGCGAGGAAACTCCGCGACGGCGGCTCCTCGCGGGGTTCTGCAGAAGAGAGAGAGAGAGAGAGGTCGAGAGAGAGAGAAGCAAGAGGGAGAGGGCGACGGGAGGCGCGAGCTCACCGGACGGCACGGCACACCGGCGCGGTGCTCGCCGGCGGTGGTGAGGCGACGAGGTAGAGGGGCAGCGGGGCGGAGGCGCTGGTGAGGTCGGGCGGCGGTGCTTCGGAGCGGGAGGCGCTCGGGACCAAGCGGCGGCGGCGGAGCGCTCGGGCCCCGATGGGCTTCGCGGGCCTGGCCTGGGCCTGGGCGGGCCACGACGGCTGGGGAGGTGGAGGAGGAGGCGACAGGTGGCGGCGGCACTGTGGAGGGGCACGGAAAACGAGGGAAGCGGCTAGGGTAGCCAAAACTGGACGGCTAGGGCGTCCATTTATAGCAGTTTTTGGCTAGGGTTTGGTCTAGGGGGGTTTCGGGACCCTCGGATCGCGATCTGACGGTTTCGGTCGGAGGGGAAAGTTAGGCAGGCCTAGGTGGGTTGTGACGAGAGGGTTGGGCTGAGAGGAGAGGGGAGAAATGCAGCCCGGCAACTGTTTCCGGATACCGAAAACGTCCGACGCAGGTACCGGCAATGGTACCGCTAAGTTTAACGGTTGGGCTATCAAATGGACTCCGAATGCGATGAAACTTGGCAGGCGGTCTGTCTACACTATAATAAGACCGCACGACAAGTTGCAACCCATTCCGAGAACTTTTTATGCCACTTATAAAATAATATTCCGGAGGTGCCGCGGGCGCGTGCCAGTGTGTGTGGGCTCAGAACGGACAACGGAGAGAACAAAGAGACCGAGACGGATGCAAGTTTTAAAATATGACGGCAACGGAGTGCCGATGCAATGCGAATGATGCGATGATGAAATGCAAGACACAAGCAATGACATGGCAACAACGGCAAATAACTGGCGGACACCTGGCGCATCGGATCTGGGGCGTTACAGGAGACCAGGAAGCCAAGGAGCTAGCCGGCTGGGACTCCGAAAATGCACTTCTCGGGGTTGAGCTTGAACCGGAATCGGCGCAGATTTTCAAAGGTCTCTTTGAGGTCTTCCAGCAGCGTCCCACGCTTTTCCGTCTTCACCACCACATCGTCCACATAGACGTGGGCGTTCCTGCCGAGTTGCTTGAGGAGGCACTTCTGCATGCAACGCTGAAAGGTGGCGCCGGCATTTCTCAAGCCGAACGTCATTGTCAGGTAGCAGAAGGCTCCAAATGGCGTGATGAATGCGGTCTTCAGTCTGTCTGCTGGATTCAGCTTGATCTGGTGGTATCCTGAGTACGCATCTAGGAAACTCAACAGCTCGCATCCGGCTGTGGAGTCTATCACCTGTTCAATACTTGGCAGAGCAAACGGGTCCTTTGGGCAGGCTTTATTGAGGCTTGTGTAGTCAATGCACATCCGCCACTGCTTGTTTTTCTTCAATACCAACACCGGGTTTGCTAGCCACTCTGGAAAAAACACTTCCATGATGAAACCGGCTGCCAGGAGCCGGGCTATCTCTTCTCCAACAACTGTTCTTTTCTCTTCTGACAGGCGGCGCAAGGGCTGCCTGACGGGCTTCATATCTGGCCTGACGTGTAGCTTGTGCTCGGTGAATTCCGTCGGTACACCCGGCATGTCCTTGGGGGACCATGCGAAGATGTCCCGATTCTCACGGAGGAAATCGACGAGCTCGCCTTCCTATTTGCTGTCAAGGCCTGTGCCTACGACAGCGTATCTCTCTGGGTGCTCTGGGTCCAAGGGTATCTTCTTGGTTTCTTTAGCCGGCTTGAATGATCCTTCTACCTCCAACTCCTTGGGGTCGGGCGACATCTCTGGCTGCTTTCCGGACATCGCCACGACTCGGTCAAGGAGCCGCTTCTCGGCTGCGATCACCAAAGACTCGGCCAGCCGACTGCTCTCGGCCGCGCAAGCGGACGACTTCTTATAGTCGCCGGCAATGGTCAGAATCCCCTTGGAACTCGGCATCTTCATTTTGAGGTAGGCGTAGTGGGGAACCGCCATGAACTTGGCCAAGGCAGGCCGGCCAAGCAGTGCGTGGTACGGGCTCTCCAAGTCCACCACCTCGAACCAGACCGGCTCTCGGCGGAAGTGATCTTTGTCCCCGAAGAGGACGTCTATCAGAATCTTGCCGATCGATGAATAGGAGAGGCCGGGTACGATTCCATGGAACACGGTGCGGCTGCTCTGCAGCTGCCTTCGCCTGATTCCGAGCTTCTCCATGGTGTCTTTGTATAGGATGTTTATGCTGCTGCCTCCGTCTATCAGGACCCGCGAGAAACAGGCAGCCCGCCTATCAGTGGCCAAGGTCGCACCTAAGACCAGGGCATAAGAGCCTGGACTCGGCATCACCTCTGGGTGATCCGCCCGACTCCAACTGATAGTCCTCTCGGAGCAATGCATGAACTCTTGAGCATCCGTTGCTACTGCGTTTACTTCTTGCTGCTGTTGGCGCCTACTGCGCCGGTCATCTGCCTCACTAGTGAACACTACGTAGGCTCCGTGCTCTTCTGGGAACTCGTCTTGTACTACACCGACTGGACGAGCCGCCGGCTGCTGGGGCGGCGGAGAAGGCGGCGGCACTGCAGGCGGCAGAGGAGCAAGGCCGTCTCCCTTGGTGATTCTGGCGAGCCAGTGGCACTTTCTGGTGGTGTGGTTCGATGGCTTCGCGCCGCTGTGGAATTTGCAAGGACCATCCAAAGTCTGCTCATAGGAGAAAGCCGGCAACCAATTGGACTTGCCGCCTTTCTGCCGCTTGGCCGGAGGCTACCCTCCGGCTGCGATCTTCATCTTTGCGACCGCCGATTGTTGGAAGTCGGCTGTGGGGCCTTGCGATTGTTGTCGCTTTGTTGTTGTCGCGGATCGACGTCTCGGCCGGGTTACGGGAGCACTGGGGAGTCACTTTGCCAGCCGCGTTGACTTGAATCTCCGTCTTCATAGAAGAGTCGGCCGTGGCATTTATCCGCTATGACTAGCGATTCGTCAAGGGTTTGGGCTCGTCGCGAGAGGAGCTTGTGCTTGAGGAGGTGCCCTCGGCACCCGGCGGTGAAGTACTCGATAGCCTGCACCTCGTGCACGCCCCGCAGGAGTTTGAGTTCGCCCAGCGTGTGAGGTAGTCGCGTTGATTCTTGAGGCCTTGCACGACAAGGAGAGCTGGCGCGGCTTGGGAGGTCGCTTGTACGTGCTGGTGAAGTTGCGGATGAAGGCTTCGGTGAAGTCGACCCAGCTATTGATGCTGCGGGGCTTCAGGCTATTCAGCCATGTCCGGGCCGTGCCATGGAGCATGAGAGGAACATACTTAACGGCAACTCGCTTGTTGCCGTTTGCTATGTTGACGGCTGTGGAGTAGTCTATCAGCCAGTCCTCCGGCTTCACGGAGCCGGTGTACTTGGGTGTGTCTCGGGGGAGCGTGAACCCTTTGGGGAAGGGCTCGTCTCTGATGCGGGGCCCGAAGCAAGGCGGACCCAACTCATCTTCTTCTTCCAGCGCCAGGGATCGGTGGAGTCGGTCGATCCGATGGCGGGCGTCATTCTCTCCGACTCCCTCTCGGCGGCCAAGGCGACCTCCGAGAGTCGGATGCTCAACAGGCGGCGAAGAAACTCGCCGCTCTCTTCGGGGCGGGGGAGGCAGATAATTGTCCCGTCGTTCCACTGCTCTTGGGAGGCCATCTTGGTCGCGCTCGATGGTGATGCGAGTACGACTGTGGCTGACAGCCGGCTCCTTCTCTTTCCTTCCGCGGACTCCGCCAGTCGGCGTCCGGGAGGTCGCGCCTTGATCTCGGCGGGGAGGTAAGTCGTTGTTTTTGCTGCTGCAGCACATCTGCGCGGCCGCCGGCCGCATTTTGCGCAGCAACCGCGTCGAGGAGCTGCTGGACTCGCTCCGTCATCACACGGCGCTCTTCGCCCTCAAAGTTCTTCAGCTCGTCAGTCGCCGCTTGGGCGGCACGGATATTCTCCGCTGGGGTGGCGTACATGGGGCGTTTCGCCCCGAGCAAGTCGGCGATGGCTGCGCCACGCTGTCGGACCGCACCCAGATGGCTCGGCCCAGTCGGAGCCGGTGAGCCGCCTACGGCGCGGTCCATCTCGCGCTGGTATGCTTCTGACAAGCGCCTCATGCTTGCCAACTTCTTGGCGCCTTCGATGATCTGAAGGCGGCGTATTTCTAGCGTCTCGGCATCCGCATCCTCTGGAATGGGCGCGGTTAGGTCTTGCAGGACCGCTGGCAGCGGGTCCTGGGCTTCTTCGCCGGAGTGCTCGCCATGGCTGATGACGAGCACCTCCGTGACGTCGCTTCCGCCACTCTCCTCGTACGGAAGCGGCTCGTCGTAGACCACCACGTTGGTGGGGAAGATGTCAAGCGATACGGCGTCGGAGTCGACCAGCATCGGGTCGGAGGAGCCTACGGACTCCAAGTCTACGGCAGGCTCGCCGGCGACGTGGAGTTGGTTGAGGAGGCCCGCGAGAATATTCTCGGGGCCACCCGTGCCTGCGTCGGACGCAGGCTCGTCGGAGAGGCGCACCTTGACGATAAGTTCGGCGAGGCCGCTCGCATCGCAGGCGGCTTCGGCGCCGCGCAGCGTGTCGATGCAGACTCCATCTGGCGAGCCGGGCTGGCTGCGCTCGCCAGGGAGGAAAAGGGTTCCCGTCTAGAACAGATCTCCGGACGACGGTGCACCTCGCCCCACGGTGGGCGCCAAATGTCGGGGGTTGGGTGAGACATATGCCAAAGGATGGCTTATCATGGTGGGGGCGAGTAGAACGTCGCCGGTGCGTGGAAACGGGATGAGGCGCAGACATGCACGCCGGCGAATCTTACCCAGCTTCGGGGCTCTCCGGGGAGATAACACCCCTACTACTGCTCTGCGGGGTCTCCGCATGGTCACTATGGCGAAAGGGTTACAAGGGTGCTCCTAGAGCTGTATCGGGAGGCAGGAGGGAGCTAGGCTGGCTCTCTCCTCCCCTGTCTATGTGTCTAACTCTATCAAAGGCCGAACCCTTTGCATGGGTGCCCCGGGGGGTTTATATAGGCCTACACCCCGGGGGTACAATAGTAATCTGACTGGGCGTGGCCCCCAGCCGTCTGTCTCTCATGCCGCCGTCCTTCCTGCCGGCTTCTGGGGCCCGCCGACTGGTGGGTCCAGCAGACAGAGCCAACTCTTCGGCAGCACTCTTGATGACGCAGGCTTGGTCATGGGGTCGTGGCAACAGTGTCACCGTCTGTCAGGCGACCACTGTCGCCACTCCCCATCCAATCTGGTTTATGGCTTGTGGGGCCCTGGCGGGGAGGCGGCCGACTCCGTGGAGGCCGACTCCCTCAGGGCCATCTTCTGGCGCTTTGCCGTCTCTGATTCACCCACTGACGGGTGGCCCGGCGATCTCTGGGCCATACAGGCCGGCGTCGTGGGCACAGTGCATCACGCACTATGGCTAAGGTCAGGGGAGGCATGGCAACAGTGCCGCGCCTCTCCAGAGATCTCCCGGCGATACGGCTCAATGTAGCCATGCCAACCCTCGTGAGAGGAAGGGGACGGCCACGCCGGGCCGTGCCACATCGGTCTTCGTGAAAGGTCGCGGGCCGACTCCCATAGTCGGCGCTTCTGGAGGTCGCAAGCCGGGAGTCGGCTTGCTTTAAAGTCGTCGTCTGGGACTCTGCTTTTCGGGGGATCGCCCTCTGGGACTCGGCCTCTCCGAAGGTCGCCAGCTGGGACTCGACCTCTCCGAAGGTTGCCAGCTAGGACTCGGCCAGAGGGGCGCGGCCTGCCCCGATGTCTTGAAAGATCCTGGGTCCCGGGTCGGCCTACCCGTGGCCCATTACTCTGAAACTTTACACCTTGGTGCATAAGTGTGCTCGGATGGAGGAGGGAAGGAAGTTGCTTGGGGAGGATGACTGCATCAATGTTGATTCAGAGGATGATGACGAATCCACCAGTCAAAAGAAGAGCAAGAAGCGCAATAAGAGGCGCAAGGATAAGGCAGTGATGACTATTAAAGGATCGAGTACACCTAGTACCAGCAAGAGGGCTAAGGCCGAAGCCCCCGCCAAGGAAGCTACTGTGTGCACTGACTGCCGGGAGGCTGCGGCTGCCGAGAAGGCCGGGAAGGGTGATGGACCGTATTGCAAGATTCATCAGAACAAGGGCCACGACCTTCAAGACTGTTCTCAGGTTGAGCAACTCGTCAAGAGGCAAAGAGCAAAGTACAAGAAGCGTGACAAGGAAAAGGGTCAGAATTTTGCTTGCGATAAGGGTCGACACGGTGAAGTAAATTGCCTCGACAAACTCCTCCGGAACAAAGGAAAGCCCGATAGAGATCAAGAGAAGAAAGCATGTGATGATGAGAGTGATGGAGGGGATGAAGAGGAAACCAGTGAGCAAGAGATTCAGAAGGCCACTGACGCCCTATGCATTGACGGGGGTGCATCTCTGCACACCTCTCACCACCAACTCAAACGGTGGGCGCGTGAGGTCAATGCCGTGGAACCAGCACCACAGGCCCAAAAACCACTCAAATGGTCACGCATGCCCATCATCTTTGACAAACAGGATCATCCTGGCCGTACCACTACGGTAGGGTGTTTGCCATTGCTGGTCTCTCCGACAATTCGCAACCTCAAGGTCACCAAGATGTTGGTCGACGACGAGGCCAGGTTGAGTCTGATTTCCCCAAAGGTTATCAGCAAACTTCAGATAGTAGAAGAGGAGTTAAAGGTCACCGGCACATTTCAAGGAGTTAATCCCGGCAGGAGTCATCCTAAGGGAATGATCATGTCGCATGTGACATTTGGAGGGCACTTGAACTATCGGACTAAAAAGATTGTGTTTGATGTGGTCGACCTTCCCTTGCCGTACAATGGGATCCTTGGACGACCAACCCTGGCTAAATTCATGGCGGCATCCCACTATGCCTACAACACCTTGAAGATTGTTGGGCCAGTTGGAGTCGTTTCCATCCCATAAGATGAGAAGGACACAATCATTTGCCTGGACAAGATGTACCAGGACGCGGTCGCGGCAGAGGCAGCGGCAGTTTTCACCAAGGAGAGCAGAGGAAAGAAGAATGATAGCAAGGACACTGGCAAGGAATCTGCAAAGCAAAACTCTTCGGAGTATGCTGCGCCTGGTGATGACTTGCGGGAGAGTTCCAATAGCAAAAGGTCCAAGATTACTGCTCCACAAGTGAAGAAGGTCCCGACAGGGCTGGCTGGCGTTGATGGTACTTTCACCATAAGTGCCACCCTCGATGACAAATAGGAAAGCGCGCTCGTTGCCTTCCTATGGGCAAATATAGATGTGTTTGCCTAGCAACCATCTAATATCCCCGGTATTCCCAGGGAGGTAATCAAGAACCACCTTGCTGACTGCCCACATGCCCGACCTCTCAAGCAGAAAGTCCGGAAGCAGGCCCTGGAGAGGCAGCAGTTTATCGCAGAGGAGATCAAGAAGCTTGAAGCAGCTAGTTTGGTTAGAGGAGTGCTACATCCCACATGGTTAGCAAATCCAGTGGTGGTCCATAAGGGTAACAGAAAATGGAGGCTTTGCATAGATTTCATAGATCTCAACAAGGCTTCCTGAAGGACCCATTTCCCTTGCCTTGCATCCATCAGATCGTGGATTCCACTTTGGGTTGCGATTTGCTTTCCTTTCTGGATGCATATTCTGGGTATCACCAGAACCTCATGTCCTAGGAAGACGAAGAGAAGACCTTGTTCATCACCCCATGTGGTAGATAATGTTTTATCCGCATGCCATTCAAGAGTGTCGGGTCTACTTCTGCAAGGCAGTCTAGATTTGTTTCGAGCCACAGATGTGCAGAATCATTGAAGCTTATATGGATGACATTGTGGTCAAGACCAAGGACAGAGCATCTCCTATCCAGGATTTGGAGGAGACGTCTACGAATCTGCGCAAGATCAACTTGAAGCTCAACCTAGAGAATTGTGTGTTTGGCGTTCCCTCGCGCAAGTTACTTGGGTTCTTTGTGTCCCATCGGGTATCGAAGCCAACCCTGACAAGATTAAAGCCATCGAGTAGATCCAAGCACCAAGGACAGTCAAGGATGTGAGGCGTCTGACAGGGTACGTTGCCGCGCTAAGCAGGTTCATTTCCAAGTCTGCCCAACGCGCCCTGCCGTTCTTCAAAATCTTGAAGAAGGCAGGACCCACGAAGTGGACCCCAGAAGTAGATGTGGCCATGGAAGAGCTGAAGACCTACTTGTCCTCTGTGCCCTCCTTGGCCACTCCCAAACCACAAGAGTCGTTGCTTCTATACTTAGCGGCAACCAACCAAGTGGTTAGCGCAGCCTTGGTGGTGCAACAGGAAGTGGACGAAGCAGAGAGTTTGATAAGTATTAGGGCCGAAGTGAGCATGGCAGCGAGAGCAACCCCAAGGACGCGGCAAGGAAGAAAGTGGTGCAACACCCAGTGTACTTCGTCAGCTCCTTAGTACAGTGGGTTCGATCGAGGTACTCTGGCGTGCAAAAGTTGATCTTTGGTCTCATCATGGCCTCAAGGAAACTGCGCTACTACTTCCAAGCCCATGAGATCACGGTTGTCACTCGCTACCCATTGCGAAGGATACTCCGAAACCCTGAGGCTACTGGCAAAATAATGGAGTGGGATTTGGAGTTGTCCAGTTTTGGTCTGAAATTTGAGAGCACATCAACAATCCAGAGGAGGGCATTGGCAGAGTTTATTGCGGAATGGACGCCAACCCCTCACGAGGAAGTGACAGAAACAGTTATCCCCGGTAAGGAGGTGCCCCAAGAATTGATTATGTATTTCGATGGTGCCTTTTCCCTACAAGGTGTAGGGGCTGGCGTGCTTCTTGTCGCCCCCTTAGGGGAGAACTTGAAGTACGTCGTCTAGATGCATTTTTCTTGGTAAGAGGCAACCAACAATACAGCACAATATGATGGGCTCCTTGCCAGGCTCAGGATTGCCGCAGAGTTGGGAATCAAGAAGCTGATCATTCGAGGAGACTCACAGCTTGTGGTGAGACAAGTCAACAAGGATTACCAATGTCCATTGATGGAGGCATACATTGAGGAAGTGAGGAGATTAGAGGAACGCTTTGATGGATTGCAAACAGAGGACGTACATCGTCCGGAAAACATCATAGTTGATCATCTGTCAAAGTGTGCTACACAAAAGCTTCCTGTGGAACCAGGGACTTTTGTTCTCGATCTTACTCACCCCTCCGTATCCATAGCAACAATGGCCCAGAAAAGGAGAAAGATGGACTCTGGTAAGCCTCTCCTGGTAGAGCCTTCCACTCCTGGCAAGGACCCTGCCGGAAACAACTCCTCACAACTTGCCGGACCGCACCCTCCAGCCAGGCCCATGGTCCCCACGGACAAGGAATGTGCCCCCGCAGTTGAGGAGGTGCGGCTAGTCCTCGTTGCCGAGCACCAAGCTCCGACTTGGGAAAGGCACATAGTCCACTTCCTCCAAACCGGAGAACTCCCCAATGACTAAGATGAAGCTGAAAGAGTAGCCCGGAGGGCTAGTATGTATCAGCTTGTCGATGACACTCTGTATAGAAGAAGGCCCAATGGTGTGCAATTGAAGTGCATCTGTCGGGAAGAAGGAAAGGAACTACTAGCGGAGGTACACAAAGGAATGTGGGGCTCCCGCATTGGATCAAGGGCATTGGTTGGGAAAGCATTCCGACAAGGATTCAATTGGCCCAAAACCCTCCAAGATGCGGTTGAGCTAGTCACCAAATGTGAAGCCTGCCAGTTCCATTCCAAGAACAACCACCTGCCTGCACAAGCTCTTCAAACAATCCCTTTATCATGGCCATTTTCAGTCTGGCGGCTCGATATCCTCGGCCCTATCCCCCGAGCAATCGGGGGCTTTGAGTTCTTGTTTGTTGCTATCGACAAGTTTACAAAGTGGCCGGAAGTGACTGCCATGAGAAAGGTGACTTCTCAGTCAGCTATCAAGTTCTTGAAAGAACTCGTTTGTCGTTTTGGAGTCCCGGCAAGGATCATTACTGACAATGGCACCCAGTTATGAGTCGTGCCTTCATGCAATATGTTCGTACCCTTAGAAGCAAGGTCTCATTTGCCTCTGTCGCGCATCCTAGAAGCAATGGGCAAGATGAGTGGGCGAACGCTGTAGTGCTGCAGGGACTCAGGACAAGAACCTTTGATACGCTGCAGAAGCACGACAGGCGGTGGATCGATGAGCTGCCGATAGTCCTTTGGTCCCTCAGAACGACACCAAATTGGGCTATCGGGTAGGCTCCTTTCTCCCTGGTCTATGGGGGAGAAGCAGGCATCCCAGGGAACTCATTTACGGGTCGCCTCAAGTGCTTGCCAATGATGAAGTAGTGCAAGATCAGCACTGGCGTGACGACGCTGTGCCACTCGAGGAGAACCGTCTTCGGGCTGCTATGCGTGCTACCGCTATCAGCAAGCCCTGTGTCGCTATCATACCCGCAGGGTTCTTTCCCGGTGTTTTGAGGAAGGCGACCTTGTCCTGAGGCGCTTTTAGTCCGCAAAGTGTACAAACAAGTGGACGATGAAGTGGGAAGGCCCTTGCCGGGTACTACGAGTCACCAGACCTGGCGCAGTCCGTCTGGAGACCAGAGATGGCATTCAATTGCAAAACTCAAGGAATACTGAGCATCTCCGCAAGTTCTACCCGTAAGGCTCGGCTGTCTGGCCCTGCCCGGTAGCCACCCTTCTGTAAAGGCCTTGCCTCAGCTGCATGTAACCCCTAGTACAGAGCCAGGCGATGACCCTGAGTAATACCAAAATAAACGAAGCGCTGGGGGGACCCTAACCAAGTTGAATGCATGCATGAGCATTCCGAGAGCATTGAATACGCATTTCATGAGCATTTGCATGTGCATATAGATTGGATCGCATCCTGCATCATTCTCATCTACATGAAGCTGCAGGTTCCTACCGTGAACTTGGATTCTACAAGGAGTTGGGGAGATGGACCAGCAATACCATCCCCGGTAAGCCAAACAGAAAAGTTCTACCTCTTGTCCATAAGTGCTGTGTAAGCTAAAACTTGTGCATAAGAAAACCTCGCCGCTCTTTGAAGCTTAGGTGCTCACACTTCTGGCTCGAGCATTGCTTCCCTCCTAGGTGGTCGCAGTGGCCTTTGATGAAAAGGAGTTGGGGGGCTGGTCCCTTTATTTTTTGTCTGGTAGACTCCTGTCCCGGCAACAAAATAAAAAGTGTATCGGTAGGATAGCCTGCCGGGGAAGACTCGTTTAACTAAAGAGGCATCCCACCTCTGCACGGACATACACATGCACGAGTTCCCAGCAAGGCTCATCTTTTTCATTAATATGCTAATCATATAAGTACAAAACACAAACATGGAGTCGAGAGATTACATTATTTGAATTAAAATTCAGGAATTGCCTACAGATTTAAAATTGAAAAAGGATAAGTGCCTCGTAATGCCCTTTTCTTGTCCCTCTCCTGCTAGGTACGGTAGATGAATGTGAGGAGGGCAAAAGGAGCGTTTGGGCAGGAGCCCAGCCAGCCCTTATTGGGCACCATGAGGGGCAGCTCGGCAGGGAGGGGCGGGCACCGACGAACGCGACGATGGAGAGCATGGCGGAGACGGCCTCCCCACCACCGCCACCAGGGCCAGCAGGATGAGGCAGGGCTAACGGAGCTGCAGCCCGAGAGAAAGCCTGCCAGGATCCAGCTGGAAGAAGCTAGGGAGCACCATCACCACCTCTGCATCCAACTTCCTGGCAATCACCTTGCCGGGGAGAAAACACAGGGGTAGATGATGGTGCTGCCATGTGATGAAGATGGTGCAGGCGGTGGTCAGTCGGAGCCAGAGCTGACGTTGCCGGCGTTAACATCGTCGTCACTATCCTCCTCGTCGCTGTCGCTCGAGGAGGAACTTTCATCGTCGGTTGAGCCCTCCATGCAACACCCTAAGTGAATTCCTGAGTGCCCAAAGATCTTGACGATGAGCAGGACACTCTCCATTAATTTAAACTAGAGAATGTGCCCCTCCGACAGGCTATGGGCTTGGGCAAATGTCTTCCAGCCACGGCTTAGATACATGACATGAGGAGCGGGGAAGTCGACATCAACCCACATGCCGCCATTCCCACAGACCCTCATGTACAGCCTTAGAGCGCATGGCAGTTCAAGCTCTATTTCTTGTGCACATGGAGTAGGGAGATGGAGGTGTCCACACGGAGGTTTGTATAGCCTGATGATGAACTCTCGAGGCTGATCTCTGACGTGGCCTTCCATTAGGGGAGGAGCCGCCGGTGGGGGCGCGACAAAATTGCCGCCCCATCCTCCTCTTCCTCGAACGTCGTGGCGGCTACGACCTCGCCCCCTCCTTTCGCCTCTCACAGCGGGTTCCGGAACCATGGGATCCAGAGGAGGGGGAACACGTCATTGAGCAGAAGCCCTCGTCGCCGCCGCTGGAATACCACCACGCCCTCGTCCTCTCACCATGGCGAGTGAAGAAAGATTAGAGAGGAATAAGAAGAAGAAGCAGGTGTATATGAAGATGCACCACTCCTACCCCCTCTTATAAAAGGATGAGTCAGGGAGCTGGCCTCTCGCTCAGGGGGTAGCTGCCTCGCTCCTCCAATACAGCCTCTGTGCTCATCCAGAGGTGAGGGAATCAGGACAGACCCGCTGCTCCAACCAGTGGCGCCTGATTTTCTACCATGGCACTTTCACCCATGCTTTTTCCGCATCCACTGCCTACCCCTCCTAATGCATGGAGTACACATGGCGGGTGCGCCCAAAGCAGAAGGCAAGTGGGATGGCAGTTTCCATCCGGTGATCGTGGGGCGCGGGCGTCCTGCGGGCCATGATCTGAGTTTTTCCCATAATGTTGTGCACGACGCGCGGGAAAACCGGAAACTGGCCTGGGCTCAAGATTAATGAGGAAGCAAAGAAGACCCCAAGAGACTAGCCTCTTCGGTGCCCCTGCCTATGCACTTATTAGGGCCTACCCCGATGATGCTCGGTAGCGCGATCGGGAAAGGCCCGTGGGCTTCTGTCGATGCTACGAACCCTGGATATGTTTCCCAGACTGAGCACAGGCACGGGAATAAGATTATGGCACCAGGCCATGCCAGAGTACAGGAGACCAAGACCTTTGAAGAACCAACATGCAGATCAGGACGACCAAGGTCAAGCCAGAGAAGCAAGATATCACCAGGAGAAAAACCTCCCTTGCAGTGCAGACGAGCTCGGCGAGGACGGGGTCGTCCCCATAAGAGAACATCCAAGATGTCCCGACAGGGCCTGCCGGGACTCACGGAAGCAAAAACCACCTCACCCAACGGCTTCACTACGACCCAGGTTGTCAATCAGTGCGGTGTTAAGCCACAAGGTAATTAAGTGGCAGTCGTTCGCCACATGGCAGCCTCTTTCTACAGGAGATACCTACAGATGACACCCGTCCTACGACGTGCCAAGCAAGCATGCATGAAGCTGGCAAAATAGCCCGACAAGGCTTGCCGGGCAAACAATGATGTGACGTTGAGCGGCGCATTTAATGCACTCTATCAGCCTGCAGAGTTAGGTATGATAGCACTGTTTGCTATCTTATCAGTGCATAATGCCTGATTTGCCATTGTGGTGACCCCTTAATCTATAAAAGGAGGCCCGTGGCAACCGTAGAAAGGGGTTAGAAGGTTGGATACCCACAGATTCATACGCGCGTAGCCACTGTCGCCCATAGGCACCCATGCCGGGAAAGTGTACTGGGCTCCACCACTATTCTTCCACCATCAATCCACAAAAGAAGGAGTAGGGTTTTACGCCTCACGGTGGCTCGAACCTGGGTAAAATTGCCCGTGCGATTTCTGATGTGCGGCCCCACGGTCTTCTGCCCTTTGTGTGACGTGACATCCCCCTGCCGAACCGGCAAGGGACCCTTGGTCCCATAGGTGGCCGTGGTTTGCCACGACACCAAGGTAATATTGAAGGACAACCAAGTATCTTTTCTCTTGGGGATGCCTCGGATGGCATCCCCTCTTTTCTCTTCAATCCATCGGTAAATTACTTCAGGCTATATTTTTATTCACCACATGATATGTGTATTGCTTGGAGCATCTTGTAATATATGAGTCTTTGATTTTTAGTTTTCCACAATCATCCTTGTTGTAGACACCTTTTGAGAGGGACACACATTAAACGTGAATTTATTAGAATACTCTATGTGCTTCACTTATATCTTTTGAGCTAGGATAGTTGCTCTAGTGCTTCACTTATATCCTTTTAGAGCACAACAATGGTTTTATTTTGAACAAATTGATGAACTCTCATACTTCACCTATATTATTTTTAGAGTCTTAAAAATAGTATGGTAATTTGCTTAGGTTATAAATTTAGTCCTAATATGATGGGTATTCAAGGGGGATATAATAAAAACTTTCATGAAGATCATTGAATATATGTGATACGTCTCCAACGTATCTATCATTTATGAAGCATTAATGCTATATTATTATGTGTTTTGAATGTTTACGGGCTTTATTATACACTTTTATATTACTTTTGGGACTAACCTATTAACCGGAGGCCCAACCCATATTGTTGTTTTATTGTCTATTTCAGTGTTTCGAAGAAAAGGAATATCAAATGGAGTCCAAACAGAATGAAACCTTCGGCAGCGTGATTTTTGGAACGAACGTGACCCAGGAAACTTGGAGTGCAAGCCTGTGGGGACCCCGACTCATAAGTCGTGATCACCGAATGCACATGTACAGTGATCCCAGAGATCGATGCTCACTGAACACACAGAAGCTGAATAACAAGAGTCTTACATCCATACATACCATTTTACACAAGTAGGACCATTATGGTCAAGTCTTGAGTATATCGCCGCAGCGGAAATCTTCGTCGATAACTTGGACCCATGCCATCTGCCTTAACCCTACAGGCATTCTGACTGGGAAGCGTCCTAGCCCGCATGTTCGTCATCGAAGTATACTTCATCATATCCTGTTCTTTATGCCTGGTCAATGAAATAACTAGTGGCAAGCCAATGAGTACTTTGAATGTATTCGCAAGCAACCCATGTTTTGGTTCAAGATGTAACGATGCATGATATAGGTAAATTTTTGCAGAAAGCTAGTTTTGAGTGCAATGACATGTTCAACAACTTGTAAGACATGCATCAAGAGAATTCAAGTAACCATGAGGACAGGTTACAGATATCAACATAAATAGAGTGGGCACCAACCCAACATAAATAGAGTGGGCACCAACCCATCTCAAACATGTCGAGTCCTTTGACTTGACCCAAGTAGTTTTATCAACACACACACACATGGTTGAAATCTCGGGCGTAGTTTAAGCAAAGACCGCCTAACTGTCCTTGACCGTGGACACGGCTATTGAATAGTTTTACACTCTGCAGAGGTTGCACACTGTACCCACAATATCCGGGAACTTCGTGTCATCCACGACCGCGGTACCTCAAGTACCGGGGTAAGCACCGATCACTACCTTTCCTAGGCGACACTAACATGGAGTCCACTCGATTAGTAGTAACCCCGTGCCCAACATTTCACATAGCATTTTCGTGGAGCCTTGCTCCCATATTCATCACATACCACCGCACGGGTACCAGCGTGTGTCCGGTGCCCCATAAAGATGGTCATGGCCGCCCTACAGCACGACCCGCCCCGAGAGAGCGCACCAACAACTCTCCGTCACTAGTAATGCGGGCTCCAAGCTAGTATCGGTCTAGGTACTCAACAATGCCCTTTACCATATAAGGGTAGAGTGGTTGCGCATGTAAGGTTGGGACAGTCGACAAATCTTAAATCTAATCCGTTTTCGAAAACAACACACACACTTGCCTCGGTACACCACTTCGTCATCAAGTGGACACCCATCTCATCATCTCCCTCGGGCATAAGTGGCAGCCGACGGGGTTTTCGAAAAGTCTTTTGAAAAAGGTTTGCCTCCTTCACCATGCATAAACCCATCCCTTTTTGCGTAGCATCTACATTAGCATCCTATCTACTCCCACCGGCATAACCCTCATAAGAAGGTAGGGTCATGCACAATGCAAGTATCAACGAGATAGTTCGGGGGCAAGCCATCAAGTGGTTACCACCTCATCATGATTCCGATGCAGCAATAATAAAGAGCTATATGACATGCATAAAAAGGGTTTCATAGACATGGTCAAAGGGCTTCTTGCCTGTTGTAACGAAGTCTTCGAGGTCTTCAAATATCCCTGGTCCAACTCCGAGCATACCGTCTACTTCGTCAACTATCGTCGAAAGCAAGCATAATAAGCAACACAACAAGGCAGGAAATAAAAGTGCTCTAAAATATGAATTGGACTTTTCTAGGATACCTCTGGTCACATGAGGGATGACCAAAGTGGTTTCATTAGGATTTGATCAATGGACATCTCTGAACATTTTGATATGGTGGAATCAAGGGGTTTATGGATTTGCAAGAAGTGTACAGAAATACATTTTTGAAAAATGAGCAAAGGCACCCATTTAACAAAGGATGATTTTAGAAGCATCTAGGAATTGGTTTCACTGGATTTGGAGTTCAAATGAATTTCCTATGAATTTGCAAATTTGGCTATATATAAAGAAATAGACCATTATTTGAGGTGATACAGAAAGTACTAGTAAAAATGTTCAAAAACTAAGTTTTGAATTTATAGACATCTAGGATTTTGAATCATGGGATTTGGATCAAAAATGGGCTCTCTGTTACTTTCTAAAGTTCATCACAGAAATGAAAAATAGGGTTTTGATAAATATTTGTGAAGAAAATCTTTATGGAAAAATGTGCAAGTTGCACCATGTGATAGATCAGGAATTTATGAACTGTTAGAAATTTGAATCATCAAATTTGGAGATAACATGAATATTCTATGGATTTTAGAAGTTCACTGGGAAAAAGAAAAAGGGAAAAAGGCTTTAACCTTATATCGGCGCTACTGGCGAGAGTTAACAGTTAGGCGGCCCAGTGCTCTTTCGGCTACGCTGTGAGGGGCCACGTCGGAGGCGTATTCGTGAAAATACGCCTTCGCGTGAGGGAGACGGCAACGCCCGAAACCGTCTCCACTTAAACGGGTGGGGTCCGCCCACCGGGTCACTGACGAGCGGGGCCCGGGGCTCAGGCCGTCTCCTACCTCCCGCTCGAACAGAGCAGAGGCAGGGGAGGCGAGGCCGAGCGGCACCGGCGCTCACCCCGGGCGGCACGGGCCACCTCCGGCGGCGCCCGGCACACCGGAGGACTCAGCGCGCCGCGGCGCACCCGTCCATGTGCAGCACGACCGCGGGGGAGCCAGGGAAGAGGAGGGCTTCGGGTGCGGTGGACGGGGTTGATAGCGGGTTGGCAAGGCGAGGAAGGAACGGGAGGAGTGGAGGGAGCACGGAGGGGCTCGTGGCGGCAGTGGTGGCGCTTCTTGCGCGTCGAGGGAAGGAGGAGGAGAGATGGGCGCGAATTTGGCGGATTCCGGCGGCTCGGCCCGGCCATGGTGGGTCTTTGGAGCGCACGAGAGGGAGGGGGAGGCTGTCCAGGAGGTCTCTGGGGGAAGATAGAGCGAATGGAGCCCAGAGGAGTGGCTTGGGATGGTTGTTTAAGGTGGGGTGACGGTGCACCGTGGACGGCGTCCATGGCCATGGCCTAGGCGATGCCGGAGGCCGAATTGGCACACTCGGCCATGTCCGGGGTGTTCGTGGGCGTGGACTACTCCCAGGAGGAGAAGAGAGTGAGCGGGAAATGCGGCAAAGCGGGTCCCCGCCGTGGCCAGCGACTAGCGCGCTCGGGCGGCGTTCTGTCCGCACGCGAGGAGAGCCGGAGAGGGAGAGAGAGGAGGGGGGCGACAGGGTGCCGTGCACTGGACGTCGAGGTGACCTCGGGGGACACGAGGGGGAGGCCCTAGGTGGCCGGAGGCGGTTGGAATGGGGCGGCTACAGTGCGGGAGTGCACTGTAGCGCGCTCCAGAGCGCCCAAATGGCATGCCATGGCATTAAGAAAGGGGAGTGGGCGCGGCCACTTGTGTCCAGTAGTGCCAGGAGGTATTAGGATAGCAGGGGGAAGCCTTGGATGCCTTGTGGAACCAATGGAGTGAGGAGGGAGGTGAGAAAGAGAGAGAAAGGAGCTGTCCAGAGAGGGAGAGAGAGATTTTTCCCCTCCAATAAGTGAGCTGTGGTCTTGCCATTGCTACTAGAGGTAAAAGGGGCTAGGAGGAGCTGTGGTAAAATTTGAGCTCCCCAAGAATAGTGGCAGGGTCAAAATAGTGATTTTTGCAAAATGCCGAATATGTTTGATAATGGTTTGGGCAAGCAAATGAACTTTAATTTCCATGAGACTTAACAGGATGGAATCGCACATAGAAGTAGGGTGTTCCACCATGTTTGAGCTCATTTGGGCAAAGTAGCCAATGTAACTTTGGTAAACCCTAGAAATTGGCAGAAATGGCTTTACCAAGATTTAGTCATGCAAATCAATTCTCCTTGATGCACCACTTGGTGTAGTGTCATCATTTGAGGATTTGAACATGTCCACAAAATTCAGATCAAAAGGACACACTTGGCAATGTAGAGTTGTTCAAATTTGGTTCTGGTCAAAAAGGGTTTTGGGGAACTTTGATCAAGTTAACTTGTTCTCCAACTTGTGCCATTTGGTCTAGATGCATTACTAGACCATTTGAGCATGTTCACAAGGTTTGAGAATATTTGGACATGTTTGGCAATGTAAAGTTTCTCAAACTTCAAAATGGACAGAAATGGTTTTGAAGGTATTTGATGATGTTATCTTGTTCTCCAAGTCATGAGACTTGGCAAGATCATCTAATATGTCATATGTGACATGCTAGAATTTCCTTGGAATATTTGGAGAATATTTCCTTTGTAAATATTTCAAAATCTTGAAATATCCAGAAAGGGTTTTTGAGGGATTTGACCAATATTTTGAACATGACCATGTGTTGAAACTCTTATATATGGACAATATATGTCCTATGAGTTTCCCTAAATTTTGTCAAATATTTTTGAAGCAATAAAAATAATTTTTCCCTATTAAAGACCATTTCTAGACTTAAGAAAAAGCTTTTAAATAAAATAGGAAAATAACCTTTAAAATTATATTTTTGTGGTTTCGGGCATCCTATATCTAATAGGAGTCAAATATATTTTTAGAAAGATTTTACTGCCCTTAATTAAGTACTTGCAAAGGCGAACCTCAATTCGGGGTTTTGAAAACTAATTTTAGAAAATACTTTTGGCCAAATCATTTTGTAAGAAAATATTTTTATGTCCTATACACATGGCATGATCATTGGTTCAAGAGTTTGGAGCAAGGAGATGAAGTATAGGAGTTGGAGGATTTATTTGATTTTAGAGCACTTGCAAAACAAGACAAACATTCAATCAAAGCAAAGACAAAACACTCAAAAGTTTTGTCAAACCACATTTTATCATGATTTATTAGCTTAAGTGTTGTGGCATGAAAATCAGGGTGTGACAGACCTACCCCTTACAAGAATCTCGTCCCGAGATTCCCAGACTAGGCGCGGAAAGGAGTATGGAAACTTGGATTCGGGGTAGTCTTCACGTGCTCATACTGCTTCTGCTTCCGTGTAGTGCTCCATTGAGCTTGAAGTACTTGCTGGTGTGGCTTCATGTATGACGTTCCTCTTGATCCAGGTTGCTATTGGGTAGCTCGCGGTAGGTTAGATTGGGCTAGGGGTTGATGGCTTGGTGGTCAATGTCCTCGTAGAGATCGGGCAAGTCAGGAAGTTAGAAATGTTTCCGGAGTGGTGTCGTGTGGAAAGACATTGTGCACAGTGGGTGAGTCAGGTGGTAACTCTAGTTGGTATCTGTCCTCTCTTCATCTTGTAGTGATCTTGGAGGGGGTTGTCAAATCTTGGAGTGATCTCGAAGGGAGCCGATGAATCTTGGTGTGGGTCCCCTTGTCATGGGAATGCTTGGTTCCTCCGAGAGAAGTGGCTTGTAGGTACACCTGGTCTTCGAGGCGGAAGTTTACTTCTTGAAGGTGGTGGTGGGTGTAGTGCTTCCTCCTTGGCATGGCGGTCTTCAAATGTTCCGTGACTAGCTGAACGGCTCTTCTTCTGTCTTCAGGTGGACAAGTAGGTCACCAAATGATGATGAGAATTATCTTGTCTAAGCACTCCATGAGATCTATGGGGTACGTAAAGTGGGCTGAGGCATTGGTGGTGGCCATGGTTGAGCATTGGCCAAGGTCTTATGATCTAGAACCAAAGCCGGTGGTCATGATCTGACCATGTTATGGCTTGGTAGGGCTTAAGGGTTTCAAGGATTCTAGTGTGCGAATGAACATTTATCATCCTATCTTTAAGCATGGTTTCGAGATGCCAATAGTCTATCTAGTCCTTTAAACAAATCACATCATATCACCGACAACCATCGTTTCGTATAGGCCAACTCCAATCATCACTCATGTTATTCATATCCTCATGACTCCCAAGAGGAGGTCTAACAACATCATATATGTCACGATCCCCAAACTCATATGTATGTCTACCCCTAAAAATCCATGGGTAGAACATATAAGCTACTAAGCTTGAACGTGATAATCCAAGTGCTCAGCCTATTTTTCCAAGGTCCATGCTAGTGCATCTCTATCCTAAGGAAACACGTCGTATGCCACTCCAAGATCTTGTTTCCTTCCTATGAATCAACTCCAACAACCTGTTAACTTCCATCAATCACTACACGATCCATTAATTCCACAAATCCAATGTCTATGGTGTTCCATATGATCTCCTAATGTTCCTATAATCCCCAGATACATGAAAAGGCTATCTCTACTATAGTCAGTCCACCGATTCCCATTATCATGGTCAAGTAAACTCCAAGGTCAGGCTTATATAGATTTCTAAATCAACTCCGACAATTAGTCCAATCTCCTAGTTTATCATCCACCGAGAAACATGGTATCACGATCGAGATCATTAGTCTAAATCCAATTTACTCCGAACCATGTAGACATGCTCAAGCATCTATATTCAACTAGAATCACCTACTTAAATCCAAATCTCTTGTCCAACGAGAATTCCTACATGTTCCCCCAAGTCATTGTCGTAATATCAACTGTCTCCTAACAATCTCCCATGGCTAAGTTAAATCCAAATACTTCCAAGAATTCAAGCTTGCGATCATGATTGTCATATAAATCCAATTTACTCAGGGGTAACGAAAGCTATGCTCTGTATATTCATGATCCCACCAAGTTCATCTACCAACATCTAAGCCTCATAATCAACCAAATAGTCTCATATAATTCCTCAAGTCATTGGTATAAACTCATCAAGTCATTTGTCCTCTGTTCCTATATCCTCAAATTGGTCTTCCCTATGGCATCATCAGTTTTGGTGCTATCTTAGGAAGATAATGTGCTCGTTCACTATGTCCACTAGTTCCATAATGAACCCAAAGTGATAAGCAAGGTTACGGAGGCTTAACCGATTCTCTTGCAATTCCGTGAGGTTAAGCTCATGGTTAATTGAAAGTGCAACTAATCCCCGGGTGGTTTTGGTAATTAATAACAACATATATATCATTGGACTAATAGTTTCTTGAGAACATTTCAGAAAGTTCAGTGATATGGGTATGGCAATGACTGAAGATGTGGACCCCTCAAAATGCTAAGGAAAACATTGGCAAAAGCTCAAGACTCCATTTTTGGTTTAGTGATCCAAGATCACATTGAGTCTATAGGAAAGCCAATACTATTAAAAGGGGATGAGGTTATGTTAATGATCTGGTTGCTCAAAGTGCTTAGTGATATATCTCCCAAACCATCAGCAATCTTTCATTCCAACATACACTCATAAGTAATCTCGGTCCCACCGATTTCCTAAACTCACCACACCGAGATGAACCACCTCAGCCACAAAGCCAAACCCTAGTAATTTGGATTTTCCGATTCCAAACTCGGTCTCACGAAACTAGTGTTGCCAAGCTTCAGAACATACATCACCAAATCGGTGTCACCGAGATGATAAAGTCGGTCCCACCGAGATTGGCAAACCCTAGTCTTTGGAAGAATCGGACTCACCGAGATTGTATTTTCGGTCCCACCGAAAATCCCAACGCTCACAAGATTTGAACTTTCGGTCTCACCGAGTTGTCAACTTCGGTCCGACCGAGATTGGTCAAATGTGTGTAATGGTTGGATTTTGTGTGGAGGCTATAAATACCCTCCACCTCCTCTTCATTCGTGGAGAGAGCCATCGAAAGAACTACCACTCCTACCTTACATTTCGAGAAGAAAACTACCTACCCTTGTGTTGAGATCAAGTTTCTCCACTCCCACCATATGAAACTTGATTTCTAGCCTTCCCAAGTTGCTTTCCACTCAATCCTTTCTTCCACCACAGCCAAATCAGTGAGGAGAGTTGAGTGTTGGGGAGATTATCATTTGAAGCACAAGAGCAAGGAGTTCATCATCATCAACACCATCTATTACCTATTGGAGGGTGGTGCCTCCTAGATTGGTTAGGTGTCGCTTGGGAGCCTCCGTCGAGATGTGGAGTTGAACCAAGAAGTTTGTAAGGGCAAGGAGATCGCCTACTTCGTGAAGATCTACCCCGAGTAAGGCTAGTCCTCCGTGGGCGTATGCCATGATGGCATAGACAAGGTTGCTTCTTCGTGGACCCTTCGTGGTTGGAGCCCTCCGTGGACTCTCGCAGCCGTTACCCTCCGTGGGTTGAAGTCTCCATCACCGTGGATTGACGATAGCACCACCTATCGGAACCACGAGGAAAATCTCCGTGTCTCCAAATTGCGTTTGCTCTTCTCCACCTCTCTTTACTACATGTGCAATTTAATTTCCGCTGCCAATACTCTAGAATTGCATGTGTAGGGTGATACTTGACTTGATCATCATCTTGAAATCTGCCAAAACTTGTCTTAATCAAAAGGCTGAATTCTTATATTGTCAAGTAGTCTAATCACCCCCCCTCTAGACATACTTTCGATCCTACAAGTGGTGTCAGAGCTTTGGTCTCCATTGTATTGGTATCCATTGCATTGGACTCCATAAGCTTGGTTTCACAACCTAGGAGAGTATGGCGTCTAGTGAGGTAATTTTCAGAGAGGTCCTTACTTTGATGGTTCAAACTTTGCTAGTTGGAAGCATAAAATGAAAATGCATATTCTTGGACATAACCCCGCCGCATGGGGCATTATTTGTGTTGGCTTGCAAGGTGAATTCTTGAGGAAGGAAAAGTTCGGATCGTGAAGCTACTGCGGATGAATTGCGGATGTTGCAAAACAATGCTCAAGCTTGTGACATTCTCTTCAATGCTTTGTATCCCAAGGAGTTCAACAAAATCAGCCGTCTTGAGAATGCAAAAGAGATTTGGGATACTTTGGTAGAAATGCATGAAGGTACCGAGTCCATGAAGGAATCAAAGCTAGATGTTCTTCAAGGTCAACTTGACAAGTTCAAGATGAAGGAAGGTGAAGGAGTCGCTGAAATGTACTCTAGGCTTGCTCTCATCACAAATGAGATTGCCGGCTTAGGAAGCGAAGAAATGACCGACCGATTCATCATCAAGAAGATTCTCAGAGCTTTGGATGGAAAGTATGACACCGTGTGCACTTTGATCCAAATGATGCCAAACTACAAGAATCTCAAGCCTACCAAAGTCATTGGAAGAATTGTTGCTCATGAGATGACACTTAAAGATAAGGAAGAGCTTCACAACAAGTCAAGTGGTGCTTACAAAGCTACTAGTGATGCTCCCACAACTTCAAGTGACAAGCATAAGAAAAATTCTTCATCTAGTAGTAACAATAACCATGCTAAATCCAATATTGTTGCTTCTAGTAGTTCTCTTGATTCCACTAACAATGTTTCAAGCCAAGTTACACTTGAGCAAGAAAATAGTTTATTGAAAGGGATTATAGAGAAAGGTGTCTACAAGAGCCTTGCCGGAAGCAAGAACTTTGAGGAAATTGTTCGCAAGCAAGGAAGGCACCGGAAGAATCAAGGAATTGGTTTTGAGCGAAAGTTCAACGCCGAGGGTGTTGAATGGGAAGAAGGTCAATATCCCACTCCAAAGTTTGTTTCTCAAAAGGAGAAGTATGATCCTACTTCTTCCAATGTGGAACAAGCACAAGACGACCTTCCACCACAAGACCACAAGCTAAAAGGCAAGGACAAGCTTCAAGAGGAGATTGATGCATTTATTGAAGCACCTAAAGCCATGGTCAAGTGGGTTCCCAAGGAATCGTCAAGTTCTACTTCGTCAAGCTCAACTACTACCCCAAGGATTCCCATCAAGATGATGTGGATCCCAAGAAGAAGAACTAGAGAGTTCTTGAGGGTGACTCCGCCAACATACTTCACTCACATTCATTTTGGCAAGAACTTGTGCAATCAACTTCCACATCTTGCACTAGTTCATGGAGTCACAAACCCTCTTGTTGGTAAGTCAAGGGACAAGGTAATCATTGCTTTCTTGGACATCATCTATTGTGTACTTCAATCTATGTCCATGGATATCCTTGTTTGTTCCTTGTGGGACTAACCCATGTAGGTATTGAAAGTGCCCGAATCCAAAGGATTGCTCCCAACTCTTGATGATCTTCATCAACATTGAGCATCCACATCTTCAACATCTACATGAAGTCTTCTCGACAACCCAAGGTTAGTTTGACCCTTTAAAAGGGTTCTCACATCAAGGGGGAGCTTTGCTCTAAAGAATTGAGCTAAAGCATCTTCAAATGATGTGAACACATTAATGCTTTATGTAAAAGTGGTAACCCCACTTGTGCTTAAACGATGAGTATGACCTATGATCAAATGTTCTCATTTGACTCCTAAGTCAATATACTCATATATAGATGACCTAGTCATCGACAAATTGTGTGATAGTAGCTAGAGTTTTGATTGTGCATGTTTGACACATATTTCATTTGCTATCTTATTGTGTGAGCATGTTGGATGCATAATTTTATCCATTCGAGGACATCCATTTGTTGCTTTGATCTTTTGGATTTTTCTTTTACCAAATGGATGGACAAGAATGCCTAAGTTCCTCCCCTAGCTATCTATGCTTTCTTGTCTCAAACTCTATTCATGCTTATATCACAAACTTTGATCAAGTCATTTTCGGACCCACCGAGTGAGGAGCACTTGAGCCACCGATCCGTCTAAGACTAAACTTCCAAAACCTTCTAAGTATTTTCGGTCGACCAACCCACTCAAATCGGACGGACCGAAAGCACTTGGATTGATCTAGGTTTTCACCTCGGTGAAACCGAAGTTACAAATTTTGGCGTGACGAAATGTGTAATCGCCTGCGATTATCCATCTCGGTGCCACCGAGTTTTACAACTCGGTCCCACCGGCAGCTAAAGGGTATATATACCTGAGGGCAGCGCGCGTTGATTCCTTCTTCAAAACGTCTCGCCCCCAAACCCAGTGCTGCCGTCGCCGTGGTCTCCGGATCGTCTCCGTCGTCGCCTGTGCGCCCTCGCCGCAGGTCTCCGTCGCCGTCAACGGACAATCTCTCCGCGCCGTTGCCGCCGTAGAGGAACTCCACCAAGTTAGGGTGAGTTTCGATCCCTCTCGTGCTTCAATCTCCGACTCTATGCACGATAGGTTTGCCTAGTTTCTTGCCACGTTTGAGATCTTCCTATCCAGCAGATTAGTTCTTAGAACGAAATTCGAGTAAAAATTGTAGGGTTAGGTTTCCGCCGAATACATCTCGGTGAGACCGATTTTACATTCTCGGTATGACCGATTTGGCCTCTGGCCATTGCACTGCACCTTTCGGTCCAACCGAGTTGTGCAAATCGGTGCGACCGAAATGAGGATTTAGTGAAACCCTAGTGTTTTCGGCAGGACCGAAACCCACATCGGTCTGACCGAAAGTGGTGTGAATGCTTCTATTAGAACACTTGGATTCACCGAATTATAGACTCGATCCGACCAAATACATTCTCGTGAAAACCTAAAACTGAAATTTGAACTCATTTTTTGCAAAATCTTCGTAGTTTGTGATAACTCTTCTTCTCTGCCTATACCTAATCTATTCACGGGTTGTCACCATGTCGGATGCGGTGACAGCCAGAACAGGTCTGAATCACCAATTGCTGAGATTCCAGAGGCAGGCACTAGTCCTGAGGCCAGCAGCTTTTCTGATGATGGTGAGAGGAGCACACCAAGTGGTTTGCCTCCTGCTGCCACCAGGGCCAGGAAGAAGAAGAATTCTGATGAAGAAGATTCTGATTTCATAGCTGAGGAAGAGATCTCCTCTAAGCCAAAGAGGAAAGTTGTTGCCAAAGAGCATCAAGGGCAACAAACCAAGAAAGGCACCAGTAAAGTGAAGAAATCCACTGTTGCCAAGAAGCTAAGTATGCAAGAAGAAGAAACCTCGAGCAAGGTGAAGAAAACTTCCAAGAGGAAGAGGATTGTACATGATGAAGCAGCAGATGATGAGGATGAGGATGAGGAAGTTCCACAGCCTCCTCCTCAGAAGCCTAAGTTCATGGGCGATGCCATCAGGGCAGGAGCACCTTCAAAGTCTAAGCCATCTGCTCCAAAGCAAAGGCAGCTCAAGCCAAGCCTCTTTGCCAAGCCCAAGAAAACTATCGAAACATTCCCGCTTGAGAGAAGAAGAAAGACAATGTGCCACCAGTGAGTCGGATGATGAGGCACTGTACATGAAACTTCGTCAGAGATTGCCAATTCACAATGATGCTCATCCTCGAGCTGAAAACATGAAGGAAAGAAAGGATAAAGGTCTCAGGCTATGGAGACAAGCTGATCCATATGCTATGAGGAGAAGGACTATTGTTGACCCAAGGTTCCACACCAGAGAGCAGCAGGATTTCTATGAGACTGTGCTTATGGACAAGAAGCCCATTGTTGCAGATACTCGCTATGTTGACTGGGCATACATCGATAGTGAAGAGCACAGAGACTTCTTTCCACATGTGCATGAGAGCTTTTTGCATGTGGTGTTGCTGATTTCATTGGTCGGAAGGATGATTGGAATGATGAGATGATCATGCAATTCTATGCCACACTCATTTCTATCCGGATGGCAGGATTGTATGGATGGTGAAGGTCGAGATTCTCTTCAACTGTTGAAGAATGGGTAGCACTCTGAATGCTCCAAAGGCAGAGAGAGGATGATGTTGATGTCTATGGTATTCCCAAGAAGAACCATGAGTCTATGAAAAATATGTACAATGAGGTACCAGCTAAGGAAGTAGAAATCTGGAAGCTCGGCTCAGTGTATCATCTCCAGGCAGGTCTACCTACCACAAACACCATTCTGAGGCACACCTTGATGCCCAAGTCTGGAGATCATCGCATGATAAGAGGCTATTCTATCAACATGCTGCATATACTAGATCAGAAGGCACCTTTCAAGGTGATGGACCTGATAGTTGAGACTATCAAGAGGACTGCAGCAGACCAGAAGAGGTCGTGTGGATTTGCCCCGCACATTCAGATGCTTATCAATGCCAAGTTTGGAACGGGCACCTACTTGTTGGATAGACCGCACTTGCCACTGCAGCCTGAGCATGAGGACAATGAAGTTGTGATGACTGAGGATGATCCCACGTCTGTTGAAGGTCAAGCAAAGTCTGAAGCTGCCCAACAAGCCAAAGCTGAGAAGGAAGCAGCAGCAGCAGCAGCAAAACCCAAGAGTGTTGGAGAACAGCTCCTTGAAGCTACCCAGAGGATTGAACAACGCCTGGCCAGCATTGTGCAGTCTCAGGAGAGTCTTGAGAGGATAGTTGAAGACAAGTTCCATGCTCTGGATGTGAAGCTGACTGAAGTGCAAGTCACCGTCAACAAGCTTGAGGCAGATATTGAGGAAGCAAAGAGGGAGAAGGAAGAGCTCATGCGTGAGATGCAAGATGACCTAGTCCAGGATGATTATGAACAGCCTGCTCAGGTTCCTACCAGACCCAGATCAGCTGCTATTCCAAAGGATGAGACACGAGGCTACAAAGACAAGCACCTCCCACAGCTCCATCAGTTCCAGCTCCAGCTCCAGTGACCACTCCTCCAGCTCCACAGACATCAGCTGAAGCCTTTGCAGATGCAGCTATCTCAACTCCTTCAACCCAGACAGGAGCCGCCAGCAGAGTCCCTAGTGACGTTTAGCTCTATACCTTTCGAACTTTTGGTAACTTGTTGCCAAAGGGGAGAAATTGTATAGATCATAGGACTTCGAGAGAGAGAGTGCTCGCTTTTGCTCTTTCGTTTCATTTGCCGTCTTTTTGAGATACTTTTGAGTTTTTCGAGACATTCCGTGTGGTTGATACTACGTTTGCTCTACTTTGATGAGTGCTTGGTCGTACTATGCCTTAATGTGTGCTTAATGCTTATCATATGCTATTCATATCTTGTATGACCTTTTACTCATGTCTTGGTGATTGGGTGCATGCTATTCATTCTTATCATTTTGTGCGCTCCACCAAGATGTATGTGACATGGAAGAGTGACCCATGATCCTAATCGATTGTGCATTTGCATTCAAACGCAAATCTTAAATAATGCACAAATTTAGGGGGAGCTCTTGCTTATCACATACTTCTCAAAGTGACGATATTATTCATTGATTATATCATTTGTCGAAGCTTTGATCTATATGTTGTCATCAATTACCAAAAAGTGGGAGATTGAAAGTGCAACTAATTCCCGGGTGGTTTTGGTAATTAATAACAACATATATATCATTGGACTAATAGTTTCTTGAGAACATTTCGAAAGTTCATTGATATGGGTATGGCAATGGTGAAGATGTGGACCCTCAAAATGCTAAGGAAAACATTGGCAAAAGCTCAAGACTCCATTTTTGGTTTAGTGATCCAAGATCACATTGAGTCTATAGGAAAGCCAATACTATTAAAAGGGGATGAGGTTATGTTAATGATCTGGTTGCTCAAAGTGCTTAGTGATATATCTCCCAAACCATCAGCAATCTTTCATTCCAACATACACTCATAAGTAATATCGGTCCCACCGATTTCCTAAACTCAGTCACACCGAGATGAACCACCTCAGCCACAAAGCCAAACCCTAGTAATTTCGGATTTTCCGATTCCAAACTCGGTCTCACCGAAACTAGTGTTGCCAAGCTTCTGTAACCTTCTGTCATCAAATCGGTGACACCGAGATGATAAAGTCGGTCCCACCGAGATTGGCAAACCCTAAAGAATCGGACTCACCGAGATTGTATTTTCGGTCCCACGAAAATCCCAACGTTCACAAGATTTGAACTTTCGGTCTCACCGAGTTGTCAACTTCGGTCCGACCGAGATTGGTCAAATGTGTGTAACAGTTGGATTTTGTGTGGAGGCTATAAATACCCTCCACCTCCTCTTCATTCGTGGAGAGAGCCATCGAAAGAACTACCACTCCTACCTTACATTTCGAGAAGAAAACTACCTACCCTTGTGTTGAGATCAAGTTGCTCCACTCCCACCATATGAAACTTGATTTCTAGCCTTCCCAAGTTGCTTTCCACTCAATCCTTTCTTCCACCACAGCCAAATCAGTGAGGAGAGTTGAGTGTTGGGGAGATTATCATTTGAAGCACAAGAGCAAGGAGTTCATCATCATCAACACCATCTATTACCTTTTGGAGGTGGTGCCTCCTAGATTGGTTAGGTGTCGCTTGGGAGCCTCCGTCGAGATGTGGAGTTGAACCAAGAAGTTTGTAAGGGCAAGGAGATCGCCTACTTGTGAAGATCTACCCCGAGTAAGGCTAGTCCTCCGTGGGCGTATGCCATGATGTCATAGACAAGGTTGCTTCTTCGTGGACCCTTCGTGGGTGGAGCCCTCCGTGGACTCTCGCAGCCGTTACCCTCCGTGGGTTGAAGTCTCCATCAACGTGGATTGGCGATAGCACCACCTATCGGAACCACGAGAAAAATCTCCGTGTCTCCAAATTGCGTTTGCTCTTCTCCACCTCTCTTTACTACATGTGCAATTTAATTTCCGCTGCCAATACTCTAGAATTGCATGTGTAGGGTGATACTTGACTTGATCATCATCTTGAAATCTGCCAAAACTTGTCTTAATCAAAAGGCTGAATTTTTATATTGTCAAGTAGTCTAATCACCCCCCCTCTAGACATACTTTCGATCCTAAATTAAGGTTTCGAGCTGGGGTATCTCGTGAAGTCTCGAAGGGTCTAGGGATGGGTTCTAGTCTTGAGGGGAAACCAAAACTCTAAGGGGTTGCACTAGGTCGAGGAGGTTGTAGCAAAAGTCTTCAGTGCTTGTTGGTCGCCGAAGCAGATTTCTTGGTGCATCTTGTCTTGCTGGTCTCCAGTTGAGGAGAAAGAGACGACAGGAAAAGTAGCACGAGAGGAGGTGGGATGCCTAAAGGGGGTTCTATAGTGCAGGTGCAAACAAACAAGTGCCAGAAGGGGCCAAACACAAACAACAAAAGGCAGGTGATATAGTTGCATACTTGTTGCCTAGGGCAAAAAGGGCGACTGATATCAAAAACACAGACAAATAAAAACAAGCAACACACAATCATGGTTCTACTCGAACCATCATACGGACTCGACTGCGCATAGGGGGTACACGACTCATCCCACCCTAGGGGTTCTCGGACTCCATAGTCGTGCCTTGTGCCTCATGCAGTCTTCTTAGTTTCCCTTAGGTGTCGCTACATCTCTTGTTTGAAACGATCTGGGTTGAGCCTGAAGAATCTTTGATAACTTCTTTCCTGTTGAAGTGATGGGGCGAAGGTGGCTCCTCGTAACTGGCATTGACTTGATCTTCTGTTGTCTTCTTAATCATGGCGACCACTTTTGCCTTTTTAGGGTGTTGGTGGTTCCAGGTGGCACTCCTTTATGCAATGACATTAACAAGGCATAATAGAGGCCCAATCTGTTAGACACATTGTTGACAATATCGTCACCGAGAGCGAGGGATGAAGAGAACCGTTTTCCTGCTCACAATAGTGAGGCGGACCAAATGGCTAGGTTCTGATCCGCCGGCGGTTGCCGATACAACAACGGTGGTGACAGGGTTACCCTATTAGCGATGTATATCATGATCTTGCATAACCTATGCCCCGATCGTCGAGGCTAAGGTTGCATTATCTTGGGGCGATGTCAAGGGTGTCACCATCTCCAGGTCTTGTGTCCTCATTCCTCGAGGATGCATCTTCTGTTGGTATCGTCTTGTTGTGATGTCGCCAATCTTGTGTTCAGGAGATGTGGGTGAATGTCTGACAAGGCATTTTCCTTCTTGATTATCCACGAGGATTACAAGGAATCCAGTGGTTTGGGGCATAAGGGTTCTAGCGACCAAAGGTTTTGAAGGGAAGAGATCGATAAGGAAAGTATACCTTAGTTTTGAAAAACCGAGAAGGAAGAGAAATGCAGATAGTTTTGAAAACTAGTAGTAGTTTTGGAAATAGTTTTACCCCAACTAACGACCATGCTAACTAAGGCTTCCTGGTCGGGATGGCTCGATACCAGCTCTGTGGGGACCCCGACTCATAAGTCGTGATCACCGAATGCACATGTCTGATGATCCCGAGATCAATGCTCACTGAACACACGAAGCTAAATAACAAGAGTCTTACATCCATACATACCGTTTTACACAAGTAGGACCATTATGGTCAAGTCTTGAGTATATCGTCGCAGCGGAAATCTTCGTCGATAACTTGGACCCGTGCCATCTGCCTTAACCCTACAGGCATTCTGACTGGGAAGCGTCCTAGCCCGCATGTTCGTCATCGAAGTATACTTCATCATATCCTGTTCTTTCATGCCTAGTCAATGAAATAACCAGTGGCAAGCCAATGAGTACTTTGAATGTACTCGCAAGCAACCCATGTTTTGGTTCAAGATGTAACGATGCATGATATAGGTAAATTTTTGCAGAAATCTAGTTTTGAGTGCAATGACATGTTCAACAACTTGTAAGACATGCATCAAGAGAATTCAAGTAACCATGAGGACAGGTTCTGAGATATCAACATAAATAGAGTGGGCACCAACCCAACATAAATAGAGTGGGCACCAACCCATCTCAAACATGTCGAGTCCTTTGACTTGACCCAAGTAGTTTTATCAACACACACACACACATGGTTGAAATCTCTGGACGTAGTTTAAGCAGCACCGCCCAACTGTCCTTGACCGTGGACACGGCTATTCGAATAGTTTTACACTCTGCAGAGGTTGCACACTGTACCCACAAGATCCGGGGAACTTCCGTGTCATCCACGACCCGCGGTACCTCAAGTACCAAGGGTAAGCACCCGATCACTACCTTTCCCTAGACGACACTAACATGGAGTCCACTCGATTGGTAGTAACCCCCGTGCCCAACATTTCACATAGCATTTTCGTGGAGCCTTGCTCCCATATTCATCACATACCACCGCACGGGTACCAGCAGTGTGTCCGGTGCCCCATAAAGATGGTCATGGCCGCCCTACAGCACGACCCGTCCGAGAGAGCGCACCAACAACTCTCCCGTCACTAGTAATGCGGGCTCCAAGCTAGTATCGGTCTAGGTACTCAACAATGCCCTTTACCATATAAGGGTAGAGTGGTTGCGCATGTAAGGTTGGGACAGTCGACAAATCTTAAATCTAATCCGTTTTCAAAAACAACACACACACTTGCCTCGGTACACCACTTCGTCATCAAGTGGACACCCATCTCATCATCTCCCTCGGGCATAAGTGGCAGCCGACGGGGTTTTCGAAAAGTCTTTTGAAAAAGCTTTGCCTCCTTCACCATGCATAAACCCATCCCTTTTTGCGTAGCATCTACATTAGCATCCTATCTACTCCCACCGGCATAACCCTCATAAGAAGGTAGGGTCATGCACAATGCAAGTATCAACGAGATAGTTCGGGGGCAAGCCATCAAGTGGTTACCACCTCATCATGATTCGATGCAGCAATAATAAAGAGCTATATGACATGCATAAAAGGGTTTCATAGACATGGTCAAAGGGCTTCTTACTGTTATAACGAAGTCTTGAGGTCTTCAAATATCCCTGGTCCAACTCCGAGCATACCGTCTACTTCGTCAACTATCGTCGAAAGCAAGCATAATAAGCAACACAACAAGGCAGGAAATAAAAGTGCTCTAAAATATGAATTGGACTTTTCTAGGATACCTCTGGTCACATGAGGGATGACCAAAGTGGTTTCATTAGGATTTGATCAATGGACATCTCTGAACATTTTGATATGGTGGAATCAAGGGGTTTATGGATTTGCAAGAAGTGTACAGAAATACATTTTTGAAAAATGAGCAAAGGCACCCATTTAACAAAGGATGATTTTAGAAGCATCTACGAATTGGTTTCACTGGATTTGGAGTTCAAATGAATTTCCTATGAATTTGCAAATTTGGCTATATATAAAGAAATAGACCATTATTTGAGGTGATACAGAAAGTACTAGTAAAAATGTTCAAAAACTAAGTTTTGAATTTATAGACATCTAGGATTTTGAATCATGGGATTTGGATCAAAAATGGGCTCTCTGTGACTTTCTAAAGTTCATCACAGAAATGAAAAATAGGGTTTTGATAAATATTTGTGAAGAAAATCTTTATGGAAAAATGTGCAAGTTGCACCATGTGATAGATCAGAATTTATGAACTGTTAGAAATTTGAATCATCAAATTTGGAGATAACATGAATATTCTATGGATTTTAGAAGTTCCTTTGGGAAAAGAAAAAGGAAAAAGGCTTTAACCTTATCTAAAGCGCTTGCTGGCGAGAGTTATGATTAGGCGGCCCAGCTTTCGGTACCTGCACGCTGAGAGGGCCACGTCGAGGCGATTCGTGAAAATACGCCTTGGCGTGAGGGAGACGGCAACGCCCAAACCGTCTCCACTTAAGCGGGTGGGGTCCGCCCACCGGTCATCGACAGAAGGGGCCGGGCTCAGCCGTCTTCTACCTCCCCCTTCGAGCAGGCAGGGGAGGCGAGGCCGAAGCGGCACGGCGCTCACCCGGGCGGCACGGGCCACCTCGCGGCGCCCGGCACACCGGAGAACTCAGCGCACATGCCGCACCCGTCCATGTGCAGACGACTGCATGGGGAGCCAGGAAGAGGAGGGCTTGGTGCGGTGGACGGGGTTGACAGCGGGTTCGGCAAGGCGAGGAAGGAACGGGAGGAGTGGAGGGAGCACGGGAGGGGCTCGTGGCGGCGGTGGTGGCGCTCTTCTTGCAGTCAGAGGGAAGGAGGAGGAGAGATGGGCGCGAATTTGGCGGATTCCGGCGGCTCGGCTCCGGCCATGGTGGGTCTTTGGAGCGCACGAGAGGGAGGGGAGGCTGTCGGGGAGGTCTCTGGGGAAGATAGAGCGAATGGAGCCGGAGGAGTGGCTTGGGATGGTTGTTTAAGGTGGGGTGACGGTGCACCGTGGGCGGCGTCCATGGCCATGGCCTAAGCGATGCCGGAGGCCGAATTGGCACACTCGGCCATGTCCGGGTGTTCGTGGGCGTGGACTACTCCGGGAGGAGAAGAGAGGGAGCGAAATGCGCAAAGCGGGTCCCGCGTGGCAGCGACTAAGCGCGCTGGCGGCGCTCTGTCTGCACGCGAGGAGAGCCGAGAGGGAGAGAGAGGAGGGGGCGACATGGTGCCGTGTGCTGGGCGTCGAGGTGACCTCGGGGACACGAGGGGAGGCCCTAGGTGGCCGGGCGGTTGGAATGGGGCGGCTACTGGTGCGGGAGTGCATCAGAAGGCCGCCTCGAGCGCCCAAATGGCATGCCATGGCATTAAGAAAGGGGAGTGGGCGCGGCCACTTGTGTCCAGTAGTGCCAGGAGGTATTAGGATAGCAGGGGGAAGCCTTGGATGCCTTGTGGAACCAATGGAGTGAGGAGGGAGGTGAGAAAGAGAGAGAAAGGAGCTGTCCAGAGAGGGAGAGAGAGATTTTTCCCCTCCAATAAGTGAGCTGTGGTCTTGCCATTGCTACTAGAGGTAAAAGGGGGCTAGGAGGAGCTGTGGTAAAAATTTGAGCTCCCCAAGAATAGTGGCAGGGGTCAAAATAGTGATTTTTGCAAAATGCCAGAAGGCGTTTGATAATGGTTTGGGCAAGCAAATGAACTTTAATTTCCATGAGACTTAACAGGATGGAATCGCACATAGAAGTAGGGTGTTCCACCATGTTTGAGCTCATTTGGGCAAAGTAGCCAATGTAACTTTGGTAAACCCTAGAAATTGGCAGAAATGGCTTTACCAAGATTTAGTCATGCAAATCAATTCTCCTTGATGCACCACTTGGTGTAGTGTCATCATTTGAGGATTTGAACATGTCCACAAAAATTCAGATCAAAAGGACACACTTGGCAATGTAGAGTTGTTCAAATTTGGTTCTGGTCAAAAAGGGTTTTGGGGAACTTTGATCAAGTTAACTTGTTCTCCAACTTGTGCCATTTGGTCTAGATGCATTACTAGACCATTTGAGCATGTTCACAAGGTTTGAGAATATTTGGACATGTTTGGCAATGTAAAGTTTCTCAAACTTCAAAATGGACAGAAATGGTTTTGAAGGTATTTGATGATGTTATCTTGTTCTCCAAGTCATGAGACTTGGCAAGATCATCTAATATGTCATATGTGACATGCTAGAATTTCCTTGGAATATTTGGAGAATATTTCCTTTGTAAATATTTCAAAATCTTGAAATATCGAGAAAGGGTTTTGAGGATTTGACCAATATTTTGAACATGACCATGTGTTGAAACTCTTATATATGGACAATATATGTCCTATGAGTTTCCCTAAATTTTGTCAAATATTTTTGAAGCAATAAAATAATTTTTCCTATTAAAGACCATTTCTAGACTTAAGAAAAAGCTTTTAAATAAAATAGGAAAATAACCTTTAAAATTATATTTTGTGGTTTCGGGCATCCTATATCTAATAGGAGTCAAATATATTTTTAGAAAGATTTTTACTGCCCTTAATTAAGTACTTGCAAGTGCGAACCTCAATTCAGGGGTTTTGAAAAACTAATTTTAGAAAATACTTTTGGCCAAATCATTTTGTAAGAAAATATTTTTATGTCCTATACACATGGCATGATCATTGGTTCAAGAGTTTGGAGCAAGGAGATGAAGTATAGGAGTTGGAGGATTTATTTGATTTTAGAGCACTTGCAAACAACAGACAAACATTCAATCAAAGCAAAGACAAAACACTCAAAAGTTTTTGTCAAACCACATTTATCATGATTTATTAGCTTAAGTGTTGTGGCATGAAAATCAGGGTGTGACAGACCTACCCCTTACAAGAATCTCGTCCCGAGATTCCCGGACTAAGCGCGGAAAGGAGTATGGAAACTTGGATTCGGGGTAGTCTTCACGTGCTCATACTGCTTCTGCTTCCGTGTAGTGCTCCATTGAGCTTGAAGTACTTGCTGGTGTGGCTTCATGTATGACGTTCCTCTTGATCCAGGTTGCTATTGGGTAGCTCATGGTAGGTTAGATTGGGCTAGGGGTTGATGGCTTGGTGGTCAATGTCCTCGAGAGATCGGGCAAGTCGGGAAGTTAGAAATGTTTCGGAGTGGTGTCGTGTGGAAAGACATTGTGCACAGTGGGTGAGTCAGGTGGTAACTCTAGTTGGTATCTGTCCTCTCTTCATCTTGTAGTGATCTTGGAGGGGGTTGTCAAATCTTGGAGTGATCTCGAAGGGAGCCGATGAATCTTGGTGTGGGTCCCCTTGTCATGGGAATGCTTGGTTCCTCCGAGAGAAGTGGCTTGTAGGTACACCTGGTCTTCGAGGCGGAAGTTTACTTCTTGAAGGTGGTGGTGGGTGTAGTGCTTCCTCCTTGGCATGGCGGTCTTCAAATGTTCCGTGACTAGCTGAACGGCTCTTCTTCTGTCTTCAGGTGGACAAGTAGGTCACCAAATGATGATGAGAATTATCTTGTCTAAGCACTCCATGAGATCTATGGGTGCGTAAAGTGGGCTGAGGCATTGGTGGTGGCCATGGTTGAGCATTGGCCAAGGTCTTATGATCTAGAACCAAAGCCGGTGGTCATGATCTGACCATGTTATGGCTTGGTAGGGCTTAAGGGTTTCAAGGATTCTAGTGTGCGAATGAACATTTATCATCCTATCTTTAAGCATGGTTTCTGAGATGCCAATAGTCTATCTAGTCCTTTAAACAAATCACATCATATCACTGACAGCATCGTTTCGGTATAGGCCAACTCAATCATCACTCATGTTATTCATATCCTCATGACTCCCAAGAGGAGGTCTAACAACATCATATATGTCTACGATCCCCAAACTCATATGTATGTCTACCCCTAAAAATCCATGGGTAGAACATATAAGCTACTAAGCTTGAACGTGATAATCCAAGTGCTCAGCCTATTTTTCCAAGGTCCATGCTAGTGCATCTCTATCCTAAGGAAACACGTCGTATGCCACTCCAAGATCTTGTTTCCTTCCTATGAATCAACTCCAACAACCTGTTAACTTCCATCAATCACTACACGATCCATTAATTCCACAAATCCAATGTCTATGGTGTTCCATATGATCTCCTAATGTTCCTATAATCCCCAGATACATGAAAAGGCTATCTCTACTATAGTCAGTCCACCGATTCCCATTATCATGGTCAAGTAAACTCCAAGGTCAGGCTTATATAGATTTCTAAATCAACTCCGACAATTAGTCCAATCTCCTAGTTTATCATCCACCGAGAAACATGGTATCACGATCGAGATCATTAGTCTAAATCCAATTTACTCCGAACCATGTAGACATGCTCAGCATCTATATTCAACTAGAATCACCTACTTAAATCCAAATCTCTTGTCCAACGAGAATTCCTACATGTTCCCCCAAGTCATTGTCGTAATATCAACTGTCTCCTAACAATCTCCCATGGCTAAGTTAAATCCAAATACTTCCAAGAATTCAAGCTTGCGATCATGATTGTCATATAAATCCAATTTACTCAGGGGTAACGAAAGCTATGCTACTGTATATTCATGATCCCACCAAGTTCATCTACCAACATCTAAGCCTCATAATCAACCAAATAGTCTCATATAATTCCTCAAGTCATCGGT
Organism: Aegilops speltoides; assembly: GCA_021437245.1. NCBI lineage: Eukaryota > Viridiplantae > Streptophyta > Magnoliopsida > Poales > Poaceae > Aegilops > Aegilops speltoides. Next base: position 197,528,552 of record CM038142.1, on the reverse strand, counting down.
ATAAACTCATCAAGTCATTTGTCCTCTGTTCCTATATCCTCAAATTGGTCTTCCCTATGGCATCATCAGTTTTGGTGCTATCTTAGGAAGATAATGTGCTCGTTCACTATGTCCACTAGTTCCATAATGAACCCAGTGATAAGCAAGGTTACGGAGGCTTAACCGATTCTCTTGCAATTCCGTAGGTTAAGCTCATGGTTAATTGAAAGTGCAACTAATCCCCGGGTGGTTTTGGTAATTAATAACAACATATATATCATTGGACTAATAGTTTCTTGAGAACATTTCAGAAAGTTCAGTGATATGGGTATGGCAATGACTGAAGATGTGGACCCCTCAAAATGCTAAGGAAAACATTGGCAAAAGCTCAAGACTCCATTTTTTGGTTTAGTGATCCAAGATCACATTGAGTCTATAGGAAAGCCAATACTATTAAAAGGGGATGAGGTTATGTTAATGATCTGGTTGCTCAAAGTGCTTAGTGATATATCTCCCAAACCATCAGCAATCTTTCATTCCAACATACACTCATAAGTAATCTCGGTCCCACCGATTTCCTATACTCACCACACCGAGATGAACCACCTCAGCCACAAAGCGAAACCCTAGTAATTTGGATTTTCCGATTCCAAACTCGGTCTCACGAAACTAGTGTTGCCAAGCTTCAGAATCTACATCACCAAATCGGTGTCACCGAGATGATAAAGTCGGTCCCACCGAGATTGGCAAACCCTAGTCTTTGGAAGAATCGGACTCACCGAGATTGTATTTTCGGTCCCACGAAAATCCCAACGTTCACAAGATTTGAACTTTCGGTCTCACCGAGTTGTCAACTTCGGTCCGACCGAGATTGGTCAAATGTGTGTAACAGTTGGATTTTGTGTGGAGGCTATAAATACCCTCCACCTCCTCTTCATTCGTGGAGAGAGCCATCGAAAGAACTACCACTCCTACCTTACATTTCGAGAAGAAAACTACCTACCCTTGTGTTGAGATCAAGTTGCTCCACTCCCACCATATGAAACTTGATTTCTAGCCTTCCCAAGTTGCTTTCCACTCAATCCTTTCTTCCACCACAGCCAAATCGGTGAGGAGAGTTGAGTGTTGGGGAGATTATCATTTGAAGCACAAGAGCAAGGAGTTCATCATCATCAACACCATCTATTACCTTTTGGAGGTGGTGCCTCCTAGATTGGTTAGGTGTCGCTTGGGAGCCTCCGTCGAGATGTGGAGTTGAACCAAGAAGTTTGTAAGGGCAAGGAGATCGCCTACTCGTGAAGATCTACCCGAGTAAGGCTAGTCCTCCGTGGGCGTATGCCATGATGGCATAGACAAGGTTGCTTCTTCGTGGACCCTTCGTGGTTGGAGCCCTCCGTGGACTCTCATGGCCGTTACCCTCCGTGGGTTGAAGTCTCCATCACCGTGGATTGACGATAGCACCACCTATCGGAACCACGAGAAAAATCTCCGTGTCTCCAAATTGCGTTTGCTCTTCTCCACCTCTCTTTACTACATGTGCAATTTAATTTCCGCTGCCAATACTCTAGAATTGCATGTGTAGGGTGATACTTGACTTGATCATCATCTTGAAATCTGCCAAAACTTGTCTTAATCAAAAGGCTGAATTCTTATATTGTCAAGTAGTCTAATCACCCCCCCTCTAGACATACTTTCGATCCTACAAGTGGTGTCAGAGCTTTGGTCTCCATTGTATTGGTATCCATTGCATTGGACTCCATAAGCTTGGTTTCACAACCTAGGAGAGTATGGCGTCTAGTGAGGGTAATTTTCGTAGAGGTCCTTACTTTGATGGTTCAAACTTTGCTAGTTGGAAGCATAAAATGAAAATGCATATTCTTGGACATAACCCTGCCGCATGGGGCATTATTTGTGTTGGCTTGCAAGGTGAATTCTTCGAGGAAGGAAAAGTTCCGGATCGTGAAGCTACAGCGGATGAATTGCGGATGTTGCAAAACAATGCTCAAGCTTGTGACATTCTCTTCAATGCTTTGTATCCCAAGGAGTTCAACAAAATCAGCCGTCTTGAGAATGCAAAAGAGATTTGGGATACTTTGGTAGAAATGCACGAAGGTACCGAGTCCATGAAGGAATCAAAGCTAGATGTTCTTCAAGGTCAACTTGACAAGTTCAAGATGAAGGAAGGTGAAGGAGTCGCTGAAATGTACTCTAGGCTTGCTCTCATCACAAATGAGATTGCCGGCTTAGGAAGCGAAGAAATGACCGACCGATTCATCATCAAGAAGATTCTCAGAGCTTTGGATGGAAAGTATGACACCGTGTGCACTTTGATCCAAATGATGCCAAACTACAAGAATCTCAAGCCTACCAAAGTCATTGGAAGAATTGTTGCTCATGAGATGACACTTAAAGATAAGGAAGAGCTTCACAACAAGTCAAGTGGTGCTTACAAAGCTACTAGTGATGCTCCCACAACTTCAAGTGACAAGCATAAGAAAAATTCTTCATCTAGTAGTAACAATAACCATGCTAAATCCAATATTGTTGCTTCTAGTAGTTCTCTTGATTCCACTAACAATGTTTCAAGCCAAGTTACACTTGAGCAAGAAAATAGTTTATTGAAAGGGATTATAGAGAAAGGTGTCTACAAGAGCCTTGCGGAAGCAAGAACTTTGAGGAAATTGTTCTTAAGCAAGGAAGGCACCGGAAGAATCAAGGAATTGGTTTTGAGCGAAAGTTCAACGCCGAGGGTGTTGAATGGGAAGAAGGTCAATATCCCACTCCAAAGTTTGTTTCTCAAAAGGAGAAGTATGATCCTACTTCTTCCAATGTGGAACAAGCACAAGACGACCTTCCACCACAAGACCACAAGCTAAAAGGCAAGGACAAGCTTCAAGAGGAGATTGATGCATTTATTGAAGCACCTAAAGCCATGGTCAAGTGGGTTCCCAAGGAATCGTCAAGTTCTACTTCGTCAAGCTCAACTACTACCCCAAGGATTCCCATCAAGATGATGTGGATCCCGAAGAAGAAGAACTAGAGAGTTCTTGAGGGTGACTCCGCCAACATACTTCACTCACATTCATTTTGGCAAGAACTTGTGCAATCAACTTCCACATCTTGCACTAGTTCATGGAGTCACAAACCCTCTTGTTGGTAAGTCAAGGGACAAGGTAATCATTGCTTTCTTGGACATCATCTATTGTGTACTTCAATCTATGTCCATGGATATCCTTGTTTGTTCCTTGTGGGACTAACCCATGTAGGTATTGAAAGTGCCCGAATCCAAAGGATTGCTCCCAACTCTTGATGATCTTCATCAACATTGAGCATCCACATCTTCAACATCTACATGAAGTCTTCTACGACAACCCAAGGTTAGTTTGACCCTTTAAAAGGGGTTCTCACATCAAGGGGGAGCTTTGCTCTAAAGAATTGAGCTAAAGCATCTTCAAATGATGTGAACACATTAATGCTTTATGTAAAAGTGGTAACCCCACTTGTCCTTAAACGATGAGTATGACCTATGATCAAATGTTCTCATTTGACTCCTAAGTCAATATACTCATATATAGATGACCTAGTCATCGACAAATTGTGTGATAGTAGCTAGAGTTTTGATTGTGCATGTTTGACACATATTTCATTTGCTATCTTATTGTGTGAGCATGTTGGATGCATAATTTTATCCATTCGAGGACATCCATTTGTTGCTTTGATCTTTTGGATTTTTCTTTTACCAAATGGATGGACAAGAATGCCTAAGTTCCTCCCCTAGCTATCTATGCTTTCTTGTCTCAAACTCTATTCATGCTTATATCACAAACTTTGATCAAGTCATTTTCGGACCCACCGAGTGAGGAGCACTCGGAGCCACCGATCCGTCTAAGACTAAACTTCCAAAACCTTCTAAGTATTTTCGGTCAGACCAACCCACTCAAATCGGACAGACCGAAAGCACTTGGATTGATCTAGGTTTTCACCTCGGTGAAACCGAGTTACAATTTTGGCGTGACGAAATGTGTAAGCGCCTGCGATTATCCATCTCGGTGCCACCGAGTTTACAACTCGGTCCCACCGCAGCTAAAGGGTATATATACCTGAGGGCAGCGAGCGTTGATTCCTTCTTCAAAACGTCTCGCCCCCAAACCCAGTCTTTGCCGTCGCCGTGGTCTCCGGATCGTCTCCGTCGTCGCCTGTGCGCCCTCGCCGCAGGTCTCCGTCGCCGTCAACGGACAATCTCTCCGCGCCGTTGCGCCAGAGAGAACTCCACCAAGTTAGGGTGAGTTTCGATCCCTCTCGTGCTTCAATCTCCGACTCTATGCACGATAGGTTTGCCTAGTTTCTTGCCACGTTTGAGATCTTCCTATCCAGCAGATTAGTTCTTAGAACGAAATTGAGTAAAATTGTAGGGTTAGGTTTCCGCGAATACATCTCGGTGAGACCGATTTACATTCTCGGTATGACCGATTTGGCCTCTGGCCATTGCAGATCGCACCTTCGGTCCAACCGAAGTTGTGCAAATCGGTGCGACCGAAATGAGGATTTAGTGAAACCCTAGTGTTTTCGGCGGGACCGAAACCCACATCGGTCGACCGAAAGTGGTGTGAATGCTTCTGTTAGAACACTTGGATTCACGAATTATAGACTCGGTCGGACGAAATACATTCTGTGAAAACCTAAAACTGAAATTTGAACTCATTTTTTGCAAAATCTTCGCAGTTTGTGATAACTCTTCTTCTCTGCCTATACCTAATCTATTCACGGGTTGTCACCATGTCGATGCCGGTGACAGCGAACAGGTCTGAATCACCAATTGCTGAGATTCCAGAGGCAGGCACTAGTCCTGAGGCCAGCAGCTTTTACGATGATGGTGAGAGGAGCACACCAAGTGGTTTGCCTCCTGCTGCCACCAGGGCCAGGAAGAAGAAGAATTCTGATGAAGAAGATTCTGATTTCATAGCTGAGGAAGAGATCTCCTCTAAGCCAAAGAGGAAAGTTGTTGCCAAAGAGCATCAAGGGCAACAAACCAAGAAAGGCACCAGTAATGTGAAGAAATCCACTGTTGCCAAGAAGCTAAGTATGCAAGAAGAAGAAACCTCGAGCAAGGTGAAGAAAACTTCCAAGAGGAAGAGGATTGTACATGATGAAGCAGCAGATGATGATGATGAGGATGAGGAAGTTCCACAGCCTCCTCCTCAGAAGCCTAAGTTCATGGGCGATGCCATCAGGGCAGGAGCACCTTCAAAGTCTAAGCCATCTGCTCCAGCAAAGGCAGCTCAAGCCAAGCCTGCTGCCAAGCCCAAGAAAACTGTCAGAAACATTCCTGCTTCAGAGAAGAAGAAAGACAATGTGCCACCAGCTGAGTCAGATGATGAGGCACCTGTATTACTGAAACTTCGTCAGAGATTGCCAATTCACAATGATGCTCATCCTCGAGCTGAAAACATGAAGGAAAGAAAGGATAAAGGTCTCAGGCTATGGAGACAAGCTGATCCATATGCTATGAGGAGAAGGACTATTGTTGACCCAAGGTTCCACACCAGAGAGCAGCAGGATTTCTATGAGACTGTGCTTATGGACAAGAAGCCCATTGTTGCAGATACTCGCTATGTTGACTGGGCATACATCGATAGTGAAGAGCACAGAGACTTCTTTCCACATGTGCATGAGAGCTTTACTGCATGTGGTGTTGCTGATTTCGTTGGTCAGAAGCTGACAGATTGGAATGATGAGATGATCATGCAATTCTATGCCACAGCTCATTTCTATCCAGATGGCAGGATTGTATGGATGACTGAAGGTCAGAGATTCTCTTCAACTGTTGAAGAATGGGTAGCACTGCTGAATGCTCCAGTGCAGAGAGAGGATGATGTTGATGTCTATGGTATTCCCAAGAAGAACCATGAGTCTATGAAAAATATGTACAATGAGGTACCAGCTAAGGAAGTAGAAATCTGGAAGCTCGGCTCAGTGTATCATCTCCAGGCAGGTCTACCTACCACAAACACCATTCTGAGGCACACCTTGATGCCCAAGTCTGGAGATCATCGCATGATAAGAGGCTATTCTATCAACATGCTGCATATACTAGATCAGAAGGCACCTTTCAAGGTGATGGACCTGATAGTTGAGACTATCAAGAGGACTGCAGCAGACTGAAGAGGTCGTGTGGATTTGCCCGCACATTCAGATGCTTATCAATGCCAAGTTTGGAGCGGGCACCTACTTGTTGGATAGACCGCACTTGCCACCTGCAGCCTGAGCATGAGGACAATGAAGTTGTGATGGTGAGGATGATCCCACGTCTGTTGAAGGTCAAGCAAAGTCTGAAGCTGCCCAACAAGCCAAAGCTGAGAAGGAAGAAGCAGAAGCAGCAGCAGCAAACCCAAGAGTGTTGGAGAACAGCTCCTTGAAGCTACCGGAGGATTGAACAACGCTTTGCCAGCATTGTGCGATCTCGGGAGAGTCTTGAGAGGATAGTTGAAGACAAGTTCCATGCTCGGATGTGAAGTCGATCAAGTGCAAGTCACCGTCAACAAGCTTGAGGCAGATATCGAGGAAGCAAAGAGGAGAAGGAAGAGCTCATGCGTGAGATGCAAGATGACCTAGTCCAGATGATTATGAACAGCCTGCTCAGTTCCTACTGCAGACCAGATCAGCTGCTATTCCAAAGGATGACACGAGGCTACAAAGATCAAGCACCTCCCACAGCTCCATCGGTTCCAGCTCCGGCTCAAAGTGACCACTCCTCCAGCTCCACAGACATCAGTGAAGCCTTTGCAGATGCAGCTATCTCAACTCCTTCAACCTGCATAGAGCCGCCAGCAGAGTCCCTAGTGACGTTTAGCTCTATACCTTTCGAACTTTTGGTAACTTGTTGCCAAAGGGGAGAAATTGTATAGATCATAGGACTTCGAGAGAGAGAGTGCTCGCTTTTGCTCTTCGTTTCATTTGCCGTCTTTTGAGATACTTTTGAGTTTTTGAGACATTCCGTGTGGTTGATACTACGTTTGCTCTACTTTGATGAGTGCTTGGTCGTACTATGCCTTAATGTGTGCTTAATGCTTATCATATGCTATTCATATCTTGTATGACCTTTTACTCATGTCTTGGTGATTGGGTGCATGCTATTCATTCTTATCATTTTGTGCGCTCCACCAAGATGTATGTGACATGGAAGAGTGACCCATGATCCTAATCGATTGTGCATTTGCATTCAAACGCAAATCTTAAATAATGCACAAATTTAGGGGGAGCTCTTGCTTATCACATACTTCTCAAAGTGACGATATTATTCATTGATTATATCATTTGTCGAAGCTTTGATCTATATGTTGTCATCAATTACCAAAAAGTGGGAGATTGAAAGTGCAACTAATTCCCGGGTGGTTTTGGTAATTAATAACAACATATATATCATTGGACTAATAGTTTCTTGAGAACATTTCAGAAAGTTCAGTGATATGGGTATGGCAATGACTGAAGATGTGGACCCCTCAAAATGCTAAGGAAAACATTGGCAAAAGCTCAAGACTCCATTTTTTGGTTTAGTGATCCAAGATCACATTGAGTCTATAGGAAAGCCAATACTATTAAAAGGGGATGAGGTTATGTTAATGATCTGGTTGCTCAAAGTGCTTAGTGATATATCTCCCAAACCATCAGCAATCTTTCATTCCAACATACACTCATAAGTAATATCGGTCCCACCGATTTCCTAAACTCAGTCACACCGAGATGAACCACCTCAGCCACAAAGCCAAACCCTAGTAATTTCGGATTTTCCGATTCCAAACTCGGTCTCACCGAAACTAGTGTTGCCAAGCTTCTGTAACCTTCTGTCATCAAATCGGTGACACCGAGATGATAAAGTCGGTCCCACCGAGATTGGCAAACCCTAAAGAATCGGACTCACCGAGATTGTATTTTCGGTCCCACCGAAAATCCCAACGTTCACAAGATTTGAACTTTCGGTCTCACCGAGTTGTCAACTTCGGTCTGACCGAGATTGGTCAAATGTGTGTAACGGTTGGATTTTGTGTGGAGGCTATAAATACCCCTCCACCTCCTCTTCATTCGTGGAGAGAGCCATCGAAAGAACTACCACTCCTACCTTACATTTCGAGAAGAAAACTACCTACCCTTGTGTTGAGATCAAGTTGCTCCACTCCCACCATATGAAACTTGATTTCTAGCCTTCCCAAGTTGCTTTCCACTCAATCCTTTCTTCCACCACAGCCAAATCGGTGAGGAGAGTTGAGTGTTGGGGAGATTATCATTTGAAGCACAAGAGCAAGGAGTTCATCATCATCAACACCATCTATTACCTTTTGGAGGTGGTGCCTCCTAGATTGGTTAGGTGTCGCTTGGGAGCCTCCGTCGAGATGTGGAGTTGAACCAAGAAGTTTGTAAGGGCAAGGAGATCGCCTACTTCGTGAAGATCTACCCCGAGTAAGGCTAGTCCTCCGTGGGCGTATGCCATGATGTCATAGACAAGGTTGCTTCTTCGTGGACCCTTCGTGGGTGGAGCCCTCCGTGGACTCTCGCAGCCGTTACCCTCCGTGGGTTGAAGTCTCCATCAACGTGGATTGACGATAGCACCACCTATCGGAACCACGAGAAAAATCTCCGTGTCTCCAAATTGCGTTTGCTCTTCTCCACCTCTCTTTACTACATGTGCAATTTAATTTCCGCTGCCAATACTCTAGAATTGCATGTGTAGGGTGATACTTGACTTGATCATCATCTTGAAATCTGCCAAAACTTGTCTTAATCAAAAGGCTGAATTTTTATATTGTCAAGTAGTCTAATCACCCCCCCTCTAGACATACTTTCGATCCTAAATTAAGGTTTCGAGCTGGGGTATCTCGTGAAGTCTCGAAGGGTCTAGGGATGGGTTCTAGTCTTGAGGGGAAACCAAAACTCTAAGGGGTTGCACTAGGTCGAGGAGGTTGTAGCAAAAGTCTTCAGTGCTTGTTGGTCGCCGAAGCAGATTTCTTGGTGCATCTTGTCTTGCTGGTCTCCAGTTGAGGAGAAAGAGACGACAGGGAAAAGTAGCACAGAGGAGGTGGGATGCCTAAAGGGGGTTCTATAGTGCAGGTGCAAACAAACAAGTGCCAGAAGGGGCCAAACACAAACAACAAAAGGCAGGTGATATAGTTGCATACTTGTTGCCTAGGGCAAAAAGGGCGACTGATATCAAAAACACAGACAAATAAAAACAAGCAACACACAATCATGGTTCTACTCGAACCATCATACGGACTCGACTGCGCATAGGGGGTACACGACTCATCCCACCCTAGGGGTTCTCGGACTCCATAGTCGTGCCTTGTGCCTCATGCGATCTTCTTAGTTTCCCTTAGGTGTCGCTACATCTCTTGTTTGAAACGATCCGGTTGAGCACGAAGAATCTTTGATAACTTCTTTCTGTTGAAGTGATGGGGCGAAGGTGGCTCCTCGTGGCGGCATTGACTTGATCTTCGTTGTCTTCTTAATCATGGCGACCACTTTTGCCTTTTAGGGTGTTGGTGGTTCGGTGGCACTCCTTTATGCAATGACATTAACAAGGCATAATAGAGGCCCAATCTGTTAGACACATTGTTGACAATATCGTCACCGAGAGCGAGGGATGAAGAGAACCGTTTTCCTGCTCACAATAGTGAGGCGGACCAAATGGCTAGGTTCTGATCCGCCGGCGGTTGCCGATACAACAACGGTAGTGACAGGGTTACCCTATTAGCGATGTATATCATGATCTTGCATAACCTATGCCCTGATCGTCGTAGGCTAAGGTTGCATTATCTTGGGGCAGTGTCAAGGGTGTCACCATCTCCTGGGTCTTCAGGTCCTCATTCCTCGAGGATGCATCTTCTGTTGGTATCGTCTTGTTGTGATGTCGCCAATCTTGTGTTCAGGAGATGTGGGTGAATGTCTGGCAAGGCATTTTCCTTCTTGATTATCCACGAGGATTACAAGGAATCCAGTGGTTTGGGGCATAAGGGTTCTAGCGACCAAAGGTTTTGAAGGGGAAGAGATCGATAAGGAAAGTATACCTTAGTTTTCGAAAAACTGAGAAGGGAAGAGAAGTACAGATAGTTTTGAAAACTAGTAGTAGTTTTGGAAATAGTTTTACCCCAACTAACGACCATGCTAACTAAGGCTTCCTACAGTCAGGATGGCTCGATACCAGCTCTGTGGGGACCCGACTCATAAGTCGTGATCACCGAATGCACATGTACTGATGATCCCGAGATCAATGCTCACTTGAACACACGAAGCTGAATAACAAGAGTCTTACATCCATACATACCGTTTTACACAAGTAGGACCATTATGGTCAAGTCTTGAGTATATCGTCGCAGTGAAATCTTAAATCGATAACTTGGACCCGTGCCATCTGCCTTAACCCTACAGGCATTCTGACTGGGAAGCGTCCTAGCCCGCATGTTCGTCATCGAAGTATACTTCATCATATCCTGTTCTTTCATGCCTGGTCAATGAAATAACCAGTGGCAAGCCAATGAGTACTTTGAATGTACTCGCAAGCAACCCATGTTTTGGTTCAAGATGTAACGATGCATGATATAGGTAAATTTTTGCAGAAATCTAGTTTTGAGTGCAATGACATGTTCAACAACTTGTAAGACATGCATCAAGAGAATTCAAGTAACCATGAGGACAGGTTACAGATATCAACATAAATAGAGTGGGCACCAACCCAACATAAATAGAGTGGGCACCAACCCATCTCAATAATGTCGAGTCCTTTGACTTGACCCAAGTAGTTTTATCAACACACACACACACATGGTTGAAATCTCTGGACGTAGTTTAAGCAGCACTGCCCAACTGTCCTTGACCGTGGACACGGCTATTCGAATAGTTTTACACTCTGCAGAGGTTGCACACTGTACCCACAAGATCCGGGGAACTTCCGTGTCATCCACGACCCGCGGTACCTCAAGTACCCAGGGTAAGCACCGATCACTACCTTTCCTAGACGACACTAACATGGAGTCCACTCGATTAGTAGTAACCCCGTGCCCAACATTTCACATAGCATTTTCGTGGAGCCTTGCTCCCATATTCATCACATACCACCGCACGGGTACCAGCGTGTGTCCGGTGCCCCATAAAGATGGTCATGGCCGCCCTACAGCACGATTCCGTCCCGAGGGAGCGCACCAACAACTCTCCCGTCACTAGTAATGCGGGCTCCAAGCTAGTATCGGTCTAGGTACTCAACAATGCCCTTTCCCATATAAGGGTAGAGTGGTTGCGCATGTAAGGTTGGGACAGTCGACAAATCTTAAATCTAATCCGTTTTCGAAAACAACACACACACTTGCCTCGGTACACCACTTCGTCATCAAGTGGTCACCCATCTCATCATCTCCCTCGGGCATAAGTGGCACCCGACGGGGTTTTCGAAAAGTCTTTTGAAAAAGCTTTGCCTCCTTCACCATGCATAAACCCATCCCTTTTGCGTAGCATCTACATTAGCATCCTATCTACTCCCACCGCATAACCCTCATAAGAAGGTAGGGTCATGCACAATGCCAATATCAACGAGAAAGTTCGGGGCAAGCCATCAAGTGGTTACCACCTCATCATGATTCGATGCAGCAATAATAAAGAGCTATATGACATGCATAAAAAGGGTTTCATAGACATGGTCAAAGGGTTGCTTACTGTTGTAACGAAGTCTTGAGGTCTTTAAATATCCTGGTCCAACTCCGAGCATTCCGTCTACTTCGTCAACTATCGTCGAAAGCAAGCATAATAAGCAACACAACAAGGCAGGAAATAAAAGTGCGCTAAAATATGAGTTGGACTTTTCTAGGATACCTCTGGTCACATGAGGGATGACCAAAGTGGTTTCATTAGGATTTGATCAATGGACATCTCTGAACATTTTGATATGGTGGAATCAAGGGGTTTATGGATTTGCAAGAAGTGTACAGAAATATATTTTTGAAAAATGAGCAAAGGCACCCATTTAACAAAGGATGATTTTAGAAGCATCTAGGAGTTGGTTTCACTGGATTTGGAGTTCAAATGAATTTCCTATGAATTTGCAAAGTTGGCTATATATAAAGAAATAGATCATTATTTGAGGTGATACAGAAAGTACTAGTAAAAATGTTCAAAAACTAAGTTTTGAACTTATAGACATCTAGGATTTTGAATCATGGGATTTGGATCAAAAATGGGCTCTCTGTGATTTTCTAAAGTTCATCACAGAAATGGCAAAATAGGGTTTTGATAAATATTTGTGAAGAAAATCTTTATGGAAAAATGTGCAAGTTACACCATGTGATAGATCAGGAATTTATGAACTGTTAGAAATTTGAATCATCATTTGGAGATAATATGAATATTCTATGGATTTTAGAAGTTCACTGGGAAAAAGAAAAAGGGAAAAAGGCTTTAACCTTATCTGGCGCGCTGGGCGAGAGTTAACAGTTGGGCCGGCCAATGACTCGGCAGACGCTGCTGTGAGGGCCACGTCGAGGCGTATTCGTGAAAATCGCCTTGGAGGGAGACGGCAACGCCCAAACCGTCTCCACTTAAGCGGGTGGGGTCCGCCCACGGGTCAGCGACAGCGGGGCCGGGCTCAGTTGCGTCTCCTACCTCCCGCCGAACAGAGCAGAGGCAGGGGAGGCGAGGCCAGCGGCACCGGCGCCACCCGGCGGCAAGACGGGCCACCTCCGCGGCGCCCGGCACACCGGAGGACTCGGCGCCATGGGCACCCGTCCATGTGCAGCAGACGACGCTGGGGAGCCAGGGAAGAGGAGGGCTTTGGGTGCGGCGGACGGGGTTTGGCCGGGTTCGGCAAGGCGAGGAAGGAACGGGAGAAGTGGAGGGAGCAGGGAGGGGCTCGTGGCGGCAGTGGTGGCGCTCTAGCGCAGTCAGAGGAAGGAGGAGGAGAGATGGGCGCGAATTTGGCCGGATTCGGCGGCTCGGCTCCGCCATGGTGGGTCTTGGAGGGCACGAGAGGGAGGGGAGGCTGTCCGGGGAGGTCTCTGGGGAAGATAGAGCGAATGGAGCCAGAGGAGGGGCTCGGGATGGTTGTTTAAGGTGGGGTGACGGTGCACCGTGGGCGGCGTCCATGGCCACGGCCTAGGCGATGCCGGAGGCCGAATTGGCACACTCGGCCATGTCCGGGGTGTTCGTGGGCGTGGACTACTCCTAGGAGGAGAAGAGAGGGAGCAGGAAACGCGGCAAAGCGGGTCCCCACCGTGGGCTGGGCCGATCGGCGCTTCAGGCGGTGTTCTGTCCGCACGCGAGGAGAGCCGGAGAGGGAGAGAGAGGAGGGGGGCGACAGGGTGCCGTGCACTGGACGTTGAGGTGACCTCGGGGGACACGAGGGGGAGGCCCTAGGTGGCCGGAGGCGGTTGGAATGGGGCGGCTACAAGGCTTGGGAGTGCATCAGAAGCGCTCTAGAGCGCCCAAATGGCATGCCATGGCATTAAGAAAGGGGAGTGGGCGCGGCCACTTGTGTCCAGTAGTGCCAGGAGGTATTAGGATAGTAGGGGGAAGCCTTGGATACCTTGTGGAACCAATGGAGTGAGGAGGGAGGTGAGAAAGAGAGAGAAAGGAGCTGTCCAGAGAGGAGAGAGAGATTTTTCCTCCAATAAGTGAGCTGTGGTCTTGCCATTGCTACTAGAGGTAAAAGGGGCTAGGAGGAGCTGTGGTAAAAATTTGAGCTCCCCAAGAATAGTGGAAGGGGTCAAAATAGTGATTTTTGCAAAATGCCAGAAGGTGTTTGATAATGGTTTGGGCAAGCAAATGAACTTTAATTTCCATGAGACTTAACAGGATGGAATGGCACATAGAAGTAGGGTGTTCCACCAAGTTTGAGCTCATTTGGGCAAAGTAGCCAATGTAACTTTGGTAAACCCTAGAAATTGGCAGAAATGGCTTTACCAAGATTTAGTCATGCAAATCAATTCTCCTTGATGCACCACTTGGTGTAGTGTCATTATTTGAGGATTTGAACATGTCCACAAAATTCAGATCAAAAGGACACACTTGGCAATGTAGAGTTGTTCAAATTTGGTTCAGTCGAGAAAGGGTTTTGGGGAACTTTGATCAAGTTAACTTGTTCTCCAACTTGTGCCATTTGGTCTAGATGCATTATTAGACCATTTGAGCATGTTCACAAGGTTTGAGAATATTTGGACATGTTTGGCAATGTAAAGTTTCTCAAACTTCAAAATGGACAGAAATGGTTTTGAGGGTATTTGATGATGTTATCTTGTTCTCCAAGTCATGAGACTTGGCAAGATCGTTTATATGTCATATGTGACATGCTAGAATTTCCTTGGAGTATTTGGAGAATATTTCATTTGTAAATATTTCAAAATCTTGAAATATCCAGAAAGGGTTTTTGAGGGATTTGACCAATATATTGAACATGACCATGTGTTGAAACTCTTATATATGGACAATATATGTCCTATGAGTTTCCCTAAATTTTGTCATATATTTTTGAAGCAATAAAAATAATTTTTCCCTATTAAAGACCATTTCTGGACTTAAGAAAAAGCTTTTAAATAAAATAGGAAAATAACCTTTAAAATTATATTTTGTGGTTTCGGGCATCCTATATCTAATAGGAGTCAAATATATTTTTAGAAAGATTTTACTGCCCTTAATTAAGTACTTGCGATTGCAAACCTCAATTCAGGGGTTTTGAAAAACTAATTTTAGAAAATACTTTTTGGCCAAATCATTTTTGTAAGAAAATATTTTTATGTCCTATACACATGGCATGATCATTGGTTCAAGAGTTTGGAGCAAGGAGATGAAGTATAGGAGTTGGAGGATTTATTTGATTTTTAGATCACTTGCAAACAACAGACAAACATTCAATCAAAGCAAAGACAAAACACTCAAAAGTTTTTGTCAAACCACATTTTATCATGATTTATTAGCTTAAGTGTCGTGGCATGAAAATCAGGGTGTGACAAAGCCAGGGGAGCATCGAGGAAGCCACGAGATAGGGGGGCGCGCCCACCCCCCTGGGCGCGCCCTCCACTCTTGTGGGCCCCTCGAGGCTCCCCCGACCGACTTCTTTCACCTATATAAGTCCACATACACTAAAACCATCAAAACAGAATATAGATCGGGAGTTCTGCCACTGCAAGCCTCTGTAGCCACCAAAAACATCTCGGGAGTCCGTTCCAGCACCCTCCCGGGGAGGGAACCCATCACCGGTGGCCATCTTCATCATCCCGGCGCTCTCAATGACGAGGAGGGAGTAGTTTACCCTCGGGGCTGAGGGTATGTACCAGTAGCTATGTGTTTGATCTCTCTCTCTCATGTTCTCTCTATGGCACGATCTTGATGTATCGTGAGCTTTGCTATTATAGTTGGACCTTATGATGTTTCTCCCCGTCTACTCTCTTGTGATGAATTGAGGTTTCTCTTGAAGTTATCTTATCGGATTGAGTCTTTAATGATTTGAGAACACTTGATGTATGTCTTGCCGTGTTTATCTGTGGTGACAATGGGATATCACGTGCCACTTGATGTATGTTTTTGTGATCAACTTGCGGGTTCCGCCCATGAACCTATGCATAGGGTTTGGCACACGTTTTCGTCTTGACTCTCCGGTAGAAATTTTGGGGAACTCTTTGAAGTACTTTGTGTTGGTTGAATAGATGAATCTGAGATTGTGTGATGCATATCGTATAATCATGCCCACGGATACTTGAGGTGACAATGGATTATCTAGGTGGCATTAGGGTTTTGGTTGATTTGTGTCTTAAGGTGTTATTCTAGTACGAACTCTTGAATAGATTGATCCGAAAGAATAACTTTGAGGTGGTTTCATACCCTACCATAATATCTTCGTTTTTTCTCCGCTATTAGTGGCTTTGGAGTGACTCTTTGTTGCATGTTGAGCGATTGTTATGTGATCTATCTATGTTATTATTGTTGAGAGAACTTGCACTAGTGAAAGTATGAACCCTATGCCTTGTTTCCTAGCATTGCAATACCGTTTACACTAACTTTTATCATTAGTTGCCTTGCTGTTTTTTTATATTTTCAGAATACAAATACCTTTATCTACCATCCATATTGCACTTGTATCACCATCTCTTCGCCGAACTAGTGCACCTATACAATTTACCATTGTACTGGGTGTGTTGGGGACACACGAGACTCTTTGTTATTTGGTTGCAGGGTTGTTTGAGAGAGACCATCTTCATCCTACGTCTCCCACGGATTGATAAACCTTAGGTTATCCACTTGAGGGAAATTTGCTACTGTCCTATAAACCCGTGCACTTGCAGGCCCAACAACGTCTACAAGAAGAAGGTTGTGTAGTATATATCAAGATCTTTTCTGGCGTTGTTGCCGGGGAGGTTAGTGCTTGAAGGTATATCTTTAGATCTTGCAATTGAATCTTTTTGTTTCTTGTTTTATCACTAGTTTAGTCTATAAAAAAAACTACAAAAAAATGGAATTGAGTTTGCCTATTACGCTTCATCTTTTTAATATCTTTCGTGAATATGATGGAAAGGAAAATTGTGCTCAAGTGCTAGAAGAAGAATGCATTAAAATGTTTGGTACTAGATCTTTGTATGATGAGCATGATTACAATGTTTTTAGTATGAATTCCTTGAATATCCATGATGCTAATAATATGCAAAGCCACAAGCTTGGGGAAGCTATGTTTGATGAAGATGATATTTTTAGCCTCCCAAGTTTTGATATGCAAATTTATTATGATGAAAGCATGCCTCCTATTTATGATGATTATATTGATGAAAGTGGGTTTGGAAGAGTGTCAACTTTAGGAAGTAGTGATCCCACTATTTTGGAGGATGTTGAATCTTATTGTGATGAACATGAAAGTGTATTTGGAAGAGTGTCAACTTTATTTAGTGATGATTCCACTATTTTGGAAGAGGTTCCAATTGATTATGAGAATAAAGTTGCTATCTATGATGATTATTGTGATGACTTGTATGTTATTAGGAATAATGACAACCATGAAACTTGTCATCATGATTTTAGTTTTCAATTGGATTATGCCTCACATGATAATTATTTTGTTGAGTTTGCTCCCACTACTATTAATGAGAAGAATTTTGCTTATGTGGAGAGTAGTAAATTTTCTATGCTTGTACATCATTAAAATGATGCATTAGGTGCTGTTTATATTGTTAAATTCATTCATTATGCTAATGCAAATTATTATGAGGGAGGAATATATGCTTGTAGGAATTGCAATAATATCAAGTTTCCTCTCTATGTGCTTAAAATCTTGAAGCTATACTTGTGTTACCTTCCTATGCTTGCTGATTATTGTTCCCAAAAGTTGTTTTCACACAAAATCCCTATACATAGGAAGTGGGTTAGGCTTAAATGTGCTAGTCATATGCTTCATGATGCTCTCTTTATGTTTCAATTCTTATCTTTTATGTGAGCATCATTGTCATCATCATGCCTAGCTAGAAAGGCATTAAAGAAAAGCGCTTGTTGGGAGACAACCCAATATTTACCCTTACTGTTTTTGTCTGTCCACATGATTATTCTACTGTAGTAATCATGTTTTATAACTTTCGTTTCAATAAAGTGCCAAGTAAGACCTTTAGGATAGCTTATGGTGATAGTGGTCTTGATCCTGCTGAAAATCAGAAACTTTTACACGCAGTAAATTAGTTTTGTTAATAAGCAGGAACGCGATCTTGATCTGATTCTTTCTGCTTTGGGTTTGTACACAAATTTCTTAGGACTTCCTAATTTGGTAGGAGTTTTGAAGTTCCACAAGTATACGTTTGATACAGATTACTTCAGACTGTTCTGTTTTTGACAGATTCTGTTTTTCGTGTGTTGTTTGCTTATTTTGATGCATCTATGGCTAGTATTAAGTAGTATGAACCATACAGAAGTTGGAATTCAGTATGTTTAACACAAAATAAATAAAGAATGAGTTCATTACAGTACCTTATGTGGTGGTTTTGTTTTCTTTCACTAACGAAGCTTATAAGATTTCCTGTTGAGTTTTGTGTTGTGAAGTTTTCAAGTTTTGGGTTAAGCTTTGATGGACTATGGAATATGGAGTGGCAAGAGCCTAAGCTTGGGGATGCCCATGGCACCCCAATATATTCAATAATAGCCAAAATCCTAATCTTGGGGATGCCCC
Organism: Aegilops speltoides; assembly: GCA_021437245.1. Classification (NCBI taxonomy): domain Eukaryota; kingdom Viridiplantae; phylum Streptophyta; class Magnoliopsida; order Poales; family Poaceae; genus Aegilops; species Aegilops speltoides. Next base: position 197,510,404 of record CM038142.1, on the reverse strand, counting down.
GGGAAGGCATCCCCTCTTTCGTCTTTGTTCATCCGTAACTTTACTTCGAGCTATATTTTTATTCACCACATGATATGTGTTTTGCTTGGAGCGTCATTTTCTCTTGTTAGTATTTGTTTTTTGTTATTTATAATAATGTTTTGCATCTTTAGTTTCAATAAAAATGTCAAGGATGGCCTTAACCATGCTTATTTTGCTAGTATACATGTTGCTGCTTGAAAATAGAAAGTTTACCCCTGTTGCAAAAATTCCCTAGAAAATTCAGAGAATGGTATAATGTTGAAACTTTTTGCAAATTGAGATCTGATAAATCTTCTACATCTTAGTATTTTTCTCATAATTTTTCGAGATATGGAAGTATTGATACTCTTGCATTCTTTACAGGCTGTACTGTTTTGGCAGATTGCTGTTATGTTTGCATTGTTTGCATATGTTTGCTTGTTTAATGATTCTATTTGAGGATAGGAGTATTAAATATGCAGCGGCATTTAGTATGCAATGTTGAATAATAATTTTAGTGATTTTTTACAGTAGAAAATGATAAGGTTTTGCATTGGTTTATACTAACCTATCTCACGAGTTCTTGTTGAGTATGGTGTGGATGAAGCTTTTGATAAAAAGAGAAACCATGGTATGCGAGGAATTAAGGAGACACAAAGGTTCAAGCTTGGGGATGCCCAAGGCGCCCCAAGATAATATTTCAAGAAGTCTCAAGCATCTAAGCTTGGGGATGCCCCGGTAGGCATCCCACCTTTCTTCTTCAACAACTATCGGTTAGTATCGGTTGAGCCTAAGTTTTTGCTTCTTCACTTGAGTTGTGCTATCCTTGCAATGTCATTTTATTTTGTTTTGATTGCTGTTTGAATACAATACCAAGATCTGAAATTCTTAAATGAGAGAGAGTTTTCACATAGTTACATAACCATTTAGCTACTCATTGAACTTCACTTATATCTTGTTGAAGTAGTTTGTCATTTACTCGTGTGCTTCACTTATATCCTATGAGTAAATGGTTGAATGAGTTGAATGTCATAAGTCTGAAATTATATATGTCTCATTTGCTTATCCCATGGGGAGTAATGACTTCACATCTAATAAGTAGAGGTTGTAAATTTGTTGTAGGTTAGCAAGCATTGTCATTTGAACAATTCATGAAAGAATATGGAAGAAAGAGAGATTTCACATATAAATATACTATCTTAGACATCTTTTATAATTGTGAGCACTCATTAAGTATGACATGCTAAAGAGTTGATGTTGGACAAGGAAGACATCGTAATGGGTTATGTTTTCTCACATCTCAGTTAAAGTATATTGTCATGGATCATTCAAACATGTTGAGCTTGACTTTCCCCCTTATGCTAGCCAAAATTCCTTGCACCAAGTATAGATACTACTTGTGCTTCCAAATATCCTTACACCCAGTTTTTGCCATGACTGTCCACCATACCTACCTATATGCAGTATTTACCTGTCGTTCCAAGTAAATTTGCATGTGCCGAACTCTAAACCTTCAAATAATAATCTGTTTTGTATGCCCGAATCGCTCATGTAGCGACTATGGGTTGTCAGTATCTTCCATGCTAGGTGGGTTATTTTCAAGATGACTGGACTCCGCTCATCATTCACGAGAAAATGGCTGGTATCCTGGATGCCCAGTCCCATGATCAAAAGATCAAAATCAAATCAAAAATAACTGCAAACAAAACTCCCCCAGGTTTGATGTTAGTTGGAGGCACCCTTTGTTTTGGGCAATCCATGGATTGATGATTGCTGGTGGAGGGGGAGTAATTTTTTTACCATTCTGTTTGGGAACCGCCTATAATGTATGTAGTATGGACGATATTGGGAACTCTTGGTTGTTATGTTGACAATGAGATCATACCTATCAAAATTATTTATCTCTATTTCAAAATAGAGCTCTGGCACCTCTGCAAATCCCTGCTTCCCTCTGCGAAGGGCCTATCTTTTACTTTTATGCAAGAGTCAAGGTGATCTTCACCTTTCCCTTTTTCATTTTATCCTTTGGCAAGCACCTCATGTTGGAAAGATCCTGATATGTATATCCAATTGGATGTAAGTTAGCATGAACTATTATTGTTGACATCACCCAAAGGTGAATACGTTGGGAGGCAACACTATAAGCCCCTATCTTTCTCAGTGTCCGATTAAAACTCCATAACCACTAATATTGCGTGAATGTTAGCAATTGTAGAAGACTATATGATAGTTGAGTATGCGAAGTTTGCTAAATCAAAGCTCTAACATAGACCCTTCCTGGAAATAAGATGAATTGTAATTGTTTGATGACTAAGAATGAAGTTTGCTAGTTTATGGTCTATGCTTTCAACAAGTGAATTGATTTTTACTTGTTCGTGAGAAGTTTTATGAGATGAACCACTGTTATGACATATAATGATGCTAGAAAAGGTGATTGAAATTATCATTGATCAAACTTTTGCACCTGCTAGCATTCACACTTCATAAATTCTTTCTTTTATCATTTACCTACTTGAGGACGAGCAGGAATTAAGCTAGGGGATGCTGATACGTCTCCAACGTATCTATAATTTATGAAGCATTCATGCTATATTATTATGTGTTTTGAATGTTTACAGGCTTTATTATACACTTTTATATTACTTTTGGGACTAACCTATTAACCGGAGGCCCAGCCCATATTGTTGTTTTATTGTCTATTTCAGTGTTTCAAAGAAAAGAAATATCAAACGGAGTCCAAACGAAATGAAACCTTTGGCGGCGAGATTTTCGGAACGAACGTGACCCAGGAAACTTTGAGTGCAAGCCAGGAGAGCATCGAGGAAGCCACAAGATAGGGGGCGTGCCCACCCCCCTGGGCGCGCCCTCCACTCTCGTGGGCCCCTCGAGGCTCCCCCGACCGACTTCTTTCGCCTATATAAGTCCACATACCCGAAAAACATTGAAACAGAAGATAGATCAGGAGTTCCGCCGCTACAAGCCTCTGTAGCCACCAAAAACCTCTCGAGAGTCCGTTCCGGCACCCTACCGGAGAGGTAACCCATCACCGGTGGCCATCTTCATCATCCCGGCGCTGTCCATGACAAGGAGGGAGTAATTTACCCTCGGGGCTGAGGGTATGTACCAGTAGCTATGTGTTTGATCTCTCTCTCTCTCGTGTTCTCTCTATGGCACGATCTTGATGTATCGCGAGCTTTGCTATTATAGTTGGATCTTATGATGTTTCTCCCCCTCTACTCTCTCGTGATGAATTGAGTTTTCTGCTTGAAGTTATCTTATCGGATTGAGTCTTTAATGATTTGAGAACACTTGATGTATGTCTTGCCGTGCTTATCTGTGGTGACAATGGGATATCACGTGCCACTTGATGTATGTTTTGGTGATCAACTTGCGGGTTCTGCCCATGAACCTATGCATAGGGGTTGGCACACGTTTTTGTCTTGACTCTCCGGTAGAAACTTTGGGGCACTCTTTGAAGTACTTTGTGTTGGTTGAATAGATGAATCTGAGATTGTGTGATGCATATCGTATAATCATGCCCACGGATACTTGAGGTGACAAGGGAGTATCTAGGTGACATTAGGGTTTTGGTTGATTTGTGTCTTAAGGTGTTATTCTAGTACGAACTCTTGAATAGATTGATCCGAAAGAATAACTTTGAGGTTGTTTCATACCCTACCATAATCTCTTTGTTTGTCCTCCGCTATTAGTGGCTTTGGAGTGACTCTTTGTTGCATGTTGAGGGATTGTTATATGATCTATCTATGTTATTATTGTTGAGAGAACTTGCACTAGTGAAAGTATAAACCCTATGCCTTGTTTCCTAGCATTGCAATACCATTTACACTCACTTTTATCATTAGTTACCTTGCTGTTTTTATATTTTCAGATTACAAATACCTTTATCTACCATCCATATTGCACTTGTATCACCATCTCTTCGCCGAACTAGTGCACCTATACAATTTACCATTGTATTGGGTATGTTGGGGACACAAGAGACTCTATGTTATTCGGTTGCAGGGTTGTTTGAGAGAGGCCATCTTCATCCTACGCCTCCCATGGATTGATAAACCTTAGGTCATCCACTTGAGGGAAATTTGCTGCTGTCCAACAAACCTGTGCACTTGCAGGCCCAACAACGTCTACAAGAAGAAGGTTGTGTAGTAGATATCAACATGAGAAGTTTGATTCCTTGCATTTGTTTTGAGACATAAAGATGATGATATTAGAGTCATGTTGCTGAGTAATTGTGGAATGTAAGAATATTTGTGCTAAGGTTTGTGATTCCCGAAGCATGCACGTATGGTCTCTTGTTATGCGATGAAGTTGGAGGATGATTTATTTTTTACTGGCTTCCTTATGAGTGGTGGTCGGGGACAAGCGATGGTATTTTCCTACCAATCTATCCTCTAGGAGCATGCGTATTTGTACTTTGTTTTTAGGGCTAATAATCTTTTGCAATAAGTATGAGAGTTCTTTATGACTAATGTTGAGTCCATGGATTATATGCACTCTCACCCTTCCACCATTGCTAGCCTCTTTGGTACCATGCATTGCCCCTTCTTACCTTGAGAGTTGGTGGCAAACTTCGCCGGTGCATCCAAATCCTGTGATATGATACACTCTTTCACACATAAGCCACCTTATATCTTCCTCAAAACAGCCACCATACCTACTTATTATGGCACTTCCATAGCCATTCCGAGATATATTGCCATGCAACTTCCACAGTTCTGTTTTATTATGACACACACCATCATTGTCATATTTCTTTTTAATGATCATATAGTTGACATAGTATTTGTGGCTTGGCCACCGTTCATATTTTTTATACATGTCATGCTAGATCATTGCATGAGACATTCATATAGGGTCATATTCTTGCTCTAGTATCGAGTTGTAATTCTTGAGTTATAAGTAAATAAAGTGTGATGTTCTTCATTATTAGAACATTATCCCATGTGAGGAAAGGATGACGGAGATTATAATTCCCCCAAAAGTTTGGGATGACACTCCGGACATAAAATAAAAGAGGCCAAAGAGTCCAAAATAAGTAAAAAAGGAGGCCAAAGAGCCCAAAAAAGAAAAAAAAGGAGAAAACAGGGGAAAAATGAGAGAAAAAGAGAGAAGGGACAATGTTACTATCCTTTTCCACACTTGTTCTTCAAAGTAGCACGACGTTCTTCATGATAGAGAATCTCCTATTTTGCATATATTACTAGTGGGAATTTTTCATTATAGAAATTGGCTTGTATATTCCAATGATGGGCTTCCTCAAACTGCCCTAGGTCTTCATGAGTAAGTGAGTTGGATGCACACCCACTTAGTTTTCTTTTGAGTTTTCATACACGTATAGCTCTAGTGCATCCGTTGCATGGTGATCCCTCCTTGCATTGACATCAATTGATGCCAATCTCCATAGCCCATTGACTAGCCTCGTCAATGTGAGACTTTCTCCTTTTTTTTGCCTTCTCCAATTAATCTCCACCATCATATTCTATTCCACATATAGTGTTATATACATGGCTTACGCTCATGTACTGCGTGAGAGTTGAAAAAGCTTAAGAACAATAAAAGTTTGAACAAATTTCTTGGCTTGTCTTCGGAGTTGTGCATGATAAATACTTCGGAGTTGAAAAAGCTTAAGAACAATAAAAGTACGAACAATAAAAGTATGATGATAGAGCATGACAAGATTATATGATTTTGTAGGGATAACTTTCTTTAGCCATAATATTTTGAGAAGACATGATTGCTTTATTAGTATGCTTGAAGTATTATTGTTTTATGTCAATATTAAACTTGTGTTTTCAATCTTATGGATCTGAATATTCAAGCCACATAAAGAAAGATTACATGATAAACATGTTAGTTAGTGTTCCACATCAAAAATTCAGTTTTTATCATTTAACTACTCGAGGACGAGCATGAATTAAGCTTGGGGATGCTTGATATGTCTCCAACGTATCTGTAAGTGCATCTAGTGCCCCTTAATGATTTTGGTGTATTGAAGACTTATAGGTTAAGGGACTGATGCATTTGTGAGTGTACACAGGTCTATAAGTCTATGAGGAGTTTGATATTTACAGAGAAAGTCGACCCCTAAAATTGAAGTTCTTCAACTGAAGACTTTCTGAAGACTTTGAAAGTGAAGAAATTGGTTTGATCTTGAAGACTTGGCAATCATTCGAGGAACATGAAGCGTGAAGACTTTTGTTTTCGTAGTTTCATCTTCTCTTTCTTGAGTCACAGGAAACACCGTACTGGTAAAGGGGGTCGAGGAAATACTAAGGAAAAATTTCCATGTGATGCTAAACTCAAAATCCTACACCTACCAATCCCTTGAGTGAAGCCATTGGAAATCTCATACTGATTCGGTCATATTCTTTAGTGCAGAGATGAAGTTCTTACGGTCTCGAGGAATTTGTTCGATCGAGGAGTTAGGAATTCACCAGTGTGAATTGCCTACGATGAGGAACATGATAGCCCTGAGGATTTTGATAGTCAAAATTCCGACCGTTGCTGTGCTATGCGCCAGCAGTTCCAAAATATCTACCCACCTAACGGTCATATCAGACAAGGGCATTTATGTCTTATCATGTCGGGCTGCTCCCTAGGCTATAAATAGCCGCGCCTTCAACCACTAGCTGGTTGGCTGCTCCGAGAGAAACTGACACTTGTCATTTGAGAGCATCCCATCCTCCAAGGACTTTGAGCGAAAATCATCAAGTGAGGAAAACCCAAACCCAACACCTACAAACCCAAAGTGATTCAGCATCACTGAAGAGATTGATCCTGCGTGGATCCGACGCTTGTTTCCTTTGAAGACTGTGCTTCTTCCAGACGGTTAGGCATCAAGGTCTAGAGCATCCAAGAGGAATTGTGGATCGCCGAGTGACCGAATTTGTGAAGGTTCGGAAGTCACCTGAAGACTTACCACGACTGATTGGGCGAGGTCTGTGTGACCTTAGCTCAAGGATAATACAGTGAGGGCTGTGTGTCCGGGACTAGGTGTCCTCGAGTTTAAATACTCAGCCGCTCCAACCAGATGTACAACAGAGACAACAGTTGAAACTGGTCTACCAAATTATTATCTTCACCGAGCTTACTGGTTCTATTTCCTCAACTCTTTCATTTCCTCATGTCTGTTGTTGTGCGCCTGTTCATATCTATTTGAAGACTTTGACTGAAGACTTTCTCAATTTCCTCAGATCAATTTCTTCAGTCTGTCCGTCTTCTTTCTTGTGTTATCCTATGTTTACGCTTTCTATACTCTGTGCTTGTCTTCATTTCATCATGATGACTATACTCGTGTTCTGTTATGTTTACTTCTGATTACTTATTCCACTGCTAGTAGTTCTTAATTTAGGAAATTCTTCACTGGCAAATTCCTCAGTGAAGAATTCATAAAAATCGCCTATTCACCCCCCTCTAGTCGACATAACGCACTTTCAATTGGCACCAGAGCAAGGTACTCCCTTGTTCTGTGTGATTTTGGTTTAATCGCCTGGAGTTTTAGTTATGTCGACCGCAGGTATGATCAAGGTCTCTGCTGGGTGTCCTACCTTCGATGGAACGGACTACCCCTACTGGAAGGACAATATGCGAATGCATCTTGAGGCAATTGACAACGATCTCTGCTATGTTGTGGAAAATGGTGTTCCCTCAGTCGCACCTTCTCTGAACACTACTATTGTGAAGAGATTCAAGCAACTCGATTCTCAAGCGAAGAATATCATATGTGGCCATTTGAGCAAAGGACAGTATGGAAGAGTAAGTGCTTTGGAAACTACTAAGCTTATCTGGGATAGGCTGTCCAAAGTGAATGAAGGAGTCTCAACTCAACGTGACTCTCGTGTTGACGTTCTTCGCAATCTCTTCAACAGCTTCAAAACACTCAACAATGAAAATGTACAGAAAACCTTCGATCACCTCACTGACATCTAAAATGAGCTTCAAGCACTTGGCGCCACTGATATCTTCAACCATGAGGTGGTGAAGAAATTGTTGAGATCGCTAGATTCTACATTTGAAACTCTGGCACTGATGATTCAAGAGCGTGCTGACTACAAGTCACTTGATCCCGCTGATATCCTCGAGAGGCTAAATACTCATGAGTTCCAGCTTGCTGAGAAGAGAGATCTCTATGGTTCGAGCTATGGCAGATCACGTGCTTTGAAGGCCAAGGCAGTTTCTGAGTCTGAAGATGAAGACTCTGCTAGCAGCCTTGGTAACCCTGAAGAACTGAGCCAAGAACTTGCATTGCTCGTGAAGAAATTTCGGAAGTTCTTAAGATGTGGTCGCTTTGGAAAACCCTCAAGGAGTAATGATTCCTCATCTAGTGACTACAAGAAGAGGCTGTGTCACAAATGCAAGAAACCTGGTCACTACATCCAGGATTATCCTCAGTGGGATAAGGAATCAAAGAAGAAGAAATACAAGGATTGCAGTTCTGATGACGCAAAGAAGAAGTAGAAATCTTCAAAGTCTTCATCATCAAAATCCTCGAGGTCTTCATCTCACAAGAAGAGCAGCTCCAAGAAGGCTCGGGCATTCATTGGCAAGGAAATGGACTCTGAGGCTGAATCTGAGGAACATGAGGACGAGGAGGCATCTGAGGAGTCTGAGTCTGGTGTGGTGAGCCTAGCTCTAGCTACTGCATTCGTCAGCAAGTCTATCTTCAACTTTGAAGAAAACGACAACACCAACAAGGCTGATGAAGGCAATGATGACTACGCTCCCACCTATTGCTTCATGGCAAAGGGTGCCAAGGTAACTAAATACGCCTCCTCCGACTGAAGTGAGGATGAATCTGATGAAAATCTCAAACCCAGCTACTCTAAACTTGCTAAAATTGCTGTGAAACAACGAAATGCCTTTGAAAAGGTTCAAAACATGCTAGACAAGGGTGATGCTATGTTGGGTGATGAAATGGATCGCACTAAAATCTTGACTGAAAATCTTCAGAGACTTCAGTCCAGGTTTGTCAATCTTCAAGGTCATCATAACACACTCTTATCTGATCACGAGAAGCTTTCTTATGAATTTCTTCAAAGAAAGCAAGATCTTGAAAATCTAAGAGTGGTTTATGAAGATCTTCAGAAGGAGTGCAATTCATTACTTGCTCAACAAATCAGCACTACCCAGGAAGAATTTGTTCCTCCATGTCTGAAGTGCATTGAACGTGAAACTGCTAATTCTTCACCTGAATGTTCAAATGCTTCTAATGCTACAAATTCTTCATATGTCTCTGCTATCACTAATTCCTCATCTGAGTACAATGCAAGTATCAGTGATGATGCAGGGCTGAAGGAATTGTACATGACAGGCATGTACAAAACCCTCAAAGGGCATCAGACTCTTTGTGATGTGCTCAAAAAGCATATCCTCAATAGAAACCCTAGGAAAGAGGGTATAGCCTTTGAGATGAAACTCAATGCTGACGGAACATATTGGAAGCCTGAGCAGTACCCCAAAACCTCATGGGTTGCTGCAAAGGGACCTCCAATTGATCCATCAAACTTATCTGGCTTTACATGTGAATCTCCTCATTCTTCTCATGAGTCATTTGACTCCAACTATAAACTGTTCAAAAATCAGAATGGTGAAGTATTTGCTAGATATATTTGGACTAACTGCAGGAACGGTTCCCCTATGAAGAAAAATCTGGGTTCCCAAAAGTTTCCTTCAAAGTCTTCAGGTGAATGTCCTCATGACACCACCTGTGAAGAATAGGAACTCCAGAGCAAATTCTTCATATGAACCAAATTCTTCATATGGATCCAAGTCCTCACATGGATCAAATTCCTCGAAAGGATCAAAGTCCTCATATGATCATCACCGTGCTAATCCTTCTATTTCACAGGGTAGAGTTAAGGGCTATGAATATGTGCATTATTCTTCAAATCATTATGTTCATAAGTCCTCGAAGAATTTCTCTGCTTATTCATATGCTTACCCTAACCCCTCTTATGTGAAACGAAGTGGACTGGCGTCCATGCCACCTTTCTCATATGGTGCTCACAGAGTGATGAATTCTTTGCCACCCCTCCAAATGTGGGTGGTGAAGAAAAGGAACTAATCTCTTATGCAGGGTCAGGTCTCCAGTCGTGCTCAAAACGACTAAAGAATTTGCTGGAGACCTGAACTTTCATTTCTCACGTCCTCATACTAATTATCTGTTCTAATTGCTTGATGAAATTGACTTGATGATATTGATGTCATATTCTTCACTGATGAAGTATATGAGTTTGTAAGCTTTAGTAATTCATCTGCAAGATGATCAACCCAAAGCCAACGAGTGGGTCCTGCATAGTGGATGTACAAATCACATGACTGGTGACAAGAATCTATTGATGGATGCTCCCTTATCACCGTCACATCTGAAGCATATCATCTTCGCTGACAAAGGCAAAAGTCAGGTATTGGGTCTAGGTAAGGTTGCGATCTCTAAGGACATACACATGGACAAAGTCATGCTTGTCGAGTCCCTAGGATACAATCTCATGTCTGTCTCAATGCTTTGTGATCTTGATATGGTTGTTGTCTTGGCAAGTATCGTTGTGTTGTGATCTTGGAAGCTGACAATTCCAAAGTCTTCGAAGGCTTTAGGAGAGGAGACTTGTACATTGTGGATTTCTCTACAGGACCACAGCCTGCCGTGTGCTTACTTGCAAAAGCTTCAGAAGGCTGGCTATGGAATCGACGACTTGGCTATGGAATCATAGTCTCCATCATCCTTTCCTCACATGGGAAAATGCTCTAATAATGAATATCATCACACTTTTTATTTACTTACAACTCAAGAATTACAACTCAATACTTAGAACAAAATATGACTCTATGTGAATGCCTCCGGCGGAGTGCCGAGATGTGCAAATGAATCAAGAGTGACATGTATGAAAAAATTATGAACGGTGGCTTTGCCACAAATACGATGTCAACTACATGATCATGCAAAGCAATATGACAATGATGGAGTGTGTCATAATAAACGGAACGGTGGAAAGTTGCATGGCAATATATCTCGGAATGGCTATGGAACTGTCATAATAGATAGGTATGGTGGATGTTTTGAGGAAGGTATATGGTGGGTGTATGGTATTGGCAAAAATTGCATGACACAAGAGAGGCTAGCAATGGTGGAAGGGTGAGACTGCGTATAATCCATGGACACAACATTAGTCATAAAGAACTCAAATACTTATTGCAAAAAACTATTTGGTGTCGAAAAGTACTACGCACATGCTCCTAGGGGGATAGATTGGTAGGAAAAGACCAATGCTCGTCCCCTACCGCCACTCATAAGGAAGACAATCATTAAATAAAGGCATAATTAGATTTATGCCCCTAGTTGTGTCCCACTCTTGTGTTTTACCCCTAATTCCCAAAAGTCACCGGTTCTGTCCAAGTCACTTTGCTCCTCTTATGCTTTTGCCCTTTGACCGTCAGTTTGAAAACTTCATAACTAATTCATACTAAACCAAAAAAATGCAAATAAGATACCAAAATGTTCAGAAAACATCACCTATATGTGAGTGTCATTTGCATTCATGAAAAAAGTGTTGGAAAGTGCCCATCCGAGTTTTAGCTCTTATGCTACCACCATGAATAGTAAAATCTAAAAACGTTCAAAAAAATCAAAAAATTGGTGGCAAAGAATGACAAATGTTTTAAGGGCCTGCCAAGTTTCGTCAGGGAATAACATTTGTGGGTGCCGCGGCAAGAAAACAGTCAGCACTCCAAAATAGATTATTTTTTGCCACGACTTCCATGAAGCTTGTTCCCTAATGAAACTTGGCAAGCACTTAGAACATTTGTCGTTCTTTGCCACCATATTTTTTTTTATTTTTTTAGAGTTTACTATTCATGATGGTATGAAAAGAGCTAAAACTCGGATGTGCACTTTCCAACACTTTTTTTCATGAATGCAAATGACACTGACATATAGGTGATGTTTTTTCTGAACACTTTGGAATCTTATTTGCATTTTTCTGATATAGTATGAAGTAGTTATGAAGTTTTCAAACTGACGGTCAAACGGTCAAAGGGCAAAAGGATAAGAGGAGCAAAGTTACTTGGACAGAACCAGTGACTTTTGGAAATTAGGGGTAAAACAGACGAGTGGGACACAACTAAGGGCATAAATCTAATTATCCCATAAATAAATCATGCTCCAACTTAATCACATAACGGTTCACCATACGTGCATGCTACGAGGATCACAAACTTTAACACAAGTATCTCTCAAATTCACAACTACTCTACTAGCATGACTCTAATATCACCATCTTCATATCTCAAAACATCATAAAGAATCAAACTTCTCATAGTATTCAATGCACTTCATATGAAACTTTGTATTATATCCATCTTGGATGCCCATCATATTAGGACTACTTTTATAACCCAAACAAATTACCATGCTGTTCTAAAAGACTCTCAAAATAATATAAGTGAAGCATGAGAGTGCAACAACTTCGATAAAACAAAACCACCGCCGAGCTCTAAAAAGATACAAGTGAAGCACTAGAGCAATATTGTCTAGGTCAAAATATATAAGTGAAGCACATAGAGTATTCTAATAAATCACGATTCATGCGTGTCTCTCCCAAAAGGTGTGTACAGCAAGGATGATTGTGGTAAACTAAAAATCAAAGACTCAAACCATACAAGACGCTCCAAGCAAAACACATATCATGTGGTGAATAAAAATATAGCCTCAAGTTACCAATAGACGAAGACAAAAGACGGGATGCCTTCCGGGGCATCCCCAAGCTTAGGCTTTTGGTTGTCCTTGAATATTACCTTGGGGTGCCTTCGGCATCCCCAATATTAGGCTCTTGCTACTCCTTATTCCATAGTCCATCAAATCCTTACCCAAAACTTGAAAACTTCACAACACAAAACTCAACAGAAAATTTCATGACCTCTATTAGTATAAGAAGACAAATCACCAATTTTAGGTACTGTTGTTAACTCATTATTTATATATATATTGGTGTAATATCTACTTTATTCCAACTTCTCCATGGTTCATACCCCCCGATACTACAAATAGATTCATCAAAATAAACAAACAACACGCGAAAAACAGAATCTGTCAAAAATAGAACAGTCTGTAGTAATATGTAACTCTAGAATACTTCCTTAACTCCAAAAATTCTTAAATAAACTGGTGGACGTTAGGAATTTGTCAATTAGTATTCTTCAAAAAGAATCAACTCAAAATCACTCTTCTGTTGAAAATAAAAAATAATCTCGTGAGCGCAAAAGTTTCTATTTTTCAGCAAGATCAAATCAACTTTCACCCAAGTCTTCCCAAAGGTTCTACTTGGTACAAACACTAATTAAAACATAAAACCTCATATAACCAGAGGCTAGATGAATTATTTATTACTAACCAGGAGCAAAAAGCAAAGAACAAAAATAAAATTGGGTTGTCTCCCAACAAGCGATGTTGTTTAACGCCCTTAGCTAGGCATTGAGATTTCGAAGATGCTCACATGAAAGACAAGAATTGAAGTGCAAAGAGAGCATCATAAAACACGTGACAAACACATCTAAGTATAACATACTTCCTATTCATAGGCATCTTATAGGCAAACAAATTATCATAGCAAGCAAAAACTAGCATATGCAAGGAAGAAGAAAGAGACGATAGTAATCTTAACATGAAGAGAGGTAACTTACTAACATGAAAATTTCTACAACCATATTTTCCTCTCTCATAATAATTACATGTAAGATCATAAGCAAATTCAACAATATAGTTATCACATAACATACTCTCAACATGATCCACATGCATGCAAAGTTGACACTCTTCCAAAATAGTGGGATTAACATTAACTAAAGTCATGACCTCTCCAAACCCACTTTTATCAGAAAAAATATATAAGATTGAACATTCTCCAAATATGTGGCATCTAAATTTGACACTCTTCCAAACCCACTTTCAATATTATTGCAAACACTATTATCAATCTTATATTCATCATGGGGCTTAAATAAATATTCAAGATCATAAGAAGAATCACCCAATCATGATCATTGCAACAAGTAGTGGACATAGCAAAAGTAGCATCCCCAAGCTTAGGGATTTGCATATGATTAGCACAATTGAATCAATAGAATTTATAGTAAAATCATTACAATCATGCTTTTTATTCAAGGAGCTACCATGAATCTTTTCAGAAATTCCTTCATCACAATTTTCAGATTCACGAATTTCAAGCAAAACCTCATAAATATAATCTAGTGCACTCAAATCACTGGAGATTGGTTCATAAAATTGCATCTCTTAAAAATATTAGCAAGTGGATGAGGATCCAGAAACTTTTAGCAAGCGAAGTTGTAAGCAAAAAGAAGGCACATGGTAACACAAGCAAACGAAATATCGAAAGGAACAAGGGCGAAGAAAAGGGCGAATTTTTTCGAAAATCATTTTAGAAGTGGGGGAGAGGAAAAGGGAGACGAATTGCGAATAATCTAATGCGAGGGAGAAGAATTTATGATGGGCACATGGTATGTCTTGAATTGACGTAAATCTCCCCGACAACGGCGCCAAAAATCCTTCTTGCTACGTCTTTAGCTTGCATTGGTTTTCCCTTGAAGAGGAAAGGGTGATGCAGCAAAGTAGCGTAAGTATTTCCCTCAGTTTTGAGAACCAAGTTATCAATCTAGTAGGAGATAACGCACAAGTCACCGAAAACCTTCACAAACAATCAACAACTTGCACCCAACGTGATAAAGGGGTTGTCAATCCCTTCACGGTCACTTGCAAAAGTGAGATCTTGATGGAGGTAGATAAACGGTAATGTAAATGTTTTTCGTATTTTTGGTTTATAGATCGGAAAGTAAAAGATTGCAAAATAGTAGATCAGAAAATAGTAAGATGTAAAAGGGATTCAATATAATGGAAAAGAGACCCCAGGGCCATAGGTTTCACTAGTGGCTTCTCTCAAGATAGAAAATATTATGGTGGGTGAACAAATTACTGCTGAGCAATTGATAGAAAAGCGCATAATTATGATGATATCTAAGGCAATGATCATGAACATAGGCATCACGTCCGTGTCAACTAGACCGACTCCTGCCTGCATCTACTACTATTACTCCACACATCAACTGCTATCCAGCATGCATCTAGAGTATTAAGTTCATAACGAATAGAGTAGCACATTAAGCAAGATGACATGATGTAGAGGAATTAACTCAAGCAGTATGATGAAAACCCCATCTTTTTATCCTCGATGGCAACAATACAATATGTGCCTTGCTGCCCCTACTGTCATTGGGAAAGGACACCGCCGGATTGATCCCAAAGGTAAGCACTTCTCCCATTGCAAGAAAGAACAATCTAGTAGGCCAAACTAAACCGAAAATTTGAAGAGACTTGCAAAGATATCAAATCATGCATATAAGAATTCCTAGAAGAACCAAATGATATTCAAAAATTGATCATAAATCCACAATTCATCGGATCTCAGCAAACACAACACAAAAGAATATTACATGGAATAGATCTCCAAGAAAATCGAGTAGAACTTGGTATTGAGAATCAAAGAGAGAGAAGAAGCCATCTAGAAAATAACTATGGACCCGAAGGTCAGTGGTAAACTACTCACGCTTCACAGGAGAGGTAATGGTATTGATGTAGAAGCCCTCCGGGATGGAATCCCCCTCCGACAGGACGCCGAAAAAGGTCCCTAGATGGGATTTCATGGGTACAGAAGGTTGCGGCGGTGGAAAAGTGGTTTCATGGCTCTCCTAGATGTTTTTAGGGTATAAGAGTATATATAGGCAAAGGAACTAGGTCATGGGAGCTATGAGTGGCCCACAAGGGTGGGGGCGTGCCCTAACCCCCTGGGTGCGCCCTCCTGCCTCGTAGCCGCCTCATTACATCTCCGACTTCATCTCCAAGTCTTCTGGTTTGCTTTCGGTCCAAGAAAGATCATCGCGAAGGATTCATTCCGTTTGGACTCCGGTTGGTATTCCTTTTCTGCAAAACTCTAAAATAGGCAAAAAAACAGAAACTGGCACTGGGCCCTCTGTTAATAGGTTAGTCCCAAGAATAATATAAAATATAATATGAATGCCTATTAAACATCCAAAACAGATAATATAATAGCATGGAACAATCAAATATTATAGATACGTTGGAGACATATCACGCATCAGGGTGGCTGACGCGCGCCCGGCACTGGCCAAGGAGGGTGCATGCCCGGGCGATGATGGGCAGGGGCACAGTGCCCCGCCGGACAGGGAGATGGGTAGAAAAGGGTCGCCGGACCATGGCGGCTCTTCTGGTGGAGAGGAGGAGGGGAGAAGCCCGCCCTTGCCCAAATCGGAGTGGAGGCCAGCGGCGGCACTTCGGCCGTGGAGGGTGTTGGAGGGCATGAGAGGGAGAGAGAGGCTGTCTGGGAGGTGAACGGGAGAGAGGGGGACCCAACCGAGGTGAGAGAGCTCGGTGGTAGCTTTATATCGACGAGGCCGCGGTGCACCATGGGCAGCACCCATGGATGCGCTTGGGTGACCTCGTGGAGGGAGAAGGAGGGCAAGGGAGGAAGGGGCCAACAGTGTTGCGTGTCGTGGACGTCGAGGTGACCTCGGGAGACACAGCCTCGGCGCTCGAGGTCGTCAAGTGCCTCGGAATGGGCAAGCTCTAGTGTGGGAGTGCACTGTAGCATGCCATAGAGCGCGTTCATGGCATGCCATGGCATTTTAATAGTGCTATGGGCATGTCTTCTAGTGACTGGGGGTTTTGGGGGAGAGTAAACAATGTAGGAGTAGCATTGGATGCCCTAGAGAGACACTAGATGAGAGGGGAGGTGGAGAGAGAGGTGAACAGTGGCTGTCCCGAGGGGGAAATGGGGTTTTCAACCACCTATATTTGAGCCATGGTCATGCAAAACTTACTTGAGGTAGAAGAGGACTAGGAGAAGCTCTGGTAAAAATTTGAGGCAAAGGAGAATAGTGAAAGTGGTCCAAATGATGGTTTTGGCAAAGTGCTAGAAGGTGTTTGATGGTGTTTTGGATAGGCAAATTAATTCCAATTTCCATGAGAATTAACAAGATCAAATGGAATATAGAATTTAGGTTGTTCACCAAGTTTGAGTCCATTTGAAGAAAGTTGCCAATGTAACTTTGGCAAACCCTAGAAATCAACAGAAATGGATTTGCTTAGATCTAACTAAGCTAACCTCTTCCGCTTGGTGAACCACTTGGTGTAGTGTCATCATTTGGGTACTTGAGCATTTCCAAAAAGTTTGGGATCAAATGGAGAAAGTTGGCAATGTAAAGTTGTTCAAACTTGGTTCTGGACAGAGAGGGTTTTGGGGCAATTTTGTGAACCAAAATGATTTTGATTGAGATGGAACTTTGCAAGATCATCACATTATGCATATGTGACTTTCTAGAATTTTCCTGGATTTATTTGAAAATATTTCTTATAGAAATATTTCAAATACTTGAAATGAAAAGAAATGGTTTCAGAGGATTTTGTCCAACATTTTGAACATGACCATGTGTTGAAACTCATATATATGGAAAATATATGTCCACTGAGTTCCCCTAAATTTTCTCAAATATTTTTGAAACTTTAAAATAATTTTTACATATTAAAGGCCATTTTTGGCCTAAAGAAAAAGCCTTTAAATAAATTAACAAAATAACTTTTAAAATAATATTTTTGGGGTTTTAGGGAGTCCTATATCTAATAGGATTCAAATATAATTTTTGAATGATTTTCACATCCCAGTTGAAGTACCTTAACTCTGGGGTTTTTGGAAAACCTAATTTAGAAAATAATTTTTGGCCAAATTATTTTTGTAAGAAAATACTATTCTGTCCTATACACATGGCATGATCATTGGGGAAAGTTTTGGATCAAGGACAAGATGTAGAGGAGTTGGAGGATTTATTTGATTTTTAGAGCACTTGCAAACAACAATAAAAAATCCAATCAAGCAAAGTTCAAAACACTCAAAAGTTTTTGTCAAACCATGATGTATTAGCTTAAGTGTTGTGGCATGAAAATCTGGGTGTGACAGACCTACCCCCCTTACAAGAATCTTGTTCCCGAGATTTCCAAACTAGGCATGGAAAGGAGTACGGAAACTTGGATTTGGGGTATTCTTCACGTCCTCATACTGCTTTTGATTCCGAGTGGTGCTCCATTGAACCTTGATGTACTTGATGGTATGGCTTTGTGTATAATGTTCTTCTTGTTCTAGGTTGCAAATGGGGTCTCTCGCGTAGATCAGGTCGGGTTGGGGGTCGATGGCTCGGTGATCGATGTCCTTGTAGAGATCCGGTTAGTTAGGCAGTTAGAAACACTTCCGGAGTTGTGTCATGTGGGAAAAACGTTGTGCACTTTGGATAACTCAGGCGGCAACTCCAATTGGTTACCGTCTTCTCTTCATCTTGTAGCGATTTTGAAGGGGGTCGGCAACCTTTGTGTGAGCTTCCCTTTGACATGGAAATGCTAGGTTCTTTTGAGAGGAATGGCTTGCATATACACATGGTCGTTGACGCAGAAGTTTACTTCATGATACCGGTGGTTAGTATACTCCTTCCTTCTCGACATGGCGGTCTTCAGATGTTCCTTGACCAGCTGAACGACTCTTCTTCCGTCTTTGTGTAGACAAATATGTCATCAAATAAAGATGACACTAACTTGTCCAAGTACTCCATGAAGTCTATGAGGTACGTAAAGTGGGTTGAGGCATTGGTCGTGGTCACGGTTGAGTATTGGTCAAGGTCTTCTCGACCTAGAGTCAAGGCCCAAGGTCATGACCTCACCATGTTGTGGCTTGGTAGGGCTTAAGGGTTTCAAGGATTCTAGTGTGCGAGTGAACATTTACCATGTTACACTCAAACATGGTTTCTGAGATGCCAATAGTTCTACCTAGTCCTTCAAACGAATCACATCATATTACTGAAAGAATCATCTCGTATAGGCCAACTCCAACCATAACGCATGCTATTAATATCCTCATCACTCCCAAGAGGAGTTCTAACAATACCATACATGTCAACTATCCCCAAACTCATATCTATGCAAAAAAATCCATAGGTAGAACATACAAGCTGCTAGGCTTGCATTAAACATCACAATCCAAGTGCTCGGCCTATTCTTCCAAGGTCCAAGACAGAGCATCTCTATCCTAAGGAAACACGTCGTAAGCCACTCCAAGATCTGGTTTTCTTCCTACGAATCCACTCGAACAGCCCATTAACTTCCATCAATCATTACACAATCCATTAATTTTACAAATCCAATGTTTATGGTGTTCCACATGATCTCCTAAAGTCCCTATAGTCCCTGAATGCTTGAAAGTCTATCCTTACTATAGTTAGTCCACCAATTCCATTTTCGGGGTCAAGTAATTGCCGACCTTGAGCTTATATAGATTCCCTAAAGCAACCCTGAAACTTAATCCAATCTCCTAGTTTATAGTCCACCGAGAAACATGGTATCATGATTGAGATCATCAGTATAAATCCAATTTACTCCGAACCATTTAGACTTACTCAGCATCTATACTCCACTAGGATCACCTATTTAATCCAAATTTCTCATCCCACGATAATTTCTACATGTTCCCTCAAGTCTTTATCATAATGCCAACGTATACTTCCAAGAATTTTAGCTTGCGATCATAATTGTCCTACTAAATCCAATTTACTGAGGAGGTTAATGAAAGCTATGCTAATCTATTAACATGATCCCACCAAGTTCATCTACCAACATGAAAGCCTCATATCCATGAAAGAGTCTCGGGTATTCCTCATGGTTACCAGTATAGCTTCATCAAATGATTTGCTCTGTATTCCTATATCCTCAAATTGGTCTTCCCTATGGCATCGTCAGTTTGGTGCTGTCTTAGGATGATTATGTGCTAGTTCACTATGTCCACTAGTTCCATAATGAACCCAGTGTTGTGCAAGGTTATGGAGGCTTAATTGGTACTCTTGCAACTCTGTTGGTTAAGCACATGGTTAAGGCTTCTAGCTAGGGTATCTTGTGAAGTCTCAAACGGTCTAGGGATGGGTTTCTAATATTAAGGGGCAAACATAACTCTATGGGGCTGCACTTGGTCTAGGAGGCTGTAGCAAAAGTCTTCGGTGCTAGTTGATCGCCAAGGTGGAATCCTTGGTGCATCTCGTCTTGCTGGTGTTCAGTTGATGAAAGGAATGAGAGGTAAAAGTAGCATAGAGGAGGGGAATGTGAAAGTGCTAGTTATCGACTAGAGGGGGGGTGAATAGGCGATTTTTATGAAAGTCTTCAAAACTTGGAAGTTTCGAAGACAAACAATAGAAATGACCTAATTGATATGCATCGGAAGATAAACTACAATAAGCAAGCCATAGTCAAGTATGCAATGATGTGAAAGAACATGACTAATAGCAGCCAAGTAGTAAGGATCAGGATGGAAGATAGTATGAAGCCAATAAACGATAGTAGTCAAGCAATGAAGTCAAATAAGTACGACAGATAAGCAATGACTTCACGAAGACAAACTCTAAGTAAAGGATGGGAAGGGATAGAACCAGTCACTTGTTGAAGACACAAGATTTGTTGGACCAGTTCCAGTTGTTGTGACAACTATACGTCTGGTTAGGGAGGTTGAGATTCAACTCAGAAGACCGTGTCTTCACCTTATCCCCCTTGAGCTAAGGACACACAGTCCTCGCCCAATCACTCTGGTAAGTCCTCAAGGTAGACTTCCGAACCTTCACAGACTTTGTTCACCGGCAATCCACAATGACTCTTGGATGCTCAGAACGCGACGCCTAACCGGCTGGAGGATTCACAGTCCTCAAGTGTAATAAGTCTTCAGGTCACATAGACAGAAAGACTTCAGTGATGCCTAACACTCTTTGGCTCTGGGTGTTTGGGCTTGGTCCTCGCAAGGATTTCTCTCTCTATCAAAGGCTTCGAGGTGGGTTGCTCCCAAACGACAAAAGCCGTGCACTAACTCTGAGCAGCCACCAATTTATGGTGTAGGGGGTTGGCTATTTATATCCACAAGGCAACCCGACTTGATATGTCCGAAATGACCCTGGGTCACTAAGGAACTGACACGTGTTCCAACGGTCAGATTTCAAACACACACAACAACTTTACTTGGGCTACAAGCAAAGCTGACTCATCCAGCTCTGGATAAGATTTGCTCTCATTGTCTTCGCTCGAAGACATAGGATTTGCGTTGAGCATCACTTCAGTCATTCTAACTTAGTTCACTTGGACCCCACTTAACAGTACGGTGGTTCCTATGACTCAACAAAGAAGAAAAGGAAACAGCGAAACAACACAGTCTTCGCGCTTCATAGTCTTCACTCAATGTCTTCTCATGTCATAGTCTTCAATATGAATATCTTCACTCTCCACCATTGTCTTCAATGTCTTCATACATTTTTAGGGTCCATCTCCGGTAGGTAAACCGAATCAATGAGGGACACTACCTACGTTATCCTGCAATTCTCACAAACGCATTAGTCCCTCAACCAACTTTGTCGTCAATACTCCAAAACCAACTAGGGGTGGCACTAGATGCACTTACAATCTCCCCCTTTTTGGTGATTGATGACAAACTGGTTGAAGTTTTCAACGGGGATAAAGTATGTGAAATTGTAAAGGATAGGGTATTGTCTTCATTAGTAGCAAGGGCTCCCCCTGAAGATGTGCATATAAGTAATTTGCTTTTGGAATGCAAATCCACATGGCAGGTTGTACTTGTGGAGATCCACTTCAACTTATGAAGATAATTCATCATGCACGAAATGATATAGCAAATAGAATGACATGCATAATGAAAAATGGACGTCTGCATAATGATCTAAGTGCGGAAGTTATCATCGCACATGCGGAATTTATGATCGCATCACAGTAAAGCAAATAAGTAGCAGACGACCATCGAGTTTAAGTGTTACAACTCAAAGAAACAAATGTATCAAAAGTGAGAGTTGTAAGCACGAGGCAAAATATAAAGCAACCGCCCATATGAACTCGCTTGAAGACTATCAAACTCATATGCTTCTCCCCCTTTTGTTAGTAAGGACCAAAAAGGTTTGAAGACATAGAGCGTCTACTCGTCCTCATGAGTAGGTGAAGCAGCAGGGTTGTCATTGTTGTTTGTCGGCGCAGACGTACTTGGTGCAGTGTCGATGTGTACAGAAGTAGGGGGCGGTGAAGTAGCATCATCTTCATCATCGATCACTATGGCATTCACAGTTTCCGTGGAGGAAGAATAGTCAGAGTCTTCAAGGGATGGAGTTCGACGTAGGACAGCAGTCCATGGAGGAGTGGAGTCAAACTTGAATCTTTCAGTGAAGCCGTCGTCTTGAAGATCTGCTTCAGCACTAAGCAGCGTCAAACTCTTCCATGATCGCCGACAAGTCTCGTGAGCGACAAATGCATTCTTGGTGGCAAGATTTCGAATGCAATTGACGTCCACCAAGAGGCTTTGTATCTGTCTCTTGAGCCAATAGTGATGCTTATCTTGTTTTTGATGAAGTGCCACAAGAAGTTCTCGGTCATTGAGAACGCAAGAGCGCTTCTGAGGCCTTTGGGCAATGGTGCTTTCAGTAGCTTTAGTTTGCGCACGATGAGGCAGACAAGTGTTCCCAGCCATTGGATAGATATGTGTTACTGCTTGGACGCCTTCAATGGGTTGAGTGAAGCTTTGGTGCTCGACATTTTGAAGACAAAGAGGCTTCTTGGCAGGCTCAGAGTATATGGCTTCAACTGACATATCAACCTCTGGTAAAAAGATCAGATGATTGCGAGCAGAGGGCTGATAGTTGACAGAGGAGTGTCGCTTGATGAGGCGCGTGACCCATGGAGCATAGAATTTCAGGCCAAAAAGGTCAGATCCAGATGCATCAAGTTGCCTAATGAAGAATTCTTGGGAATTGAAGCTAATGCCATTGAGGAAGTAAAAGACCAATGTCTTCATGGCTCCTTCAAGTTTGGCCGCTGATGAATGTCCTTTGATAGGCCATAGAGTTCGCCTGATGATGTGATATATTGTGCGAGGCAGATACTCAAGGTCATCAACAAAGAACTCCATTGGGTATTCAGCGTCAGATGGCAAAGGCTTCATCATGCTCAACATCTGGCTCATGTTGGGTTCTGGCTCATGGAAGATGCTCTCAAGTGCATTGCGGTGTAGTTGACAATCAGGTTCATATAGCTCTCGGGGAGTGGGTAGGCCTGTAAGCTCAATGACATCAAGAGCTTTGGCTTCATGATGAACATTTCCTGTCATCCACTTGAGAACCCATGTCTTGATATCCCTGTTATAGCCGCGAATGTGGAGGGTAGCATAGAATTGAAGCAAAAGTTCCTCATTCCAATGCTCTTTATGCATCGAAGCTGAAGCGGACACTGCATCACGAAAAGCGATAAAGTGCTTCTTCTAAGCATGGCAGTCCAGCAATGGCTCCAGTGTCGAGGCGCATATGAGGGAAAATGCGCCCTTGATCATACAGAATGAAGGAGTAATAGCTTCTCTGCTGATAGCTCCAGAAACGATCAGATGATATTCTTGGTTTGGAGTAGGGGTTCTTTGCACTGTCAAAGAAGGTGTTGTGGATTTTGAAGCCATTTGCATTGAAGGATCCTGTAGAGTTTGCAGTGCCTGGAAACCTTGGCAGTCTTGGCTTTGGTTTTTGGACCTGAGGCCTATGCTCAACATGATAATCAAAGCGAGGACCGAGGCGATGGCGGAGGAACGAGCAGGCCATCGGACAGCGGTTAGCTGACCATGATTGTATGCTTGCTCAATTGTATAGGGCCTTGGTGGCGGTACAGGAGCAGTGGCAACAACTGAGGCTTCAGGCCGCACAACATGTGCTTTGGGAGCAGTTGCCTCATTGGCTTCTGGCACATTGGTTAGTGCAAGCTCCACATTAGCTTCAGCCATGACCACATCATTGGCTTCATTTGCGTTGGTGGTGGCAGCTTCAAGATTTTGAACCTCCACTTGACAAGCTGGAGGGTCGGGCACCGGCACGTTCACATCAGGAACAACTTCTTCAGTATTGGGGGGAGTAGGGACACGTACGTCTTCTTGCCTTTCATCAGCTGATGCAGCCGGATTGTCTTTAGCAGCTTGGGCTTCAGACACGGAGACGTTCATAGTTGGAGTGTATTCAGGAAACACTTGACGTGCAACAGGTTGGTGATGCACTTCTCCTTCTGGAACGCTCGAAAGTGGGACTTGAGGCTTTTGTCCTTTGCAAAGCCTGCAGAATGCTGGCAACGCCTTTGGAGATGGAGTTGGCTGGGCCTCAAAGTCTTCTTCTTCTTGCACAGGTGGTGTGACTTGGGGTTTTTGTTGGGGAGTACTTGGGGAGTCTTGTTGCTGTGGGTGATCAGCCCATGATGCACCTGATCAGCCCATGTGATGTTGTAAGTATTCTGCAAACGAATGCAGACTATGATAACCAAGGGATTCTCCCACGGACATGTACCTGTGACAGCATTAGAGATGCGAGGGAAGGGGAAGAGGTCCTATGCATTCTCAGAAGATTTTGAAGATAAATCAGCTTGAAGACATTGACCTCATGATGCGAAGACATTCACTTATATGTTGAGAGTTGGTTCCAGATTTGTACGAATCCGTGAATAAGTACAAGTGAGGAATCAAACTAGATATGAAGTTTAAGTGAATAGACTAGGCAGTATGAGATGCAGACAGAATAGATCTAACATTGTAAAGGCAAAAACCACTTTTGGTAGATAGGATGAATCTTTGAAGATCAAAAAGGCAGTAAAAATAGAGTTATATTTACCACACAAAGAACTGCTAGATGGATGAACAGGAGACCGAACAGTTCAATCCACCATGCCCTAACTTGGCGATGGAGGACACCTACAGCGACGGCGGAGAGGACGATGTCCGCGGCCGGCGTGAGGACAGCGTCAGAGAAGTCGCTGCAGCTAAGCGCTTCGTCGCCAGGGTCGTCGAGAGCTAGCGGTGGTGCTAGGGTTTTGACGAGGTGGAGAGGTGGAAGAAGGTTTTCTTTACCGCAGGGGACAAGTATTTATAAGGAAGTGTGCGGCACAGCAGAATTACGCAGGTGCCCCTGGCGGTTCACATCTGAGGGGCACGTGGCAAGCATGCAACATACTCAGAGTTGTCCCATGTTCCCACGCCCGCCAGACATGTCGGATGGTTGTTCCGGCTTCTCCGGATATAGAAAGTAAAGATGAGTCATTTAAAACAGACTTAATGTTTGTCTCTGTGTCTTCTGCTGACTAGGACGCAGAGAAGGCATTCGACAGTTTCAATAGAATGCATATGATTTGGACAGATAGAGTTTGAGATAGAAAGCATAGAGAGGTTAGGGTCCGATCACATTCACTTAGTTCAGAAGATTCAACTAGGAAGACATAGCTATAAGTGAATGCTATAGAGGACAGAACACTAGTATATATACACATATATATATATGTATATATACATATATATATATACAAAAGCAATCAAATCGTCATAGTGAAGGAAATGAAGAAGATAAATTGAAACTGAAGACAAACCAAATGCGAAGTCATTGCAAAAATAACGCCATGAGTGAAACACTTCAAACAGAGAAATTTGGTGGTGGTGTTACCCACCGTATAGGAAGTATTAGACCCAGACACGGTGCACAATTATCGTGCCGCTCCGAAGTCATATTCCATGTTAATGTATTCACACTCAGAGTGTAAGTCTTCATTGATTGAAGATATACATTACTTCGTGTGTTGCACTTCTAAGTCATCAACAAGCATAAGTGTTAGGATGTGTGCCTGATCACAGGACATTTGAGGATTCCAAGATATTTAGCTCACACCGTAACTTGCAAAACCTTTTCTCATCCAAGGGCTTTGTGAAGATATCTTCTAGTTGCTCTTCAGTGTTGACGTGAATGATGTCAATATCTTTCTTCATGACATGATCTCTCAGAAAGTGATGATGAATTTCAATGTGCTTTTCTTTGAGTGCTGGACTGGATTGTTGGCAATTTTGATGGCGCTTTCGTTGTCGCAGAAGAGAGGCACTTGTTTCAGATTGATGCCATAGTCCTTGAGTGTTTGCTTCGTCCATAGAAGCTGAGCGTAATAGGATCCAGCAACAATGTATTCAGATTCAGCAGTTGAGAGTGATACACAGTTCTGCTTCTTTGAAGACCAACAGACAAGCGATCGACCCAGAAAGTGACATGTGCCTGATGTAGACTTGCGATCCACCTTGTCATAGCATAATCAGCATCCGAGAACCCAACCAAATCAAATTTTGAGCCCTTTGGATACCATAATCCGAGTGTTCGGGTTTAAGCCAAATATTGAAGAATTCGCTTCACCGCTAAGTGATGCGATTCCTTTGGTGCCGCTTGGAATCGAGCACACATGCAAACACTAAGCATAGTATCTGGCCTAGATGCACATAGATAAAGTAAAGAACCAATCATGGAGCGGTATACCTTTTGATCGAACTCTTTACCATTGTCGTCGGGACCAAGATGGTGTTTGGCTGCCATTGGCGTCATGTAACCTTTGCAATCTTCCATTCCAAACTTTTTCAGACAATCTTTGAGGTATTTTTCTTGAGATATGAAGATGCCATTCCTTTGCTGACGAATTTGAAGACCAAGGAAGAACTTCAGCTCACCCATCATGGACATCTGATATTGCTCTTGCATCATGTATCCAAACTCATCAATATACTTCTGGTTGGTGCAGCCGATGATAATGTCATCCACATATATTTGGCACACAAACAGTTCACCATCATATGTCTTCGTGAAGAGTGTGGGATCGAGGGATCCAGGTTTGAAGCCTTTGCTCTTCAAGAAGTCTTTGATCGTATCATACCAAGCCCGAGGTGCTTGTTTGAGACCATACAGTGCTTTGTTTAGTTTGTACACCATATCAGGATGTTTGGGATCTTCAAAGCCAGGTGGTTGAGCGACATATACTTCTTCTTCAATCTTGCCGTTGAGAAATGCACTCTTCACATCCATTTGATATAGCAAGATGTTGTGGTGGTTAGCATAGGCTAGCAGTATGCGAATAGCTTCAAGCCTAGCCACAGGAGCAAATGTTTCATCGAAGTCAATTCCTTCAACTTGAGTATATCCTTGAGCCACAAGACGTGCTTTGTTTCTGACGACTTGACCATGCTCATCTTGCTTGTTTCTATATATCCATTTTGTGCCAATAATGTTATGCTTGTGAGGGTCAGGTCGCTTGACAAGTTCCCAAACATTGTTCAGCTTGAACTGTTGAAGTTCTTCTTGCAAAGCTTGAATCCATTCAGGTTCCATAAAGGCTTCAGCAACTTTCTTGGGTACTGATATTGACACGAATGAAAAATGCCCACAGAAATTTGCTAACTGTGTTGCTCTTGAGCGAGTGAGTGGACCAGGTGCATTGATGCTGTCAATTATTTTCTCAATTTGTATTTCATTTGCAACACGAGGATGAACTGGACGAAGACTTTACTCTTGCTGATTAGTGTCATCATTGGGAGGATTGTCTTCGGTCTGAGCATTGTCTTCAGGTTGGTTAGGTGCAGAAATGATAAGTTCCTCTTCAGGCTGTGCTTCAGAAGGCATGATTTCACCAGTTCCCATTAGCTTGGTAGATTCGCTGGGCGGACCTTCGTCTAGTGTACTTGGCAGGAGTTCTCTTTGTGAACCATTTGTTTCATCAAATCTCACGTCCACAGTTTTTCTACGATTTTGTAGTGATAGAGGTTGAAGACTCTGTAGGAGTGCGAGTCATTTCCATAGCCAAGCATGAAGCCTTTGTGAGCCTTAGGTGCAAATTTTGACTTGTGATGGGGATCCTTGATCCAGCACCTAGCTCCAAATACTCTGAAGTAGCTGACATTTGGCTTCTTGCCAGTAAGGAGCTCATAGGATGTTTTGTTCTGAAGCTTATGGTTGTAGACACGAATGATGATGTGACATGCTGTATCAATAGCTTCAGGCCAGAACTTTCTTGGTGTCTTGTACTCGTCAAGCATTGTTCGAGCCATCTCAATGAGGGTTCTATTCTTGCGCTCAACGATGCCGTTTTGCTGAGGTGTGTATGGAGACAAGAACTCATGAGTGATTCCCATTGTATCCAGATAAAGATCAAGTCCAGTGTTCTTGAATTCAGTGCCATTGTCACTTCTGATGTGCTTGATCTTCACGCCATAATTGTTCATTGCTCGATTGGCGAAGCATCTGAAGACATCTTGCACTTCAGTCTTGTAGAGAATTATTTGCACCCATGTGTATCTTGAGTAGTCATCAACAATGAAAAAGCCATAGAGACATGTAGTTGTTGTGAGGGTGGAGTAGTGAGTAGGTCCAAATAAGTCCATGTGTAATAGCTCGAAGGGTTGAGATGTCGTCATGATTGTCTTCGAGGGATGCTTGGCCCTAGTCATCTTTCCAGCTTCGCAGGCACCACATAGATGATCCTTCTTGAACTTGACACCCTCGATGCCTATGACATGCTTCTTCTTGACGAGTGTGTGCAAGTTCCTCATGCCAGCATGCCCCAGCCTCCGATGCGAGCCATGATTCGAAGCTTTGCGAGAAGACATCTGACAAGCTGTGGACCTCTGAGAAATCTACCATGTATAGATCATCTTTTCGATACCCTTCAAAGACTAGAGACTTGTCAGATTCCATTAGTACAAGGCAACGATATTTTCCGAATAGCACAATCATGTTCAAGTCACAAAGCATTGAGACAGACATCAAGTTGAAACCAAGGGATTCAACAAGCATCACTTTGTCCATGTGTTGATCCTTTGAGATTGCAACTCTACCTAGACCCAATACCTTGCTTTTACCAGTGTCAGCAAATGTGATGTGACTCTTGTCGGATGGACGTAAGGTTGAGTCCATGAGAAGACTTCGATCACCAGTCATATGATTTGTGCATCCGCTGTCCATAATCCATTCTGAAGCTTTTGGTGACATACCCTACGGTGCAGTTAGAAGGATAGGCATCACAAGGAGTGTTGTGAAGCATAAGCATTTGACAGACACAAGGATTGTCACATCTTAGATCAAGGTTAGGACTCATAGAATGACTAGTAAGCGATTCAGATGTGAAATATATAGTAAGTCATTTTATCATGCGTCCATAATGTGTTTTAGGTCCCCAGCAATAGCATCAGACGCCTTTGATTGCAGGCTGGAGACCTTTCTCTGCAAAAGAAAGTTAATTCTTCTTCACCAGCCACATTTTTAGGGGTGGCTTAGAAGCAATGAGTCTAAGTGCAACATCTGAGAATTTTGGCTTTGGAGCCCTAGCAAATAGCCTTGCAGGAGATGAATGATACTCATATGAATAGGCAGAAAAGTTCTTTGTTCTATGAACATAGCCGTTTGAAGACACACGCTCATATTCATAAGACTGAGTATGATTTCCCTGCAAAACATTGGCGTTAAGGTGAGTCAGGTGAGTCATGTATCTGTATGAAGCCTTTGGGCCATATGAAGCCATAGGTCTGGGGTTTGTCTTCTTCCTTGGTGGTGTCATGATGACATTCACATGAAGAGCCTCAATATGTTGTTTAGGTACCTTGATCTTCTTCATAGGTGGTCCATTCCTGCAGTTAGTACCAATGTACCGGGCAAACACTTCACCATTCTGATTCTTGAACAGCTTATAGTTTGCATCAAAGGATTCATCAATGATAATAGGATTAGCACAAGTAAAGCCAGATAGGGTGGATGGATCCACTGAAGGTTCCTTTGCAGCAACCCATGTGGTTTTGGGATACTGCTTAGGCTTCCAGTAGGAGCCATCAACATTCATTTTCCTCTCAAACCCAACACCCTCTTTCCTAGGGTTTCGGTTCAGAACCTGCTTTTTGAGGACATCGCAGAGTGTCTGATGTCCTTTCAGACTTTTATACATCCCTGTCTCAAGCAATGTCTTCAAACTAGCATTTTCATCAGCAATAGTAGTGGTACCCTCCGCAAAGGGGTTAGTAACCACATCAGTGGGTGAAGACAATGAAACAGTAGCAGCAGTGGAACATTCAGCAACAGATGTAGCGTTATCACGCTCAATGCAGTTTAGACATGGTGGTTCAAATCCATCCTGAGCGGGACTGATCTGTTGAGCGTGAAGTGACTCATTCTCTTTTTGAAGACCTTCATGAGCAGCTCTCAATTTCTCAAGCTCTTGCTTCCTTTGAAGATAATCATAGGAGAGCTTTTCATAAGTGGTTGAGAGCGTTTCATGACGACTCTCAAGTTCTTGGTACTTAGCATGAAGATTTTTTATATCTTCAACTAAGGAGTGTGAACGTGTCATTTCCGCGTCCAACAGGTCATCGCTTTTGTCTAACAGTTTTTGAGTATGTTCCATAGCCTTTTGTGGTTCAGTTGCAATTTTAGCAAGTGTTTTGTAGCTGGGTTTGGATTCACAATCAGAGTCATCTTCACTTGATGTTTGAAAGTAGGCATCACGTGATTTTACCTTGGCACCACGTGCCATGAAGCAGTAGGTGGGAGTAGGATCGACTTCGTCATCAGCTTCAGCGTTGGTGTGGAAGTCATTGTCTTGATGTTGAAGATGGACTTGGCAACATAGGCGTGGCTAGAGCCAGACTTGCAACGCCAGGGTCGGACTCCTCTCCAGACTCCACCTCCGCCTGCTCAGAAGCAGACTCCTCCTCTGAATCCATTTCCGTGCCAACAAAAGCACGAGCCTTGCCAGATGAGCTCTTCTTATGAGATGAAGACCTTGATGAGGACTTGGAAGAAGACTTTGAAGATTTCTGTGGGGACCGCGACTCATAATTCGAGATCACCGAATGCACGTGTACAGTGATCCCAGAGATCAATGCTCACTGAACACACAGAAGCTGAATAACAAGAGTCTTACCTCCATACATACCGTATTACACAAATTAGGACCATTATGGCCAAGTCTTACATTGATAAAGCCTTAAGGGCTGAACATCAAATGAAACACAAGCAGCGGAAATCTTCGTCGATAAGTAGAACCCATGCCAT
This sequence comes from Aegilops speltoides, assembly GCA_021437245.1. NCBI lineage: Eukaryota > Viridiplantae > Streptophyta > Magnoliopsida > Poales > Poaceae > Aegilops > Aegilops speltoides. Next base: position 197,479,372 of record CM038142.1, on the reverse strand, counting down.
CTGCCTTAACCCTACAGGCATTCTGACTGGGAAACATCCTAGTTCGCATGTTCATCTCCAAAGAACTCTTCTTCGAACTCCGATTCTTCCATGCCTGGTCAATTAAATAACCAGTGGCAAGCCAATGAGTACTTTGAATGTACTTGCAAGCAACCCATGTTTGGTTCAAGATACAACAATGCATAATATAGGTAATTTTTTGCATAAAGCTAGTTTTGAGTGCAATGACATGTTCAACAACTTTGTAAGACATGCATCAAGAGAATTCAAGTAACCATGAGGACAGGTTACAGATATCAACATAAATAGAGTGGGCACCAACCAACTCAATCATGTCAAGTCCCTTGACTTGACCCAATTCGTTTTATCAACACACACACATGGTTTGCAAACATGTGGACGTAGCCCAAGAGCGGTTACCCAACTGTCCTTGACTGTGGACACGGCTATTCGAATAGTTTTACACTCTGCAGAGGTTGCACACTTTACCCACAAGATCCGGGGAACTTCCGTGTCATCCACGACCCGTGATACCTCAAGTACCCGGGGTAAGCACCCGATCACTATCTTTCCCTAGACAACACTAACAAGGAGTCCACTCGTTGTTCCGTATCCTCACGATGTACATCATACTAGACTCACTCGAGATCGTAACATCCGAGAGGGGACACAACGGTGTATCCGGTGCCCTATGAAAACAGTCATGGCCGCCCTACCTGGCATGACCCCGTCCCGAGAGAGAGCACCAACTCTCCCCCGTCACTAGTAATGCGGGCTCCAACCTAATATCGGCCTAGGTAATGAATAATGCCCTTTCCCATACAAGGGTAGAGTGGTTGCGCATGTAAGGTTGGAATAACGGTCGCAACTTAAACCAATCCGTTTTGAAAACAACACACACTTGCCTCGGTACACCACTTCGTCATCAAGTGGCTACCCAACTCATCATCTCCCCCGGGCATAAGTGGCACCCGGCATACTTTGTCTCCTTCACTATGCATATTCCCGTCCCTTTTTGCGTAGCACTACTTTAGCATCCTATATACTCCCACCGTCATAACCCTCATAAGAAGGTAGGGTTATGCACAATGCAAGTATCAACGAGGAAGTACGGTGGCAACCATCAAAGTGGATACCACCTCATCATGATTCCGTTGCAACAACAATATGATCGTATATGACATGCATAAAAAGGTTTCATAGACTTGGTCAAAGGGCTGCTTGCCTGGCTCAACAAAGTCTTCTAGGTCTTCAAAGTCTTCTGGTCCAACTCCTTCGTCAGCAACGCAATCTATCGTCGCAAAATAATAACAGGAAAAATAAGGCAATAATAAAACAGAAAAACCAAAGTGCTGAGAAAAATGTCAACTCATTTTTGTTAAATACTAGGGTGAAAACTAAGAAGTGGAAAATTTCTATTTTTGGATTTTGAGTAGCAGAATAGGAGAAATGGATTTACAAAGGCATATTTAAATGCTTAAAATCACATTTAAATATTTATAGTGAAGAAAAGGTTGTTGGATTTGAATGGAAGTTGCACCATTAAATAGGTTGCAATATTTTAGTGATTTAGGAATGGGAATTAATTTATTTGGACATTTATTTTATCTTGTGGAATATTTGGAAAAGTGACAGAAAAAGAAAAGGAAAAGGGCCCTGTGCTGCTTTGGGCTGAAACAGCCATGAGGCGCAGAGCCCAGCCAGAGAGGCGGCCCAGCAGTGCCAGTGCAGTGCTTGAGTTCAAACTTGTGAGGCGGGGCCCAGGCGTCAGGATGTGAGGCTAACGGACGGGCTCCACGGCCATCGTTGTCAACCCTGGGTCAGAGAGGGCGGCGAGCTCACCAGCGATGATGCAGGGCACGACGAGCTTGGACAAGGGCAGGGATGGACTCAGCGTCGTGACGCCATTCGGGTGGAGGTGGTGGACGTCACCGGAGTTGCCTGGTTTGCCGGCGACGAGGTCTCGCGGCGAAGAAGCTTCGGGCGTCGACGGTTCCGGCCGTTTCCGGCAGCTACAGAGAGGGGAAACAAGGGGGAAAGGATCAAAGGGCTGCAGGGGTTCCAGATTGAGGCCAAGAAGGAGCGGGGGAGGCCTGTACCTCACGAACTCCGGTGAGCCGAAGCGGTGGAGCTCGAGCTCGCCCTCGAGCTCGGGCGGCTCTGGAGGTGAACTGGGGGTGCAGGGGAATGATTTGTGGAGTGAGAGGACGAGTGGTGAGGAGAGGAGGGCTCGGGGAGGCCCTTAATTAGGCGAACGGCGAGGTCCCGTAGACCCTTGCGCCGGCGAGCTCACGCTCGTCGCTGCAGGGCTCGGGGGAAGAGGGCGTGGTGTCTGGGGTGTTCCTGGATGTCTACTACATCGGGAGAGATAGAGAGAGGGAGTGGGGAGAGGTCAGAGGCGTGCGCGTGTGAGCCGCACCATTTCTTGGCCTTCAGGCGGCGGTGTTTGCTAGTCTTGGGCGCGGGAGGGGGAGAGAGGAAGGGGACAGAGGCGTGGCATGTCACAGATGTCGAGGTGCATTGTCGGGCACGCTGGGGAGGCCCGAGGTGGCTGGAGGCGGTTGGAAGGGGGCGGCTACAGTGCGGGAGCTTACTATAGCACGCTCCAGAGCACCCAAATGGCCGGCATGGCCATTCTTTATGCAATGTGGGCACGCCCAAAGGTGTCTGGTAGCTCAAGGGTGGAGTAAAGAAGTAGGGTGGTGCATTGGATGCCATGGATGGCGACTGGAGTGAGGAGGGAGGTGAAGAATTGGTTTTGGGAGATTTTGTCCAATATTTTGAACATGACCATGTGTTGAAACTCATATATATGGAAAATATATGTCCACTGAGTTTCCCTGATTTTTGTCAAATATTTTTGAAACAATAAAATAATTTTTCCCTATTAAAGACCATTTCTGGCCTTAAGAAAAAGCTTTTGAATAAAATAGAAAAATAACTTTTAAAATAATATTTTTGTGGTTTATGGGAGTCCTACATCTAATAGGATTCAAATATACCTTTTGAAATATTTTTCAAACCCCAAATCAAGTACTTGCAGTGCAAACCTCAATTTAGGGGTTTTTGGAAAACTAATTTATGAAAATACTTTTTGGCCAAATTATTTTTGTAAGATAATACTATATTGCTCTATACACAGGGCATGATCATTGGGAAGAAGTTTGGGCAAGGAGATGAAGTATATAAGATGGAGTTGTGTTGACTTTAAAGAGCACTTAAAAATCACACAGAGAAAACCAACTCCAAAATAAAAAGGCAAATAATGCAAAAGTTTTAGTTGGTCCAAATTTTCATGCTTTGATAATGCAAATGAAATGTTACAAAATGCAGGGTGTGACAGACCTACCCCCTTACAAGAATCTCATCCCCGAGATTCCTAAACTAGGCGTGGAAACAAATATGAAAACTGGATCCGAGGTAGTCTTCAAGTCCTCATGTTGCTTCTGCTTCCGTGTAGTGCTCCACTGAGCTTGAAGTACTTGATGGTGTGGCTTCGTTTATGAAGCTCTTCTTGATCCAGGTTGGTAATGGGTAGCTCGCGTAGGTTAGATTGGCCTAGGGGTCGATGGCTTGGTGGTTAGTGCCCTCGTAGAGATCGGGCAAGTTAGGAAGTCGGAAACACTTCCAGGGTTGTGATGCATGGAAAGCATTGTGCACATCAGGTAACTCAGGTGGCATCTCCAGCTAGTAACTGTCTTCTCTTCGTCTTGTAGTGATCTCAGAGGGGGTTGTTAAACCTTGGAGTGATCTCGAAGGGGGGCGATGAATCTTGGTGTGGGTCTCCTTGTCATGGAAATGCTTGGTTCCTTAGAGAGAAGTGGCTTGTAGATACACCTGGTCTTCGACACGGATGTTTACTTCTTGATCATGGTGGTAGTTCTTCCTCCTTGGCATGGCGGTCTTCAAATGTTCCTGGACTAGCTGAACGGCTCTTCTTCCGTCCTCGGGTGGACAAGTAGGTCACCAATTGATGATGACAACTATCTTGTCTAAGCACTCCATGAAGACGTTGTTCACGGGGTACATAAAGTAGGCTAGGGAATTAGTGGTGGTCTTGTTGAGTGTGGCCAAGGTGGTTCTAGATCTAGTGTCAAGGCCCTAAGGTCCTGATCCGACCATGTTATAGCTTGGTAGGGCTTAAGGGTTTCAAGGATTCTAGTGTGCGAGTGAACATTTATCATCTTATCTTTAAGCACGGTTTCTGAGATGCTAATAGTCTATCTAGTCCTTTAAACAAATCACATCATATCACTGATAGCATCATTTCTTATAGGTCAACTCCAATCATCACTCATGTGATTCATATCCTCATGGCTCCCGAGAGGATGTCTAACAAAATCATATATGTCTACAATCCCCAAACTCATATGTATGTCTACCCCTAAAAATCCATGGGTAGAACATATAAGATGCTAAGCTTGAACGTGACAATCCAAGTGCTCAGCCTATTCTTCGAAGGTATATGATAAAGCACCTCTATCCTAAGGAAACACGTCGTAAGCCACTCCAAGATCTTGTTTCCTTCCTATGAATCAACTCCAACAGCCCATTAACTTCCATCATTCACTACATAATCCATTCAATTCTACAAATCCAATGGTTATGGTGTTCCACATGATCTTCTAAAGTCCTTATAATCCCCAAATACTTGAAAAGGCTATCCCTACTATAGTTAGTCCAACAATTTCCATTATCATGGTCAAGTAACCACCAAGGTCAAGTTTATATCAACTCTGACAATTAGTCCAATCTCCTAGTTTATCGTCCACCGAGAAACATGGTATCATGATCGAGAT